>CM061537.1:45868719-46474734 GCA_030545055.2 Neoaliturus tenellus
TTCTTACCATTATTTCCTTTCCTTGGATATCCTGTCCTTCCGGTGACTTGAACAAAATGTCCATTAGAGTTTCGGCCAAGGAGTAGTTATCAACCAGTAAGAACAACTACTACTGTGTAATCACCAAGAGTTTTCGGACCGATTATACCAACCGGGTAGAGAACATTTACAGAAAGAACAACTCTGAAATCCGTAGAGATTCTGTAGTGAATGCGGTCTATTCGTGATTTATTTACAAACTAGTGTACATCAGCAGCATTGGATTTAATTAAAATTTAGTGTCAGTGGCGGGAACACCTGTGCACGCGACTGGGACACGCAGAGCTATAGCCTGGACACTGGCGCTACTGTTGCTGTGCCGGCGTTGGTCAATCGAAACCACGGTACTGTAATTCTATTCCATGAATATTTCTCGTAAATGAACTAGGCCTACTTGAAAGTGATAAGTAAACTGTTTTAAACTAAGAAAATAAAATAATCTTCGTGGTCAAATACGGGGCAACAGGGAGGGATAAAATCTTATACATTTCCCTGAAAAACTGTGTGCAGCTTCCTGCGCTAATTAAGAGAAGAAGACTCTTGAGCGTAAGCTTTATTCCCGATTCGTTTACCGCTTCAACATATTATCTTGGACTACTTAATTATTTGATTGAATGTTACATTACATCTCTCATACCTAAAAAGATTGAAAAAATGTAAATTCATAATTTTCAGTAGCGTTAAAACTTATCATTACTTTTTTTATTGAATACAGTTTATTTTCACTTACTTATCTGAAATGAGAGCTATACATAAAAAATTACAAGAAAACTTTTCAACTTCAAAAAACCCCCGTCTGAAACAGGGATGCCAAGCTATGTTTTAGTGTTTTTACAGTGACGACGAAGACCTATAAGAGTTTGAAATACCAACCAAATAAGATTTTTTTTCCAAAAGACTATTTTTAAATTGGTAACTTACACTACGCCTTTAATATTGGTGCGTAAAAAGATTCATCTTTATGTCGTTTCAAAGGAAATTTTAATACCTAGGGCAATGTCAAAAAAAAACACGATAATAGAGCGATTTATAAGATTTAACTAATGAAAAACGCGTCCATCTTCGAACAAAAAATTTTGAGAATACTTTTTAATATTATTAGAATTAGTAAAACAATAATTTATATCAGACGTTTAACTTCACAGTGCCCTATAAGTTAAAATTTCCTTTAATATGACATAAAAAGAATCTTTTTCGACCAATATTAAGGGCGTGGAGGACCTTTCAAATTTAACATTGGTCTTATGGGAATAAAAATCCAAGGTGGCGGGTA
The DNA here is from genome assembly GCA_030545055.2 of Neoaliturus tenellus. NCBI lineage: Eukaryota > Metazoa > Arthropoda > Insecta > Hemiptera > Cicadellidae > Neoaliturus > Neoaliturus tenellus. The sequence goes on from CM061537.1 coordinate 45,870,032, forward strand.
CTGCAGACTCTTAGGTCTCCTCGCCCTATTTATCAGAAGTGTTACAAAGTCAGAATAGCCAACGCCACAACAAACATCTACCCCGTGCACCAGACGGTCACTCATCCTTCCATCGATTGACATTAATGCCGAGAGTGAACAGGCGGAAAAGCAATTTGCATTAGTTTGAAATGAAGCCATCGCGTCGAGATTTGCTAGTGCCCCCCCCCCCCCCACAAGCATGGGTGGGGGGCGGGGGCGGTAAGGCGATTAATATGTTTGAATTCGAACCTTCTATTGTTGTAGGCTTCCCAAATTGAATAGATCGTCTGCCTTCTTGCTTGTGTAATTACCATTTACTAAGACTGAGCCGTTCCGTCTACCGAGCATCTCCGATTGTTCTTCCGCTTCCTCTTCCATCCACGCACCGAGCTGGCGTCTTGGAATGCGAGGGTTGATTATTGCCGTTTCCGATTTATATGACAGCCTGCAAAACCCACCAACACGTAGATTTAAGTGCTTATAAGATCTTTAAAAATTAAAACATTTATATAAAACTCAGTAGTAACGTAACATTTTGTCAGGGATTTAGATAATTGCAACAGTTACATACAATTTTTTCCCCGGTTCAGCATTCAATAAAAATTTTGGTTTTCAAGGAAAACTGTAAACAGCACGTGAAATGTGAACCCCATGGAATACGAAAAAACGAATAATAAAAAAAACCCCTTAATAATAACCCTTAAATAATAATAGAACCCTTACAACGGTCTACGAAAAATGTGCTATGATACCAACAAACCTTATCTTGTCATCCAGCATAATTGATAAATTAAATTTGATAATAATAAAATGTTGTGTAGGCCTATATGTAATATATCTAAATTGACGCCTTTTATTTTTATTTTCAACATTACGTTAAATACACCACAAAATCTAAAACTATGGTACATATATGCAAAAACGTTTAAATTTAAATAATGGTAGTCTATAAGGTTGTACGTGTATTATTTTCTTATTCTTTTAGCAATTATTGTAAACCTTGAAATACACCAATCATCTTACAATATAATTCGCAGAAAATTGAAAAAGTTTAAATTTTTCTGTAAAAATATACAAGTAAATTTGTGAATTTAAACTATCGTACATGATTAAGTTTAATTGAAAATTTTTAAGTAAAAAAATAACTAATTACGTGACAAAAAGAACCAAACAAAAAAGGCTACACGTCTGTCAGTCAATCAACTGTTTAGCAGCCATCTGTTGCGATGAACAATTGAATAGCCTATAGAGTTGACGCCAAGCGATTGTCATATGATTGCAGCACCGCAGCCGACGGCCTTATTAGTGCTAGCGCCACTTCCAGTGATGATGGGCTATTAATGCATCATCCGCGGCCATCGATCACCCATACTCTTAAAATACTCAGACACCAAATATAGCACCTGGCTATGTAGACAGAACAAAGTACCGTACCTAAGTAGGGAAATTCCTTGTTAAAATCTTTAGTTTTGTACCCGAAACCTATGATAAAATCAAGCGCTGATGCTAGCATTACAGTACTTCTCATAAGTACGAAGGGAAGCGATTTTTTTCTCCCTCAAATTTCTAAATGAGCATATTAGTTTAAAAAAATCTAAACAATAACATACGTTTGAAAAATAATTCTATCTGTCTGTTTCCAATCGACCATCACTTCTTCAATAAAAATTATATCGTATGGACGTGCTATCAGATCAGTGTTTTCAGTGCGGCGTTTTCACTTTCAAGGATGTTTTTACTTATTTGGTCCTGTATACATCGATAATGGTAATTTTCGTTTTTAGTAGACCAAAGAGCAAGGTTAAACAAAGCGGAATGTTTCAATTTTGAAGACTTCTCATCAACAGAATCAATACATTGGAAAAGTTTCAAACCCTATCCTACATTCAAAATGAATGCTAACAACAGGTAAATGAACTACAGTTCACACAAACACTAAAACTTGCATCAAACTGAAAATAAACTTGTTCTAATAAACTTCTGTTATTCAATCACATGCCATTCCCACAACACAAGTAATCATCTCTCATCAGTCCACATGTAATCAATCACCTATTACCAGTACGACCCAAAACATTGTAATTTCACTACAGTAGTGGCAAACGGATGGAGCTGGCTCAGTGCAATGACCTTCACGTAGGTCACGACTAAATTACGTATACCATAATACAAATAACGTCAACATACTTTTGCGGGTTTTAATTAGTTATTCTTTTAAGTCCCCAATATCACTGCGGGGATTCGTACGAAACTCGGGGCAAAATATGAGGAAACGCAACAGTGCCAGCACCTTTTAACTTGACCTTGACCTACATTACATGACGTCGGGGACGTATTCGGCATGGCTTAGAAATCTTAGATCATGTCGTTACTTGTAACATCATAGCTTTGGCGTCACTTGATGACGGAATTGATGACGTCATTATTTAGATTGCGTCATTTTCTAGTGACCTACTTAGAGGTCACTGAACTGAGTCCGCTACAGCCTTTTGCCACTACTCACAACTAAAATCAAACTGCTCCGTAACCCGACTCTTCTCAATTCCATCGAGAATAATCAAATTTCGTCAAGAGATGACGGCAACATCCAAAGAGGAGGCTACCCCGGTCGAGTTATTATTTACACAGATGGCCGTGCGCCGGCCAGGATGGGATGGCCGGGTAAATAAAATTTGTGTGAAAGTAAGTTACAGGGAAGCTAAATAATGGAGGGGGGGGGGGGCGAAGGAGCCGGATGATTGGCCGGGTAACAGGATTATCCTGGACTCGGGACTGCGGGGACCCGGACCATCCGGGGCGGGATGTGCACACACGTAGAGTGGACACAAAGAATGGCGGTGTATTTCAACAATGTCGTTCTTGGTCGTTAAGTTGACATAAAACCCAAAATGTTAAGGAAAATCCTGTTGTTTATAAAAACTAACAAACTCAAGCTTGTTCAATGTCATGATAAACCATTTTCATTTAATCGAAATCAGTTTCCCTACCAAAACCGTCGCTGACGCATCCACAAAACTTTCTCACAGACCTCTTAACCGCTTTTTAAAACAAAAATAAAAATTTCCGGCGACAGTTCTCGTTGAAAAAAATTCTTTTTCTAGTTAGCAAATTTTGCATGGTCACTTAAACCAATATTATTATTTCATGTAAATTACAACCTTACTACCTTCCACAATCGTGCAATTGTTATAACTTCATATTGCGAACTATAATCCCTTTGTTCGTATTCATATTTACATTTAATTAATCTTAGATATTCCAAGACGGGGCACTAAAATTCCAAAATTTCAATCAAAATATTTTTGCGCATGTAATTTTTTAAATACCAGTTATATAATATTTCCTGTTAACTTAGCCTCCTAAGAATCAGTACTGTTGTGACAAGGGGTGAACCAGCGACGCCGGGATTAAGATGTACAGACACTTACACACGGATACTGTACTTGGCAAACTACAGGGACATGTTATGTTTTCGTTTGTCCCAAGTTCCTAAATGAGTAATTGCGTCTAGGGTAACTAAGCCCAATAATAATCTGTTAGTGCAACACGTGTTTGTTTGAAAATTGTTACCAAGCAACATTCAATTTTGATTCTAAAGAAATTAAAAATACTTTGAGATTTGAAATTTGAGTCCAACGCGTTGGCTATGTAATTGCTAGGCAATGTTAGTTTTTTATTCTACAAAAATAATCGTAAAAGAGAGATGAGACAACTTGGTTGACTTTGAGCTGGATTAGCTGCTAAAACATATTTTTAACGAAAAATTGGTGTAGAAGAAAAAAAAACGAGAATTGGTGAGCTGATGTGAGCTTGCTTGAACTGTCCGGTAAGCAGTAACCTTTTATTGTTTTCCGGTTGGTAATTGATAACTTGATATCCAGCTTAAAGATGTCTGATGGTAGTATGATTTTATCTAGGATTTTTTGTAGCATTAGCTGAAATTATTTCGAAACAAACTATATTTTTAAAATGTAGTGGTATAGCTTTAGCAAGTTTTTTTCTGGATTTTTTTCGATGATAGTAGCTAAACCTTTCTGATATAAATGTATTTTACTTTATTTTCACCAAGGAGGGCTATTTTCAATATTACTATACAAATAATTAACCTTAGTACACTTAAATTAATTTTATTCTGCACTTAATAATAAAATGAATTTAAGGGTACTAAGGTTAATTATGTTTACAGTAAAATGTATTTTAATACGCTTTACAATGTAGGGTTGAGATTGTTGTGAGTTTATCTAAGCCCAAACTCAGGAAATATGGTGTTAATTCAATGTAAAAAAAAAATAGTAGTTCAGTTAGTTGCTTCGATCACATATCTCATAAATTTAAAAAATAATTGTTGCCTAGTAAATTTTGCCAAGAACTTAGATTTTTTATGGTCAGTAGGCCTAGTAGGTTTTACGATTTCTATTACAACAAATAAAAGTCACAACTCATGTTTAGGTTTAATTTATTAAAACGAAAACTTGAGTTTAAAATTCAATTGGTTCTTTAACCCAATTGAATTTTGATTTAGTTTTTTAACCCGTGAATGTTTATAAACAAAATACTCTTGGGAAAAATAATATAAATAAATCAAGAACAACGTTCATATAGCAAATACAGTATTTGTTTTAAAATTAAACAGGGTGTCTAGTTTATTTCTCTTTTAAAATTCAAGACTAATTCCAGACTTTTTCAAGACTTTTCGTTTTTTTCAAGACTATCGCATTACTCGACATTTAATTTCTATCAAGCAAATTCTAACCGCTAGATTTTGAGATCGTGGAACACACATCCCTTCAGACATTGCTCGTATTATAGTATAGGATTTTAGAAAATTATTTATGTAGTTGCCGATAACATATAAAATGTTATACACATACCTCCCGTAAAGCACCTCAAATTTTATTGTTCGATATTATCACTACATGTTTCGCTGTGGATATGGCATTGTCAAAGTGATACAAGAACATACTAAATCCATTTATGGATTGGTCAAGGATCCAAATGACAACATGAACAACTGTGCTTGTGATAGGTTTTGTCTATTTTAATCCTTAAGACCAATCCTTCTATGGATAGTATGTTTATATGTCACTTGACAGTGTTCTTATTTTCACGAAAAAACATGTTGTGATAATTATCCAACAACAAAATTTGAACTGCTCGACAGAAGGTATGTGTATACTATTTCAGTCTTCAACACAGCAGTTCAGCGGCTAATACAATGAATCTAAATATATTTCGTCAAAAAAAGACTATTAAAATTAAAATTTAAAATTCTAACTCAAATAAGAATAAGCAATATTAATTCTGCAACAACATTGAAAATGAAAATGGTTTGAATCAAAATAATGCACAAGTGTGTAGCCTAATTCCATTTTATTAAATACTAGCTGTGTACCTGTCCTTCGTAAGGGGTGTTTATTATTGTTTAGTTTATTATTAAAATAAATAATATAAATAATTCCACAAATTCAATAGTGATATCAAATTTATGGAACACATAAAAATTGCATATATTTGTTAATAATTCAAATGTTGCTTCTCCTTGTTTTCCTTTAGCTTGTAGACCAATAATAGTAAAATTCATTTTTCAGCATACACTGAATCAAGAGTCTACACGAGCGTCTCTGCACAGTGGTCGCGAGCATTATTTACTGTCTACGGTCGCAAGCGTTTTGATTGGGGATCATAAGCGTCTCTGGTTAGCAATCTTGATCGGCGATCGCAACCGTCTCCATAGTTAAAATTTTTTATAAATTTCAAGACTAGAAGGCAAATTCAAGACTAATTCCAGACTTTTCAAGACCACTGTTAAATTCAATACTAATTCAAGACTTTCCAGATTTTCAAGACTACTAGACACCCTGATTAAAATCTATTTATGATTTTGTTTCAAATGTCACCGCTTTTTTTACTAAAAAACGTTAATCATTTCCATAAAAATACTTGGTCTAGAGAATTACAAACAATTTAAATACATCAAAACGTAGAGGAAAAAAGATCGAAAAAACAGAGACACAACAAAAAATGCGGCGACGAATAAATAAAGAAATTCCCAGCATTTTAAAGCAGCTTATGAGTAATCTTCTTTGGCGGAAAAAGAACAAAGACAGTGTTTACACCGTGGCAATTAATAAAGACTGTTAATGTGACAGTGCAACAACTGGGGCTGTACGATACAGTACAATAGCTGTAGTGTAGTGCCGGCCAGTGGCTAAGGGCTAGGGGTGACTGTTGTGTGTTACAACGGCCCGGCTACCCTTGCACATTACTCTCTCCTAGTGTCCACCGTATGTGGAGAGAGAATTGCACTATTTTCAGACCTCTTCTACATCAGTTATAAGAGGAAAAACACGTAAACGTGATGTTGAAACTGTTGTTTAAGTTCCTGAAGCTATAACATTAGTGCTATCTTGCACTCATTTCATTTTTAATATCTTGTAATTTAAATATTTTTCAATGTAACATAGTTTCATTTTTTGTGTCGTTCCCAAAAAAAAAACAAAATGGGGAATTTTTCATGATTACATTTTTTACGTAAAACTAGTGTACCCAGTGCTCGAAATCGAGCAATTACGTTAGAATATTGATAAAAAGTTAAAACTAAATACAAATACTCTTTGATAAATACGCTGTTCTTATAAAAAGTATTTTCCGTGGTTTACTCTTTGGTATGAATAGATAGATGCCCTCGCTAGTGTGCAGTGTTTTTACTTTATACAGCTGTTAACTTGAAAATCAGATCCCTTATCAATATGGTTTTTCGTACGCTTTTTAAGCGTAAGAACAAAGCCGCCTCCACCATTTTTAACATAATAAACTTATAGCAATAACTGTATCTAATAGTAATTAATGTAAATACCGCCTTTGTTTGTTTTTCCCCAAAGAGGATTACGCAAAAGCCGGTTCAACGGTGGATATCTTATTTCTTTTTTCGCCCGTGCGGCGACTGCGACGTCTTGGTCTTTACGTTTTGTTGTGACGTCTCCACTGCCCGCGTCACTACAACTGTCCGCTCACAAAGAGTACGTACAGTGGTAAAAGTATCGTGGTAAGGCTCGGTACAGTGTAAGTTTTTCGAAAAAGTAATATTTTTAGCAATGAAGTTTTCTTTTGAATTCAACCATTTATTATTATTCTCAACCAAAAACAAGTGGGCGTCCGCTTTAGTATAAGTATTTCAACGGTACGTATACCGCAATAGTAATGGTAAAACAATACAAATTTCTTTAAAGACTATTTTCCAGCTTTATACGCAATTTTTGGACCGTGATTTATTATGAACATGTCGTGTAACTTTATGGTCTAATGTTTCTAATGTTCGTCACGCCAAGAACATTCAAGATTTACGAATGACCAATCGGCTAAGGATTTTTAATGACATGCTTCAACCAATAATGATGAACACGGTAATGGTTGAATTTGATTTAGATATAAAAGATAGAGGTTTTATCCTAACGAAAAATCCCATAATCGGCGAAATATTTTTAGAATTATGCCACAGTTATTATTATTCACCGACACGAATGTATTTCACTTCGTTTTTAATCAATTCCTATATTTGTCTCACAACTGGACGTCGTTAAACACTAGGCTATACGGTATATCATTTATGGATTCATAATTCCAACAAACAATTGAGACTGGAAGCTCAGTTTCTAGCTCTTCTTCTTTGTGAGAAGTAGAACGCGACTTTTAACTCATCGATGTGTCTACTGAACTCAAAACTAGAAATTGCTGGACTATACCCGTACATGTAGGGACATTTATAGTGGTTTTGAACGATGTCTGGCACAAAACTTGTCAGTGAGCTCAAACTAAAACTAAGCGGAAAGTAAGATTTGTTTATTTATATTTTAAAAGTAATTAAGAATAAAAAATTAAATGAATTTTTTAATAATTATTTTATAATGCATACGAAAATCTATATGCAGCTCACCACCTGTATGAAAGGAAGCCGATAATTTAAGGACAAGTCCCGGTTTCCAGGATTATCTGGGGAAACTTTTTCAGCATTTATGTTATCAACATTAAAAATAGTGAGGCTGATGACCCTAGATGACAACAGTGGAGACAGCTGATCTCAATCCCCCCCCTCCCTTCATCTCACTCCCATCTCGCCGAACGATGTGGTGGTCATAGAACTATAAACAGAACTTATAAAAACAACAGTGTTTATAGTTCTATGGTGGTGGTTCGTGCCCACCACTCCTCATCCCATCACGCTACGGCCCATGGTCCAGTGGTCCAGCTTCCACATTCCTCCCGCTGTTCCACTTCCTCGTTCCGATGGTCTGATCCGCCACCACCTCGCCGCTAACAAGACTTTAATTGTCATTATAACCATGTACCATGGCGTTTATGTTCTTCGTACTGCTAGTATTTTGTGTGTCAATTTTGGTTTCATTGCCAGGTTATTCAATTTTGTTAAGGATTATTTTACGTACCAGTATTATGCGTATAGGAACATTGTGCAATTACTTACATGAAAACTGCACAAATTGCAAAGACCGGATGAATATTAGCAATCTCAGATGCGTAAAAGATATTACCGTAGTTTTAAATTTCTCTCAATGCTAATTTTAAGCCCCAACACGAATTAAGCACTAACCCGGCGATCCACATTTTCACGCAATAAATTGCTTATACAGGATTTTCTTTAAATAAACTTTATGATTAAAGATTTTACCTAAAAATATCCTATCTCTTGTTCCTATACCTCATTTACGACTACCAATTTCAAATGACTTGGCAATTCATATAAAGATCATTCATTAAAAATATAAAAATTAGTTACAAATCTTAATATTTAAGTGGAAAATTATCATTAAAGGTAAAAAACCGTAATAACCATCTCGTCATACAACTCCTTCGACGAGTACTTTCTAAAATAATTTTCATGTTTATGCCAAATCTTCCAAACCTATAGTTCAAATCACAATATGTCCACTTATCCACTTAAAATTATAACTTACGGAAAGCGTAAACGTTTTCTGTGGGTCTAGAAATTCACAAAATACTCACCTGAAACAAACAAAACTCTCATTAGAAATCCACTTAAGATATAACAAGAACAAACACAGTATCTATCACAAGGAACACAAATATCATTAGTTATGCTCATCAACCATTACGTTAAAATAATAAAATTACGTAATGATTTTGCCAAACCGATTCATACAAAAATAGAACCACCAAAAACTGACATATGCGTGGTCCTAAGCCGGGGGAGGCGTGGAAGGGAGGGGGGATGGTATTTTCTATATTGACGCCTCGCAATAGCATCACTGTTTACCACAGTATAAACACATTACCACACGCTGTCCCGGCGCATGTAGAATACGTAATGCAGTGCAGGCGGCCCTACACCATATACACTTACTGTAGAATGTGCGGACTCTTCATTCTTAACAATATACAGAATCAAATGTCTTTCAGGGGCTGTTATCGGTTGCAATAACTTGATATCTAACAGTACTTTATGGGATTGTTCAATTCGTTCTGTGTACCTTTCTGCCGGGACGTTTTTTTTTTTCAAAATGTTGAAATAGCCTCAGAGACTTAAACACGAGGATTTTATTTACCAAGGCACTCACTCAGTTGTTGCTCACTAATCATTTAAGACCCTAAAATTACTTGTACAATGGGTCGGCTTCTTTGATACATGTTAAATTGTGTTAATCCAACAATAAACTTTATCATAGGCACGATATTTCTCAAGTAATGGTACAAATACTAAATAATGATAGTAATTTGTTGCAAACAATAAAGATTAAAATTACAAAAGCAAAATTTATCTCAAAAATCACTGGTAACACGATAACTACATTCTACTTAATCGCTATGGTTTTTCTCTGACAACTATAATGGATAATTTAACAGACGATGTTTTCCGCTTGTCATAAAACATGCGTAAGTATATGGAGTTATTAGGAAATGGTATAATTTGTTCAGACATCACGGTTTTACAATAAAAATTTACTTGATACGTATGAGCTTACGCGTTCATTCAATTTTATCTAGGTGTTTTTCCTTGTGAGCTGTCCTACGGTAAGAATGCTTACTTAAAAATATTTGGCAATTCCTGGCAAATAAAAGTGTTCTTCTATTCTTGCTAGCTTCGGGCGCAGCAAACCTAAGTACTCATCGAATTTCCAAAGGAGTTTGGTGAGTCCCGATTCCTCCATACCATCCGCTTGGTAAGTAGTTTTGCGATGGGGATTTTTAAGTATTTGTTAATTTCCATACCCTATGGAATGAAATTTCACACTAATTTGAGTTAAAAATTATGAGATATCAAGTATTATGTGTTTTCCAAAAGAGTACCGGTAGTAAAATAAATTATTTACTTTTTGATCGGCCGTCATGTCCCCGATGATCGCGGCCGTGGCGCGCCGCCAGCTCGGGAGCCCCGTCTTGGGCTGTTTGCAAATTACCAAAATTGAACAAAAGCCGCCCCGCTAATAAGATTGGCTCAAGTTTTAATCGCCCTTCTTCACCTCTCGACTTAATCGCCCCAATGTGGGCGTCGGGCCAGCGCCGCTGCATTGAAACTTAAACTGACTCCCGGCGGCCCAGATATGGAAATGCAGTAGGCCTATACTGTGTCGCATCACACCCCGAGGGCTCCCGCCGCGCCGCCGTAATGGGGAGGCGGTATCGTCCGAATTATGCTTCTCTAGATTGAACTAAGTTACTGAAATGTTCGATTTCAGTGAATAACGAATATGTTTTTATACATATGCAACTTAGAATTAATTTTTACAATGACGGTTTAGGGTCCCACAACATTTTTTATGTCGATGAGGCCTACCAAGAGCTATAATATAAATATTGAATGTGAGCACAGGTTGAAATGTAGATGCAACTCAATAACACAAACTCAACCACGATAATTCGGTGACTACATCGAAAATGCGATCAAGCTGTCTTAACTTTCAATTAAACACTGTAAAACAAAACAATCAGTCACGGGCAAAACCCTGAATTCAAAATTTAAAATCTATTGACAGTTTAACTTAAAATGCTATTATTTAAAATAGCACGTACATTGCACATTTTTTACGATTTTTACACTCAATTTATAAAAAAAATAAAATAGGCTCAATAAAATAGCTAAGACTCTTTAATGCTCAATTTAGAATTTTTCCACTTTTGGCGATATGCACTTAAGAAGCGACATTTTGCCTCGCCAAGTAACACACTCACTCACTCGAGCCCATAACAGTATTCGGGGACGATTACTTATCTTAACAGGCCGCCATAGGCTGGGGACCGCCCACAATAAGGTAAATCACACGTGCAGTAGCATGGGTCCCGTGCAGACGTTGCCATACTATCGATAATACTCCATCTCGGTGATTTCGTATCAATACTGCTGATGATCCGACAAATCAACAAGATGGACTGTAATAATGTAATGGATATTTTAGACACTAAATGATCATAAAAGCTTGGACTTTACTTTGATACAGCGTAACATGTAGGCCTATAATATAAAGTAATTAACCGCCTTAAAAGTGTTTTCCGCGATTGCACAAATGATGACTAATATTTGTCTATCGATGTACATAGTTTCAATGTAAATTTTTTTGTCCAAATATTACATCTTCTTTTTTAATATCATCTTTAAAACGACATACTGATCAATAATGTATTTAATTTTAAAAAAATCTCATTCATCTTTAACGAAAACCCCAATTTTTACACCGATCAAGTAAGATCGTATTTGATCTATTTACAACTCTCAACGAACGTTAACTAAATTCAATAACAGTAGTCCTTATAACTCGTGTAAATAACCAATACTTTATGTTTATCTTACTTTCAAACGATTATTGTTGATTTCAATTCAGGCTTTTTCACACCTACAAAACCATGAAAAATTAACAAATCTACAAATAAAAATTAGCATTTACACAGAAGTTTTGGTATATTTGCAATGAGTGCAAACACTTTTTTTTAATATTTAGAATATTTCTTTTCAACATAGTTTGTCGTCAGTTGGCATTAACTTTCCACGAATCTTGTGTATTAACAATACGATACCTCTATCATTCGTTATTGCTACCATCGATACATCGCAATATCGCTACCCTACTATCGATATATCGCTATCACATCCCACCCACTAGCGTGCCGGCAGCCACTGCGCCGTCCGGATCGGTAATAATTTAATAGCAACGGCCGCTCATTTACTTGAGGGTTGCATGAATTGAGTCATTAGCCGCCGTCCTCGGGAGAAATACCGATTGATAAGGTAATGCCTAATTCATGGGCCCGCCCCGTGCGTTGCCGGCCGATCGGCCCGATTATCGGCCTAATCGATGGAGGATACAGTGGGCCGATTTGATTACAGATTTTATTGTTTTCTTACTTCTCTGCGTAAATAAGAATTATTCTCATCCTAAATAAATGAGTACACCTTTTCATATTATCGTCATTAAGACTGCTGTAGTTTGATAACTGAGCGTTTTAACCGAGTATTTATATTAAAGGATGAACTTTATGAATTATGAAAGGTATGAATAAACGTACGTCCTTTATGAATTAGGGCAAAATTCATATGAGTCATTCAACTTAGGAATGTTATTCCATATCTGCAAACTAAGGTTATAGGCTAGGTACTTGAATCTGCTCAGCCCTTATCTTCGCTCTGATGTTTCTTACGTTATTCTTGTGGATTCTATTTCATTTCATTACTGTCAAGTGATTACTTGACAGATAAAGATGTTACAGGATTTTTTCATACATATCAAGATGGTTCACCAAGTACAAAACAGAAAGCAACTCACAATTGAAACATTCTTTTAAACCCTTCTCTGCGTACTACGAAGCGAGTGAGCGAGGAGAACGAGGATTAAGTGGACCTTAAAAACAATTATAGTGAGAAAAATGAAATGAAATTAGATCCCTACAATCAACTCCCCCACTTAAATTAAACCTACTTGGCGAAACGAAGAGAGGGATCACAGCAAGTAAATCACATCTCGTCTACAACATGAAAACGATAAGGCTATTATGCTACGGAGACTTTCGACACCACCGAAAGTTACCCTGATCTATCAACACAAGGAACGTTGACTCACTCAAAGATTAAGGGGTGACTCACCTTATCGGGGTCCAGTCACCCGCGTTGCGTCCCTGAAACCGGCCAAATCTGACCCAACCCAGTTGAGATGAGGCACGAAACCCGCAGAGCATTCAAAATAATACACGACACGACAATTAAATAACAATTCGATATTATTTCGAAGAAAATATTACCTCAAAAATGTATAAAAGTTTTACTTAAAATTTGAGTTAATTTTATACGCAGTACTTGTACAAATTACAAAGGATTTACGTGGGTGCGACCACCCACGCGAAATCCTAATGTCATCAAATAGTGGGTGGAATCGTTCTCGAGCTGCAATCAATTACAAACTGATTCACTTTCCAACCAAGATAAAGTTGTTAAAATACTGTCGAAGTCAACCGCCATTTAAATGTGGGTTTGTGAATATTGGTTGCCTTTCGTTATTGTGTGTTTTACTTGAGGTGATTTCATGTAACAAGCGAGTACATTTCGCTGTTCAGAAGACAACAATTTTGATTAAAGAACGTTGATTTCAAATGTAATTATTGTCTTTTTGAATTTTTTCAAAAGAACTCCCCTCAAAATTTGTTAGATGGAGGGATTTTTGAACCATCATTTATGTTTTAACCTCTCCTGATACTGGCGCATGCCAGGACGAATTCACTTAAAATTATTCACTACTGTACTACTAAATATACGTAGGCTACTGTTCACCACTAGTGGTGTAAAACCCCTTCTTTTTACCCCTTAATAGACGCAAAAGAAAGAATTAGAGGGGTATTTTCTGTTTAGTTTTTAGCAAAATTCAAACCAAGAAAAAATCTAACAAGGACCGCTGTTCGAAAACGTGGCCGACACAAGCGATTGAAAATTGAAGCTCTTTGGCAGTTGGCACACTATTCTTCTAAACCACCAAACAACAACCTCTCATTAATTTTGGGTGCAACTGGATTCTGTTTTACTATGTGTATCAATAAGCGAAATAGCATCAATTCTCGTATGTGAAACCAAAAAAAAAAAAAAAAAAACACTCAGGATAGAATATTTGCTGCTGTAGTCTTGTTTAATCAGTTAATTGGACGAATCGAGACGCGAAGGTGAGCGCAATTGAGTTACAGTGCAGCTGAGGTAGCGGAGGTACCCGAGTCGCCGCCGAGAATATCCCCAGCCTAATAATAGCGCTCAATGTCGAGCCGAGCAAATGACATTGTCGTCTACCTAGCCTACCACTAGGGCGAACAGCACACACGATATACACATGTGTAGTGGCAATAGCGACAATATATTTTAAAAACCCCATTTTAAGAAGGCGAGAAATAAAATAATTGTGTAACAGCATTAGGTTGACTTAGTATCTGGGTAACGAGTATTTACTCGGAAAACTTACATGTATAATTCTTTCGCATTAATAATAACAGTCACATTAAGTTATCTTTAAATCTATATATACGTACCCATGTCAGAGTTTAACACTCTATTTTAGCTGCTGTCATAGAAACAATCAAATTGATTTTTAGGTTGGCACTGCAAAGCATGCCTGCTATCAGCTAGTCAAGTACAGTACAAAATCCTTGTTTGTTTTCAAAAGATGAGCTCATTCGCTCTACGAAAGAGATCATTCGCTTCGGTCATTTGCCTTGCTTTGTTTCAGTACGCTAATGGGTGCTTCATTCTGGTAATGAAAACTGAACCACCTGCTGGTCACATATTACTTATCAGTAATATGTGATGATTTTATTATTGTTAAATGTTCAATCGTTTTTTTACGATGAATTGCTTGTAAAAATTACATAACCATATTATTCTTTTACATTATCTAACCAACCATAACCACCCATCAGTGCTGTAGTATTCGACTGTAATTAAAAAACTCAAAAACTGACTATATACCATGCCAAAACACATTGTTATACTGGAGCACATAATTAGTACTTTCATGGACGGCTCAGTCCGCTGTTATCAGCATTCTTTTAATATGAATTGATAACTAATTAAGACTAACGTTAGAATCCCAAAAATTGGTTATTTGGAACATTTGGGTAAAATCATAGAACCGTTTTTGACATAAATGTGCATACAAGTATACATATATTTATACTTCACTCTTATAGGTTAATCGAACAATATCCGACTCCGAGGCCGATACCGCCGTCACAATACGGCTGTTCCGGCCGCACTCCCGGCCATTGATCCCAATTAATTAGGGGAGTTATGGAAATCGGGTAATTGGTCGGTGAGATGTTCGTAACGGTCGGGTCCCGCTTTGTTACGAGGCAGCGGTCGATGCCGAGATCTACGGGAGACGTCTACAGAGTCTAGTCGGGTCCAAATAATAAATATATGGACATGATGTATTAACTGCTAATCTGGTCCAAATATTTAACACACAGGGGACGTTTACAGGATATATTAACGTGTAATGTAGTCAAAATATTATATATATGAAAGCCGTTTAAGTAATGTATTAAAGTCCAACCCGGTCCAAATATTAGATATACAGAAGACATTTACAAGATGTATTAAAGTTTAATCTGGTCCAAATATTCGATTTACAGAGGACGTAAACAAGGATGTATTAATACCTCGTATGGTCGAAATAACAGATATCCAGAAGACGTTTGCAAGATGTATTAGAATAGGCCTATACAGCGGTACAAATAACAGATATGCAGAAGACGCTTACAAGATGTATTAAAGTCTACTGTGGTCCAAAAAACAGATAAAAATAATGCGTGTAGAAGACGTATTAAAAAATAATGTGGTACAAATAACAGATTCACAGAATACGTTAACAAGATGTATTTAAGTATATTTTGGTCAAAATAACGGATATACAGAAGACGTTTAGATGTATTAAAGTCTAACGTGGTCCAAATATTAGATACAAAGAGCACGTGTACAGTGTAACGCCTAATCTGGTCCACATATTGCATGTATTGAGGACGTAGACAGGATCAACTGACGTCTGGTCGAGTTAAAACACTGTTTAATAGACATACATAAGATGTTTACAACGTATTGACGGCTAATTGTGTAGGAGCTGGTAAAAAAACTAGAATATTTGAAACAACTTTTATCCATGGCTGGGATAAAGTTTTTGTCAGTCATCTGATACCGTTTGCTATTTTTGATATAGAAAATTACATGTAGAAAATTATCCCTTATGATCTATTTTTAACACAATTCATATTTAGTAATATAAAATTTAAAATCTCTGAAGGCGAGAAAATCATCCACCCTTTTCGATAGTACACAATAATAAAACGTATTATTGACTGACACATTGTCTGCCGAGCTGTGTACGCCACTGGGAGAACCTAGTACTCGAATAGTTTCGACGATTCATCGAGTATACTTGACACAAGCAACCCAATAAACTGTTGTTTGTACTTATCCTCTTTTATTTTAATCTTTTTTTCCGTTCCAAATAGTTTATTTTTATCGTATTTACCAATAATTGCTAGTGCCCGCGTAGTTGATCACGCACTCCACTTGAGCAGTGCATTTATATACGGAATGAACGGCGGAGGTTATAAAGCCTCGTGGCTGATGGAGTCTGGCAATAAAACGTAATAAACTCCGCGACGACGCCGCACCGAACTGACCTGCCTCATCCGACTCGGGCCTGCCTTGCTACGGGCTGATTTATGTGACCCATCGTCTTTCTGTCTATCTTTTCTTTTTACTAATTAATTTGTTGGTTCATAGAATATCGTCTTGGTTTTCTGACGTAAACAGAACTGAATTTTACCATTATGACTAGCTTTATTGCCGTGCTTCGCCTCGGAAAGATAAACGAAAATGCTTTAAGTAATTTTTGAAGTTCTGTAGGGTGGAGCACTGAAGGAATGTTGCAAAACGTTTCTTAGTGAGCAACTATGAGAAAAGAGTAATGACTATTCCAAATTTTAGTTCTTTATAGGCATTTAGTTTTGGACATTCGTTATTTTCTTAATTCGCATTAATCTTCCCCGATGAGAATGACATTTGCAAAGACGTTTCTAGTTGAGCACCCCTGAGCAAACAAGAACAACCATGCAAATTTCAACCCCTTTAGGCCCAACAGTTTTGAAGATTCTCTGACACGTGAGAAAGTGGTATTTGACGAATTTATATGAATAATAGATGTTTAATCGATTTGTGTGTTTAACACTGGATCAGCTGGTAATCCACAAGTAGTGATGGCGAGCGGCGACAGCACCAAGAGCGAGCCAAGGCCTTGGCTAAGCCGTTGCGACAGCCAGGAAGCCGAGATGCCAACATTCACGCACTTCTCGGTGGCACCTGCCAAAACCCGGGACAGCTGCTATAGTGGGGCTGTTGCAACCGTCCCGCCCGGCCGCTGAATGATACAGTACAGTGCTTTACGAGCCGGGTCCAACAATTGGCCCTTTTTAGTAAACACCTTTATAGATGGCTGTTTTCTACTTGGTAAAGCGTTTAAGTGGCTAAGTCTCTCTTTTGCGCCTTAGAGATAATGAGTCAGGGTGTTGTGAAGGTCATATGTTAAGTACTGTAATAGTAGTTTTCATCACTAGGGCGGAAAGTGGCTGTTTTCTGTGCATAGTGCATATACATAGTAATTATGATTTTTTTTCAAGTTGTTTGTTTATCCTTAAAAACTTTGACAGAAACGACGCTGGGTAACATAACTCGGCCAGTTTCGCGTCCAGTCCGAGTCGGATGAGGCAGGTCAGGTCGGTGCGGCGTCGTCGCGGAGTTTATTACTTTTTATTGCCAGACTCCATCAGCCACGAGGCTTTATAACCTCCGCCGTTCATTCCGTATATAAATGCACTACTAGAGTGGAGTGCGTGATCAATTATGCGGGCACTATATAGCAATGGGTGATAAACACATATTGAAAAAATGCGACGGAAAAAGAAGAAAACTATGGGATTATCAGTTTTAGTTAATTTTAAGTAACCACTTAGTCTAGATAACATATTCATGATACAAAATAATTCATCAGACTAATATTAGACACCTCATCCAGTAATACACTTAGGTAGGGTTTTTAATAAAAACAATAAGAGTTTAATAAAAATTTTGAGTAATATTGGGCGCAGCATGACAAAAGAAATATTGTTTATCACTTCCAAAAATGTTTTTTTTTTAACAGTTTTCATCTAAACTTAAATTAACCTAGTACCGAAAAGCTTTTAAAGTACTAAGTAAACCTATCTAGACCGATCTCTATAGAGAAGGTCTAGTTTACACAAGAAGGACGACGTAGTTTCAACAATACATCGTCGAAGCAAATTCTTACTTGTTGTGGTTAACGTAAAAAAGATGTTTATTTAGCAATAGAGTAGACTACTCTTAATTTGATTTGCCAGTTGTGATTTATGTAATATGCTATACTCGAAAAACACTTTCTTGATGCTAGACTATAACTTTAGAGGACATAAATTAATTTAAAATCTCAGAATTCAATGTTGGGATTCAATTAAATCTCTGTTACTGTAAATCACTGTAATTTTCATAAGAAATAAACGATGACTAATACTATAGATGAACTGATAAGCATTCAGTTGTATAACAGAATACCAATTAGGCATTACGCTCTATAATTGGTTATTTTTATTTTATTGCATCCGGGACATTAAATTGCATTTCTTTCGTATTTCAATTCAATTTGTGAAATTCTTCAACGCCCAACCGAATGGCAAACACACACGCTTCAAATTGTCGAAGTTTATATGATAATTGGCTCAGACTTTTTTAAACAAAGGCTCAATAAAATTTTAGGGACCTTTGCCTATCTTGTAAGATTTTCAACGAACTCTGGACGTCGTCAAAACTTTTAGCTCATTTTCACAATTCGGTAAAATGACACATTAGTACGAATTGTTTGTTTTATAACATAACATCCCAATAAATCACCATATCACTATTTTAATATATAGACGTATAAACGCTGGCGTTACTGCTAGGCTTAGGAACTGATGAGACAAGACAAAAGTAACGTAGTCTAAAATAATTAAATTTTCAATCACGATTTTATTCAAAATTAAAAATTTTTCAAATCCTTCAAGACCGGTTGTTAATCAAGAGGCCTGGGAACTTTTTGACGTACGGTCGATAGACTGATTTTAAGTTTTTTTTTTTAACTTGGCTCACTCCATTTCTACGTGACGTTCCGTTCCACCTTCGGTCAACATTTCCGTTCTCCTATCAGCAGAGCGATGCCGACCGAACGGCTGTATGTATGTATTGTCGTATGACGGCCACACGTAAGGTTGAGTCTCGTATGACGGCCGTATGTATGGGTTGTCGTATGACGGCCACACGTAAGGTTGTATCTCGTATGACGGCCGTATGTATGTGTTGTCGTATGACGGCCGTACGTAAGGTTGTATCTCGTATGACGGCCGCATGTGTTGTCGTATGACGGCCACACGTAAGGTTGAGTCTCGTATGACGGCCGTATGTATGTGTTGTCGTATGACGGCCGTACGTAAGGTTGTATCTCGTATGACGGCCATATTTATACCCGCCGCGCTACAAGGTGACGTGTGGGAGGCGGCCTTGCGGTGCAGTTGCAATCGACACCGGCGGCGGCGGTTAGAGGTCCACCGACCCAACAGACGCCGGGCCAACCGCGTCGCGGTCAACTCTCAACTGCATAAACTGTCTATTTTATTTATAAACAAAAATCACCATTTCGGTTAAACAAGAGAAAACAAACGGCGCTCGAACTGAAAAACGTAATTTATTACTATATATCACTATTTTGAGACAGGGACCTCACATAGTCGGTATTTTAACCTGAATATGAATGAGATATGAGTGTAGGATGATTGTGGCGGGATCTTGTAGTCTTGTTACTGACTATGGCCGACATTCTTCTTAGACAGGACTGTCAATTTTATAGCCCAACAGCCAATGGTATCTAGGGACCAATAGTTTAACGTGGGATTTTTTAATGTTCCCACTTGCTCGTGACAGTTGTAGGAGAAAATTGGGCAGACACTAAATTAAACCATTGTATTATTTTATATGGTTGAAATATATGATCTGTATCATACATCCTATGGATTAATCCCTTTGGCCACTGTGCAATTGATTAATGATCGGTACAAATGAATCAGCTGCTATTTGTCAGTAACAAAGATACACCTCATCTTATTCATCACACTTACCCTTCAGCCATACTAAAAGTACGCTCCATATGGTGAGCCGATGTTTCAAAGGAATGTAATATTTGAATCACTACATTCAAAAGCTAACACCAACAACAGCACGAATGCAACTACTGCGCTTATGGATTATATTTTAAGAATGGCAAAAGGTATTTCATTGCATTTAATTCAAATCTTAAGTTAAGTTAAATTATTAGTTGACCGAAGTTGTTTTTTAAGGTCTTTTAGACCCAGATAACGCCGGACGTTCGGCGAAAATAAGGCGAAAATATCTTAATATAGCTTTTGTTGGTAGGTACCAGGTGTCACGAGCACTTCTGGGTAAATTATTGAGTCAGTATATAAAATGGCTCCGCGTTATTTTTATTTTTATTATTATTTATTTTTTTTTTTTTTTTTTTTGCTACATTAAGCATTCGCTCCCCAAAGGGTAAAAAATATCCAACGTTGAGCAACAATCGGCATTAATTATCGTAACGATAAAGAGCGATAATTTGGTTTAACAATTCTACAAAGTTGAAGTCATCAAGCAGACAATAAAATAAACCATCTTATAATCGCGATCTCGTCTTTGGTGACACAACACACGAGGGCAGGCCAGATGTCGGGCGAGAGACGACGACGTTGACCTATGACCTCGATGACTCATTCATACGTTACGATGTGACCTCCATTGCTTTCCTCATTAATGCCCCCGTCTCTGCCAGGTTTTATCCGTTCTTAAAACATGCATGATGATATTTTTCTTTTCCCAAACAAAATGATAAATAGTTTCCTAATTTATAACTGTTCCATCTAAAATCAAGCGGTTTTGCAAATGCACTATAGTGTGTAACATCAAGAAAATATCATCAAGAAAAAAAGGAGGAGCTTGTATTTTGGTAAAGAATGGAATCAAGTTTAGAGTAAGATCTGATTTTGATTCACTAGCTGTAGAAAATTCCTTTGAATGTGTTGCAATTGAGACTGTAAACTTGACAACATGCAATTCATTGCATTGTATATTTATTGCTGTTTATAGAATTCCAGATAGAACCAACTTAAACTCATTTTTTAACAGCCTAGAAAAATTATTTAATAAATTAAAGGTAGAATATAAAAGAAAGAATATTTTTATTAGTGGAGATTTTAACATAGATATTTTGGACTCTACTGATTTCATTGTAGTAAAGTTCTTAGATCTTATTAAGTCTTTTGGCTATAATCACACTATTACGGTACCCACTAGAATTTCAAAAACAAGGAAATCATGTTTAGATAACATTATTGTAAACAATGCTTTGGATAACTTTAAACCTCATGTAATAGAACTAGGTCTATCAGATCATAATGCACAATATCTGGCCACAAAGTCCTTGTCAAAAAACAAAAGTGGGGTTAAGATAATCTGCAAAAGGATCTTCAATGAACAAAATTTACAAACGTTTTGTGAGGTACTTAGTAAAGAGGTGTGGCAGGAATGTTTTTCAAGCAATTCAGTTGATTCAGCTTTTAATTCTTTGTTTGAGATAATTTTCAATGCCTTTTCAACATATTTTCCAGTTAAAACGTTTAAAGCAACAAAATTGCAAAAAACTCGAAATCAATGGATGTCTAATGAATTAAAACAAATGTGTAATGAAAAAAAGCATCTTGCTGAACAACTAAAATCCTTTCCTTCAAGTGAACTGCAAAGAAAATTTTCAAAAATTAAATCTGATTTAAAAAAGGGAATAAAAGAGGCCAAATTGACTCAAAACAATAAAATTATAAGGGAGTCAAATAATATAATGAAGGGTACATGGAAAGTTGTGCAAAATGAACTTGGCAGACACCTGAACCCTAATTTGTGTAGTTTATTATGTGTAGGAGATAAAAAAATAGAAGACCACAAAGATATTGCAAACCATTTTAATGAATTTTTTTGTAATGTTGCCTCTGAGTTCAATGTGACCTCATCTGTAAGTAACTCCTTAAAGTTTGTAAAAAATGTACCTATTGTGCCCCATGACTCTTTTTCATTCCATTCAGTTTCTGAGAGCGAAGTTTTAAATGCAATAAATAATTTACCCAACAAGTACTCGACTGGCTGGGATGAAATACCAGCAATCGTTATTAAGAGGGCAGCCTGTTTTATATTAAAACCCTTAACGCATGTCATTAATTTGTCATTGGCAATGGGTAATTTTCCCGAGAAACTGAAATATGCCGTAATATATCCATTGTTTAAAAGTGGTTTAAGAACTGAGCCTACAAACTATCGCCCAGTGGCCTTGCTCCCTACTTTATCCAAGGTATTTGAAGAGGTTGTTTTGACACAGTGTAAACATTACTTTGAAAAATATTTAAGTTCTAGTCAATTTGGTTTTAGAAAACAGAGATCAACGGGGGATGCAGTTTTCAATTTCATTAATAAAGCATTGGAAGCGATGGATGGATCGCAGAGGACAGCAGGTGTCTTCTGTGATCTATCCAAAGCATTTGATTGTGTCATTCATGATGTAATGATTTTGAAGCTTCAATACTATGGTCTCGACAAAAACTCTATTTCTTGGTTTGAGTCATACTTAAAAAATAGGCATCAGAAGGTCAAAGTTACTCTTCCCAACGGCTTAAATTGTTTCTCTAATTGGCTTAAAATTAAGGCTGGGGTCCCTCAAGGATCAAAATTGGGACCTTTTCTTTTCTTGATATATATTAATGATCTTCCATTTAGTTTAATAGGTGATTTCACATTATTTGCTGATGACACCTCAGCACTCATACAGTCAAGCAATATTATGGATTTGTCTTCAAAAATTAAATCAACTATTTCAAGTCTTACAGATTGGTTCAGCTGCAATGGTCTCAGTCTAAATGTTTCTAAAACCAACTTTTTAAGTTTTAAAACTAATTCTCACTTCACAAATGACATTTCACAGCTAACCTTGGATTCAGGAGAGGTAGTAGAGGCTGCTTCTGGGGTAAAGTTTTTGGGAGTAAATATTCAAGATGATTTTAAATGGAACTCACATACTTCTTATCTACATAATAAACTGAGTAAAGTATTGTTTGCTCTAAATGTGATTAAACACAGTGTTGATTTCAACACATGTAAAATTGTTTATCATGGGTATTTTCAGTCCCTTCTTCTTTATGGCATTATTTTTTGGGGAAATTCCACTCAAAGCTATAAAATATTTGTTCAACAAAAACGAGCCATTCGAATTTTAGCTAATGTAACCAATAGACATTCTTGCAAACCACTTTTTAAACAGTTTGAAATTTTAACTCTTCCTGCTCTTTATATATTAGAGGTCTTGGTGTTCATAAAAAAGAATGAATCCTTATTTTTACATAATAATTACAAACATAATTATAACACCGGCATAAAAACAGATTCCAACTTCCTGTACATCACCTCACAATGTTGGAAAGAGGTCCATTTTACAGTGGAATAAAAATGTTTAATAGTCTGCCAACTGTGATAACTTCACTGCCAAACGTTAAAACATTCAGAAATAAACTTAAAAAAATGTTATTGCAAACGTGCCCTTACAATGTAGAAGATTTTATTTCTAGCCTTTGAGTCTGCTGTTATCAAAATGTTATGTACTGTATGGAACTTTGTACTTTTGTGAAATTAACATAGTGTGTGTGTTTTCTGCATTATTGACGTGTTATATATTTACTTATGCTATGCATGAACTGTAAATGATGTAACAAATAAATAAATAAATAAATAAATAAATATATAACAAATATTAAGTAGGCCTAAACATGTTGTAAATCCTCTTAACTTTCGTGATATGGTTTTCCGTCACAAGTTACATAAAAAATGTATCTAGATCTTCAAGTACGCCAAAATGTAACCTATAGTCATGGTGTGAAAGGACAAATAGTGTCATCACCATTCAAACAATAAAAAGTTCCACAGCGAGGGATTTTCCAATCGCAACCCGTTAACTCGTAAAAACCTTTATTCGTGAGAGCTGTTTATTAAATGCATTTTGTAAAGATAAGAACTTTCAAAGACTATAGTTACATTAGTACAACAACATTCGGTACCGCCAACGCGATTGCAGATCTCTCTTTCTCAGACAGATATTTTATGAGTCTTCTGTATATTAAATGGAATCAAAATTAATATTTCGAACCTTTGCACTGCCTAAGAGTGGAGATGTTATTAAAACCGTTTCAATAAATCTGTTGGGGCATCATAGCATCCATATTTAATTTGTGTATCCATTACACTAGGAGTACGCTTGTTCCCACGCGTATGGGGATGAACGGCAACATATGCCAGATAATCCTAGTTCCACGCTTTTAAAAAATAAATAAATGACACATCTATCAAATTACACATATTAACTACATAGAAAAAGGTATTAATTTTTTGGCATTCAAGATATTTTATTACCAAAAGGTAATTTTTTAATTTATTGCTTTAGTAAATATTTTCGTTTTATTATAGTTTGTTAATATAAAATATTATATTATATTTCTAGTATTCAAAAAACACTTTAAAATATTTCATATAACAAATTGTTTATATTTAGTGCAGTTATAGTAAATACAGTTATAGTGCATGCTTCCTCTATGTCAGGCAAGAAACAAAAATAACACCGTTTAACGTAGCCTAAAGCACCGTTATTTATTGCCAACAATGCATTTCTTATGGGAAATTAAATTACGTCTCATTACTTTATTACTTTACAGAATAACTTCAGAAACGAACTTGGCCTGGAAAATTACGCCTAAAATCTACTGTGAAAGTTTGAAGTCGATCTGAGGCTTTTTGCGGACGTTATCGTCGAACAAAAAATAGGGGTTAGTCACTACAGTGAGGTTGTTAACAGTCATGTATGAGGATTCACTCCTCTTCGATCCGTTCATCCAAAAAGTCACATTTCATGATGTAATTCTAATTGGCTTGACCACCCAGAAAAAATTTAACTCTAATAACATTAATTGGAAGAAAACATTGTAGGCATTGAGAAAATAAAGAACTCAAACATACAACACAAAAAATTTTGAAAAGAACGTGTCATATCATTCTATTTCGTCCAGGTGGATTTGGCAATTTCTTTTCCGCAAATGAGGAAAATATTGAAACTTCAACCACGACTAAGATGACCTCATCATTCCGTGTCATCCACACTTCATGATGCCTCGCCAGTTAAACATGCTCTCGACTAAACGATTACATCTCCAACAAGCAGAGTAGAAGAACCACAGAGATGATCTTTCGTGGACTATCTCCACGGGCAGATACCGTTCAGCCCACCCAGATGGCGGATTCTCCAGCCTCAACATTGCAGCGGACGTCTAGCTTTCCATGTTACGGTCCGTTCGGCCCACAACGGACCTTCCGTCTAGCGTCTACCCATCCTGGCAGTCTGCAGAGATTGAGCTATTGATGCAAAGTTAGATCTTTACGACAACTTGTGAGCTTCTGAAAATTACGAGTTTTCACTATCGGTGATCATTTGAATTTGTCTCGTAAGAACGATGTTTAATTTGTGAAATCGTTTTTTTTCACACATTGTTGGAAATCGATGGGATTGTTTGCAAATGTAGTTATTCTCTAAGGATTTGAAATATTAAATGATTCAATATTTAGGCTACTTCTAAACAATAATTGATTGTTAAGCTGTCATTCAATTAATGACCAATATGATGATTGTGGGTCAAGGATTTTTTCATCCCAGGAGAAACACTACACTTTTAGTCTAAAATCAAAAGAATTCAAACCCCTTATATATCTACGGGAGAAAATCCAAAATTGCTTCCTGTTATGAAGACTATTTACGCTGAATTTCTAAGCGATGAGTACAATTGATATACTACAGTATTCTACTTTTCAGGAGAAATTGAGGGTTATGAACATATGTTTGAAAAAGTGAAGGGAAAGGTGGTTTAACATGCAAGGACTTGCTCATGCTATTCGCTATGGACCGCGGGCCGTCAAACATTGAGAAAGGCATTTGTATTACCATTAAATTCCTGTTGGAAAATTTAGTCTTAATATTTGAAGGAGCGCGTGCACGGCGCACGGCGAAAGGTCTTTGCGTTTAAACGCAGTTCAATAAAGTTAAATTTTTTCGTCAACTCAAATTTTTGCTTTGCGAACTTATAATTATGAAAATCTATCTTACGCTCAATAACAAATTATTGTTTCACAGTCAACATGCCAAAAAGAGTTGTCTATGCAACAAAGAAAATAAAAGGGATCAGTCGCAATTTTTTGCAAAGATGGCAGTTTTTTCGAAATATGATTTGTTTGAAAAAAAAAAAGATAAATCAATAGAAAGTGCTTACCTAGTTGTCGATCCTATAACTCATCAAAGGTTGCTGTAAATGCTATTGGGCCTACAATTATTCATACATTTCACATTTGTTTATAGAATGAGTACACAAAATCAAAACTTTTATCCTCGGAAGAACGTAACGGGAGTAACTCAGAAATAAACATGAACCATGACCTAACCGACAGGCGGACAGACCCACTCGGCCATATTTGGTAGCCGTCCTTGCAGCGGCAGTAGCGCTCTCGGTGCTCTCTGGCGACGACGGAGATTTGACCGCTGCGAGGAACGAGAGTGAAAGTGCAGTCGCAGTGCACAACTGAGCGGCGAAGCTGCGGTTGGCCTTATTTTGTATCCGATAATTTAACAAAAAAATTTTGAATTTTGAAATATAAAAAATTTTGCATTTACAAACAGCTAGCTGTATTCATCAGTGAAAATCAAAATATTTAAAATTTAATCACATCCCTGAATTAAGACTATACCCGATTTTCTTTGCTCTTTAAATTGATTACTCTGTTACATTAAGAGTTAAAAGAAAATGGTTTAATTGCTGAAGGAGGAAGCTATAGCAGGATAGATCTAATAGCCATTAAAGTTATTGAAGGGTACTTCTTTGATCCTACCATACGATGTAAACTAATGAAAACCAATTAATGGGCGTGAATGAAGAAAAAATGAAGATTTATCAACCGACCATCAATTAATACATAGAATAAACTAATAAAATAGCATATATTTTTTCATTATTAATTGGCGCAAGAAAGTCCGTTCAAAAATTTTCCACTGGTGTGTTCAACAAATTTAAAATATCAAAATCTCACGTTCAATAAATTGGGTTAACCATTTTAAAATGTTCAGTGTATATATTTTAAGAAATCATTTATTTGGCCTAAAAAGCCTGAAAATAGTTTTAATTGTTATAAAATTATATGTAATATGATTATTTTACTTTGTCTATAGATGCAACCGCAGAAATTAGGAGTGTTATTATTTTGAATCAATCCTATACTATAATACAAGGAGTGTCTGAAGCATAGATATAAACAAAACATCTGGATAGCTCACTGAGATGGCGGAAACAAGCCGGCTTCCCCCACTCCTGGTTGGGGTTACCGACGCCGCCACGCCGTGCTATGTCAGCTGGCATCGTTATTATTGGTGCGTCTGGTTTGTTTACATTCTTGTATTTCAGCTGAAATCGTTATTATTGGTGGATCCACTGCATTCTAGTTTGTTTACCTCCTTTTACTTACCGAATTAAAACCAACTAGTATGGGGGGGAGGTTACGGCTCGTTTTCACAGCACGGTGTTAGCCCTCCAGATGTTTTGTTTTCTATCTATGGTCTGAAGCGATGTATGTTCTACGATCTCAAAATCTAGCCGGTATATTATGCATAAACTTTGTATTTAAGAGTGTTTTCACCCAAAAATTAGTTTAGAAACAGCATCAGAACCAGGAAATATCAAATGTGTCTAAAAAAAAGTTTAAAAATTCTTATTTTTAACGAGGGTCTAATGGGTTGATATTTTGTAACTAAATAATGAAAGGTAAAGAAAAATAAAGGAACATTAATCTAAGCAATCTTTTTAAACAGCGGCCAACTACGAAAAATTATTTGGTTGGTGTAAATTTAACAGCTTTATTACCATGACACTATAACAACAGTGAATTAAACCCAACGTACAAAGCTTGATAAAACTGGTACTATTATTATAGAAAGACAACACACTACACAATTTATATACACCTGTCTACCGACCTCTATGTTTGAGTGTCAAATAAAAAATCTAATCCATGTACTTTTCGTAGTAGAAGACGTCACCTGACGTTTTCTAATGTAATGCAATGTGTATGTTTTGTAATACCTTCTTCTGTAAAGTTCATAATAAAGTAAGTCTGGAAGTCTATATTTTCTGAGGTACGTTAATTGGATCGTATAAACGAACATTCATCCCCATAAATGAACGCATTTCAGATGGGCAGTCAAAAAATTAAAACCGGTCACCAGGAAGCAGAAGACTCCACAGTTAGTACTCCACATCCCAGCAAAACGGAAATCGATTGTAAGGTGCACAACGTGCAAAGAAAAGCAGGTGGACTACGAACAGGAAGGGCACAAAAAGGGCCGCTACGAGGAGGTTAGGAATAACCGACCCGTTCCTCCCTCACTCTACCTTGCCCCTAGCTGGGAGGGGGGGGGAGGGGGGATTTTGGTCACAATTAGTCAAAGTGCGGAGCCCCGGCGTGATAGACCACGTTTGGGGCGGGCTCCCCAACACCTCTCTCAGTCGCTCGCACACTCGCTTTGTCGCTGCCAGCGCGCCCGATCGCGATAATTCGCGTTAAAGTGTTTGAATTGGGGGTTTGGAGGGCTCCGACACCTTCGATAGGCAACAATTCGGCTCCTTAGAGACAACTGAGACCGAATATGCATGCGACGTCATAAAAATGCTACCCGAATAGATTTTTTTTCTCAGTTTGTTGTTATTTCTAAACTCTCTTTCTTTATGCTTGTGGAACAGTGAATAATGTAACTTTGAACAACTGATATTTTTTAGTGGTCTCAAGCTAGGAACATTCGGTAGGAAACCGTTGTACTACTGAGATATGAACATATTTTTTACACAAAACATTCTTATTATAAAGTGTTGTAAGTGAAGAAAATTTCATTTTAACAGCATCATATCTTGCACAAAAGTGATAAACTTCTAGTTAGTCTCGACGAAAACGTCTTCTACTATACCTAACTTATATGTAAAAAGAGAAATTAAAGGGAGAAAATCCCCAAGATTAGGAGAAATTCCAAAGTGTTTCGTAATCTCTTTGGCAAATTTAGACTAAATTCAAATTAATCATAGGAGTTGCAATATTGTCTCAGAAAATCAGCGAAAGTCAAGATATTTTTCACTATTTCAACACATAAAAGACTAATGTTTTAAGGTTTGTTTTATTTTTAATTGAATGATTTGTAACTGACGAATGATGGTAATTTACCATAAAAATGTTAGACGTGAAAAAATTTTAACAGGCCACTTCGTACGTACGGTAATTTGGGTAAACTAAATCTTTTCTAACTCATAAAATACAAAACTAGTTTTATTTTGTTGTACTCGACGACCCCAAAACACGGATAAAACTAGCGATTCAAACGTGAACACTCGTATACGATCTCTCTCCGATCGTTGACAAACACCCACGAAATACTCAATAATACCCACACCCACGCACAATTAATTAGAAATAAAACCGCAAACACAACAACATATTTTTCCAACTGAAATCCCAGGTGTAACGAGTGGGTTTGAACGTGGGTGATCTGGTGATGGGTCCAGGTGACATCGCCGTGTTGGGATACAAAAGAAAAACACGCAATAACAGCAATACCCGCGATTTCTCAGAAAACCCCCTCCCCTCACCACACAATATTGCATCTATTCTTCTTTATAAGCTCTTAAAACTTCTTGCATTGTGCGGAAAGCAATATGATCTTACCGAGAACTAAATAACGCCGGTGTAGCGACTATAAACTAGAGTATCCGTGTCGAACTGTGAATAAAAGAATATTCAGGCAATTTTTTTCTCCGTAGTATATTAAAGAGCTAGTCGATATCTACAATTGATACAAATAACTTGGTCGTATTGGAAAATCAAATAACTTGGCTACAAAGTACGTACAATTTGAAAACCAAACATTTTTCATCCAAGCGACACAGATATGACAAGTTTTATGAAGTGTTTTATACTGTCTGTAGGCCTACTGCAAACCCCACACACAAGGTTTAAAAAGACCAGATTTTAAACCGGACAATCCCACATACTAGGCCTACTGTAAAAAATTTTTAAACATATTTATAACTCAATCATTTTATTTTTTAGCATTGACGAAGCATAATATTGATGAGTTAATTTTACAGACCTTCAAAAATAGGTCATTTAAATTTTACAATATAGGCTATGTACTGTACTATTTCCTAAATATTAATTTATTAAGTCGGATGAAATAAATTTATACAGGGTGAGTTTCTTAAAGTGATTTAATAGCTAACTTTTTTATTTTAAATTTGACAGTATACTTCTTATGGGGGACCCCCTTTACTTTTTTATTCTGGTTTCAGATATGTATTTTACTTTTAAAAAATTCCCGCCATTTTTTCAATATGGCGGCCAACTTTAAAATTTCTTATGGAACACCCTACATTTTTTGGTGTTTTTGAAATTTCCATGTTATTTTAAGACTTTTTTACTCTTTGTTATTTTTCTCTAAACCTAACGGTTAGGGAGCTAGAGGCAATTGAAGTTCATTTTTAGTTCCATAAGAATAACATGGGGCAAACTTTATCTGCCCATATCTCCGAAACCATTGATAAAAATAAAAAATACTCAAGAATAAAAATGTCTTAAATTGATGTTTTAAGAACATTTCACTAATAAAAATGAATTATTTACGCATAAATTAACTTCTTTCAATATGGCGGACAAAATATAAAATTTGCAAAAAAGTATTTGTAATTATGAAAAAAATGTTTTTAAAACATCAATTTAAGACATTTTTATTCTTGAGTATTTTTTATTTTTATCAATGGTTTCGGAGATATGGGCAGATAAAGTTTGCCCCATGTTATTCTTATGGAACTAAAAATGAACTTCAATTGCCTCTAGCTCCCTAACCGTTAGGTTTAGAGAAAAATGACAAAGAGTAAAAAAGTCTTAAAATAACATGGAAATTTCAAAAACACCATAAAATGTAGGGTGTTCCATAAGAAATTTTAAAGTTGGCCGCCATATTGGAAAAATGGCGGCAATTTTTGAAAAGTGAAATACATATCTGAAACCAGAATAAAAAAGTAAAGGGGGTCCCCCATAAGAAGTATACTGTCAAATTTAAAATAAAAAAGTTAGCTATTGGATCACTTTAAGAAACTCACCCTGTATTATTGCTACATTGAGTAACGAATAAAATGTATTTTCATCGGATATTTAATAACTTGATCCTCAATATTTTAACAAAAAATGTACAGGTAGTTTAGGGAATTTTATAATTCACTACATAAAGTAATGTATGCGGAAAAAATCTGCAAAATTAATTATGAAAAATACAGTGATACAAACAGTAAAATAAATCAATCCAGAAATGAAAATAAAAATAAAACGCTGGCAATCCCTGCAGCGACATCACGACGGGTGAGAAGCGATGACACGGCGCTAGGATAGGCAATCGGGGTACACGAGTCGCTGCGACTGCAGCAAACGCAAACAAGGAAAACCTCACCTACGTAAACGTAAACATTGACGATTGGTCTGCTGTAAATTTTGTAGCAAGCAGGAAACTACAGATCACAACAAACAGAACTGAAATACTACAAAACTTCGCTACGAACATAGTTTTTATACTTTAAAATAAAAGCAATGGAGTGTATGGCAGGTATAATCTTAATAAGAATAGCGTATTCCCCGTATAGGAAAATTCACTAATATATTATTTTTGCGTCCTTGCAATAAAATAACCATTACAAACAATACACTTCGGTCTAACAACGTACGATGTAACGCTTAGGTAAAAAGATACAGTACATTTTTTGCAACATGATACATATCTCAAAATCATCTTCGGAACTATGAACTAAGCCCTCTTGCTCTGAAGTAAATGTTTCCCCTAGATGTGTAAAAAGTAACAAATATATAGTCTCTACACGATGGTGAATATTTACTTCATGTGAAATTTACATTTTTCTACATTTGTACACGAAAAAAATTGAAACCTGTGATTGAAATTCAGTTACCTTATTGTAGAAATTACTGTATTATTATTACCGGTACAACTTTATTAACAATCGACAAACTGTACATAAAAACTAAGTAGTTTGGTTACCTTTAACATTAAAATCGAAGCACAGACCGAAAGGCGGCAAGGGTGCTGAGGTCTGTTGAACGTTGGTTATGGGGTAGCCGAGCCAACTGCCGCTAGGACCATCTACATCACTAACCGCACCTCTAACATTAACCAAAGTACTGCAACTACTGTCGTTATCAGAATCCGAATCCATCCAATCGCCGCACCTAATCAAATTGTAACATTAAGTACATGTCACATTGTACAACAAGATGAGACAGAAGTTAAAGAAAACGAATTAAAATTTATGCTCGTTTAAAGTCTTCTTGCGATGATCCGATGGACTCGATGGATAAAAAATGTTTCTAACTGACCTCGGAGCACGATATTAGTGGACTACCCTCTCTCGATTGCCACCCCCTTCGCTGCCAGACTACCCGGCGCCGCGACTGTTGAGTCACCGCGATCATCGGGATACCCGCCCAGCAATCGGACAAACCCGGGGGTAGAGCTTGTGCGTGGGGAGGCGGGCAAGTTGTATAAAGATCGCTCTCTGCATGGATTTCGATCAATAACTTTTCTTCCATAAAATTTACATTGAAACTTAAAAAGCCTGTAAGGCATGCCCTAAGGACCTGTGCAATTAATATGCTTCTGTTCATCTACATTACACAATCTTTCTAACGGTAGGCACGGATTACTCTTTCGAACCCACACGAACTGAGAAAAATAGGAGAAAAAGGTTTGTGGTTGTCAATTAATTAAAATATTTGATATGCTGGCAAAAAATATATAAGTTGACAGTAATAGGCTACACTAAAACGCTGGATAAGATATAATTTAAATTACAT
This sequence comes from Neoaliturus tenellus, assembly GCA_030545055.2. Lineage (NCBI taxonomy): Eukaryota > Metazoa > Arthropoda > Insecta > Hemiptera > Cicadellidae > Neoaliturus > Neoaliturus tenellus. Next base: position 45,903,222 of record CM061537.1, read on the forward strand.
CGTACTGTATATAAATAGGAGTAAAGATAACACTTTTTGCATGTTTACTGTGGGCTGTTATTGATAAATTCTTCAAGTTGGAAAGGAATAGATACATTAGATACGTTACAACTGTAGATACCGACGCACTATGTGGTGCGTTGTTACGTTTTTTAATGTGAATATATGACTGAAGGGTGAATGTGATGAAACTTATGGTGTAGCTTTGTTACTGACAAAGACTAGCTGATTCATTTTTTAGGACCACGAACTAAAAGCCCAATGAACAAAGGCTGCTTAGTCCAGTTATCGAACCAATAAAAAGTTTCCCTAAGGATCGAACGGACAACCTTCACACTAAAGGGTGAGTTCTGTAACCCAACCATACTTATATAAAACTCCATGATACCGAATTAATTAGGGAAAGGGAGAATAAAAACAATTAGATCTACTTTAAGTCTTTACTCCAAAAATCTCGAAACGTTCGACTATAGCTAGCGTTCTCTCTTAAATTTTCGGGACATTTCGTGAAAATATTTTCGTGATGTCACGAGCATCTTGCGTCGAGACCATTCGGATATCGTGGATGTACTATGGAGATATTGAAGAAATGCCACCAGGCCAGTAAGACATCACCCGTTGTCAAACGCCTAAAGTGATGCTGTACTGTATATTGAGATGTTTTCCATATACGCACCTCCGCAGTCGCAGTTTGTATCTCAGACTCTATCGTGTGCCTCACACCCGAGTGGGCGCCGGAGACACGGCCCGGTTCACATAATTAATTGGCGATTAACCGCGACGCTCGGACACGGGGCGGCAATTAGCCGCTGAGACCGCGCGGGCGAATCCGCTCCGAGACGCGGCCGGAGAGCGAACGAGCGAATACGCGGAGGGCGAACATTGTCGTGGACGGTTTTCATGGAAAACGACAGTGGGAAATACTGTAGTGTGCTCAAGCGTCAAAGGGGCGAGGTAATAACAAATGGAAACACCAATTGTCAGAACCACATTTTTCTAACAATTTACACAAAAATTGTACCCCATAGTCAATTTTAAAAACAACACTCTTTTTCCAAGGTCACCTATAGGAGAGACACAAATGGTAGGGTAAGGGGATTTACTGATTTGCCTTTCATTTTAAATTTATATTTAACCGTTCTACTGAGTTTTATGGCTCTGTGCCCTTTGTTGCAATGAATTTTTAATACTTTTAAATTAAAGTGCGTACCGTCAGGAATTAATTTCAAACAAGTATCATGGTCCAAAAGTTAAACGGAATAAATTTCTAAAATTCTTAAAACATATTAGTGTTTTTCCCATTTAATTGTTGGGTTATAACCATCTTATGCTGCATTAACAATTAATTGAAACACGAAAATTTTTCGCGAAGAAGGAACTGGATCGGTTTATTTTTTATACTATCAACTGGATGAACTATATTGAAAACTCACGAACAAATTACACCAACGTTCATAACATTAGCGATGAAGAGTGACTTAATTACACAAGAGACCCACGTGTGGTAGGTCTACCTTTCCAACACCAGACATGAGGACGCGCCGCGCCGTGACGTCAACGTTTGCCCACGATGACACAGAGTCCAGCGGCTGATAGCCCCAGTCAAGGCCTTTCCGGTCAAACAACTTTATCTCGCGACCATTCCATTCAACCGCTCCCCCCCCCTCCACTCCGTCGACACTTCCGTGACAGTCCAAAACAAACCCGGGCCTTCCACTGTCAATGGATGTAAAATGTAGAGTAAATATGGAAATATTTTTGTAATATATGTAAATACGTTCTAGTTGTTACAACGCAACTATTATTAAAGACTTCGGAACGCAATAAAGTAACGAAAACAAAATATTTTCACATAAACGATCTAAAAAAATGTATCACCTAAGGCTAGTCACTGCATAGTCAAATGCTCGGTTGTTTTTACTGTGACAAATAATTAGCCTAAATAACGATTACAAAAATCACGATGTTAGTTTAGGCCTACAAAATATTCATAGTTTTATACCTCTCCCTAAGTGGTAAACTCCTCTAAACCATATTTATATAGTTTCCGTACAAATATACTTAAATTTTAAAAAATACAGTTGGCAAAATTATTTTTTCCGTCCACAGAGCACAGACAACTCTGCGTGTTTTTCTCCCACCCCGGCGCGGCGCTGGGAAGGGTGCAAGCTATGAGACGCAAGCGAGGTCAGGGGACAGTGAAAGTGCCTCCTTTCGATTTCGCTACTGATCGATGGAATGTCGTGTCCAACTGGACCGCATCGTCAGGGAGTCAATATTGATACATCGGTACTGAGTAGTTATCGATATTTACACATCGATAAACTTGTCTTTGACGATAGTCTACCATTTACCACCTTCGTAGTCCCGTAGACCATGAGGGGTTCGTGCAAATAAAATCTTAATTCTATACTAGGCCCTACTCTATACGAGTAAGGTTTATTTTTTTGTACTAGTGTAAGTGTGGCTCGAAATCGAGCAATTTATTTTTATACAATACAAATGTTTCTTTTGGTCTAAATCAGTGAAATCCGACTAATCTATACTTATTTAATACGCTAAGGGTTTTTTTGTCTTGAGAACTCCTCCTACAATTTTCAACCGATTTTCAAGTTTTTTGTGTCATTGGATAGGGCTTGGTCTGTAGTTGTTTCCGCCAAAAACTGATGAGAATCTGACTGAAAATAAAGGCGCTATTCACGACGCTCGATTTCAATCGTGGATAGCGTTTTTGTTTTAAGTTAGATTGTTATCAGTTTTTGCGGAAACAACTACAGACCAAGTCCTATCCAACGACACTGAAAACTTGAAAAACGATTGAAAATTGTATAAGGAGTTCTATACAAAAAAACCACTAGCGTATTAAATGAGTATAGGATAGGATTTATGCACACGAATCTTGAAAACATCTCAAAATAATTCTTCAAACTTTGCAAAAAACTTATTTTAAGATATAAATATATCTACATTGTTCTCAATGATAGAAAAATCGCGTTACGTTGTAATCTTGAATAAAATTCTTAAAATGTTATTATTAGTCTTATGGAGTTATTGCACACACTCGTCGCCAGATTTAGGTTGTACGTTGCGCTTACTCGCCACAAGTCTGCAATGCTCTAATAATTTGTTAACTTACTACGCAGGTTTGCTGCGACGGGGTATTATATGTTTACAAGATATTAAATGGTGTGTCGTCCGAATTTGCACCTCCTCTCCGTAAACATGGCATTTCATTCACGTACATAGGTAAACAAACCTCTAAAATAAACAAAACAACAATTTCACATAAAACTACTGTATTAACAAACAGCTGATAGTAACAGTCTGAAGTTAAATTTGATCCTTATAACAGCTGTATAATCAACACACAGTAAACAAACCAAATAAAATATTTCTCCTATTAAAATAACATGGTAACTTTAAAGGGCCGTAGGGCAGAACCCTTATGTCCGATTTGGACCATTTCAGATTTATACCTTCCCATAGATGGTTACTATGACCGAGCAAAATTTCGTGAGGATCACTCCAGCCATTCAGAAGAAGTACTTGTAAATAAAAAGCCAGAGTGTAGTATAGGAGCTTCGCTCGCTTCGCTCGCTCCGCTCAAAAACAAAATAAATGCTGACAACGGCTGACATAACCAACGTACCAAATACTTGCTCTAGTATGAACATGTGGGTTTTCATTGTAGCCAAATACCAAAATTTATTGAATAGTACTATCATAAAATTAATTTATAAGTTTTAATCGTAGGCCTACTATTAACTGATGATACTTATATGGTATATTTATTACAAAATCAATGGAATAAGTTTAAGTAGAAATATTAAAATCAGCTGAAAATAAAATGAAGTAAAACTCAGAATAGGCCTATATTAAAACAACCTGAAAGGCAAGTGAGCGAAGCGAACGAGCACGTTTTTAATAGCAACAAGCCGTTTTTTGTTCAGCATCTAGATATTCTTAATATCTGACTGAGATTATTTATGCAAAAAATGTTTATAAATCTGTACCAAGCAAATGCTCGGGAATGGTAGATCAGAGTGTTGTGACAATCATAGTAACATTTATCAATTTATACTGGACTTTAAACTGTTTAAATTATCTATAATTCTAATATTGGAAGGAAGTATTGTGTACAATAAGAGGCTTAAATAACGGTGAACAAGTAAATTTAACTTTTGATTTCTAGGACGAATATTTATGGTTTTATACTTTTGTTTTAATTTAACATACAGAATTGAGAGTGAATCGGCATTTCTTTAAACATTCTGGTTCGATTTAAACAAAGAAGAGACCTACACACTTTTGTGTATTTTCATTGTAGTCAATAACAAAATAGAGACGTAAATTTGGTATTCATGTGTATCGATAGTTAGGGAACGATAAGATTAGAGACCACAGCGAATTTCGTTAGCATCTCGTTAAAATGATAGCCATATAATTCCTGTTCAAACTCTTATACATCTAAACCACTTTCACTCTTGACGATTGACTACTTCTTTGTCATGAACGCGCTCTTTACGATACTGCCTCTTGTTACGTGACAGTGCAGAGGTTTGAACTCTAGACTCTCTAGACCACTCCCATAAAACAATCTGGGCATGGAAAAGTTTAACAAATAATTAAATTTTGTAGCTTCGATTATTTCACTGTATAATTATAGAGGGGCAAATCATGGCAGAAACTAAACATGAGACATTTAATAAGAAACTCGAGCTAACTTTTTACATAAACTAGCCTCAAATTGAACATCCAGTTTAACATGTCATGCAGAACAGCATCATGCAGTAAAATACATGCAATGATGAAAAATATTAAATTTGTACTCAACTCGGTAATGAAAGGAAGAACAGCTTCGTCGTAAAGTATGATGATTACATTGGATTGACGTCAATGCAAAACAAACATAATGTAGGCTAAACATCGTAATGATTATAAATGTTTGTGAATGGCAATGACGCAGAATTAATTGGATATTTACATGATAAACTATTCTCCATCATATTATTTCGGTGCAGATTTTTTTCCGGTCTTGGATATTGATCCCATTGCACACACCACCGATTAAACTGAGTAATAACTTAAAACGTTTAAGATGTCATAAGTACGGTAATTAAAATATTTCAATTTCATAGCAAAATACAATCCCATTTCGTTGAAACCTATGGAGCTTGAAATTATATTATTAACAGTTGGTTCAACATAGTTTTGCTTGACGGAGCTTTATCAGGCGAATTAGTCAATCCAAATTCGGACAGAAGGAAAACGGCACCGAGTCCACGCTGCTGGAATCACGGAAACCTTGACCCAGAGCGGCAACCCATTTATAGCACGGCCGGTCCAGTTCGGTGTGTTCCTTCTATTGGTTGTGGGATTTGGCCGCATCAATACGGTAATACCGTCAAGTACGACTGAGGAGGAAAGGTCATGATGTCAGTTAACGATAATTCTATAAATAAATCTAAATTAAATCTGTGAGGTGTTCAAAGTCTAGATTTTAGACAGTCACTTGTCATAAAAAAGAGTACTGATTGTGTTTTTCCACTAAGTTTAATCAAAGAGAACACACAAAATCAGCTACAGGAATTCCTGAAACTAAAATTTGGGAAAATTTCAATAAAATCAGTAGAGCTTAATTTTTTTAGGGAAATTAATGTATTAAAACTTTATTTGTAACATTAGTAAGGCCTATTAAAATTTTGAGACTTTCCTGACATCATATAGTTGTACAGTTAATTTTTCTTAAGTGATCAGACCTAATTTAAATTACTACGATTGTGTTAAGTTTATTTTCAATGGGTATATTTTTGCAATTACATTCCAAGCAACACAAATGTGCTTTTAAGATAATAAACCTTATAACAATGTTCAATTATTTATTGTGGAAACAGTATATTGTAATGTAAATGTAAATAGTAAATGTGTAATGTAAATTGACACACACAAGTAAAGGCGAAGTATTTTAGAGTTGCTGTGTTTTATGCTTAGAAATACACGAATTATGTACAGAAAAATATTACATGTGAATCGCGGGCGAATAGTAGAGAACTACAAATCAAGTAAAGTTATTCGCCAGCATCGTCTATGATGTACGCCGGACTCAGCGGTGTATTGGCGCATTGCAAGACTTGCACACGTTTGAACAAATTGGCGAAGATTTTAGGGCGCTTGCGTCGTCCAGGCTGATCAGTAAAATTTTGCTTTAATAAGTTTCTACATCTGATACAAAATCCAGTACTGGGTACACCTTACAAATTAAATAACTTGAATATACATGATGGGTATGACTCCTCTTTGACCTTAGATCTATTAACGGACGGCGAAAGTAATTGTCGCTAGTTTAAATTTTTGTTTTACAGTTTAATTACGTCAACCCAACCCCAATAAAATAGTCCGATGGAAATAGTGTAAAACCGTTGCTTCCCCCCCCCCCTCCCGCCCGCCACCCTACGATATTGCCATTTATTGTCACCTTTATCATGTGTAATACAGTATACGATACATTTCTGTGTAGATAAGGCCACAACGCATCAAATTTTATCAGACTATTTTCGAGCAATCTACATAGCTGAAATATTCGAATGAAAGTGATTCAACGATTTCATTCGAGCATCTCTATCGTCTCTATCTCCGACGGACATCACGGGTAGCGGCGGCGGCGCGGCGGCTGTGTGACATTGTCCGCGATTACATAACTTGTTATCATTATCAGCCGCGGCCGACCTCTCGCATGTTATCAGGGGACGCGGCGGCAGCGGCGTGCTGCGTAGTAACCTCGGCGTCGTGGACCTAATCACTCGCCCACCCCGGGCCCCGTGGCGCCAACACTAGACACAGAGTGCACACAATTTCTGATAGAGAAAATTAAAAGAAATAAAAACCTAAACCTAAACTAGGAACCATGGAAGAAAGAAAGAATTAAAAAAAAGGACGACACAACTAGACTGAGAGTATTCAGGTTGCACCAAAGACATCACGTTTTCCTCTTTTCCCCCATAATAATAACATTACACACAGCCTCACCTCAACGGAAAGTACAACAACTCGCTGTTTAATAAATACTTAATGGTCGCTGTGAGGTGACTTTGATATTACATGCCTATTATGTTACGCGATTCACAAAAACCAGTTATCCTATGTTTTTAACTATAAAAAATGTGGTTATATTAAAATTTTCTTCTTTGCGATTAGGGGGTCTCTATGTAGGCCTAATTAATGTGTGTTAATAAAAATGAGCATAAAACGCAAATTAAGTCTTAATAATGTATTTACAACAGACAAATAGGCCTAAATTACTGAAGGTGTTATAGAGCACAAGTAAAAACACGAAATCTTTCAAGGATTAATTGAGATCACTTTCACCGATACTCAGAGATTTTGTAAGAAACGATCGAGCTGAACACATAAATTACTGCAATTATCGCAGATTATAAATTTCTTTCCCTGGAGCTACGGCCAATTCTAATAGCATTCCCTCAAAAAATTATAATTTTTGAAATTGTTGCATCAAATTAGAAGAGAAAAACAAATACCGACAATTTTGCTCGTTATGGAGTATATAGCATGTTGGAATCACATTAAACCACACAACACTAGACGTCGCCGACCACCCGCTAAGTTGCCACCCCCGTTTTCCCACATCGAGACCCCATAAATATCGTTTCCGCGCCGCGAGCGTCGTTACAAGTAGTTGTTTTCCGATCGACTCCGCGTTTTCTAGGACGGCCGGCCCAGTGCGGTACATACATCGCGGCAACTGGGTTGGCAGCGCACTAACAGCCATATTGTACCCATTCTAGCGCCGCCCCTTGTACAGACTGAAATTACAGTCGACACTAGCTACCTCGAACCTTGACAACAACAAAATCACGGATTTTTCTTAATATCCTTGGAAAAACGCGCCTAAAGCGAATATAAAACTACACACAACTCATAATAGTTTAACAGGTATAATTTACCTCAGAAAAGTCGAAAATACTAAGATTACCTCTATAACTCGAAGTTTAGTACTTAAGTCGAATTAAATTCGACTTTACCTCTTTAAATCGAAGTTTACCTCTATATCTCCAAGTTACTCTGCGGACCTCTCTAATACGAAACCCCTATGAGAGGTTGCAATAAGACGGTGACATTTCTGATCTAGTGATCTAGCGTCTGTCTGCTGCGCCACTAATCTGTAACTGTATACATTAGGCCAACCTCGGTAAGTCCAATTTAATAATGTTTACCTATCTCCGTAACTCAAGCTATTAATGATTGCAAGAAAAATCGTGTCCCCTGAAATTCGAGTAGCGACAGTCGACTGTAGGTATTTAATAGGCTACCCCTACAGCCGCTGCGCTGTCGGATAGCTGAATACGGATCCTAGAAACTTAACGAAGTATAAGCGTCTTATTATCGAGCAGTTAAAACTATTAAATTCTAATCCCGGTGTAAAAAAACATTTATTGCATAGTAAACACTCATATATTAGTAATAAAATGAATAGAAATTCTGCTGAATAATAGTTTTAAAACGAATGGATATCATTGTTTTAGAATTAGGATATTGTAATCGTTGTTTTCGTACTAATTGACCGCAACATAAGAGATCCTTCGGGAAATTATGATAATAAACGAAATTTGCGTAATTACTTTTAGGAGGATTTTTCAACTAGAAAAGGGAAGCCTGAGTTCCATCTATTACTTCATGACGGAATATATATTGTTTACTGCAGTGTGCATGTATGATCATTCTTCCAACTACAAGACGTTAAAAAAATCCTGTAAAAAACAGCGGGTATAGGATTACTGTAACAAATATTTCGCTTCGCCAAATTTCCTGCCACGCCAGGATTCACTTTTCGAAAAAATATGGAATCAAAATATTTAATATTGGCTCAGGTTTTTTTCAATATAAGCACTCAAATAACTTTAAATCTATTACTATTAACCAAAGAAAGGTTTTGACTCAGAAAGCCACTTATGAGTGTTCTTTTAACTTGACCCGGTTAAGATTGAGTAGGCCTACTAAACAAACGACTACAATTTACAATGTTAATCCCGTTCATTTTGCTATGTGCCCACAATAAAACACCATATAATTCAAATACAAACAAAGACAACTATTTAAAGATATACTGTTGATCCGTTGCCAAACTATGTAATTCAGTGACAATGCCGAGCTCTTCGGTGGCGTATGCTGATGCCAACGCCACCGCTTGTGCTATTCATTTGGTCTCTTTACTTCTTTATTCGATTGTTTCATGTATGTTTAATGTTACTTTCCAAGCGCTTTAACAATTCACAGAAAGAAAATTCATTTAGGTAGCGTATAAAATGTTAGACCAGTCTCACTCTAATTATTTTAAAATAAAAGCTAGTCCGCAAGTGGGATCTAATGAAGATTGGCACTCTAAAAATAAACGAGAAAGTGCAGTCGCTATTTTTACCAGGACTTTCTTTTATCTTTCGATTTAGCCTCGTCAGAACCGCTTTGTATAATGGTTGTCTCGTCCGTATGACTTATTTCTGTGCCATTAGTATGATATACAAGGAGATCAGTAGAAAAAATCTATGGTTATTTTATTCTATTTTTATGCTGATAAATAAATGTATTTACGTTGGTTGCATTCCTCCATCCAAATCTGCACCGCTTCTTCATTAGCAAATAAAAATTCAGTTTTAGTGGCAGTTACAACTGAGTTGGTAGAGAATTGTTCGAACACCAAGACGGTCCCGTGTTAAATTTCTGAGATTTGCCATCTAAAATTTCAAATTCAGGCTGTCGCCGTCTCTTGGAAGGTAAAATTTTGGTTCCGGATACAAACTAAATCATGAGTCCACATTGGAGGTACTAGTGCGGCTGAAAACTTGTATATAGGCTTTGGATCTTGTCTCGTCTTGAAGGTAATACGAACTCATCTTTCTACGTTTTAAAATTTGTTTTGTAATTTTCCACATTACAAATTGCTTACCAACAAACAGTTTTAATATCTGATTACTTTAAATGTCATATATATCATCATATTATATTTGAAAAAATTGTATTTCTTAATAAATGTTCAGATAAAAATATTTCGAATCTGCTGTTCTTTTGTTCGTAGTTCTAACCACTTTTAGAGATTTTAGCGGGAATATCTGCAGTTCCAGGGTTTTACGTGATAAAAAATCTTAACGGCGTAATTAACCTTATACAACCACGGAATTGATGTTTAACCTCTGACACACTACTAAAAGGTACTAAAGGTGGAAGCATATTTATGACATACAGTCTTTCAGCAACCTGCAGAGAGTCGGACGAAAAGGGGAAACTTGCAGTTGTGAGCAAATTGAATAACATTGCACAGTTGTTTACCCGACTCCCGGTCACCACCGACACCCCCGCTCGCCATGACCGCCCATGGGAGCCTGGGACTCCTGGGAGCGCCCGCGCCCACACCTCGCCACGCTCGCCATACACGGGGCACAACACTGCACCCGCCACCTGCACCTTCGCCTCCGCGCCGCTTTCGCTTTCCGCCGATGTTTGTTGGGTGCCTACAGCAATTCCGATACACTTTCCGATACATTTTTGACTATATCTTGTAAGAAATAATCGCTATTGCTTTATTATGCTAGGTCGGTGAACTTTCATGAATGATGTTTGTGACGAATATTTTAATTTTATGGGATTCCTTAGTTAATGACGTTTAAAATAGTTTAAAGAAAAAATTATCGCCTCCTTATGATTCTGCTCCCTAAAAGACAGTTTGAAAATTGGTATAAAACATTAATTATGATTGCTTTTAACACATTAAACTTGAGGGGTACCCGAAGCAAAACGATGCACCGCGTTGATCTGAGTGAGTGACATTTCAGTTTCATTGCTTATATTCTGCTTTCAACGTGTTTTCCCATGTTTTCTCAACAGTTCTTTCAAATAAAAAGAACTGCAAAATAAAACTGCTTTTATAAATAGTTTGCAAATAAATAAAAATTACTCCTTACGTTGTGATCATTAGACCATATGTCAGGGCTGTCAGTATCTTTAAAAATAAATACCCCCCGTCGCAGCAGACCTGCGTACTCAGGCGAATTTCCAAGGATCTTAAGATTGTTTATTTTCCCCATAAACACCATAGTAATGAGTATGTAGGTTTGCTGCCATTGGATGTTGTTAGAAAATGTTAGTTTTGTTAAAAAATGTAATAGGTAATGTAAATATCAAATTGTATCAATATTGACACTTTTAAATTTTCCCCATAAACCCCATGGGGGTGAGTATGAAGGTTTGCCACCATATGGGTGTTGAAAGCAAATATCAGTTAAATCCTACCTAGTGAATGTACATACCAAATTGTATCAAGTTATTCTAATAAATAAGCGAGATACAGGGTTTTGCTGATTTCCCATAAGATTAACATTGGAAACCTATTTTTAGCTTTCTCCGTAACCTGTTAAGCCAAGTTAAAAATTCAAAATACAAAATTGTTTGTTTTTTTAAGCTCTTTTAAATGGTTTCAGTTAAAATTGTCGAATTTTTAAAATTAAGGTCCAAAAATGCCAAAAACCCATTTTTACCCCTTTGAAACCCCATAAAACCCCGTTCCCATAACCCGATCATGCTGGTTCGCGAACTCATGAAAATAGACCTGGTCTTACACCTTCATACCAAATTTCATCAAAATCGGAGGTCCCCTTCAAAAGTTATCAGTACCACGGACACATAGATATATAGATATATAGATATACAGGGTGTCCAGCTTCCACCTTTACAAACTTTTTCAGGTTATTAAGCATGCCAAAACAAACAGAAAAATCATATAAACATATGTCCGGAAATGCTTCGTTAAGCCGCTAGCCCGCCATTTTGTTTTTTTACACTTAAGAATTTTTATTTCCGTAACGGGTTGTTGTACGGAGTTCATATTTGGCATATACCTTAATCACACCAATGCTCATTTTTAGAAAAAATATTATTTTTTTCCGATCAATATTTTCAAAATGGCGGCCATTTAAATTTTTAAACTCAAATATCTAAAAAACCGTAAATTTTATAAAAATTTTACTAGACACAAAAAAGTTGACAAATTAAATTATCTAAACAATGATACCAAGTTTGTAAGGATTCGACAACAAATAACGGAGTTATTGAGATTTTTCCCTTAAAATAACCTAAATTGGCATTGACCATAGTGCAAAATCAGTGTTTTTCTACAGGAAAACCACCATAACTCGCTTATTTGTTGCCGGATCCTTACAAACTTGGTATCACTGTTTAGATAATTTAATTTGTCAACTTTTTTGTGTCTAGTAAAATTTTATAAAATTTACGGTTTTGAGATATTTGAGTTTAAAAACTTAAAATGACCGCCATTTTGAAAATATAGATCGTAAAAAAATAATATTTTTCTAAAAATGCGCATTGGTGTGATTAAGGTACATGCCAAATATGAACTCCATACAACAACCCGTTACGGAAATAAAAATTCTTAAGTGTAAAAAACAAAATGGCGGCTAGCGGCTTAACGAAGCATTTCCGGACATATGGTTATATGATTTTTCTGTTTGTTTTGGCATGCTTAATAACCTGGAAAAGTTTGTAAAGGTGGAAGCTGGACACCCATACATAGATATATATATATATACACATATATGGAAAATGAACGAATGGTGTTTTTGGCTTCTGGGGACCTCAAAATGAAAAAGTAAAAGTGGTCCCGGGCTTAGGTCTTACCATGACTACTACCGTAATAGCGTATTCCCTATAGGGAAATTCGCTAAAATCTACAATCTAAACCCTAACTGTCAAACTTCGAAATTGGGCAAATTTTGGAACCTCAAACTTATAAATTGGCCAAAAATAATGGAGTACTTGAGTTTATAAAAAACACCTTTACGTGTTATATTGTAAGGATTTGGGAAGTATTTCCCGATTGTACAAACACGTCATACTTTACCGTTTTTAGACATTTTATTTTCCACTTGAAATTTTAAAAGGAAGCTTAAACCGGAATATACCCCGGCGTTGAAAAATTCATTAAATTAACAACCATTAGGAATATGAATCATGAGAATAAAAATACATTGGGCTACGATACATAACTTTGCGATTCATTTACCAATTTTATTTGAGCAGTTGCTACTATAAAACGGGAGTTTTCGAGGCGGCCGTCCGGCACAAACTGTTCCACATATCCATGAATCGCAGTGAGGGTCGACACACTGATGAACTGCAGTTGGGAAATTGCAGCACTCGTGAATGCAGCGGCGGATAAGATATCGATAACCGAGACGCGCGTGCATTCTCAGGTGTACGGAGCACACGCTATTTCTGGCTCGGATACTCCTAATGGCCTCCTATATCTGGCGTACCCTACTATTTAATATTTCTGGGGAGGAAACTAATTTGACTGCAATAACTGTACCCCGTATCATTTATTTCAGTCCTTTCTATCTTACTTGGAATTGTAAATGAATTACTATCCTACTTGGAATTATTTATCTCTTTCCGAAATCCTAGATGAAGTCCTAGAAATCAAAATAACTGTGTTTTGGCCAAAAATACGTTGAAAAAACAATCTATTGTTAGAAAAATAGATTTTATTATTAGTTTTAGCAAAAATTCTTTTTCTAAAATTGGTGCTATATGGGTTGCCATTTAATTATTTAACCAGTTGATGTAATCAATTGGCTGGGTAGCTGAGTGGTCAAGAGCTCGCCTTTGAATCTTAAGGTTGCCGGTTCGATCCTGAGAAAAGTTAGTGCTTTTTTAGGTTCGATACTGGGCCCAGCTGTCTTTGGTCTTTGGGCTATTAAATTAATGAACCTGACAAATGAAACAAGCTAATATTTGTCAGTAACAAAGCTCATCTGATCCATTTACAATCATCACACTCACCCCTTCAGTCATACTCACCTTAAAATACGCACCACAGAGTGCTCGGTGTTTCAAATGAACTATCTAAACTATCATTTTTTCGTTTATTTTGGGTAACGAAATAACAACTGTTAACTATGAAACATTATGAAACAGCTGTAACTATGAAGAGGTACACATTGTTGTTGGTAAAAATAAATGGCCTGATTTACCAAGATACTATAATTTGTAGTGAATTAAAACTGAGTAAGGCTCGGTCAACGCCTACTTACTTTTTAGACATAGCCGCTACCAGGGCGTATGGCGCAAATGAATTGAGAATGAGTGTAAGCCAGCTTTTTCTTTTAAAAGGGTCATTTAATAGCTCAGCAGCAAATGACAGCTGGGTCCAGTTTCGAACCTTTAGAAAAAGCTGCACACTTTTCTCACGATCGATACGCGAACCTTCAGTTTAGAAGGCGAGATCTATTTTAACCAAGCAACCTTACACATTACCCGAAAGAATCTAGGTATAGAGTATCGTAAAAGAATCTTACTCGTATTCTAAAACGCAGTACCAAATTCAGTTGTTCTAAAAGTACTGTATAGAGCTTTAACTTGAATATTTGTTTAATACATACAGTGAAATGCCATAAGCTTTTATCATTGGTATTTCCACGAATGATTATTTTGACTATGTAATGTACCTACTAGAGCACTTCTTGTACCCCTATATGAAAAACCAACCAATACTTAAATTTTAATCCAATTTTTTCTGGTAAAGTAAAATAAACAAAGTGTGTGTTGAGAATGTTATGCATGACGGATTCCAACTAATTACCAAACGTCCTATTTTTACAAATGTTCGTCAATGTTTAAAATTCATTTGAATTAAATTTCCACAACAAAAAAATAAACATTGAATACGAATAGAGTGCATGTGGATCATTGATGTCAAGCAAGATACATGTTGACCCCGTGGGGAAATAAGGTCATTGTAAATTGAAAGCGATATATAATATCACGTTGGTCTTTACAAGAAGGATGATAAAACGAGAAACGCGATAGCATTCATCTGACCCGAGTACCAAGGACGGAATTGCGCCGAGACCTAAGTTCAACATTTGCGATAAACCTCGGACGGACTAGATATATATGTTTAACGTTAAAAATGTTCACACTTGAAAAGTACATTCTTATACGCACATTAAATTCGTTACATTTCTTGCACCGCTGACCATCACTCTTTAGTCCTTATTAATGTAAACATGACTAAAGGGTGGTGATTAGTACATGAATCAGATGAAGTTTATCAGAATTAGACAAACAAAATTTATCATTTCACTAACTGGAGGATGCATTCAAACATATTTTAGAGCTTTTGTAAGATTTTTGAAAAAAAAAGTGGTATGCAGATATTTTCATCCGTGTTCCTTCAGTGACCAGACGTATAACAGTTGATTTGTCTTACAAATCCAAATAGCGCAAAAGCTTCAAAATATCAATAATTTCGTGAAAAAATTTTCCGGTGTGGCCTTATACAAGAGTACTGCCATTCCTCCACAACTGAAAATTATGATAAAGAAAGGCTAGATTACGACCAGAACATATCTTTCCTCTAACCTTTAAAACGAAAGCGTAGGGCCTAAATAGTGAAACTATATAACAGGTAAAATAATTATTCAAATTCTTAGAAAAGGACAGAATATATATATATATATATATATATATATATATATATATATATATATATATATATATATACAGGGTGATTCAGACCACCCGTCCACTATTTATAGCAGGAGAACGGTTTGAGATAAAATCATGAAATAAAGTTTTTCCCCACTAAATCGCATATGGGCTTTCCAATAAAAATATTTTCATCAATGCCAGTATACAGGGTGTTCCAAAACTGGAGGTCACGGGTTCGAATCTCAAAATTTTCTTGAATAAGCATGCAGATTTTTTTACATAACTTTAAACGTATTATTGAAAGGAGCATTTTGGTAAAAACAGAATGAATTTATCTTTTTCCGTTTCAAAATGGCGGCCATTTTTGTAAGAAAAATCAACATTTACATAAATCAACATTTGTCATAAATGACTCCTGATTCAATATACTTATTTGAAATGAGCTAAGCTTTGCAATGGTATGTCACAAGACCACATTTATTAAAAAATTAAATTTTCAAAATTTAATAATTTTGAAAATTTTAACTTAAACAAAACTCAAAAATTTTAAATGTAAACATATGTCATATTGTATATCATCTTGAAGCTCTCGTTGAACTGAGCAACTTTGTAATTTACACTATTATTCTATCTCTTGTGGTTTTGTGGTAATAACGTAAAAATGCCATTTTCCCATATGATTTGCGTGTTAAATTAATGTTATGACAACAATCAAAGAAGGACCTCCATACTAATAAAGCCCTCAACAATTAACATGCAAATCATATGGAAAAAATGGCATTTTTACGTAATTACTATAAAACCCTAAGAGATAGAATAATAGTGTAAATTACAAAGTTGCTCAGTTCAACGAGAGCTTTAAGATGATATACAATATGACATATGTTTACATTTAAAATTTTTGAGTTTTAAGTTAAAATTTTCAAAATGATTAAATTTTGGAAATTTTAGTTTTTTAATAAATGTGGTCTTGTGACATATCATTACAAAGGTTAGATTATTTCAAATAAGTATATTGAATCAGAAGTCATTTATGACAAATAATACAAGAATTACAGGGTATTCCGTAAATGTTGATTTTTCTTACAAAAATGGCCGCCATTTTGGAACGGAAAAAGATAAATTCATTCTGTTTTCACGAAAATGCTCCTTTGACTAATACGTTTAAAATTATGTAAAAAAATCTGCATGTTTACTTAAGAAAATTTTGAGATTCGAACCCGTGACCTCCAGTTTGGGATCACCCTGTATACTGGCATTGATGAACATATTTTTATTGGAAAGCCCATATGCGATTTAGTGGGAAAAAACTTTATTTCATGATTTTATCTCAAACCGTTCTCCTGCTATAAATAGTGGACGGGTGGTCTGAATCACCCTGTATATATATATATATATATATATATATATATATATATATATATATATATATATATATATATATATATATATTTCAAATTGGTTAAAACCAGACTTTAACAAAAGAGCAAATATTTGACTGTTTACATTTGGGTTCTCGAATAGTTTTCTTCAAGATAAAACTAGGAGTGATTAAGTTATACAGGGTGTCCCTGAACTCTCTACCAACTTTTTCAGGTATTATTCCTGGGCCATAGACAAGTCAAAATATCATATTCAAAATTTCGAAAACTCAAAAGTTACACGTATAGCCGCCATTTTGTTTTTTTACATAAAATAATTTTTATTTCAGTAATGGATCATCATTGTATTAAGTTAATATTTGGCATGCACCTTCATCATAGCAATACCCATTTTCAAGAAAAAAGTTATTTTTTTCCAATGTGTATTTTCAAAATGGCGGCCATTTTAAAATTTGAAACTAAAATATCTCAAAACCGGTTAATTTTATAAAAATTTTACTAGACACAAAAAAGTTGACAAATTTAATCATCTAACCAATGGTATCAATTTTGTAAGCATCTGACAACGAATAACGGAGTTATTGAGATTTTTCAATTAAAATTACTTTAATTTGCATTAATTACAATGCAAAATCAATGTTTTTACGAAGAAAAATCTCAATAACTCCGTTATTTGTTGTCAGATCCTTACAAACTTGATACCATTGGTTAGATGATTAAATTTGTCAACTTTTTTGTGTCTAGTAAAATTTTTATAAAATTTACCGGTTTTGAGATATTTTAGTTTAAAATTTTAAAAATACCGCCATTTTGAAAATACATATTGGAAAAAAATAACTTTTTTCTTGAAAACGGGTATTGCTATGATAAAGGTGCATGCCAAATATTAACTTAATACAATGATCCATTACGGAAATAAAAATTATTTTGTGTAAAAAACAAAATGCCGGCTATACGAGTAACTTTTGCGTTTTCAAAATTTTGAATATGATATTTTGACTTGTCTATGGCCCAGGAATAATACCTGAAAAAGTTGGTAGAGAGTTCAGGGACACCCTGTATAGTACATCACATTCCATTCAGTAAAAATTTTAAAGTCGCTGTCAGATCTTATCTTATACTCTAAAACAAGCAATGTTTGCACGGGCAACATTTTTTTTCGCTCCAAGCGCTCCAAGGATTATGATTTTTCTATTGAATATGGGGGTTTTAACCATGCACGAGAAATCGATTAGAGCTATGTCTGGGAAAAATCCGGTTTTCGTACAAGAGGCCTTCAAAGTTCCCATGTTATCCTTATGGAGATTTTTAAATTGAACAAAAATCAGCTGATAACTGTAGATATAAAACAATGTGTTACAAGTTTAACCTGTAGTTCAGGAAAATTGTACCAAAGTGCAGCACCCCTCGGCCTGGCAAGTGAGGGAAGCGATCGAGCTCGTCTCAAAAAGGAAGAGGGCGAGTGAGCGGAGCGAACGAGCTTTGTGTGAAAAACGAAAGTAATAATTTTACCGAGCATAAGCTCGGTACCCCTAGTACTACAGTAAAAAGTAAACACTGGCACTTCTAGATGGCTGTTATAAGGATACAACGGAAGATGATTATAGAATGGCATATCAAAATAAACGGTATCAGATAACTGACACATACTTTCTCCCAACAATATAAAAACATGTGTTAAAAGCTTTAAACATTAATGTCTAGATGACTCTGTCGGATAGTTACCAGCTGAGCAGCGCGAGCTTGACCCTACGCGCATCTGTGACTTTTAACAACGTACTGCGTTTACCGCTAAACGAAAAATTGTATTTTCTCCTCAACCACTTGACGTAAAGCAATAATTTAAAGTACTGGATTATTTAGTTTTTTGAGCTTGATTTAATGGTGATGAGTAAAATTTATTTTGAGACAACAGCTATTTTGAAAATCAAAAAAATTGATTTTTTAAACACTTTTTACTCCATAACTTTTGAACGCGCATTTTCTCGGAGATGCGGGTGGTGTCATTTTATCCACCATTTTAAGCTTAATAAACCACAAAATTTTAATCAAAATCGTTAGAGCCGTTTTTGAGAAAATTTGATTTTTGACGATTTTTGAGGGTTTTTGGGGGTAAAATACCCTTAAAAATCAAAAATTCAAAAAAATGAAAAAAACGCCTGGAATTATCGTGGATTTGGACCTATATACCAAATTTCATTAAAATCGGACCATTAGGGCATTCTCTAGCTCTGTTTACATCCTGACACACACACACACACACACACACACACACACAGACATCACTCCGAAAACCACTTTTTTGGACTCAGGGGGAACCATAATGGATAAATCCACCAACAACTCAAATTCGAAAATTTTGACGAAAACAATACTTTCTCCATATACTATGGTATAGGGGGAGAAAGTAATATACCTTTACGTTTACATCTGATATTGTTCATTTTTACTTTCTCCCTCTATACCATAGTATATGGAGAAAGTATTGTTTTCGTCAAAATTTTCGAATTTGAGTTGTAGGTGGATTTATCCATTTTGGTTCCCCCTGAGCCCAAAAAAGTGGTTTTCGGAGTGATGTCTGTCTGTGTGTGTGTGTGTGTGTCAGGATGTAAACAGAGCTAGAGAATGCCCTAATGGTCCGATTTTAATTAAATTTGGTACATAGGTCCAAATCCACGATAATTCCAGGCGTTTTTTTCATTTTTTTGAATTTTTGATTTTTAAGGGTATTTTACCCCCAAAAACCTTCAAAAATCATCAAAAATCAAAATTTCTCAAAAACGGCTCTAACGATTTTGATTAAAATTTTGTGGTTTATTAAGCTTAAAATGGTGAATAAAATGACACCACCCGCATCTCCGGGAAAACTCGCGTTCAAAAGTTATAGAGTAAAAAGTGTTTCAAAAATCAATTTTTTGGATTTTCAAAATAGCTGTTGTCTTGAAATAAATTTTACTTATCACCATTAAATCAAGCTCAAAAAACTAAATAATCCAGTATTTTAAATTATTGCTCTACGTCAAGTGGTTGCGGAGAAAATTCAATTTTTCGTTTAGCGGTAAACGCAGTACGTTGTTAAAAGTCACATACGCGCGTAGGGTCAAACGAGCACTGCTCAGCCGGTAGCTAACCGACTGAGTCATCAAGACATTAATGTTTGAAGCTTTTAACATCTTTTTTACATTGTTGGGAGAAAGTATGTGTCAGTTAACTGATACCGTTTATTACTTTCTCCCTCTATACCATAGTATATGGAGAAAGTATTGTTTTCGTCAAAATTTTCGAATTTGAGTTGTTGGTGGATTTATCCATTTTGGTTCCCCCTGAGTCCAAAAAAGTGGTTTTCGGAGTGATGTCTGTCTTTGTGTGTGTGTGTGTGTCAGGATGTAAACAGAGCTAGAGAATGCCCTAATTGTCCGATTTTAATGAAATTTGGTACATATGTCCAAATCCACGATAATTCCAGGCGTTTTTTTCATTTTTTTAATTTTTGATTTTTAAGGGTATTTTACCCCCAAAAACCCTCAAAAATCGTCAAAAATCAAAATTTCTCAAAAACGGCTCTAACGAATTTGATTAAAATTTTGTGGTTTATTAAGCTTAAAATGGCGAATAAAATGAAACCACCCGCATCTCCGAGAAAACTCGCGTTCAAAAGTTATGGAGTAAAAAGTGTTTCAAAAATCAATTTTTTGGATTTTCAAAATAGCTGTTGTCTTGAAATAAAATTTACTTATCACCATTAAATCAAGCTCAAAAAACTAAATAATCTAGTATTTTAAATTATTGCTTTACGTCAAGTGGTTGCGGAGAAAATTCCATTTTTCGTTTAGCGGTAAACGCAGTACGTTGTTAAAAGTCACAGACGCGCGTAGGGTCAAACGAGCGCTGCTCAGCCGGTAGCTATCCGACTGAGTCATCAAGACATTAATGTTTGAAGCTTTTAACATCTTTTTTATATTGTTGGGAGAAAGCAAGGAGACTATAGGCCAGGGCCAGGAGAGTCGCATCCCTTAAGAGCAATGGTGTCACTTTCTGCGACATCCATGGATGTCGCCTACCGGCAAGTGTTGCCAACGCAACAGCAAACAACAATCGTTCTCGTTTGCGTTGGGAATTTTTTGTCTCAACAATTACTAAAATAAGGAATTTCAAAGCAAAATGGGGTAGAATTTATGGTTTTAGATTTACCTTGATTGATAATTTGTAATTTGGTCATTACCTAATAGTTTTGTTATCAACTAATAATCCAAATTTAAAGTAGAGTAATATGGCGTCGTTACGATAAATATCGTACCCGTGGCAAGACTGCTTCATTCTCTTTCTTAATCAGCCGTGTAATGGTAAATATTATAACGTAACTTGACTTCCGTTTTAGTTTAGACGCTTCATATCCGGAACACAAAAAAAAGCTATACGGCTGACCTTGGAAGAAGTTATGCTTCTTCCTTTACAGACCTTGGGGAGAAAGTATGTGTCAGTTAACTGATACCGTTTATTATTAAGATATTGAGTGCCTCTTTGTAGTAGGGTTTTTATGATAATGGTTATCAACCGTTATGGTCAATGGTATATACTCAAAGGGATTTTCCATTATCTCCATTCAATTTAAAGAACATAACAAACATAATTTGTCATTAAGAACAAATGTTCTTAATGAAATAAAAGAGGAAGTGATAAGGATAATCTACTGACCTCCTTATTGAAGAATTAAAAACACGAAGAATGAAATGTCGGTTCAGTATGAGCATGTAAAACAAAACAACAAAGTTTATTCTTTTAAGTAATAAGTCAACCTAAGTTCTTTTCAACAAAATTTGCCTACAATAATTTTCAAAGACCGCACTATCTTAAAAATAATTGTATATTTTTTATACGCGCATACTATAAATATATTTTTATTAAAATTGTTGTCTTATATTGATATGATATCTACCGATAATATAGGAATGAAACCCTTACTCAAATAGCAAAGAAACCAGCGAGCACATGTTATGTGCTCGCTGAAAAAAACGGAATTCCAACAATATTTTTAAAATTTAATTTTGAGTCATTTTTAAACGTCTCTTTCAATTCAAGAATAAGTTATTTTATAGCACATTTGAGGTTACCCTATCTATAATCAATGTTTAACACCAATACCGAACCACGTGTTTTAAGCAAAGTGCATAAATAAACTACCGCGTTATAAGCTGATGATTCAAGCCAAGTCCCCATCATTTCTGATTTCCGTTTCTTCATTAAATTACTTCAAATTAAGTTCGGCAAATAATTTAGTCAACTCGGTCTTCGATTCCATCCCGCTAAAACGAAAAACCACCTTAGAAATGAAACTGAGATAATTTAAAACACAGCATTTAATAGCATCTTTAATTGTATTATTATTTCAACGTTACTTCTGAAGCTTGCAAATCGCTCACACAAGCAATATTTAAGAATTGATTACACAAAAATATAAACAAATAAAACCCAACCAATGGCTTTACTTGGATTAAATTTACGATAAAATCTTTTCATGAGGTAATAAACAAGAAATTGTTTTATAAAATTTTAACTAAACTCTAATTTTAAACCATATTTTGCGGCAGATTATTAAAGGAACGGTACTTCACAAAGATGACAAAAATAATAATCAAAGTTCCAGTACGAATAGTAAAATCCCGAGGGACTCCCGATTTTCCAGCACGAACTCAGCAGAATCCCCGGTTTCCCGTTTTCCCAGCTCATCAACGCTCAAGTCAGCTGACGCGCCGCTACCTGTGATGGCCTTCACCTACAAACCGCTGATAACAGGTGATAAGCGCTTCCGCCGGCGTCGTCTCCTGATAAGCGCCACTATCGCGGCAAATCGAGACGGCAAATCCTCCGACGTCAAGTGGTTTCGGGTTAAAAGTATTACGGATTAGCGTTCCTTCATTTACCATCCGATCGCGTCTAAAACTGAAACGGAATTTACCTTTCATCATACTGCACGCAGAACAGCCGATTTATGGCCTGTAATTAGCCTTTTCAAAGTGCACTGAAAAACCTCTATTCATCTTTTCCGTGCGCTAACCGCTAACCTCAAAATTGTTTACGTCTTAAGGAAAAATCGTACTATAGTAATTCAAAACAAATAAGGCCAATGCAAACAAAAACACGACTTACAGACAACATTTTTAACGCAAGATTTTGACATTCAATTAATTCCACTTACATCCAGCTGTTTCTTAAGTTTAATCAAGTGTTAACCATATGGACGATCTTGGTTTAAACTTCCGTTTAGGTTTCATCTTGATCTTCGAGAAACCGGGCATAAACGTTAACAGATATATTTAATATAATGTTTATTTATTGATTTTTAAAATTGTTATTGCGTTTTAGATTTTTAGCAGTATGATGAAAATCGTTGTTCATCACTCGGACGGGAAGAGTTTTTCTGTGGTTAATCACTATGTTTAATCCAAGTAAAACGCGATTGCGCACAGAAAAAATGCGATGAAAACTACTTTTGCAGTGGGCTAAATTTCAATAAGGTAAGACTGCATTTCAATTGTTTAGTTTTTTGGTAAATTCCAAAATAAATAAGACGAGCTGTTGATCTCAGCCAAATCACGGGTTGTATTAATTTTTATTGCTGTGGCTTGCGTTACAATTTATGCACATTTTACTCGCTTATTTATGATAAGACAGGTGCAAACATGGATGTTATTCGTTACACAAAAACACTAAATTAGCTTGATGTTAAATTAAGATGAAGGACGTGCACCGCCCACCGGTAGTATAAATCAAAAACATATTTCATAGAAGTATCAATAATACCAGTTTTTATGCTTTATTTGTAAAAAGAGGGCCTAATTTAGAAGCCTAAATGGGAGGAGCTCTGTCGTAATATGAAGCATGGTCTGGTAACAAATTTTTCACGTAAAACTTTAGTATAACTAAAACTATAACATTGTCAATACTTTTAATCATTTTCAATGTAAGAGACGTTGACGTTAAATCCATAAAAGCTTCAAAAAAACTTTATGTATGCTAACCACGTCTTAAAATCCCATTAAGAAGCTTGATTGGGTTTAATAAATCGCCACAATAATCGCGATCGCGACAAACTTCCGAACAGCGCCATCGGAATAAGTTCCGAAGTACGGTAGTTCTCGTAACGATATTATACCGGGAAGTTCATCTAGACGATTTAACGGACCGCGTCTGTACGCTGGCGAGTTACGAGTCTACTTGGTGAGTTTTCACAATGGGGGACAGAAGAAGCTTCAAGGGAATACTGGAGGTTTATGCAATGCCGTTGTCTAGGTTCGAGGAAGGGCGGAAGCTATAGTTAACTAAACTTATGGCTGAGAACTAAAGAAGTTTGACACGATAAATGCACCGTAATATTTTATTCAGAAGTTAGAAAATGTACATTCGATATATAAATGATAGAAATCAACCTCCACTGCACTAGGTTTCGTCGGTATCTATTCCGTCGATAAGTGAGAATTCCATGAAAATGCAAATCGGAACTCTATTGCATTCCGCAGCAACATACGTCGTAATGCTGGAATATGGAGTTGATAATTTGTTTATTATAATTAAAAATATACCTATTTAATACCGTCTGAAACTCTACGAATATTGGATTACGCGGTTTTGGACGAGAGCACAATTAGGGTTTTAATAACTACACTTACTATGATACAAAAATGAAAAGTAGAATACATAGATGCATATCTTGAAACACCGTTGCACTCTCTGGTGTGAATTTCAGGTGAGTTTGGTGATTATTATGGAATAGATGAGGTTACTGCCAAAAAATAGCACCTGATTCATTTTTGTCAAGATCGTTAATTAATAGCAAATGACCAAATGCAGCTGGGTTAAGTTTCGAACCATCATTTCTGAGGATCGAAATGAGATTCGAAGGTGAGCTGCGTAACCACTCATTTACCCAGCCCCATTATGGATGTATGTGAACAACATATGTAAAGGTGTTAAAGGTGATTTATAAACAGAATAAGTACTGTAACACAGTACGACCTCTCGTTTAACATTACTTAGTAAAAAAGGGGCGTGGCAAAAATATCAGGTAGAAAACCGACGAAAAATTGTCCAAAAACTGCAATATCTAGGAAACGCGTCAGCGAAGGTGAGGCGACACTTGCGTTCGGTCGTAATCGGCGTGTTGGTAAACAAATAATGCAGAGTCAACGACGAACGACGCTCTAGGCTGTTGGGGACGGTGGGGGGGGGGGGGGGTAGACGGTGCGTGCGTGTGAGTGTATGTGTGCGTGTGTGTGGCCGTCCCCTCGCATCCCCCAAACACAGAAGGGAGGCTGCAGAGACGTCTGAACCGGTAGATCAATACCCGGCCCAGCATCAGTGCACTCGGCTCGGCGACGCACAAACGCACACGCACCCCCTTCCGCTCACCCCCCCCCCCCCCCACACCCAACACTGCTCTCCCCCCACCGCCAGACGGCAGTCTACCTCATTACTGCATTTGCCGCCGCCGCCGCTGCACGCTCGCACACGGGATAAAAACTCTCCGGAATTTGTCTGCTGAGTACATCGAGAAATCTGTGTGATGGCTGCGATAATGAATAAGACATGGAAA
Source organism: Neoaliturus tenellus (assembly GCA_030545055.2). NCBI lineage: Eukaryota > Metazoa > Arthropoda > Insecta > Hemiptera > Cicadellidae > Neoaliturus > Neoaliturus tenellus. The sequence goes on from CM061537.1 coordinate 45,928,707, forward strand.
ATAGATGTTCACAAATGTAGATACGTTACGTCAATCAATTGATCATACGCATTGAAAAATTATTTTACAATGTGTGGTAGGTCAAGGGTCGCGTTCTAGGCATCTAAGCGGTTTCACCTAACACCTAACCCTTTTTAGCGAATTTCCCTTAGGGAATAAGCTATTACCGTAGGTCTCATGGTGAGATCTAAGCCCGGGACCATGTTACTTTTTCGTTTTTAGGTGCCCAGAGACCCAAAATAATAGTCATTAAAATTTATATATATATACATGTACCGGTATATGTATGTGTCCCTAGACACGATAACTCTCGTAAAATGGTCCGATTGACACCAAATTTGGTAGAGATGTGTAATCCTACGTTTATTCGGATGAGTTCGTAAATCAGACATATCGACCTACCAGAAGGGGTAGTTTTGGGTGTTTTGTACCCCAAAAATGTGTTTTTTTTTTGCATTTTTCATATGTAATTTTAAAAAATTTTAAATTTTTATTTTGACCATTGGATTTAGCTAAAAAAACACACAATTTAGTGTTTTTAAGCTTTGCTCTATCTCCATTGGTTATTGAGATATTAAGAAGTCAAAGACAGTGCATTGTATTATGGGGCTCCAATGTTAATCTTACGGAAAATAAGGATGTGTTAATATTTCACTTATTAACCTATATTTTTGGATGAAACTTCGTATTCAGCTTCATTTGGTTGAGATTCATCCATAAAAATTATTGGTTATTGGTAAAAATTTTTGGTTTTTGTGCTTATCATGGCAGCCACCTGCATACTCTTTTCCCATGTCAATCATATGGTGAATAGGCAAACTCCTTTAGCAATGGACAGATATTGATGAAACTTAGTATATGGCTTCATAATATGGTCAAAATAATTTTTTTATGCTAAAAACCTACTTTTAGTGTTCCCCATGGCAGCATACCTGCATACTCTTTCACTATACTTATCACAATGAGAATAGACATCTATTTCCCTATTAATGAGCATGTGATGATATTTGGTTTACAGGTTTATCTGGTCAAAATTAATATTACTAATTTGGAAATTCGCTGAGTACGCAGGCCTGCTGCGACGGGGGGTATATTTATTTTTGTAAAGTAATCCTGTCTATTTTTTAAATCATTTTGGTTTATCAGTGTCAACACCGCTGAGTAATTGGCTGGGTAGCTGAGTGGTTATAGAGCTCGCCTTTGAATCCAAAGGTTGCCGGTTCGATCCTGAGAAAAGTTAGTAGCTTTTTAAAGGTGCGATTCCGGACCAAGTTGCCATTTGTCATTGGGCTATTAATTAATGATGCTTTCTAACAATTGGTCGATGTTAGATAGTAACAAGACTGGGGTTTGGACCGTTCCCCGTCAAAACTTTAAAAAATGCCACTGGTGTAGACAGACACAAAAATAAAAAATAATTTTTTTTTAATAAAACACCGCCTAGATTAAGAATAGATTATGATTACTATTACTCTGTGGGGCAGAGGGTTTTGACGTGCAGATTAGCTGTCAATAACCAACAAGTTGTGTCTTCCTTCCATCCACAGGGAATGCCACTACAGGTGAAATTTTTTAGGTTTAGGAGTGTAAATTTTTAATTTTTTAATCCTTTAATTGGATTTAATTAATAACGAAGCTTTTCTGATAAAGTAAATAAACTAAATATTGACTAAGCTAATTAGTTTTATCCTTATACCTGCTAAATCGTTAGTTAACAAATAATTACTAACAGTATTAGTAACTTAAAACAAACAGACCTTAATTATTACCATGCAATTAATTGTGAAGATGTCGCTACAGAGTGTCTACAAAATTCCAAAAATGAAATTCCCAGCTTTTCCAGACTACTTTACCCAAAATTCCCAACAAAAAACTTAAAGTTAAAGCTTACCCACCCATATTTTTAGAAAATTCTCTTAAATAATCAGTAAAGTTTAAACAATTTCTGTTTTTTATAAAATTAGGTTTTTCCCACCATAGTCCAAAATTCCTGACTTTTTCACTACTTTTCACAGACTTAACAAAATTCCCGACTGCCGACCGGTAGACACCCTGCACTATATTATACCATAGGCCAAATGGTTGACCAGTTAACTTACAGAGTTGCAGACGAAAATTGTGTTTCCAACAAACTTACCTGAAACAATAAAAATAGATTTGAAATTAAGTATTCTAACACAATTTTACAAGTTAAAAATACGGGTAGTTTAATTGACTTTAACACTGTCGGCTGCAACTAAAATCAAAGGTCCAAGGACAACAATAACGACATAGTAGATTGATAAAAAATGTGACAGACTCATAGTCTTGATCGAAAATCTTGATTAATAACGTACATAAAAGCACATCATTTTAATCTCAAACGCATTTTGAAACCGCCGGCAACGCAAAAATATTATATGCACATGTGTATTACCCATTCTTTATAAAATTTTCTTACCAGATTTCTCGTCAAACTTTGTCTTCTAATTAAAAAAATTCTAAACTTGTCAGTGCAATAAAAAATTAATGTTTCACGAAGGGTACTCATGGTTATTCTTTAAAATTTTCACAATAATTACAGTAGCCCTTATGTGCGAAATCTGTTTAAAGGAAAATTTTTAATATGAACCTAGGAAACAACAAATCTGAAAAACCAGATGACCTAAAAGGGTTGACATTTGGAATGAAAGATACACTTTTCCCATAGGTGAAATTACTAGGAAACACTTTTGGAAAGCTCCTTCAGAGCTCCCCACCACAGGACTTCAAAATTGCTTTGGGGCCGACAGGGTTGAAATTTGGCATAGACGTTCCTCTTTGCTCTTAAGTGCTAATTTAAAACGGTTTTGCAAATTTTTTTAAGTTCTCCGCCACAGGTCTTTGAAATTCCAATATAAATGTATCCTTATGGACAAATGAAATACACATTAAAGGAACAACGAATCTTAAAAACTAAAGGAACTGCTGGTTTAAATTTGGAATGATCTCTTTACTCATAGGTACTCGATAAAAAGGTTTTATGGCTACACCCCACAAGACTTCACAACGATAAGGCCTTTGAAGGGATGCGTGGGTTTGAAATTTGACGTGGTCGTTCCTCTTTGCTCATAGGTGTTCACTAAGAAATCGTTTTGAAAAATTCCCTCAGGGCTCCGTCCACACTACTTCAATGTTGCAAATAATTCTTAAGGAAGAAGATTTCGATGCCCTGTAAAGAAATTTAATTATCTATTTATAAGACAAAAAAGGTTTTAAATATTCGATAAAACGTAATTATTATATATAAATTATCTATAAATCTGAAACCTTTTTGGTATTAAGTCTCTCAACCAAGCAACCCACAATAATTACCAGACAGCGTATTAAATGCAAAGAATTAAAACGCCAAGGATTACCCAATACCATCGCTTGCACATATTGAGGTTCAGACCAAAACTCAATGGGGTTCGATAAACCTTTATTGCCACTTCGGGTGATTGCTTTGCATTTCAAAAACTGCATTCAATACTGTCTATAGTTGCGTTCACATGCCGCTAAGGCGCAAATTGATTCTAGAAATAAGTGAATTAATTACGATAATTTTAGTATGTTACGAGGCAAAAAATATGGAAGGTAGGCCTAATGTTATTCTTTTAGTTGACACAAGTTTTCATAAAATAAAAACGGTTCACGAAAATATTTTTTAAAATTAGTTTGGTTTTTAAATTATTTTCATACCATGTTAAATAAAGAGTTCAAACGTATAGGATTAAAAATGTGTTTCTTTAAGTTACGCATTAAATGTGATTCTTTAAGTTACGCCAAAGATATATTGTTAATATTTTTGCATTTCATTAATGTCTGAAAGGCATTACAACTTTTTAACAGATAGTCACTATTAGTTAATTTGAAAAGACTGTGTTTACACATAACATTTTGATTACAAACCATCCTTAACTTACCAATCAGTCAAATCTCAACTTGAATTTCATTTAAAATAAAAAAAACTTAACATGCTCTGTTTCACAAATATACCCGTTACAACTATACTTCCTTTTTTGTCACGTGAGAGCTAATCGCCGGCTAAGAGTGATTTCACTATAAGCAGCGAGGTAGGCCAAGATGCGGTAGTTGTATTAAAGGGCCGGATCATCATTAGAGCCCCGAGTTGTCAAGTTTTCTCATAACAAAGTTCCCACCGCATGTGCTGACCACATGCTGCCCCGCCAACTATCCCCATCTTACACTTTTTGCAATAACACCTTATTTGGGCTTTCTTTGGCTTCCTTTTGGAGTTCTATGTTTTCAAAATCTATGGGCCTATTTGTTATAGTATGTTTTTCTGCCCTAGAAGGCCATAAACTAAAAATATTCCAGCATGACTTCACAGTGGGATTTCAAAATAGAAAACTCAATCAGGGTTTTTTGGAAATAAGTATTTTTTACTCTGTGTTTTTTTTTCACTGAATAATTTATGTTTTACGTAGAAGTTAAGAGTCATCTTCGTACCTCTTTTTATATTTCCAAATATTGCATTTGGACAAAAAAAATCTTAAAAGTAAGACAAGTTTCGAATTAGGCCTACTTTACTACGTTATTGAGAGTTACATTTTTTATTGAAGATATGAATGAGAGCCCAGATTTAAATTTTCAACTAAATCATTACCAAGTTTAAAGAAAATCGGTTGAAAAACAGCATCCAAAACAAAGGCAACCATAACCGTGTTAAGCAAAATAAAAAAAAGTATAGTCTTCATTGCAGACAGCGCAACTAACAAAAGATGGAGATGACTCTTAAGTGCCTATCTCACAACTGATGCCTTTTACTCACTACAGGAGTTTTATTATAAATTTGCAGGGCTATTGTCTTGCACAAAATTCACGACTCGTTAAGTTCTAAATTTATTTTCAAATAGGCCTATTAGGTAAGAAAGTTATGTGTCTGTACCACGTATATTTTATTTTTAATCATAACTTATGAAGTGCAAAGAAATTATTATTCTGTTGTATTGTATCAGGTTAAGCCAATATCAATGATAACCAATATCAAGCCAATATGACACATTGGAAGCTTGTTTGTACAAATTTATGTAAATTAAACGAATTTTAAATATAATTTCACTTTTTGACCATCATGAACGCACTATTTACAAGAAAGAAAATGTTGTGTTTTTTGCTAAAACAAGTATTTTTTCTGTTTAAGAAAAGTATTTGTAATTACGGCAATACATGTAAGTAAAGACAGATAAAAAATGGTGGCAATCCAGAACTTAAAAAAAGAATTATTGGCAAAAAGTTTGGTTTAGTGGGTTATACTTTTAATCCTTATTCCAATACCAATCAATTTAAAAGTTTTTTCAAAGTCAATATTGTCGGGTATGAAAGAATGGTTGGAGTCTAACTCTACCATTAATGGGATCACAGTAGCCGTCAAAGCAATTCGTGTATTGGTAGCAGAATTTCTCAAACTGAAACTCTACCTATTTGTATTGTTTCTTCCAATCGAGTTATAACCACCGATACATCTCTTGTCTTGGGTATAATTTTCCTTGGCAGCTCATCTTGCCCATTATCCTTTTGTATTTCTATATTAAGACCTTACTTTAGAAGTTATTTATAAAGTAAGTTAGTTAGAAATATGATTGTTTAACACTTCAGTAGTCTATTTTAAATTACCACTTTACATCAACAATTTACTGACTAAAATTGCTCTGTCGAGAGTTTTTAATGACGGTCTCATAGTTTTCCGCGATTGAAACAGCTCAGTGATTTCCTGGAATCCCTCTTTAAGAACCATTACTCCCCGAAGGGACATCTGATATCAAAACTAAGAGTTTTCCCAAACGACTCTCAAAAAGTAGTCAATCAGTTTCGACGTGGAGTTTCTCAAAAGTAGCCTGCATTAGAATGGGCCTGATCTAACAAAATAAATTGGTAGGAAATTACAGCCGATTCTTTAAAATTTGATATTTATGGTACTATGATTTTTCGTTGAATTACGTATAGATTGACAATAATAGTTTGAGCAATAGAGAAAATTATTTATTAAGCTGACTCACAGATGTAACGTACATTACAGTATAGTGACAGCAGTTAGATGCTATATACTGGAAGTGACAACAACTTGTTTCTACATGTGAAAGAGTGTTTGGACTTACAGAGGTCCGTATACACAACTTCAAAGTGTATAGGATAAACTTTGAAAATATAACCAAACAGTTATTATGAGTTAGGCATGGCTTTGCAGGTTAACCAAGGGAATTGAGAAAGAGGACTTCAAGTTAGTAAGAGTCGACTGCGGTTCAAAAAACCTTAATCTTGAACCATAAAATTTCGTCAATTCTTGCGCGACACTCCCTGTGCAATTTTCAACTAACTTAGTTATTTTTAAGTAGACTGCAAAAATTTTATATAATTTCAAATTGAATCCAGCCTCCATTTATTTACCTATACGGTTTCTCTGGGGTGTTTTAAGGACCTAAAATGAGTTCCAGGTAAAAAATACTTTATAATGTATCATGCGAAGCCCATAGGTTACTAAGCATGTTGGGGATTCAAGTAGTCCCTGGGCTTCGATCACCGAGAGGCAAAAAAGAATAGATACGTTCATGCAACAAAACGCCTTAAAATACCCACACCAAATAAGGCGTGACTTGCATTGATATAATAAATACATAGTTGCCTATATGATTGAATGCATAACTCGAGCAATAAACATATCATATCAGCATTAAAAAAAGTTGGCATTACATCAAGATTGGATTAAGATGAAACCGCAATAAGACCAAAACGTGATTGAATTCTGTGTCACCGGCCAATGGGTTCGGCGGTTTGGCTGGTCCATATGCAGGGATGGACGGGGGTGTTTTATTTGGTCTCCGAGGAGCTAGGATGGTAATTGAAATTCCATTGTGACTGCCGTCACCCGTCCTCTTGAGGCCTTTTAAATTGATTTCTTAAGAATGCGCCACCCCACACCTCGCCCTGGTCGGGATACTTTCCGAGAAATTCACTTCACGCATTCAAATTCGACCAATTTAACGGCGGCAAACTTTACCGCGCTTCCATTCTCTTTGTCTTCCCGCCAACTTTTCACCTCCCTGACTTCGCTTCGCACTTGTGGCGCGATGAATAAATACATTACAATCGAGCGTGGATTTACTGAATATCGACCCCCGACTGTTTAGTTTCATTCACATTTAGTTGGAATTTTTGACAATAATTTCTGATTGATTTAATTTTAACAAGAAAATTATAGCCTAAGTAAGATGGAAAAAGCAAAAATTTATTATTTATTTTAATATCTTTAAGTACAGTATCTCTTCTTCACTTGTATTTTACCTGAAGTAGTATTTTTCCACCTGAGCCAGAAGACAGAACTGAAATAAAATTGCTTAACAAATAAAAATAATAAAATGCTGAATAATGCTTAAAGAAAATATTCTATTTTATTAATGATGACGTAGTGTTAATTTTTAAATTTTGTATTAAAGTGCATCTGATCTAAATAGGCTTGTCATACGTCCCAGTTTGACCGGGACAGTCCCGGGTTTTCACTGTTGTCTCAGTGCCCCGGCCGGTTTTGCTAAAAAATAACAATTTCTTTTGTTTTACTTTTGAAAATAAACATTATAAAATTGTATACAGTAAAATGTACTTCTAAATTAACGTGACAATTCAAATTTTAGAAGGCAATCAAATTTAAAGTCAAAACGAAATTTTACTTCCGTAAGGTGGTGGATAAAGATGGGCTGGGCAAGTCTAGTGCACTTGCGACATGGAAGAAATAGACATATAATTGAAAAAGGTAAGTTCCAGGTAATAGGAGATTTATTACTGTTGCAGGTTTATTTTGCTTCAAGAAGGTATATATTTTTATGTATATTGTATGTCTTTTGAGCATGTGTTACAATGCTAAGCTAACCAAAAATATACTGCTACTATCATTTTATTTTTGTAGTTTTGATTAATTTCTTATACAATCCTAAACATTTTAACTTTCCCAAACTAAAATAAAATATTGTATGTATAAGATACAACTTTTTCTAAAATATTAATCCAAGCTTAAATTTTGCATAATTGAGACCACCGAAACCTTTTCCATTTACACTTTTTTTAGGGTGAGGGGTTGGGTTGGGTTTGATACTGGGCGTCCCGGTTTGGTCCTGTAAAATTACGGCAAGCTTAGACTTAAAGCTATACAAGTCGTTCCCCGTCGATACTCGACAGCTACAGCTCCAGTCATGGCGAGTGAAGCGCTAGGCAGAAGGTGTGAAATATGTTTTAAGTTATTTCATTGAATTGCTATTACCTTATAATTAATCAGCTGTTTTACATAATTAAGTAAATTTAAACCATTTACATTCAATACTTAATCTACCAATAATAAAATTGAGTAGTTTAAATAGTATTAATTTTTCTGTATTAATTTTTCTTTCTATTAAAAGAGTAATACATTATAATTATATACGTTTTTAGGTACTGGCTATAATATACCAAAACCTTCTGGAGCGCTTGCTCTTCTATTGTATTTAGACAAATGCCTCTGTGTATTTACAATCAGCTGATAGAAAGGTATTAATAGTGGTTTTCATCATTAGGTCGGAAAGTGGCTTTTTTCTGTGCGTAATCGCGTTTTTCGAGCGAAGCTGGCCGAGCTCGGAAATAGCGACTAAGCACAGAAAAACACTTTCCGTCCAAGTGATGAACAAAGTTTTTCATCAAACTGCAAAAATATAAAATAAATAACTCATTTTAAAGTAAATTAATTCAAATTTCATTATCTGTTTACGTTTATTTGTTGACTTCCATCTTATAAACAGCTGATATATACGTTGAATTAGAGAAATGTCAAAAATCTTGCATTAAAATTGTAGTCTGCAAGCGTTTTTTTGTTTACATTGGCCTTATTTGTTTTGGATTAGTATGATTTTTGCTTAAGAAAACAGCTTTTGAGGTTAGCGCACGAAAAAAACTAACAGATGTTTTTTCGGTGCACTTTTAATGTGCTACAGAAAACACCAACTTTGTGGACTAAATACACGCCAGGAAACGGCTGTTCTAGGGGAAGCGCTCTTTCTACCTCTTAGGGGCGCTTTCCCTAAGTTTAAACTTAAACTGAGTTTAAAAACCAAATTTGACTATGTTTAGAATTGAATTAAACTACGTTTAAGTTAAACCTATGTTATTTAATGTGTTTGGGGAAAGCGGCCCTTAAATTAAAAAATGAGCATATTTATTTAGAAAAAATTAAAACATCAACAAATTTCTGCAAAATTACTCTAGCCATCTTTTTTTCATTCAACCACTCAGCATAATCCTTGAATAAAAATTATATCTTAGTAACTTAGCGCTATCGGTATTTCAATTGTGGCGTTCTCACTTTACCATTTAAGGATATTCCTACTTATTTGGTTCTGTATTGCTACACACACACACACACACCTATATTTGTATGTACACTTACACTTGTGGCCTTTTACTTTACTTCCTTATCCTAACAGCTGATACCTCTATGAAGGAAGATGGACTAATCTAGGCTTAATGGCGTCTTTGGATATATTAAAACACTTGAATACAATTAACAAAATTGAGTTTATTTTAAATTAAACAATAAGTTATTTGGAATATGAAAAAGGGCTAACAATGGATATTACAAATTATGGGGATTTTATTTAATTAATTACTGTCTTCTTAAATAAATGTCTCTGTCTAATATGGGCTATTGCTCAAACATGGAGCTTTTCTCAGGGTTGGGGTGGTCGTGCGGGGTCGAATAAATTCTTGTTGAATTAATATTATTATATTGGAAAATAAAATCATAAAATGTGAATTCAATATAGAGATAATTTCTAGATGGAATTGGATAAATTCTCTATGACGTTAAGTATTATTGAATCAAAAGTAGGTTCACTGTCTCAACAATGCTTGCTGTAAGTTCAATTTAGGTTCAAAGTTTCTTCTTGACTCAATATAATTTTAAGGTTTAAATAAGTTCAAAAAGGTTCTTCAAAAGTTAATCTAAGTTGATTTCTCTAAGATTCAATTACTATTAATAAATTTCTTGTCTATAAAAACTGTTTAGTCCTTTGATTTGTAGTTACTATGTAATCCAGTAGGTGATGAATACAATGGAGGGATATTACCAATTTTAAATTTCTTCACTACAGGTTTTAATATCTTCTCGGCCTTCAAAATGGGTGTCTATTACCTGTAGTTCTTCTTCTACATAAAAAAATTGAACTTTTGGTGTTCAATAACTATTTTATGGGGTTATTATATTAACTTGGGATGAGACCCTTAAAAATACATCTAATCACTAGGCCATTCAAATTGAGAAGAAGGATTGTTCATTGTTGCTTGATTGTATCACATATGTTAATGCACACTGTATCACTGTTAACCCTTTGAGTGCCGTAGCTATTCTCCCAAGTCATATGCATAAATTGCCGTGCTAAAATCTACAATTTTGCATGGGTTTGGGAAAAAATATGTATAAAATAAAGTATTCAACAGATTTTAATAATTTTTTTTAATTTTATTTGTAATAAAATGGAGAACATATTGCATATAAATCCTTTCCTCTAAATTTATTTATATAAAAAATTATGTGTTATAACTACAAATAAAAAATAAAAAAATTCTAAATTTTCAAGTTTGGACCAAAATTTGGTGTATATAGTATTTTTATATATATTTTTTAGTTACACCTTGCAAAAGAGCACGAAAAACTGAATAAAAATCATACATAATATGTTATGTTACTGTGAAAATTTACATTATAACGCACTACAAACAATAATAATATAATATAACATATATAACTAGCAATAATAATATTCATGTAACATACAACCAATAGCACTGATAAATCAATAATTTCACTAAACACAATAATAACGAAGTATTAGGAACAGTTTTTAGTGTAAAAGAACGAACGTAAACAATGCAACTAATCAAAATACACAGCTGTTTGCAGCGGGTAACAATCAGCTGTTGCGTCATATTTTTATCATAATGCCAAGTAAGTGACTCCAAGAAAGCAGTGAAAGTGAAAAACCAGTACTATACAAAAGTTTGGAACCTGTAGAATGCCGTAAAACGAATAATCAATTAAAACTAATACGTACTATATGAAATAATAATAAAATACGGATCGTCTACTGGGTAGACGCCGGCAATTTATGCATATTTTATAACGTCTACTATGTAGACGCTGCGGCACTCAAAGGGTTAATCTTGGCGTCACTTCACTATTATACTATATTAAATTATTGTCATAGAGATTAATTTAGACTGATTAAATAATGATGGATTTTATTAAATATGAAGCAATTTTATTACATTACGGTAGGCTATATTAATTATTCATTTAGGCTATGTTGATTTCTTAAAATTAAAATGGCATATAGGTCTATTTATTTTATGATGAATGGTGAGTATAAATTATTTTTGTTCAGGCTATATTTATGGCTAATGTATATTACTTATTGAAAATTTAAAATATAAACAAATGAGTTGTTGCAAAATCCCCGCAGAAATCGAGATCTAATGACATTATGATCGAGATTTCGATATAACAACGAATTTGATTACAATGCTAACTAAATATTATAACATGGTTGTGAGATAAATGACTACATTAAAATCTAACACAAAGAAACTAATTTGGGTTTAACACTAACTATTTATATTTTAAAGTTCCTTTCCTTTATTGTTGACGTGTTATGAATATTTGAATGCTATACACTTTGCTGTGTCCTTGGTATTATATATTTCTTGAGTGCTGTTACATGGTATGGGCCATATTCATTTTCTTCTTTTAAATCCGTGACATGGTATGTAGAATGTCCTAGTTGCTGGGATATTTTGAATTTCGTCATTATAGATATTGTTGTGTTCGATGTAGCATGAGATTCCCTCTACTGTAATATCTCCGAATTTTAAAATTATTTGGTTGTTATTTAGGTTTAGGTTGATTACATTGTGTTCAAAGTCTCTTTTGGCTTCCCATGTATTCAAAATATCTGTGCCGATTATTAAAGGTCTAACTAAGTGGGGTACAAGTAAGGTCTGTATGTATGTAAGTTGGTTGTTCAGTTTAATTGGTATCAATAATATTTTGGATATTCGTTTTGATTTTCCACCGGTTGCTGTTTTGATAAAGGTGTTGTTTACTGGCAGTTCTTCAAAATTTGGAATTTTCTTTTTGTTTTCAAGGAACCAGTTTTCGTTTATACATGTGATGTTGGATCCAGTATCAATTAATGCATTAACAGGAATGTTGGCTATTTTAATGTATATTTCAGGGCAATTATTCTTAAAACTATTTTTGTTGTACAATTCTTGAGGCATATCTTCACTTAATAGAAATTCTGGGTCACAGCAAATAGTATTTGTATGAAATTCTTCTTGGTTTAAGTTGTAATAATCATATTTATAGTTGTCATAAATATTATTTGGTCTGTTCATTATTATATTATTTGATTGCGCTGAAGAAGCTATTATGTTGTGTGATTGGGGAGATGTGTACAGACCGTGTTTTGCATCCTCAGCGCTTAACCGTTTAAAGGATGCAGTCCGCTGTGCTGGGGTGTATTACTTGCTGTAGATTTAGTTTGTGTAGGCGTTGGTGACGCAATATTCCGTACGGTGGATTCTTGTTCGGGTGTGAGTGGTCTTCGGTCGTATTGACTTTGTTGTCCTTGAAATCTGGTATTATACTCTTGTGGTGACATGTTGGCTGACATATAATTAATATTTCCTTGTGGCGGCTGATAATATTTTTGGTTCCCATTTGAGTTGTGTGGTGGTCGATTGTAATAATTTTGCTGTGGTTTGTTGTTTCTGGGGTTGTAAGCATGAGGGTTGGTATTTTGGTAATATTGTTGCTGTTGTTGATAGTTTGTTTTATTATTGTGTTGGTAGTTCTGGTAATAGTTTGGTTGGCGTTCGTTTGTCATTGTTGGGTTTTGTGCTGGTGGGTTTTGCTGCTTAGTACGTTTTTGAGCATCGTGCAGATCTTGTCGTTGTAGTAGCGCTTCAAACTCATACACACTGTTTGCATTTTGTACTCGTCGTGCATCTTGTACTAGGGTACAAAAATGTTCAGCCAATATAGATACTATTTCATCTTCAGATAAGGTAGGAGTTAGTGATCGAAGTGTTATGACTCGTTCTACGAAATATTCAGATCTAGTGAGGTTTCCATTTGGGCGGTAGCGTTCTGTCTCTATCTTTTGTCTAACAGCACGTTGCACGTCTCGGCTCCAATATTTATTCAGGAACTGGTTTTCAAAATTTTCCCATGAATTTACGTCAGTTTTGATCAACGAGAACCATTTTGATGCTTGTCCTTCAAAACTCGCTTCGATTGTATCAGTTAATACTTCTATTGGGTCACTGAGTTGTTTTTGTAACAATTTTTGATGGTAACGTTTTAGCTTAGTTAAATACTCAGGTGGATTTTGTGTTCTGCCATTAAATTTTGGTAAGGTCATGTCTGTCATTAAATTATTGCCGGTACATGTGACATGTATCTGTGGGTTCAAGGTGATTGGTTTCTGCTCATAGTCATTGAGATTATTTAGTTTAGTTTCATGTTCTAGAATTTTCTCGTTTATTAGAGTTAATTGTTCGTTTTGGCTTTTGATTACCACTTGGTTTTGTGTTATTGCTGGTATTAGTTCATCTTTGACCTGGGTAATGTGGGTCTTAATTTGGGTCTCTACCTGTAGTTTATGTTCATAGTGAGTTTTGCGCAAATTTTCAGTATTGTCCCTACAGATTTCCATCATTTGAGTAGTCAACTTGGTCTCAACTTTCTGTGTCTCAGTTACAATTGTTTTGTTGATTTCCTCACGTTGTATACGTAAGTCGTTAGCTAAGTCATTTCTTATTTCATCGTTTTGTTTGTATACTTTTTTAATGATATTACTCTCAATTTGTTGTAGCTCCAAGCTATGTGCTTGTTGTATGGCGCGTATCTCATTTATGTCAGATTTTAGTTCATTTTTAATTTCAGTGATTTTGGAATCAATGTTGGAATTAACTTCGGTGATTTTGGAATTGAGACTGGAATTAACTTCATTGATTTTTGAATTTATTCCACTGATGTTCGAATTTATGGAATTCAACATCATCATCAGTTGCGAGTTTGGGTCGGGCTGTATATTCGGGAACGGTTGTACGGTATTTGAGTCATAATCAGCTGAGAGTAGTTGTTTACTGCAAGAACGTAATGGTTCGGGTGTTGTCGGCCATGTTCGGCTAGCTTCGGCTTTGACTCGTTCGTCTCCGTCGTCCATGGTCGGCGATGGCAAGATGGCGTCGTGTTTGTTTACATCATTCTCGCTCAGCGTTCTTTGTGTCGCAAACCCGTGAAATAGATCGAGATTACTGTACCCGGATAAATTATTTAATTTCTCAATTTCTTCTTTTGTAATGATGTTGTCAATGGACGTAGTACTTTCACGTGTGTTGTGTCGTGGTGAGGTGTGTACTGAGTCTGTGTTGTCGTCTGTAGCATTCATCGCATTGTCAGCTGTGTCTAGATTTTCATCTTGTGATGTTTGATTACTAAGCGGTCTAAGTAGGGATTTATTGGAATCGGACATGATGGTGGAAAATTGGGATAAACTTATAACTAGGTATGATACAATAAAAAAATCCTTAATCTATGTGATGAGTTAATATTTCCTTAACTTAGCTAGTACAATTGCTTAGGTTATAAGGTTCAAAATTGCTTCATAGGCTAACAAGAATTTATTCGAGCCCCATACGTTGGTCGCCAAATTTGCCACACACACACACACCTATATTTGTGGCCTTTCACTTTTATTACTTCCTTATCCTAACAGCTGATACCTCTATGAAGGAAGGTGGACTAATCTAGGCTTAATGGCGTCTTTGGATATATTAAAACACTTGAATACAATTAACAAAATTGAGTTTATTTTAAATTAAACAATAAGTTATTTGGAATATGAAAAAGGGCTAACAATGGATATTACAAATTATGGGGATTTTATTTAATTAATTACTGTCTTCTTAAATAAATGTCTCTGTCTAATATGGGCTGTTGCTCAAACATGGAGCTTTTCTCAGGGTTGGGGTGGTCGTGCGGGGTCGAATAAATTCTTGTTGAATTAATATTATTATATTGGAAAATAAAATCATAAAATGTGAATTCAATATAGAGATAATTTCTAGATGGAATTGGATAAATTCTCTATGACGTTAAGTATTATTGAATCAAAAGTAGGTTCACTGTCTCAACAATGCTTGCTGTAAGTTCAATCTAGGTTCAAAGTTTCTTCTTGACTCAATATAATTTTAAGGTTTAAATAAGTTCAAAAAGGTTCTTCAAAAGTTAATCTAAGTTGATTTCTCTAAGATTCAATTACTATTAATAAATTTCTTGTCTATAAAAACTGTTTAGTCCTTTGATTTGTAGTTACTATGTAATCCAGTAGGTGATGAATACAATGGAGGGATATTACCAATTTTAAATTTCTTCACTACAGGTTTTAATATCTTCTCGGCCTTCAAAATGGGTGTCTATTACCTGTAGTTCTTCTTCTACATAAAAAAATTGAACTTTTGGTGTTCAATAACTATTTTATGGGGTTATTATATTAACTTGGGATGAGACCCTTAAAAATACATCTAATCACTAGGCCATTCAAATTGAGAAGAAGGATTGTTCATTGTTGCTTGATTGTATCACATATGTTAATGCACACTGTATCACTGTTAATCTTGGCGTCACTTCACTATTATACTATATTAAATTATTGTCATAGAGATTAATTTAGACTGATTAAATAATGATGGATTTTATTAAATATGAAGCAATTTTATTACATTACGGTAGGCTATATTAATTATTCATTTAGGCTATGTTGATTTCTTAAAATTAAAATGGCATATAGGTCTATTTATTTTATGATGAATGGTGAGTATAAATTATTTTTGTTCAGGCTATATTTATGGCTAATGTATATTACTTATTGAAAATTTAAAATATAAACAAATGAGTTGTTGCAGTATATATGAGTACATTGACCAATATAAATTTTTAGGATTACTATTCAAGATTATAATGAAATGAGATTTTTCCCAGTATAAATTATACACCTATTTAAATATTATTTTATCCCAGAACTAAGTTAAAAAAAGCTTTTTTTGCATTAAAGATAAACAGTAGTTATAGAGAGCTGTCATAGCAGTTTTTGAGAGTCTAATACCCTATTTTCAATTTTTAGATGTATTTAAAATTTTTTTCCTTTTTTACAAACTAGGGATTTGACACAGTGTATTATGGTTCATATTACTGTTGTTTATTGTTTATATTCCTGCAATTGCTTTTGAAGTAGCTTTTTTTAGCTTAAGTAAGTAGTTTGTTTAGCCAAACAGACAGACGGTATTTAACCGTTGTTCTCAAAGTGTTATTGCTTTAGCACTTATGTGTATTTGGACATAGGCCTAAAGCACTTTTTCCATTTAATATCATATGTAAGGTTGTAATAATTATGTCTATATGTTCAGAACTAAGATTACCGTACACAAATTTCAACTGCTAAAATATTTCATTTCTTTAATGTCGTAATTTAAACTAAATTGAATTTCTAAGAAATTTAAAGATGTAATAAGAACTGCAAGGAATCTGCTAAGAAATAAAAACAGGGACAGAATAAATAATAACACGAAGGGGTGTGAGTCCTCCCTATCTCCGACATACACTCGGTAATTACTTCGCCAAGACACTAACCACTGGTTTATGACAACACATAACTCCGACATACAAATTATTAGTGCCTCAACTGTGCTGTATATGACTTCTCGTAATGTGGCGTGTAGGCTACCGTACTGTAATTAAAAAACTACAACAGCGCCAAGTGTTATTTATTTAACCATAAATGGCACTTGAAACTAAAGCAAGTGTTTCAAACTTTTCACACATTAACTTAAAAATGGTTTAAGAAATGCAGTATTAGTAAGAGTTGAAGAATACTCCGATGAATTGGCCTATTAAAGAACTAAAATTTATTTGAGAGGTCAGTTTGTTCATCTTGGGTTTGATAACGGTAAAACATAATAATGAAAAATTAAATCCAAAAGGTGTAATAAAAATACTTCATTTCCATCTGATTTAGTGTGTACTTTAAGGTATTTAACCATGCGTAAATTAATTTAGGATTAACTTATGTTTTCTCCATACATTTCAGGCCGTAAACAAGATTTTTCTGGCGAGATTTCTCGTAGTAAACTGCAATGTGAAAAAAATTGCAATGTGAAATTTGTTTCTTTAATAGTGAAGGCCTATTTTACAAAAAACGAAACCAAAAATGTTAAGATTCAAGATGATAAAACCAGATGGTTTCCATTCCATTGCTCTAAGTTTGTAGTGCCATTTATTAAAAATGTAAAAAAAAAAATTAAAATAAAAACTTAAGTTAGGCTTACAAATGGAGTTTGATTTTGGGGTAACTCAACTTAAAAAATTAAAGCTTTTATATGGCAAAAGAATCTGTTAGTGTCACAGCTAATTTCAAATGAAAATGCATATTGTTGATCATCACTTTATTTAAATATTAGTTTATTATATTTATCATGCAATTTGATATCAATGTCTTGTGGTGATACCAGTTATTGAATATTAATGTAATATGCATAGGGCCTATGTACAGCAGCTATTATTATTAGTTGCACAAACTGTTACTGTATTAATTAAATACAAATTAAAAAAGAATGAATTAAAAAAAAATAATTAAAAAAACTATTGTGCCTACGGGGTAGCAAATATAGGTAGTTTTCGAAGTTCTTTATAGGGCTCCGCCCCACTGGACTTCAAAATTACTTTAGGGCCTCCGAGGTGAAATTTGACATGGACGTTCCTAATTGCTTATAGGTTCTCATTAAGAAAAGGTTTTGCAAAATATTTTCAGAGCTCCACTCACACCACTTTATTTTTTTCAATGTCATTCTTAAGGAGGAATATTGCGTTGCTAATTAAAAATATTTTATTACGGTAAATATAGAATAAATTCAATCACAAGCAAAGCCATGTTGGGAAAACAGCTAGTTTCTGATAAAATTGTTAAAGGCAATAGAAGAAATGAAAACTGAAGAGGCAAAAGCCAAAAGCAGATGGAACAGATAACCTGAACACACTGAAGGCAGGGAAGAAGAGAATACCGTACAATACATTCCCACCTCATCAAAAAAGGGATCACCATTCTTTCACAACTTGATCAAAAAACTGACCATACTGGCTTTCATGTTTAGAACAAGACATTCATCAGTTTTATGTAACAAAATTTAAGTTTAATCCTGCCTAGATTTACAATATGTGTTTAAAAAAGAAATAAGTAGTGTATGCTGAGAAAGTTAAGTAAATTTTGGTTTTAATAGAACCTGGATACCCTATGCCTATTATCAAATTTTATGAATTACCTTATCAATAATTAAATACCGTATATTAAAATAGGGAGTATTAGGATAAATTCTTCAAATAATTATGGGGATTATTCCCCCCTCCCCATATCTTTTTTAACATCGATACCAATTTGTTTGATAAGCAATAAAGTGCAAAACATTAATTCCATACTTGAACTAGATTAAAACTAAGTAATCTACTAAATCAAAGAGGAGTTGGAATTAAGAGGTGCGTTAGGGGTGGAAAGGGTGTTTTCAGAACGATAACAACTCAACACATAATTTAGCATGTTACACTCGACATACTGCCTTATCGGTCCCTACTTACAGATCCTATCAGTGGTGACTTATCGGTTAACTTTTATAAAGTGATGTTACTTTATCTTCCTCCCTTCACAGCTTAGTTTTGTTTAATTTTAAGTGCGTCGTTTTATGGGGTTTCAAAAGGGTGAAAATCGGGTTTTGACATTTTCACCCTTAATTTTAAAATTCACAAACTCTAAAAAGAACCATTGAAAAGAGCTTTAAAAAATAAACAATTTAGTATTTTGAATTATTAAGTTAGCCTCGCTAACTTCGCGAGTGGTTCCTAAGGAAATATAAAATAAGAATCATATGTTATGGGAAATCCATAAAACCTTAAACAGGGTGTCAGAAAAAAGTTTAAAAATTTTAAGGAGTGATTGTACAAAAATAAAGAAAAAAATTACTATAAACATAAGCCTATGTCCTAATATGTTTTTCAAGCTTAAAAAATAATTTATATTTCCGTAGCAGATCATTGAATAAACGTCAATATTTGGCATGGAACCAACATTATCAAGCCAATTCTCATTTTCATGGAAAAAATTATTTTTTCCAATGTGTATTTTCAAAAAGGCGGCTTTTTAAAATTTTTTTAAATCAAATATTGGAAACCCAGCAAAATTTAAAAAATTACAAGAGGTAAAAAAGTTAGCAAATTAAATTATCTAACCCGTGATACCAAATTTATAAGGAGGGATCTAATGATAAATAACGGAGTTATTAAGATTTTTCTATTAAAATTAACTTACTTTAATGTGTTTATATTGCAAAATCAATGTTTTATGCAGAACAATCTCAATAACTCCGTTATTTGTCGTAAACTTGGTATGATTGGTATGAAAACTAAGCTATATAATTTAATGTGTAAACTTTTTTGTTTCTTGTGAAATAAGCGTGAGCACTGTGAACCTCTATTAGAGCAACTAGGAATCAAGAAATCCTCACTGTTCATTGCTAATTCATTCGGGACTGCATTCTCAACATAAGGTCTAACCCAAATCTATAGCAACCTAAGAGAACAGTGTCGCAGTTACAATAATTTATTAATGTACCCTGAAGGAGGTAATTAAAACCAAACAGCCATCCAGTGTTGGCCTATAAGCTTTTCACCAATTTAACTGACAGAGGATATCAAACAAATTGCTGGACTTCCGGCTTGCCTTCCAACGGTTAGCATCTTGGACTTCGGTACAAGAGGTGACAGGTTCGATTCCCAGGGTGGCAACAAAATTTGATGGGTTTGGACCGCTCTCCCAAAAAGGGTTTATGTATACCTAGTACAAATCTCTCTAACAAAATGCCTCTGGTGTAAATAAGAGCAAAATAAAAAAGAGTTAGGCCTAAGCTTAAAACCCCTTAAGATAAATTTAACTGGCTAAAGCAGAAACCCTCTTAATCCATTTAAAAATTTGTTTAATCAAATTTTGAAATACAGTACACTCTTGTTCATCCAACTCTGAGATAAGTTATCCGAACTCCGCTTCATCGTTATGATCAGGATAGAATAGAATAGAATAGAAAGTGTGTTTTATTTTTACCAAATCACGTACCGTACATACAAAGCAATGCAATATAGCAGTGCACTATACAGTTAACTTAATGGTTTCACAAAAAGTCTACTGGGTTGGTAGGCCTATATTTGCAATGAAAACGATCTATATCTTTTCCTAATTCTTACCAGTCATTATTGTGCTATTTTATAATATCCAAATTAATTCTAATAGCCTGTGTTACTAAAATTATATGAATTACAGTTCCGATAAAGATCCAGTATCCTATCACATAGAGACAGTACAGTGCATAGATAGGCCTACATAGATGTACATGTTTGTTATTAAGTTTTTATTTATGTGCAATTAAAATAAATAAATAAATATATTGGCAGAAAAACAAATTAATAGTTAAACAAATTGAATTCTAAAATTAAGCTCCATCTAACCCTCTAAGCATCTTGAACATAGTACCCCAATTCTCGCCAACCCCTCCCATTAATAAACGATAAAAGCTCTTCCCATCTTAATTCTTTTTTTGAAAACCAATTTTGCCTTTGTTGTGCCAAAACTGGACATCTAGTGATAAAATGAAAAAAATTTCCGTTTCATAAGTTACACAAGGAACAGTGAAAATTTGTATCTGTTAGCCAGGGTTTGAAATTAAGGTTAATTGCTTCCGCTCTAAAGCCTTCATTACCCATCGTTTCAAGTCAATACTAATATTATTATCTGCAAGATATGAGCGCTGCCCAAGTTCAAGGTCGCTACAACTGTACAATTGGTGATTCAGTGATTCTCGCGCCGCCTGCAGCCATGCCTGTCTGGCCTCCCCCCCTCACTGCATCCACTACTCTTATCAGTTGGACATAGGTTGCTTTAAATTTTCAATATCGAAATTTATATCTATGTAGTATTTCTGTCCTAGCTGTTTCCATTCCTTACAACAAGACAAATTTCTTAAAACTATTTGCTTTGCGAGAATATTGGGGAGTCGGTCATCCGGAAGCGCTAAACGATTCATTAAATAGTCAATGTGAGTTACAATAGTGGAAATTGTGCACCTTTTGCAATCCTGTTTCTAAATATAAAAAGTAATTTGGCACATTTGTTGGAAGGCAGAAAATTCAGGATGTTATTAACAATAATTGTATCTTGAGAAAAAATAATAATTTTTGTTTTAGTATCTTCAATCTCCAATTCATTATACCCGCAATACAGTAATGTATCACATTTTGCATCACTTGTCACCAGACGCTCTTCTTAATCTACAAACCTTGATATGATTTAAGACACCATGTTCCCTCAGAAATAGGAAGACGGAGGAAGTAAACATCTGTTTCTTGAACCATCTGTCTATCACGTAAGTTAGAATGTCAATTGACTATTTTGAAAAATGAGTGAAAAGCTGAAAAAGGTTCTGTGTGTTTATCGAGGATACACTTAAAGCTAATAAAAGAATCAAATTGATGCCGGCGAGTCAGCCAAAATATTGTTATGGAATATGGAGTGGGGATAGTGTGAAGATCTCTATTTCCTGCGTCGTTTTTTAATCCTACAAGTTTACTGTTATCATGTCTCGTAGTTTCAGTATCTTAGTTTTAGAAAAGCTCTTGTATGATAGGCTAACACCAAAAATAGTGAATACAACCGTAAATTGGTCGCAGAAATGGTGAAAACTAGACTCATTATTGTAACTATTGTACTATTAATTATTGTACTATTGTAACTATTGTACTCATTATTGTGTACTAGTTCATCGGAATTTTATGACATCCGAACTGGCCGTTCCACAACATTAGTTGCGATGAACGAAAGTGCACAGTAGACTTAACTTACTTTGTAAACCAGCTATCCAAGTGTATATAAATGTTAATAGCCTATAATTTTAAAAATTAAAGTTGTAAATGTTGGTTTAAAGTTAGGCTTGTTTGAAAAGGGACAAGATCCATTTAAAGACATCTGGGCAATGATCAAAGGCTAGTAAACTTAACTTCAAGTTTTATAAGCAAACACCATTAGTGCCTATTTCTCTTGAATGACATTTAGGGTAAGATCATTGTAACCAGATTACCATACAAGTACATTGTAAAATAATTGTTCAATGCTAAATGACAAATACAGTACAGTAAATTTTCAAGATTCCGCCAAAGCCAAGCATTATCAATTACAGAATGTTTTTAAAATTTTCTGTTGTCAAAATTTGAACTTTAAAAAATATTTCTGGGAAAAACTAATTTTAAAAAGGTACCCTAGTAAAGCAGTTGAAACATTTCAGTAAATGTGTTAAGAGAGGTATTTGATCAACACCTTCATCACTGAGGTAGCCTAATCAAAAAGTTCACTAAAATGTATAATTTTGAAAACTAGTCTACATGTAACTCGAAATCGAGCAATTAATTTTGATACAATACAAAAGTAACATTTAGTTTTAAATCAACGACATCCGACCGATCCAATATTGTGAATAAGTTATTAGTAATCACAAAAAACTACGTACGTATTTAAAGCTGTACATTAACAGATGTTTCAAATGTTCAACCGAAACCCAATGTTATTCAAAATACGCACCACAGAGAGCGTCGGTGTTTCAAATAAAATATCTTAATATCTAAGATATCTAAGGGAAAATTTTCAAATTTAATTTGTGTACAGCGCCCTTATTTTATGTCCGATTTATATCAATTTTTGGCGGAAACAACTGCAGACCAAGCCCTATCCAACAACACCAAAAACATGAATATCGGTTTAACATAGTAGGAGGAGTTCTCAACACAAAAAACCCTTAGCGTATTAAATACCGGTAAGTATAGATAATATGCACCTGAAACCAAAGTCATTTAGGCATACTATCAAGTTTTTCTAGACCTAAATCTCAAGATAACTGCTACTTGATACGAGATAAAATCAACCACAACATGCTCAGTCCCGTGGGTCATTGTACTGCTGAACCAGTGCCAAATACCAGAGCCAACACAAAAATACGTCTACTCATCAAAGATCATGTCCGCTCAGACATTTCTTGCAGATTTTATACGGTAACAGTCAATAACATTGGAACTATGACAAGAGACCTAAGTTACCCTTAATTAAATCAAATTGATGAAAAATAGGCCTAGGCCTAATAGTGACTAATTTGTAACTTTGGGTCTGATGACCACTGTTACAGTAACTAGGTTAAATGAACTAGATGAGTTTTCTTTGATTACGGTCACGGTACTTTGTGTTCCTTATGTTAAGTGTGTTTCCTATGTTAACTTATGTGCTTAAAACTGTACCAAGTGAATTGATGTATGGGTTTCACAACCACAAATTTCCATATTGAACTGTAAATTACCATAAGCAACGATATTTCATTTTGGTTTGGAAAGGAATAATTTTACCTATTTGAAGAAATTAAAATTAAAAACTATTCCTATAAGTACTGTAAATAAATACATTAGCCTACTTGATTTTTTTTAAAATTATCTTGCTCTGTTATAAAATTAGTTTTTTAAACAACCTGTTCTTTAAAATAAATCAAACTAAATTTTTAGGTAGGCTTACCTACAGTACCTATTTCACTGGAAATAAAACATATCTGCACTACTACTGTTCTGGAGACTGTAACATTTAACCACGACCTTTGTTCTGTTTAAAAATATGAATAATTTTACTTTAACCAAACTATGTATTACATTATTTGATCAAAATTAAGTGTTTTTTTAATGTGTTTTTGGTTTTGGTACCTGAACCTGGTCCAGAGAAACAATGGTACCAGTAATTTTCAGCACTAAATAACTTTTGGGCACCAGGATAATTTGTTTAGCTTAAAATGACGGTAGGATGTCTAGAAGTGCAATATTAAACCATTTAAAATATACCGTAGTAAAAGTTTTAATATTATGATTGCTTCTTATTTTAAACATAACTTAACAAGTCTTTGCCCGTCGATAAACAACAAAAGCAATTTAACAATCAAAATTTATTTATTTTTTATCCATTAGCAATAAAACTGTACAGTTCAAAATAACGGTAAAGTAAATAATAACTAACTATTATTTTCTCTTTTCATCTACAGTAGTCTGGCCCTGGATGGTTCGGCCGCTGGATAATCCGGCCGAGGTATTTCAGAAATTAAATGGCCAGCCCCGGGCACTTCCGGGCATAACCAAATTTCTGAACCAAACAGCCACTGGGCCTAAACTTGAAATGATAGATTGTGCTAAACAGATTAATACCTATGACTGTGGTCTTTATTCAACAATGGCAATAGAGCTAACAATAAACAGCATAAAAAAAGGAACTGGAATACCCACTAGGCCTACTTTTAAAAGCATGCAGTTTAATGAAGCGGAACTGATATGTAAACGATCTTCCATGGCTTATGTAATAAATAATAGGAACAAACTACACAAGGAAACCATCCTGTCTCTTATGTACAATAAAGAGGAAGTTGTTAACCACACTGAGAATACGGAAAAAGTAAATGAACCCTCCAATTGGCACACTGTTTTAAATAAAGGCCAGTCACAGAATCCAAACTTAGGAAGAAAAGAACTGGATTTCAAGATTCCATGCAATAATCGGTTTGATGTACTAACGGAGGTTACTATGCCTAATAACTCGGAAAGTCAAGATATAACTACGGAGCATAAAGGTCCAAAAAAGCGGAAGAGGAACCGACAACAAAATAAACAATCAAAGGATAAAAAAATTTGTTGCAATAAAGAAATGGATGTGTTTATTTATTCAGACAGCCAAGGCAGGGAAATCTCAAATATATTGAGAGAATGCAGCAATCAAAATATTAAAGCTATTGGTTGTGTAATGCCTAATGCTACAACCAAACAAGTATTCTTCCACGCCCTGAAAGCAAATAATGGTCATGTAGTTGTGATATCAGGAACAAATAACTTGCTGAAAAACAATTTTAATGAAATCTACAGTGAACTTGAAGGAAATTTAAAAGTAGTGAGCAAAACAAAACAAGTAATAATAACAACAATACCCAAAAGATTTGACATACCGGAAAACAGCCAAGAACACTATGACAGAATAGACTTAAACAACTATATAAAAGAACTAGCTTTTCGTATACAAAATGTTTATATAGTTGATCTGGAATGCCTCCAAAGATACCATTTTTCTCAGAGAGGCTTACACCTTAATCTTAGAGGGAAAAATAAACTCTCATACATGATTTTGGAAAAACTTCACACCTTGAAACCTGTAATGCCTGATGTTTCTAATTCCTCCTCTAATACAAAATGTCCTGACACAAAATCAGTGGATGATTTTCCCCCTCTTGCAACACCACAAAATCATCCCTCAAACTTAAAAAACACGAAAAGACAAACTCTTCGGGAAATACAATCAGTAACACCTAAAATTCAAGTAATAGATGCAGACATGAAAGAAATCATAAATGAAAACAAGAAAAATGGTAGTGTGGCTTTTGCCCACTGTATATCCGCTGACTTTGGCTGTAAGAAGCACATGAGTCAGGGAGTAGCAGTTTGTTTTGCTGAAGAATTTGGTAAGCCTACAGATTCGAATCTAAAAGACAAATTTTTAACATTCCAGCAAAATAACAATGATGCCATAGTTTACGGCCTGGTCACTAAACCTAAATATTTTGATAAGCCAGAACTTGATGTGTATAACATGGCCTGTTCCCAACTATCGGAACACTTTAAAACAAACTCTCTTGAAACGCTGATTTGCCCTCCTTTTGGCTGTATTCGTGACCGGATTGCACCAGAACACTTTGCAGCTCAAATTGTTCAGTTTCAAAAGAGCACTGGTGCATCAGTGAAAATCATTACTCATGATGAGACCTCTGGTAGTAGAGTACTGAGAAATGGGTTAGCACATGAAACATTTAAAAACATTATAATACAATCAATTAGAACAGAAGACACCAAATTAAGTTCTACAAGTGACTGCACACCATCAACAAGTTCAAGTCTTCATGTTGCTCTGCTACCAAATCATGATGTCAACATCCATCCTGGATCTACCAACAACCGTGATGTACTGCAGCACTCCTCAGCGTCACCGGAGTCTCCAGCAGTGTGTGATATGGGGGGTGAAAAAGTCAATTTGGGGAATAGTGTAGTGAAATGTAGTGTTGGTGAATTAGGCAAAACCAGACCACTCCAAATAGAGACAGAACCTTTTTTAGAAATAACTCAGCTCAATTTAACCGTAACATAAAAAATGTTAATTTAAGTATTTTTCACCAAAACATAAGAGGAATATTGTCATCTGTAGAATCTCTAGAAATAACTTTAACTGAGCTAAACCCTAGTATTGTTGTCTTGACAGAGCATAAGGTGATAAGATCGTCATTGGGAAGAATTAATGTTAATGGATATAACGTTAGTGCTGGTTTTGGCAGGAAAAAATCTAGAGGCGGGGGGGTTGTTATTTTAACAAAGCCATTTATTAACTGTAAAGAAATTACAATACCAGAGATTCAAGATCTTATTTTAGAGCAGGTTTTTGAGTGTTGTATTATAGAGCTAGAAAAAATACTACCACTGAATAAAATAGTTTTAATTGGTTGCTATAGAAATCCTATAAAACAAAACGAGATAGAATTTATTAGGAGATTTAATATTATGATTGAAATTATTAACAATAAATACAAATATTTGGTTTTCATGGGCGATATAAATATTGATATGATTGACAAAAATGATAACAATAGGAGGAAATTATTAAACACTGTAACAGCAAATGGGCTACAGTCACTGGTAGATTTTCCTACAAGGATAACAGAATCAAGCGAAACTGCAATTGACAACATCTTTTTAAATTTAGAAAATTTTACTTACAATGTAGTAGGTATCAACACTCAACTTTCTGACCATGATGGTCAAATATTAGAAATTCATAATTATATCAACAATGATGTTTTGAACAACTCTTCAGATTTTTATTTTGAATACAAAAGAAAATTTTCAGCCTCAAATATTGATCAATTTATAGGTTTTCTTCAAAACGAAACATGGCATGATCTTTATTTATCTCCAGTTGAGGACAAGTATGACACCTTTCAACGTATCTTTAGTTATTATTTCAATATGTGTTTTCCTAAAACTCTGTCAAGACGTCACACTAAACAAAATTGGTTTTCTAAAGAATTAAAATCAGAAAAACAAGAAATTATTAACCTTAGCCAAACAGCGAGAGAGCTAAAATGTAAAGTTTTACAAAATAAAGCAAAAAATATGAATAAACTGTATAGGGAAAAATTGATTTGTTCAAAGAAGCAATATTATAAAGCCAAAATCAGTAATTCAAATAATGTAAACAAAACTGCTTGGATGATAATAAATTCTGAAGTGGGCACAAGCTCAAAAAATGACAATAATATAAATTTAAAAGTAAATAGTGAGCTATGTTCAGATCCTTTATTGGTTTGTAATCAGTTTATTGATTATTTTTCAAATGTTGTAGATGGAAATGTAGTGTCAAATTCAAGCATGATTAAGGATAATTTAAGAACTAGTTTAGAGGGTAAAACGGTTACAACTGGAAAACAGTTCAAATTTTGCTTTGTTGATGAGAAAGACATTAGTAATGTTATTAATGGCCTTAAAAACTCTTTCAGTTCGGGGTATGATGAGGTCCCTGTGGTTCTCCTTAAAAAAGCCAAACTAGTTTTATTAAAGCCCATCACTCACTTGATAAATTCTTCTTTTATATCTGGAATTTTCCCCAAAAAACTCAAAATTTCTAAATTAAAACCACTATTTAAAAAAGGCGACAAACAAATAGTATCCAACTATCGTCCAATTGCTTTGCTACCCTCAATATCTAAAATTTATGAAAAAGTAATTTACAATCAACTGGTTCATTTCTTAGAAAAAAATAAAATATTTGATGACTGCCAACATGGGTTTCGTAACGGCAAGTCTGTTATAACAGCAGCTACAGATTTTATTGAATCAATTATAGATAGCTTAGATGATAAATTAAAAGTAGTGGGTCTATTTATGGACTTGAGTAAAGCCTTTGATACAATATCACACGATTTACTGCTTTCTAAGATGGAAAAATTGGGATTAACAAATATTGCATTGAATTTACTTAAATCCTACCTTTCAGATAGGTATCAATTTGTAGAAATTATACACCACAACAACAAAAATTACAAAATTCCATATCGATCATCTGTCACAAAAGTAAAACACGGAGTTCCTCAGGGATCCATCTTAGGACCACTTTTATTCATCTGTTACTTGAGAAATTTCCCACAACTCAGTGACTTAAGCAAATTGTGTTTATATGCTGATGATACAAATTTAAAAATCACAGCTCCAACTTATGATGAACTAGAAATTAAGGCCAACTCTGACATGCTTCTGTTAAGTAATTTTTTTAATTCAAATCATTTACTTTTAAATCCTGAAAAAACTAATTTAATCAATTTTCAATCGAAGTCAAATAAAAACAAAACTCAGCCAATTATTAGATTTTTAGACAAAACTATTGATGTCAACGATAAAATAAAATTTTTGGGGCTAGTGGTTGACAAATCGCTTAAATGGGATTGTCATGTTGAACAATTACTTTCTAGAATTTCATCTGGGTTATATTGTTTAATAAGGTTAAAATATTTCTGTGAAAAAGAAACCTTGAAAATAATTTACTTTTCTTATATCCATTCTATTATATCATTTGGGATCTCTCTTTATGGGGCCACGACCAAAAACAATTTAAATTCCATTCTAAAAATGCAAAAAAAAGCTTTGAGAATAATTTGTAATCTTCCGTTTAAAACTTCAGTAAAAGAGTATTTCAAATCAGAAAATATTATGACAGTATACGGAATGTACGTATATGAAACAGTTTTATCTGTAAAAAACAGGCTTCAGGAATTAGAAATGGTTGGCGACAATCATGAATATCTCACAAGAAGTCGTGGCATTCTCACAATAGTCCCCCACAAATTAAAACTTTTTGAAAAAAAACCTAGGTATGCTGGTTCAAAATTTTTCAATAAGCTCCCAATTGGTATTAGATCAGAGATTTCACTGAAAAAATTTAAAACTGAACTCAAGAAATTTCTCATCAACAAGGCAATGTACTCCTTTGAGGAATTGTGACAGTTTCTTCCATTTTTATCTCTTTTTTTGTCCATTCAACTTTCACATTTTAAGTAGGCCTCATTAATATTTGTTATAATTCTCACTAAATTTGTATATTTTATTTTTACTATCTCTCCCTTATTCATTTTTCATTTCTTATTTGTTCATTATCTTGCAAAATGTTGACACTATTCATGTATAATTGCTTTTGTACATATGAATAAAGATGATTTGATTTGATTTGATTCCGACGGAAAAAAAGACAAGAGTCAACTTGTCCCATGTTATATCACTACAATATATCACTTCAACTGACGATTTCCGGACTATTCGGTTTCGGATGTCTTCTAAAACGGTAATTATTGAGTTTAGGTACGGCCATCAGAAAATGGAAATTTTTTTTTTTTCAAAATGTCGGAAATTTCACGTGGATTCCGAAAATGATAGTTTTTTCCCGCGGAAAAGCTCGGAAAACCCCGGAAAATCGGAAAACCCGGAAATTGACTTTTTATTCCAAAATACGTCGAGTGGGTATTTAAAATAACCGGAATACCGAGCTGATCACGA
This sequence comes from Neoaliturus tenellus, assembly GCA_030545055.2. NCBI lineage: Eukaryota > Metazoa > Arthropoda > Insecta > Hemiptera > Cicadellidae > Neoaliturus > Neoaliturus tenellus. Next base: position 45,958,549 of record CM061537.1, read on the forward strand.
ATAGCCTATATAAAAATTATTTCGATCCGATTTTAAATAACCCGGAAAATGCGGAAAAAGTGTCGGGAAAGCTAGAAGATGAACTTTTTAAAAGTATGTCATGCGGGTACTCAAATTACGCGGAATTTCATGTAGAATATGAATATGTCTATATTAATTGAATACAACAAATTAATACTCAATAAAGATAAAAATACTTAGAAAACAAATAGAAACACACTGAAACTTACATAAATAAAGCACTAACAATGTTAGGCCTATAAATGGTTATTATTTAAAATAAATAATTTGCTATTAGGTAGTATACTATACCCTATACATTACATATTAATATAATATACCATAACCTAACTAGGAAACCTAACCTTAATAACCTAACGTAAACCAACCTAACTTAACCTATCCTAACCTAACTTAACCATCGTCTGGGTACTGACTTTATGTGTTTCATTCCATAAACAAGTATATTCTCATTTCACATAAAATATTGCATAGTTGTACCCACATACATGATGGTTAGGTTAGGTTAAGTTAGGTTGGTTTATGTTTGGTTAATAAGGTTAGGTTTCCTAGTTAGGTTATGGTATGTTATATTTATATTTAATGTATATAGTACTACCTAATATTAAATAATTTATTTTAAATAACAATCATTTATAACATTGTTAGTGCTTAATTTATGTAAGTTTCAGTGTGTTTTTATTTGTTTTCTAAATTTTTTTATCTTTATTGAGTATTAATTTGTTTTATTCAATTAATATAAGGTAAACTGCCTAAATGCCGTGACCTTAAGCATCCTTCAGCCTGGTTAAGTTTCTTATCAACCATTAAACACCTTTTTCCATAAGTAAGGTTGTATGTTGTACTATTTTTTTACTCCTCATTATTTCCCCTTCAATATACTGTTTTCAGGTGGTAAGTAGCTTCAAAATATGATTAACTATAAAATATTTACGAGAGCAAGTCATTTTTGCACCATTTACATAATTCCGTGAGAACGAAACATAACTCCGTGATATGCCAGCCAAATTCCGTGACCATCCTGTTGTACCCATATTATGGTCAGAAACTTTTTTTAAGATGTTACTTTGGCAATATAACTACTTATTATTGCTAAAACAATACTTACACCCATATAAGAAATGTCTTTTACAGGCTGACGACAGTTTAGAGCATATGATGTCAAGACTGCATACAGTAAAAAATTTCTTCTCATAGAGGAATAAAATAAAGGAAACCCAAATAAAAAAGTTATACTATATCAAATTCGTTTCATTTTACCAGATTAATAGCCTCTTAAATTAAATCCTAGTTACACAATAGATTAGAACGGCAGTTAAAGTAAGTTACATCAACATTTATTGCAAAAGGAGAGAACTTTTTTTGCTAAGTACTTACATCATTGACTATGGATTCTATAGTATCCATAGTCAATGCTTATATCTTTGGTCTAGAAATAACTACATTCTTTTAAAAGACCATTGACATACAAAATATTTAAGGTCATTAAAAAGTTAAGAAAATATTTCTACTCCTACATTGCTTTAATGTGTTAAACATCTTGTTAAAAACCTTGTACAACAAACGTGTTTTCAGTAATGTTAACACCAAAATGTTCACCAAGGATTTTGGGATTTGTGTATTTTAGTGTTATAATTAACACTTTTTCAACTAAACTTGGATCTAAATGTGGAAAAAATTAGATATTTCGTTACTAAAAACCACCTCTTCAAAAGCTTTAATCTGTGACTCCAAGCACGGAATTTGAAAAATGCATTATTTGTCATTCAAATCCCGTGACCATTGATAATTGGAAATAAAAAGGTTAGATCACATTTTAAACAATTTATTTATTAAAATCCTTATCTGCAAAATGCCCTGAGTAAAAATATATTCACACAATTAAAAATAAGCGAAAAGACAAATAAGTAAATAACACCCTCAATAATCAAAGCTTAATAAACGTCTTATTAGATTCTTTGACAAGAAACAAGTTATTTACTTAAGTAAAAGTTAAAATATCAACCACGGAGTTTAGTATTTATATAAATTAGCTCTTTATCTCAAATTTCATAAATTATAACTCGTTTGAAACGTAAAAAAAACTATTTTAATGCATTACTGAACAAGCACATAAAACAATCAATTTCCGTGGTCGTTATCACGGGTTTTGAAAACTGAATGATTTACAGTTTAAATCCCGTGACAGTTATTTTAAAGACATTCAGAAATGAAATTGTCTTAATGAAGCAGTTTTAAGATAGAAAAGATTATAAACAATGTTTAAATCGATGAAAACCCCCATATATATGAAATATAAAGCGTCAATAACTTATTTGGCTCTCCCGTATCCTTAGTAAAGAAGCTAAGAAAGTAAGCACTTCTGCACCGGGCAACGTTTGACCGCCAACTGACGAAAATTTAGCCGCCGCGTCCCGCCAAGAAACACACAGAGTAGTAAACAAAGAGTTTTTGAGTAAAAATGAAGTCGTTATTTCGCCGTCGGTTTGCCGATTTCGTCAGTATTCAAACGTAATGTGAGGAATCACGGCGTTTGGTATGTTCACGGCATTTAGGCAGTTTACCTTAGACATATTCAAATTCTACATGGCATTCCACGTAATTTGAGTACCCACATGATATACTTTAAAAATAGTTCATCTTATAACTTTTCCGACACTTTTTCCTCATTTTCCGGCTTATTTAAAATCGGATCGAAATAATTTTTACATTTTGTGATCAGCTTAACATCCCGGTTAATTTGAATACCCACACCGATAAATTCAAGGTAAAAAGTCATTTCCGTTTTTTTCCGATTTTCCGGGGTTTTCCGAGCTTTTCCGCGGGAAAAACCTATCATTTTCGGAATCAGCGACAGGTGAAATTTCCGACATTTTGAAAAAAAAATTTTCCATTTTCCGATGGCCGTACCTAAACTCAATAATTACCTATAAAACTTTGTGTTAGTGTTCTATTTTTGATCGTTATCTTGTTGGCCCGATCGTTGATGTAACATGAAAGTTAGGTCACTTGACAGATTCTGTCGATTTTACAGTCCCATTTATACGCTGGGGCTCTCGTTGACAGAAGTATTGGGTGTTAAACGCAGGTTCATCACTAGCGACCGTTTGTCCGTTTCAGATCGTCATTTCAGCGCTACAATGTCTGGGAGGAAGCAAATCATTATGGTAAATAGCATTTAATTTTGCAGGTATAATACCCCTAATTTTTAAATGCATCCTAATACTTCATTGTTCGAACACACGTATAACTTAATACAGGTCTCTGTTTAACCCGTTTAGTAAACCCCCAATTAATCCAGATATTTTGAAATCCGGCCAGTGGTCCAGTCCGGAGGTGGCCGGATTTGAGGGATTGTACTGTAAATAGTAATTCATTATAATTGTATAGGCCTACATTTTTAAGTACTGGCCAATAATGAACCAAATTTTTCTTGAACGTCTTCTATTCTACTGTTTTAGACAAATAATCTTGTGTGCAATTCAATCAGCTCATTGAAAGTATGTAAAATAAATTATATGCAAAGGTTTCAAAATGTTGATTTTTGTAATTTAATACAAATTGCATGTAAATCGGTCCAACGGTTGAAAAACGGTGATATTTAAATGACTGTTACTGGAAGGCAGAGCGAGATGTAAGTTTAACTGTCTAAATTTTGTATTTGCGTGGCACTTATTATAACCCCTTAAATTTTTTGACACTGACTACCAAACACCCTGTATATATGTACCCTACTGAAAATAAAAAAAGTTAAAAATAACTTGTACCGGTACTGAATATAAGTTTTGAAGGGGACCTCCGATTTTGATGAAATTTAGCATGAAGGTGTAAGACCAGACCAATGGGTGAATTAGCCATGTTAAACAGAAACCCATAAATGTGTGTTCTAAAAATTAACTAGGCCTATTAGGGTGTTTTAAACTACCTACGAATTCACATGGTTAATGGGTCTAATGCTTTGTTATCAACTTAACAGACAAAATTTACTTTTCCAGTCGTTGTAATAGGGCTGAAATGACGATCAGACAACAAGAATTGGTCGCAACCCAATGAAACTGCGTTTAATGGATGACAATGTCCATCGATCGCATATTTTAGACTATTACGTAGGCCTAGATATAGGGGACTGCAGATATGACGGAATCCGTGCGATGATCGTAACTTCCATGCCATGAAAAACACTGCAAATAAAGATCACAAGAGAAAGAGATGTCCAGAATATTAAGCAATTCTGATGGTACAATCAAAGTAAACTAGGCAAAAATAAGTTTAGGGGCCTATGTCGTGTCACTTGACTTGCTGACATTGCACCTGAGGATGCATGCTAAGTTTTAATACAGTTTCAAATGAAACTAGAAAGTGAGGATTGAAGAACTGTTCAGATTTCACAAACCTTATGGTTGTACTGCCCCAGGAAACATCATGCCTCGTCAGATGATTTGGCAGATGATAACTTAATTTCCGTCGTTATGATTTGCAGGTGGATGTTCCTATCCTCAATACGGTATTGAATAAGCCTCGCCTGATTTTTAAAAGTTACAGTACAGTAACCGTCCTCTAATCCGACATCCTACAATTCGGCTCACTTGATAATCCGGCCTGACTTAAAAAAATAAACCTTTTGTTGACACCTACGCCTTGGTATAAAATTAGTTTTAATTCTAAAAGGGGTGCAGTTTCGTAATTGGGCTACCCTACAACCGAATGAAAAATATCGATCGATACGATCGATATATCACATCGGATCAATCAATGTGATTGATATATCACATCGGATCGATTGATACCATTGATATATCGCATCGGGTCCAAATTTCTATGTATGTATATCAAATCATATGAAGGTAGGCCTAACTATGTTTGCACATCAAAATTCACAATTTGGTATATTGTTGCTAAAAAGTACAATAGTTAAAAATGTTGATCAAAATCTAAACCTAATTCTCTCCAAAAACTTATTAGTCAATGTAAGTTATAACATATAACGGTTGATTTTTCTTTTCTAACATGAAAACTGAACACTAACATTACTATATCTATTTTCATTTTCATTCCCTCACCAGTGCACCACACTGCTCACACAACATTTTCTTTGGTAGGTATCAGTTCATTATCTTGTAAAAATCTATCACATTGCTCATATCTATGACCCCAACTATCTAGTATAAACTTTCTATTATAAATAGGTTAATAGAAAGTTTTCTGAAACTCATGAGACTAATCAAAATAACTTAACTATCCATACTGAATATGAAATCACCTAGTAAAATCTTGGTTTAAATGTTGGATAAACAAACAATAATATTTAGTAAATAAATATAAAAAATTCTCAAAAAAACATATGTTTAAAACATTTCATCTGATATTTCATCCGATGCAATATATCGAACTTTCATCCGATGTGGTGTATCAATATTTTATCCGATGCGATATATCGATCGTATCGATCGATATTTTTCATTCAGTTGTAGGGTAGCCCAGTTAAGAAACTGCACCCCTCAAGGTTAACTTAATTAGGTTCAGCATAGATCTACAAGATAAAAAAAGATAAAAATTGGTCATGTTAAAAAGGTTGAGAGGTTGTGTTCAAAGTGATGATCATAAAATATATATAACAAATAGGCCTGTACAGTAAGTTTAGTACCCAGGGGTCATAAGCGCAAGACAGATTCAATGCATCGTGTAGGCCATTAAGTTTGAAACTTACCGGTAGGCCTAACTTAGGGTACGTAAAGTTCATATCTAGGCCTAGGCTATTTTCTACATTGCACTCCCTTGGGCAAAACTTCTTTATCATAGCCTACTCCAGCCTTACTTTATCAATGTTAAGATGGGTACAGTTTCATATAGCGCCTACATTTCAACCGAATGTAAATATCGATCGATACGATTGAAATATCGCATCGGATCGATCCAATGCGATTGACATATCGCATTGGATCGATCGATACAATTGATATATTGAATCGGGTCAAAATTTTTATGTAGGCCTATGTATATCTATCTAAGTTAATCATATAGGCCCTAGGTAACTATGTTTACACATCAAAATTCACAATTGGGTATATTGTTGCCAATTTAAAGTAAGAACAATAGTAAAAATGTTGATCAACAAAATCTACTCTCCATGTGTAAGCCCTAGGCTAATAACTTAGGCCTACAAGTTACAGCTTTAATAATTTGGACAGCCTATCACCATTTTTCATCCAAGCTAGCAATATAGGCTAGGCCTAATAAGTAAGAATGCAATAGGAAATGTGCACCCTAAAAGACTTGCTAGCTTTCACATTTGTAACTTACAATTTATTTAAATCTACAGTAGGGTATACATTAAATTAAACCACTTAACATATGGGTAAATTATGAAGTGAACTTACGTTTTGGCTTCTGTTTTTCCATCAGCATCAATTGCTCATGCTTATGCCAAGCATCAGGGCGCTTAGCCTGCACCGTTGCCACCGAGTCCATGGCCCGTGTGGCACCTGGTGCCACGTCTGAATTCAACAGCACCATCGAACCATGGGGAGCGCCACAAACGAACTGCGGCACAGGCTCCAGAATTGAATCTCAAAATTAAACACTATAACGTCACAGAAAGTTTCACCACCAGTTCACACAGTAAAACAACTTGATTAAGTTACTGCAGTACACTTTTCAAATGTCTGGGTCTATAACTTAGGCCTATACTTTTTATGCAGTTCATAAAACTTCGCAACAAAATAAAATAAATGACAATTTACAACTGTATAGGCCCAAAAAAGACTAATAGTCACAAAATCCAAATGCACATAAAATTCATCCAACTATACAGGCCACTTATTATGGGGCCCATGTAAACAAACCCATGAGTGTCTGGCTAACTAGTACTTCTGTGATTATTTAGGTTACATGAGCATTAACATCCCTCCAAGACACCATTTTATAATGAACTTGGGGTTTGCAACATTGACCAGTTAAGGCCAAATACCCGAATCTTTTCAACTTGTCATAAAGTATCAACCAAAACAAACAATCAGTTTGGCAATGTCTGCCTGTGACAGCCTACACCTAGCAACTAGAAGTCCACCTTGGATTTGTTTGTATTTCGAGAAACTGAGCTAATGTACACATTGAGTAGGATTTTCTTTCTATTAGTTTCAAAATAATGCACTATTAACAACTTTTTAATAAAGTGCAAACTCCTTCAGACATAAACTGTTTGAAGATAATCTCGCCCTTTCGGGTCAAAAGCACGGTAACAAAATAATAACAAAGTGGCGCCTTGAACATGTGAATCCTACCAAAACAAACGATAGAACTTGTCCAAATGAACTCATGCCAATTTCAGAATTACTTAATTTTCGATTATTATTTATCACGCTAATCAAAATAATGATTCTGGACCTATATTATATTCCGAATACATGATCATGTGAAGGTTTCCTGACACTCTTTTGATATAAGATGGAAGTCTGTCCACTTCAACCCAGTTTTTTATGAAAAAATCACTCTTCATATTGCACTAACAGACGCACACTTATTCACTCGTTGTATTATTTTATTACACGCGACAATCTCACGAAAACGCACTATTACACTATTATTGTTGTAGGCCAGACATTATAAAGCACACCCCAAAACATTGAAAACTTCAAACATGGCAGACACTGCACTGCAACTGGCGTGTTGTGCGATCAGTTAGTCCCGTGATTGCTCACCCAACAGCAGCGCTCACCCGGACTATAGTTGGATGTACTCAAAACAGTTAAATTTCTATACTACAGGAGATGAGGGTATTTTTTACTATAATATTATATGATATTTTAGAATAAATTATAGCCTTTATTTTGCCAGAGATAAAATTTAATCATCTTTTTGATGTAAAGGTGTGGTTTTTGCTTGGAAGGGAAATTTTGTTGCTGATTGATGTATTCGTACTACTTGCCTAAGCATCATGTATGACGACGTGTCATTGGCTCGTACTGTCTTCTGACGTCATTATATCTGACTCTCTCTTCCTATGACAACAGAGCTTTTGTATTCTTTAGAAAAGAACTTATGTTCAAAGGTGACTGCGTCATGGTCTTGAAAACTTACTCAGAACAGACAGATTTAAGTTTAATCTTTTTTTCTCTTATTATACTTAATTATTAAATTTCTTTAAACTTATGCTAGGTTAGGAAATACAATGACTCGAACTAATTAAGTTACTACTAATTAACCTGATAGCTACTTCAAAGCCATAACTTATTTCCTTAGTAAAACGTAGTTTTAACTTTATGTTTTACCGTAGAGTGTAATAAGTTAATTACAATGTTAGCCAATTTTTATCATATTTTGTAATTTTTTCATGTTTGTGAGATCTTAATTTTATGAACTTGATTTAGGAGGCCTATAAAAGTTTTTTTTGACCAAGTTTTGTTACCCTACTGTATTAGTGTTTTTTTTTTTTTTTTTTTCATTAAATGTAGATCAAGTACCGTGTAAACTTAACTGGTGCCAATTAAAAAATTTAATTCCTAACAATTTAAACAAATAATTCTTTTTTAAGTTTAAGCAAAAAATCACTTAAATCACTTTTTTAAACCACTAACTTATGATATAAAACTAACTAACTTATAGGTGGGCCATATAAAAAAGTTGTAACTTTTACAAGGGTCCTTTAGAAAATATGAATTAACTTATAAGTTTAACTTACTAAATTTGATATGAAATATATATAAGTTTAATATATTAATTAATTAATTATAACTAATATAAATTAATAAAATTACAAAAATTAATAGTTACAAAATTAATGAATTAAATTTAATAAAGAAAAATTTTATATTGCTGTCAACTTATTAATACTTTTAAAATTGTTCCTAAAACTATTTAACATATACGGTGCCAAATCTATAATTAATCTTGGGTTAAAAATAACCTAACAATAACTTTAGTGAAATCTATTAAATATTTTTCTTTTTTAAAAAACTTTTATTGAAATCAACAAATTCTTTTAGTAGCCATGACAATATAAAATTGCATCAGATTTCAAACACTTTTTAAAACTCCTAATCCTAATTGTTCACATGCTGTGATTGATTTTTTGAATATATAATTGACAATTTATCACCTGTATATAGGCCTACCTTAATTTATGAGCAGTTTTATTTATATAAAACTCCTTGAATGGAGTAAAACTATTGTTTGTCAAACTTCTATACATTTTTTTTATCTTGATTTTAAAAAAGAATTAGTTTTTAAAATACAGTACCGTAGCTTAGTTTTTAAGTATGATAACTTAGAGGAAAAGATGATATCAGACGTCCATAATTTTGTACACAATTCTCTTGGTACTAATATATGCAGTTATTAGAGGCTATCTAATTTATCAAGCTGTAAATGAACGTATAAAATCTCTTTGTAAAACTGAAGCAAAATTAGGAACAGACATTTACTTCTGTGAAAAACTTTTTCATAAGAAACAGTAATACGTTTCATATCAAACAGATCTAAGGAATTGTTTTCCCAATTTATTTAAGGAATTATTTATTTTACCACATGAATGAGGAAGGAGGTGGGAATCCTTTTTACAGATGTTGTGTGGGACTTGCCAGATTCCCACTACTTCTATTTCTGGGCTTTGTTTAGTGTTTATCACATTGCTTTGGAGGAAGGAAGTCCCTCGATTATAGCTGTTTTGCAATTTGTTACTAAGAAAATGGGATGATATCTTAGTCTTTTTCTTTAACTCTTCCTTTTTTAGTGATGGACACTTGGCTTGAATAGTTTTTCCAAGCAGAGCCCCAGAACCAGTACGGTAACGTGGTTTTTGATGGTGTGGCTGTATGCTCTGGATGACTCCAGTTCACTGCAGAGGAAGGGCGCCCCAAGAGTAATAGGCGCCTAGGACAAGGTTTTGATGTGTGCCCCGTAAATTAATTAATTGGCCTATCTTGTGAAATGTTGTGCCCCGTAAATTAATTAATTGGCCTATCTTGTGAAATGTAATGTTAAATTACAGTTGGAAGCATTTAGGTGCATGGCTAACTTTTCAATGCTGTTAAGTCTTAGTGTGAATAATGTATTAAAAAGCTTTGTTGACACCAGCGAGCACAGAATAGAAAATCGAGAGGCCAGCCGAGCGCAGCGATGAAGCCATGTGGACAGCAGCTACCCCCACAAAAGGAGTGAGGGAATGATGATTCACAGTAGGAAGTGATTCACAAAATCAAAATACAAAATCATCATTTGTCTCATTTAATTTAGCGCGAGTTGCTCACTAAAGGAGTGGCTTGACCACCTGTAATGTTAGTTGTATACGAGTGGCCACTTTATTTCTATTCTGTGCTCGCTGGTTGACACAACCATTTGTTGACAACACATCATCTGAGTCTGGGCAGGGCCTACAACAAACTAACAGTTAGTTTTCATAGACCCTGAATAAGCGCTCGAGCTATTTTTTTTTTTCAGTGCGTAAGATTAGCTGGCAAGTAAGTTAACATGCAGCCAAATGCAATGTTATCATGATTCACTTCCACTCGCTTTAAAAAAAAATGTTTTTAGTTAACTTATCCCACACAGCACAAGTACATCCCCAGGAGTTCCTAAACAAATCCTTATGGGATATTGGAATATCCCGGGGAAATCCTTAATATCCCCAATATTCTCAAAAAGTCATCCCAGGGATCTCCTGGGGATATTGAATGTCCGCGCATATCCCGCGTTTTGGGATATCCTTTCGGGATATCCTTAGGATATTCAAATATCCCTATGGGATGTCGTTAAAAACTGGTCTAAAACTTGTAAATTGTAACTATTTTCATCAAAGTTTATAAATAAATGCATTTCTGCTAACGAACAAATTACAAAAATGAAAATAATTTGGAGCAAAAAGTATAAGCCCATGCCAGGATTTGAACCTGTGACCTCACACTCAATGACCTGACGCTCTAACCTATTGAGCCAACTGACCTGTGCTCTGAGGTGTTCTCATTTACTATTAAGTATTGAAACTTGACCTTCATTGGTGCACTTGGAAGTTTTGCGAGTCAAAGTAAAAAAGTTAGCCTAAATTTGAAGTAACTTTACAAATTGACTATTTTCACATATTTAAAAATTTTGAAATAAAATAGCAAAACATTTTGAATGTGAAAACTGTTATATGTAATTTGGATTGTATATTTTAACACAAAACGATTATTAATTATACTTGATATATTTTAATTTGAGTAAAATCACTACATTTTATTTGATGTAGTTTGACCTTTTGAAAGTGTATTTGATGTAAAATAGATACCTATCCTGTGTACGTTATGGTGTGTAATGGTAAATCGAGATATCCCAGCGTAAACCCAAATATCCCCAATATTTTCAAAGTCATTCCAAGGATATCCTAGGGATATTGCAAATCATACATTTTGGGATATCCTTTCACGATATCCCCAGGACATTGAATATTTTTAAGAGATATCCTTCGAGACCCATCTGGAACTCCTGTCATGAAGAGAGGCAGCCATGGCATTGCTTATGAAAATTTCCCATACTTTTTACTAAGAGTTATTTTCAGAGGTTTTCATTAAAGAAAATTATTTATTAAAACTTTAGTTTATAGTGAATGACCTATACACTATTTTGCATTATAGCTTTAATCACTGACACTTCCTATGGATGTTCTTTGTAGATCCTTTCAACTATAATGTTTGAATTTAAACAAATCTATTTGGCTTGTAAACAATGTTATTATCTAATGTTATTAGATTGTTTAATTAATTTTTCTGGACCTATATGATACAAGTTTATTTAGTATTTCAATAATTTACACTGTGTCAACAGATATTTACTTGGGAAATCCTGAAAATATCCTAAGGATGTGAACGATTTTATAGAATTTAATTAAAACTATGCTTACGGACATATTCCAGGGACTTCCCCAGGAGCTCTTTTCAGAAGTTTTCGAAAAGAGGCCTCAAAGAAAAATGGTTGAATGACTTGATGATTTTAGACTTTTAGCAAAACCCCTATTTTGAATGTTTGAACTAAATTGAAAAAAACGCACATATCCTAGGGATATCCATGGAATATGGCCGTTTACGCAGGCCTGACACATCCTTGGGATATCTCTGGAATATCCTTTGAAATATTGTTTGACGGGTGTCTTATAGCCAAAAAAGTAAAACAAATCCATTTTAAACCTGTTTTGTTTGAATTTGTTTAATTTTAGTCCTATTTACGTAAAAAGTTTGTATTTCTATTAAAGTCCTTTTGGGATATGCTTAGAATGTCCTAGAATATCCTCCATATCCCGGGATCTGAATAGGATATTTGGGACTCGTTTGGGATATCCTGGGGAAATCTTGTGCTCAGTGGGATATACTCATTTCTGACTGATAAATGTTTTAAATTTTAATTTGAACTAGGCTAATCAACCAAATTATTATTAAATGTAGGCCTATAATGCCATATGTATTATATGGGTATACATGGATATACATTATTAATTTATTAATGTATATCCATGATTTCAACTCTCAGTTGGTACTGATGTGTGACAATTTTGGCGTTACATGCATGGAATCTAACTGTTGTGTTGGCAAGAGAGACCTCGACCTAGATGGTGTCCACTTTAACCACTTAGGTGTTTTTCGTCCCGGGCTATTGTTCACGGAAATCATCAGCTCTGTGTTACGGCTTCTGGAAGCTTCAAGGATCTCTCTTCCTTGTAATTTTGGTGAAGCCAGTCTCTCTGTCCCATTACCCACTTTGAACTTGGATCCTGGAGCTGTGGGTGGTGGCGACTGCGACTCAAGCCAAAATGGCACCAGTAGTAGTGTGGGTGCCGCCGGGGGGCTCAGGGAAACTAGCTCTGAGGGGGGAAGGGGAGCAAACCATCAAAATTGGACATCTGAACATGCGTTTCTCTTAATACCGGGTTCACAGAAATGTGTGCTCTGGTGCATGATTTTAATTTTGATGTCTTTGGAGTAACTGAGACATGGCTTAACCCAGCACCTTGTCAGATAACCAGGGCCATCGAGAGCCAGGCCGGGCCCCAAGTCTGCTTCATCCCGGGCCCCAGGGGGTCTGGGGGTATGGAGTACCCCCCAGCAGAGGGGGGTTCGGGGGCCCCCCCTCCGAAAATTTTTGAAAAATTAGATCTCCAGACTTAAATCATTCCAGAGGAGTAATTACGTTCAAAAGAACCTAAAATAAAACCAATTAAGGCTGAATATAGCCAGTCAGATTCAAGAAATGGTATATCCTGATTAATAAGTACCCCTATTGGTAAACACACGCCGAAAGTAGATACTCTAATGGTATGTGACAGCTAAACTACAGTTGATTCCAATTCCAAGAGAAAAGCACCAAGTACGTCACCTCTACAGTTGCTATCAGCTGAAGCATCAACTACGTCACATGGTTTGTTGTTTGTTTTTGTTGATGTTAGTTACCTTTATCATTCCTAGATTCCATGGTAAACACACAAGATTTTTTCGCAGTATGCGTAGTTCGCAACTTTATTGCACTTCCCTTGTTTACTGTCATGCTTATTAAGTTAACAATTTATCATTTAAGTTAACCAGTGTCAGTTTTCTTTTTCAAGATATAACTATTTCCTTGCTAGTGACTTTCTTTTTTAATATAAAACATCATTTAATAATTAATTGAAATGAGCACTATTGAGCAAGATTAAAACATTATCAGATGAAACGTAAACAATACTACAGTACAAACAATAAAAACCGTATGAATAGAGAGAAAATTGGAAGACTGGAGAAAACTGCTGTAATATGTTTTTTGACGAGGCCTATCCTCATTATCGGGTAATGTATCAATAGTACCATATGTTACTATCCTGACAACATAAAACAGCTGGTGCATGTTACTCTTTGGACATCAATTGGATTACGTCACCGGTCCGAATCAAAAGCAGCATTTTGAAACATATACAAATTTAACTAGCCCTTCATTTATATTCCTAGAAGTCCTAGAAAGTTGTCATATTATTGAGCACTTAATGCATTTAATTAATTATCATGTAAAAAATAAGAACTATCAACTTATGTAGGCTACGTGAAAAATTTTACTCACAAAGGCATATAACCCTAACCACACGATAATATAAAATAAAAGTAGCAAAATCATTATCTTACATATTTTAAAAATATGTAATTAAATTTTATCGATAAGGATTTTAAAATAAAATACCTGTAATCATTTCAAATCAACTAATATGTTAAATAATTATATTTTTACAAACCGGATTATACATTACTTAATATATTTTCATACATGACAACGTAACTTTCCTGCTTTTTTTGTCGGCAAAGGTCTCGATAACATCGTCAAAGTTCAAAGTTTTTGCTAAGACGTTTTCCAGTGCCAACATAGCCAAACTCGTCAGTCGTTCTTGATTCATTGTAGAAAGCAAAAAGTTCTTTACCCTTGACAATAAAACTAAACGGCCATTCGGCTTCAGACACCGTCACAGGCAGGGTGCTAAAGATTCAAAGTGCAAATACTACATTTGGAAAAATATTGCACAAATTTTGGCTTGTTAAAGTGGTCAGTGGGTCAATTGGTTTTAAGTTGGATTGAAGTTTCCTGGCTGAATAATTTTCAAGTGTTCAATTTCCGCCAGCAACTTTTTTCTCAACTAAGATTTCTCATCTGCGTGATATCTATAACATCTATATTTACAACAACAAAAAATAGCAATTAATTGCAGAACAAAAGCTAGTTTACTGCGACTTTTTTTAGAAAGAGAAAAGATATAACCAAAGATGGTTTGTTACAGAGATTTCTCTAAATTCGACATTAACCAGTGAGAAAACTTGTTTGTGAATTATTCATTTGTTTCATTTTCCTTGGCGTTAGGGCAGTACAAGACCTATCTGAAGTAGAATGGAAAAGTATAATACAAATTAAAGAAGTTAATAAAATCTAAGAAGCGATATCTTCCAATATTTTAAGAGTATATGATAATCATGCACCATTAGTATGTAAGAAGGTGACAAAGAAGAATGCTCCTTGGAGAAATAAAGAGATCAAATACCTGACTAGAAAGAAAAATAAATTGAGAAATAAATATTGGAAATTGATATATGATATAGTGACTGGGAAATGTATAAATCAACAAGAAACACCCTGAATGTCATGATCTTTCAAGCAAAGAAAAAATATTTTACAGAAAAATTATCAACAACATAAAGTAATAACAATTTTTGGACACCTTGAACCACATTTTGCAGAAATGGGCTCTGGTATTGATGTACAAAGAAGTTATGAGTTTTTCATGACGAACAGACAGAACGAGACTACTCAAGAATTCGATCAGATTTAGTGCTGTCACCGAACAGACCGTAAAGGAAGCAATGAATGGAATCTAATCTAAAGCAGTAGGCAGTGATCAAATTTCAGTAGAAATGATCAAAGCTGTGAGTCCGTATGCCGTTGAATCTATTACACATCTCATAAATGAATCGCTAAGTAAAAGAGAGTTCCCACTATCTTGGAAGAAAAGGATTGTTCGCCCATTGCCAAAGGTGACCACTTCAGCAAGTGTGGAACAGTTGAGACCTATATCTATTTTGCCAGCAATATATCAAAGATCCTTGAAAAAATTGTAATCCAACAAATAACAGAGCATATGAATGAAAATAGATTACTTCCAAAACTTCAGTCAGGCTTCAGAAAGAATCACAGTACATGCACTGCCTTGACAAATTTATTCAGTGAATTGATTGATGCTAAAGACAAGGGCAAATATAACTCCCTAGTAATTATTGACTATTCAAAAGCAACTCCCGACTCCATGGATCATTTTATGTTAATTGCAAAGATGCGTTACTTTGGATTTAGTGATGATGTTACTACATGGATAAAATCATACCTTGAAGGAAGACTGCAGGTTACCAGACTGGGGAGTGAATTTGCAGCCCAATGAGCATAAAAATTGTTGGAAACTGTTTTAAAATTGTTTTAATACAATTTCAAAATATTTTGATATAAGTTTGGTATTAAAACAACTTTAATACAAGTTTTAAATCATTTTAAAATTGTTTTAAAACAAGTTTTATGAACTCATTTCAATACAAGTTTTAATGACAGTTTAAACACTTTCAAAATTGTTTTAATACAGGTTTATAAACTCATATCAATACAAGTTTTAATAACAGTTTAAACACTTTTAAAATTGTTTTAAAATTGTTTTAATACAAGTTTATAAACTCATATCAATACAAGTTTTAATAACAATTTAAACACTTTTAAAAATGTTTTAAAATTGTTTTAATACATGTTTATAAACTTGTATCAATACAAGTTTTAGTAACAGTTTGAACACTTTTGAAATTGTTTTAATACAAGTTTATAAACTTATATCAATATAAGTTTTATCAACAGTTTAAACACTTTTAAAATTGTTTTAAAATAATTTTGATATCAGTTATAAAAAACTTGTTTTAATATAAATTTTAATACAAGATTAAACAATTTAAAAACTATTTTCCCTTAAACTTTCATTTGTCATTTATTTAAATTAATTGAAACACTTTTGTGGGATTTTTTTGACACATTTTATTTGTTTGAAACTAGACGTTTCACCTGCAAATGAAACCGGCCAAAGTGCAGGTGAAACGTCTAGTTTCAAACAAATAAAATGTTTAAAAAAAATCCCACAAAAGTGTTTCAATTAATTTTAAAACTGTTTACATACCATTTTAATAGAAAAGTTTAAAAAGTTATTATAATAACAGTTTGCAAGAATATTGAAATTGAATTGAAACGATTTTAATATTAGTTTTATTTGCTTATTAATAAAAGTTTTTAAAAAAGTTTAAAAATTTTGTTAGAAAATTTTTATATCAGTTTTTAAATTGTTTTACTAACAGTTTTGGAACTCATATAAAATTATCGAACAATAATTTTAAAACTGTTATCAATCAGCAAATAATTTGCAGCAGACCTGCGTATTCGGCGAATTTCCAACAGAAATTTGGTATTTTTTCTATTTTCCCATAAAAACCATGGGATTGAGTACGTACCCACATATAGCACACATTGTCAATTTGACGTCAAAAAGTGATCAAAGTCGTCAAAGTAAAATATTAGATCAAGTATCGACGTCAAAATGATGTACCGGTAAACATTTTGCATTCTTAAATTTAAAAGGTAATGTAATAAATGAAGAAAAAAATTTCTTTAAGTCTTTTACAACAAGAGAGCATTGTTATTTGCTTAAAACAATTGAACTCATTAAAAACTTGACATCATTTTGATGTAAAAATTATGTAAAGTATTTGATCACACAGTCAAAAGTTTTACATCAATTGAGATAACTGCAATTTGTTAAACCTTTACACATGAAACTAACATTTAAGGGAACTCTAGTTTAAGACCTATTTGGGAAGACATAAAAATATATGCCACGGGAAATGTGTTTAATTTGATCAACGCAAAAAACTTGGGTATCAACTGGCCAAGTAGTGTAACAATTGTCGAGTGAAGCGGAGAGCAGCGTGGCATAGTTGGTAGGGTCGCGGCTTGGGAATCAAGAAGTCATGGGTTCAAATCCTGCCAGCGGCATATACTTTTTGCTGCTTTAAATTGTTTTGATAACAGTTTTAAAATGTTTTGATAACAGTTTTTCAATTGTTTTGATAGCAGCTTTAAATAGTTTTTATAACAGTTTTAAAATGTTTTGATAACAGTTTTTAAATTGTTTTAATACAAGTTTAAACAATTTTAAAATTGTTTTAATTGAGTTTTGAACAATTTTTAACTCGTATTAATACGAAAACGTTGTTAACTTTACTTATATTGATAACAGTTTTAATACGAGTTTGAAACTTATTTTAAAACAGTTTTAAACCCATTTTTTTGCTCATTGGGAGCCTTTAGCTCAATACCGACAAGTGTACTGTTCTGCATACCATGCCATCTGACCTTATACAGGCTCTCAAAGTATCTGGAGGGAGCATTTCACTTGACGGCGAGAGTCAAAAAACATATAAAATTAAAATGAATAAAGGCATAGATACTAAGACAGTATAAAAAAAGGCTGTGTGACCAGACTAAGACTCTCGGTGTCGTGCTTGACCAGGGTCTCACTTTCACAGACCATGTCACATATGTCTCCCAACGAGCCGTAGGAAGGCTGAGAAGTTTGTACATGTTTAGAAATCATCTTCCAGAGACCGCCAAAGTACAGCTTGTGCAGTCACTGATACTCTCAGTATTTTACTATTGCTTTCCTGCATATGGCAACAGTATATCTAGGGATGAGGACCTTGGTCGGATCCAAAATTTACAAAATTCAGCCATTCGCTTTGTTTTCTGCTTGAAAAGGGTCAATCACACCTCCCCCTTCCATGAGAGGGCTAATATATTGCCCATGGAAGCTGTATGCAGGATATTGACGTAATGCTTGACACATAGAGTTTTGATTACGTGAGCCCGACTATCTTAGCGAGAAGTTCTCTTTCTGCAACGATGTTTCAGAGCGTAGGACCCGCTATGCTCGGAGGCTTCACTTAACATGACCTCTTTGTAGAACTTGGAGTGAGAGCTGTTCTTACTTCAGGCCTCAGTTGTATAATGGGCTCCCTGATGACCTAAAAGACCTTCAGTTATGGTACTCCCTTGTAGTACTTTTAAGTTGAAATTAAAGAAGTTGTTGCTAGAGTCACTTTAGTTATAAGCGTTGAAAATGTTAAGTTATAATTGTTGAAAATGTTTGATGACAATTGTGTTCTGAAAAGCTGATGTATCAGGAAACGCTTGAAAATAAAAGCCTTTTTATTTATTTATGTAGCCTATAGAGATTATAATGCTATAATCCTTCGGCCGCGGCGCCCCCTTGGCTGTGGTGCCCCTGAGCATAGAGGAGTCGGTCTGCTACACTTCTCTGACCTTACAATGTAGCACAGAGCGGACCTATCCTTTATCAGCAACGATTATGCTCAGAGCCCACAATGCACCTTGTATCACCCATGAACTGACGCCATGGATCACCATGTATGGGGGCCTGTTCACCGATGCTACCGTGTAGCTCAGGGCCGAGTGGAGAAGCATGAGTTAAGGACCGCTATCATTAATTGCCGCTTCTTTGGTCGATGGACATATATATGTTATTTGGCTGCCAAATAATTAGGTCACTGGGATTCGATTTTGTAAAACTCACAGAATTTGGCACTGTTGAATGAGAAGACCTTCCCTGATCAGGCAATTTTATTTTAAACAACCCATCACAGCACACCTGCAAACTTCACAAATTTTCAATGGAAAATCATTTTGCTGAGTCTGTAGGTTTGCTGCCAAGGGGCAAAATATCAGTCAATCTTAATATTTAGGGACATAAAATAACATCTATATATTAATAGGCAAGCATGTTTCTTTTCCTCCTTTTTTCTCAGCTTGTGCACATCGTAGAGGAAATCCTATATAATATACCGTTTGAAAGGTATTGTGCTGTAGATGAGCAGAATCCTATTAAAATTCACATAGATCCCCAGGGCTAAACCCTACAGGCTTTCAAAGTTTTAATGTTAATCTTATGAGAGAAAGGATAATTAATTGAGTCATTAGACAGCTGTTGTAATGAAAAAATGCTTACAAATCAAGAAGAACAGATGTTTACGTTATAAAATATTTGGATTCTAATTGGCCTAATATCAACTAACTTTTTGGTTAAATTTCGACCAGTGGGCGATCTCTAGTGTTAATAAATAAGAATATGTAGTTTTCCTTTAAGATAATTTCTTTGGATTTCCTTTACGTACAGTTAAGCTAAAAAATAAACTTATTTATTTTTGTTACAGCATTTTTTTCTTAGTTTAAATTAAAATTGGTTGCTTTGCAAAGTTGAGGGCAATAATCCTCATCGGAGAAGAGGAAGACCCCAATAGATACTTTTACTATATGTACAGTATAAAAAACGAATAGGTATTCTTCTTGAACATATATTTTTTAAATTATTAATTTTCTCAGGTAAGCGAGCTGAATACTGTTTCTTTTACTTAATGATCCTGACAAATGAAACAGCTGATATTTGTCAGTAACAAAGCTACAAGTCACGCCACATAAGTTGACGAATGTCCAAAAACAGCTGGGTAGGGCGAGGGGAGGAGAGGGGGTACTTTTCCAAAAACATCGAGCTTACGTTACATGCAATTTTTTATAGAACAGCTGATTATCTAATCATTTTAACTGAATAGTAGTGAAAATTCATTCGTCAAGTTACGTGGCGGGGGTTATACACCTCATCTGATCCATTACAATCATCACACTCACCCCTTCAGTCATACTCACCTTAAAATACGCACCACAGAGTGCGTCGGTGTTTTAAATAAAATATCTAAAAAATATCTTTTTACTTTCTCCCCCTATTATAAAGGTAGTATGGAGAAAGTATCGTTTTAGTCAAAAATTTTAAATTTAAGTTGTTGGTGGATTTATCCGTTTAGGTGCCCCCTCAGTCTAGAAAGTGGTTTTCAGAGTAATGTCTGCGTGTGTGTCAAAAATGTTACTTTATTGCTCTACGTCAAGTAGCTGCGGAGAAATTTGAAATTTAATTTAGCAGTAAACGCAGTACATTGTAAAGTTACAGACATGCATAGGGTCGAACTCATGCTCCTCAGCTGGTAGCCATCCGACACTATTGACTGAACAATCAAGACATTGTTGTTTGGAGGCATATAACACCTTAGACAATTTCCCTGTAGAAAATATGCTATTACGGTGGTACTCATGGTAAGAACGGACCATGATACTTTTTTGTTTTGAGGTCCCCAGAATCCAAAAATATTATTCGTTCAATTTTTACAATATGTATGCATACATTGGTAAAATGTATGCAATAAACCGAAATATACTTTTTGAAAAATAAATGTGAAGAGTAACTCATTAATTTAATTTTTAATCATGTTTGATACCATCACGAAAAACACATACCAAAGAGAATTAAGGGTCAATAATAGAATTTTGGAACTTTACCTCAATTTTTAAAATTCGTAAAATTACTAAAACTATTTAAAAGAACTCAAATAAATAATTCAGTATTTCGAATTTTTAACTTAGCTTAATGTGTTACGGAGAAAATCCAAAAAAAAAGTTTCCCATGTTATTCTTATGTGAAATCATCAAAAGCCTCGCTTATTCATTGATACAACTTGATAAAATTGCATGTACATTCACTAGATAGGGGTTAACTTATTTTTGCTAAAACGACCCCTTCCGTGATAGGCGACCCCCATGATGTTTAGGTTAAAAATTAAATACCCCAGTCGCAGCAGACCTGCATACTCAGCGAATTTCCAATGGAATTTTGGTATATTTTCTATTTCCCCATAAAATCCATGGGGATGAGAATATGTAGGTTTGCCGCCATAATATGGGTTTAGTTGGTAAATATAAGTTAAATCCTACCTAGTGATTGTACATACCAAATTTTTATAAGGTTATGGTGTTCTGTTTATTTTCCCCATAAACCCCATGGGGGTGAGTATGTAGGTTTGCCGCCATATGGGTTTTGTAAGCAAGTATAAGTTAAACCTTATCTAGATAATGTACATACCAAATTTGATTAAGTTATGTCAATAAATAAGCAAGATATAGGCTTTTCTTGATTTCCCATAAGAATAACATGGAAAACACATTTTTTAATTTTCCCCGTAACCAGTTATGCTAAGATAAAAATTCAAAATACCAAATTGTTTGTTTTTTTAAGCTCTTTTAAATGGTTTCAGTTAAAATTGTTGAATTAAAAAAATTAAGGTCCAAAAATGCCAAAAACCCATTTTTAACCCTTTTGAAACCCCATAAGACCCCGTTCCAATGGTCCGATCATTCTGGTTCGCGAACTCAACCTAGTAGATGGCTTACACCCCTGTACCAAATTTCATCAAAATCGGAGGTTCCGTTCAAAAATTATCGTGTTCACGGACACACACACACATATATATATATATATATATATATATATATATATATATATATATATATATATATATATATACATATATATCAATTTGAACGAACGGTGTTTTTGGCTTCTAGGGACCTCAAAACGAAAAAGTATCATGGTCCCGGGCTTAGGTCTTACCGTGACTACTACCCTAATAGCGTATTCCCTATAGGGAAATTCGCTAAAAGTGCTAAATATTGGTACAATTTGATATATTTACCTTCATTAGTTATGTATTTGACTAAATTTTATAACAAAATGCATGGCAGCAAAGACACATACTCATTCCTATGGTGTGTATGGGGAAAATAAAAAATCTCAAATTCCATTGGAAATTTGCTGAGTAGGCAGGTCTGCTGCGAAGGGCATATTTTTGTTCTTTTGTTGGAAGGAAGTATGTGTCAGTTATCTGATACCGTTTATATGTAAATTAATCATATTTGTTAATTAATATCCATAAGTAAGATTTTATGTTAACAGTAGATAGAAACTAGGTTTTTGTTTTGGTGGGGATACAGTTCGGAATTTGGTGGAAGCTAAAAGAAAACACTTATATATTTATACAAATATAATTATACAAGAGATTAATTTACAAATTAAAATATATTAGGATTTTACAGTATATTCTTTCTCAATATTTATACATTAATAAATATTTTATGTTGAAAAACAAATACTGATTAGGTTTACAAAAATAAAATTACAAACAATAGTCGAGTGATTAAAATCCATTAAAAATATTATTGTTATATACAAAACTTAAGATTCAACAACACAAAAGTATTTACAATAACATGTATAAAATGTAAGAGCACTTATTTTAAAATTGTATCACTTTTTATCAGATTTTCGCTATAACAACTACCAAAACACATGATTTGAGGGAGGTTTATGAAATAGGATGTATTTTTTAGTTTATCATGGAGGAATGTTCAAGAAACTTTTTTTTGGAATTTGGATGGAAGATTTTTTCCTTCCAATTGAAAACATCAAAATTACAATGATTAAACAACATGAAAGCATGTACCATGCAATGTGGCAACTATATTTTGCTTTCCTTATCCTCTATGTCACTTTTTTTGTGAAAACTGAATGATTTAATAGTTTCTTAAAATTGTTCAAGTGATGATTAATAACATGTTACATATCTAACAAAAGGGGTTGATATATCTTAACATCTAAAACAAAGCTATTACCATATATTTATTCGTACTAAACTACCAACATTGAAGATTTAACATTTTATCAAAACAAATACTACATTTACTAGATATAATAAATTCGAAGAACACATTTCAACACAGGTAACAAAATCCGTTTAAGTACATTGCTTTATGACGAAAATATTTACGTGAGTGCACTTGTGATATTTCCTTTTTTCAACTCCACATTCTAAGATGAAAATAACATGTTGACACTAAAAAATTTACGCATTTAAATATTATTACTATTGATTTCCACTGTGAAAAATTATGTTTGTAATAAAAATAACTGAGTACCCTGTAACTGTTCATAATTATTTATCATACAGAAGCCTCTCGATTATTAAAATACTGTGGAAAGATAGTCCACGATTTTGGAAAATCAGTATAAAGCAGAAAAGGTCAAATAGTTAGGTATTATGGCAGTTATTCACTTACATTTTTTTATTTCTAAAAGAGGTACCATACTGTATCCTATGGTAAATTAAATTAGACTTCAGTGAAGAAAACACTATCAGTTTTCAGCATTTATCAAAACTTCATCACCATATTTATCCCGACTAATAAATCAAGTAAAATTTTATTACAAATCTCATTATTCACTTTTACTGAAACATGTCTTAAAAAAACACTCACAGAAACCAGTGTGACCTCATTTTTTCACCAGTAAAACTCCCGTCTTTAAGACAATCACTTAAAAAACATTATTCAGAAACTTCTAGTTTGGGAGAACTTCTTTCAATATATAACTAAAATATCAAGATCCAAAATAACCACATGTCACCACAACATTAGTTACTGCCCCCCTTTAGTTTTGCAAAGGATTAGAGTTTACTGTACTTACTTATCAAAGCATTTAGAGTTCACCCTTAAAACGCTGAACATGCCTCCACATTCTCCTGTGTCGGACAAGTTTTTTGGATATTTATTATTAAAAATATGTTAACATGTAGATTGAAGTTCGATCTAGGTCCCTCATACATGACATGTCAGTAAAAATAAATTGTATTAGTACAGTACAACAAAAGGAAAATTGAGTTACTTTTCAATGACACTGAGAGTTATATTTTTTACATTTTTAAACTTTTAAAATATGACAGTGGTCATGTTACTATTCAACTAAATTATTACCAAATTGCAAGAAAATCGGTAGAAAAACGGCGTCCAAAAGAGGGGCATACGAAACCATCTTTAGCCTAAAAACCAACTGCACAACTAGCCCAAAGGTGAAGATAACGCATAAGGGATGGTCACTGAGAACAACCACCCTTATCCACCAACGTTGAGAAACAAGGTCAAGGAACTAATTCTGTGATACATTAACCAAAACATACGGTCTGAAGGACTAGCAGACTTTCACTAATCTATTGATATCTGAAACGCACCAAAGCAAATTTGAACAAAAACCGGTTCAATAAGGGGGAAGGGGATGGGCAACAGCTGCTGACAATGTGATAAAATTAAATTCTTTGTTGGTGAAGACTGCTGTTTCAGTAAAGGTGTAAAATTGTATTGCAAGAAGTCATTCCTGTATCAGAACAAAATGCTTGGTGTTGATAAGTTTTGTCACTAAATTCATTTAACAAATTGATGTTTTATTGCAAATTGATAGGTGCAGTTAACTGACAGTTAAAAACCGGAAGTTCACATCCTGCTACTCCTCCTAACACCCCTTAATTCATATTATTTTGAAATCACAACGGATTTAGATTTTTGGAGAGTCAATCGCCTAAAATTCAAACCACTTGACCATGTTAAAAGTTGGCAAACAAATTGTTTTGCTAGGGGCGCTGTAAACTAAAAATTGAGCACTCTAAATAGATATTAGGAGAGCCAGCGGAACATGGGCCTAAACGTAGTACAAGAGAGAGGGAAATACTATATTTGTTAATTTAGTATTGCTTCGTTAGAAGCACTCCTTTATTTAAACATAAGTTACCTAGCTTATTTGGTGTCACTGGAAAGCTTTTTTCGAGGTGAGTCGTTATTTTAAGTCATTAAATCATTTTATTGTTAGGACTTTGTCGTATGGGCTTTCAAACTTCTAATGTTATTCCAATGGAGATGTTTTATTTGATCATATGTTTACAAAAGTAAATTAAGTTATGTTTTACAATAGTAGATTAACATGTGTCGTCATCGTATCCCACTATTTTCAAATTTGTTTACTCAAAGTCCAAAATGAACTCTAGAAAAGGTGGAAGAAGAAAGTGCTCCTTAATTAATTGTGAGAACAGGTCCAGTAATGGAAAACTGTCACAGGTTATATATGATTTGTGTGTGTAGTGTGTGGACGAGAGAGATTCTTTGCTGGTGACCAACTGCAACGAAGTCAGAATGTAAACTGACTTATAGGTTGTTGTTGCACGCTCTCATAGTGGAGTGAGTACGTCGATTGAAGCTTTCTTAACCATTTCGTCCATAAGATGTGACCTTCTTTATACTTTTATTTTTGCATTCATCGGTATTACTTGGAAGTTTTAAGTGCTAAATTGTAATATTCTTTCTTGATTATAAAAAAATCCGCCGATGAAACTTATTCCGACAATCGAGAGGCCACTATATTCTTATTTGTGTCAAACAATTTCCCAGGAGCTAAATCAAATAATTGTCAAAACAAAGTTAAAATTTGCACTATACATATATGAAAGACTTAATCTCTACTTTGATCTAGTGAAATATTTATTAACTTTACAATATTTAAACTAAATACATCAATATACAGGTGCAATATGTTATGTATACAATGCGTAGTATTTGGTTTTGGTACATCACCTAACTTCTTCGGGCTCCAATGCAAATCCTGTTGAGCAATAAAACTGTTGTAGGCTGTATGTTCCCTGACAACTAAAATTCAATTACAAACACTTCTTTATTGTGAAACGTTTTCGGAAGGCACTAAAATCAACACACTGTAAGCAGCAATGAAATTAAATCTGATGTCTCCAGGATCTCACAATGAATCCTGATATTGCTTAGAGGTAATGGCAAATTATTAGCTTGCAAGCAAACCCCAAAGAATATAATTAGTTTTGACTAAAATAAGCCAACATTTGGGACCTATAATTTTTCAACAAAAGTTCACTTGTGGTCTCCAAACAGCTGGGCTAGACGAGAAAAAGAGGGTGTTTTCAAAAATGTCTAGTTATGTTAATATTCAGGATTAACAGCTAATTATCCAATTCTATAAACTGGATAGTAGTGTAGATTTTTTCATTAGGTTATGTGGCAACACTTGCACAATCTAAAGAAAAATAAACTGACAATAATAAAGCGACATTTAACCAATTTTTAATTAAAACCCTTCTGGGGAATATTCACAATGAATGATTTAATCGCTGTCCATATAAGCCTATTTTACGAATATAAGGCAACTTTTAAACCAAGAAGGCTAAGACGATTCAATTAGTATTTTATTTTTAAACCAAGGTTCATTTTTATACCATAGTAAATTATTGTAGAGTAATGTGAAACCTCCTTATGATTTTAATAGTTAAGTCACCAATTCAATATGGAAATCATTTTTCTTAAATAGTGAAAATTGAAACATCTTAATAGGTGAATACCAAAATTATAAGATAGATAATACATAAAATACTTAAAATCTGGGAATATTATATATCAGTGTTAATATTTATATAATACACAATGTGATGCAATAAAAATGTATTTACTGATGACATAGTTATATAAATACAGATATATTACATTGTCAAACAAGATAATATTCAATATTTACATCCATAAAAAGCACATTAATTAAAAACTTTCACTACCTTGACTGTGAAAAGTATAACGTTTCACACTCTGCAAGCAATATAAGATTAGTTGCTATAGTATGCCAGCTGCCTATATTTTAGTTGCCTAGTTGCAATTGAGATAAAATATGAATATTATAAAAAAACCTTATCAGTCAATAAAAGGGCAGAGGCTCAAACTGCCCAATATGGAATGCGCTATACAATATGTACAATGTTACAGATTAATAAAACAACAAAGTCAAAACCCAAAACAATAAATGAAAATAGTCGACTGATATTATATTTTAAAATTTCTTATCATTAGACCACTATCTTTTAGTGATCTCAATTTACTGGCAAAATCTACGGAAGCAATGTTAATTTTTAACTTGGTGAGCTTCTAACATGGAGTAAAATATTCAAATCTGAACATGTTTGAAATGTATTGTTTATACTACAAAATTTTACATGGACAGCTTGTAGGATAGTTAACTTTTTTCAAATAAAATAAAACCTTATTATTAATAAATGGATCACTGCCATTATTTAAGAATCTGGAAAGGAAAGCACACACCTGATGCTAAAGGTGGAGAAAGTGCACAAAACATAATAATTTAAGTTCTCTTATTGATTGTTAAATCAAATAAAAAAATAGATGTGCAATATATGGCAGCAAAGCGATCTCAACCCTAAAAGTACTTCAGATCTTCATGAATATGCTTCAAACTATTCAACAATTGTGATTTTTCTTTTTTGCCGTACAACATCAGAGATTAACTTGAGTTGTTGTTATTGGTATTATATGATCACAGTAGGCAACCGATCACGAAAGACCTTAAGGTTAATACCTATAAGCGAGGCAGAGTCTGAAAATAGTAATTTTTATCTAATATTTCACTGTTTAACATTTTTTAAGTTACCAATTAGTGCTGCTGATATGCAATATCAATAAGTTGGCTCAGAAAATTTTTATTCTATAACAAGCAAAAATTTTGGCCTACATGATCATTTTGCTGCACTACGCATTCCTGTGCGCAGGTTCACCTGAAATTGGTGCTTTGCGGTATTTAACACTGAAAAATAATCTAGATAAATATACTGATCAATGGTTTTTTAAACAAATTCAATGCTCAGTTCAACGATTTAGCTTCAATATGGGAAGGTGTAGTTGATTGGTACTCATTTGAATATTTTGAGAACTGTGTTAAAGAATATTGTTTCTTGATGCTTTAATTTTGTAAGTGCCTTCAATCACATAGATAATACCTGAAAAGGCTGGGGCAGCCAGACTTTGGTACCTTCTGTATGAATCCAAATGTTTCCAGAACCTAAATTACAATAGTTTGACACATTTTTAAAATTAGACTGCTATGTCATATTATTAGTAAGTTCAAAGTTTGACATTGACTTTGAAAATGTAATTTAGAATTGTATAGGGCCTAATCCATTTATTTTGTTTTACCATGTTAGAGATTAATAAGTTTTTTTTTTTTTTTTTTTTTTTTTTTTGTAGCTATTTCCTTAACATGATCACTGAAAAGGCACTAAAAATAATTTGTCAACAAAAAACGTTTATCTCAAGTCTCAAAATATTTTAATCTATATCATACCTTTCTGAGTTTGAGCTAAATCGTTGACATGGGATACTGAATTTATTTAAAGAAAATTATCAATATCTCTGCTAAATAATTCTTTAGTGTGAGATGCTGTGAAGAATTAACTTACAGATTAACCTGCCCACGGGAATGCCAACCAAGGCCAAATGGTAATTCATTTTCATTGTGCAGAGCATTCCATTTTTTCCAATTCAACATACGCTATCAGAATACTGCCTCCTCCACAGACCTGTACATTTTCTGAAAGGAAAAAACACCCACATTTTTAATAACTGGGAAAATTTTTTTGAAGAGCCTTTGTACTTTTATGACAAACGATCAAATTTTTCTCAAATATTATGACCGTGACATAGCAGAAAATTTTTACAAATTTGACAGACTGATGTATTTCAGATTCAGGAAACATTTGGATTCATATAAGAGATACAAAAGTTTGACAGACCCAGCCCATGTCAGGTATTTAATAATGTGCTTGAAGGAGATGCCGTTCAATGTTTAGAATAGTAATAAATGTGATAATGTAAATCCTACTTTCTTTAACCAAGGTGTTCAATGATGTCATGAAAATTAACTGTGGATATGAGTGCTAATCAATATTAGTTCTGCAGACCAAGTAAGTAAAATGGTTATTTAACGTATCAGTTAAGTAATAGTCTATGCTATATCAGTACTGAAGACCAAGTGAGTATAGTAATCGTTATTTAAAGTAAATCAGTTATCTGACACGATAAACATAATTTATCACGGCCTCATTTTACCAGTTTTATTGTAAAACCAATATGCAAACTTGACTTGTTATATAGCGCTTTTGTGTGCTTTGCTTTACAAATTCTAAAAGTAATTTGTATTATTAAAACCCAGCAATAAACATTTTGAATAAAGGTAATGAAAGTCGAACAGTATTAGATAAAATTTGCATTCTTTACAATGTTACCGCTCTTCTAACAGTTGTGTTACTTATAATACGTGTATAAGAAAAAATAACCATTTTGCTTTAAATTTTAGTAGAACAGTTTTGATGGGTGATTAAACATTGCTTCCATTTGTAAAAAAGATTTGCCTTGAATTTCCTTTAAAAAAAACATCAATTTTAATTCTTAAGGTGTTCATCAGGGTCTCAAAATTTAACAGTGAAATATCTGTGATTAACTTATCTTTCTGAATTTATTCAATTTTTTCGGACCCTTTCACACATAAGTTTAACTAATCTCAAGTTGACCAAATGATTAATATTGAAATAAACCACATTTAAAAGCTCAACCTTTTGGGGAAAGCGACCCTTAATTGAAGATTTTATATTATACACAACATAATGAAAGCTGTGGCTTGTTCCACAGTATAATCCACGTCATTATCCAACAACTGGACAAACCTATTACTGAATAACATTATATCAAAAAAGTTACCAATTAAAACATATAAACCGTCTCGCTCCAATCCTTCTTTCTATTTTCTCTAAAACTGATTGTCACAACTCAATGAAACACAGTTGAACAATTAAAACCATTTTGGGGTTATGACTTTCAGTGTTCCTATCAGAATTTGATCCTTACTAAACAAAAGTTTACAAAGGAACAAATAAATCGTCGATTCAAAACCGAAATGCTGTCTGATGAACACTTTTGTTGAGTCGATTGCTATTGGTGTGATTGAACTGGTAAACACCCGGTTTTCAACGGATTCTCGCTAGTTACGAGACGAGACCGTCACTCCATCAGACGTAGCAGGGCGCAAGTGCCGCGGAACACGGCTGCTAGCAGTTGCTGTGCCGAGAACCGCGCATCAGTGGTACCAACAGGGCAGGGGGCCCCGCCTGCCGCAGGAACGGGTGCAGAAGGAGTTCCGCCGCCGTCGCCCGCTGGCCGGGGTCCCTTACCAGCAGCCGCTCCAGGAACCCTTGCAGCCTCGGGGAAACCTGCAATCCGAGCCAAACCTACATTCTACGACCAACTAAACACTACAAAAACAAGCATTATCCCCTTGGCGTCAAATATGGCCCGTTTTTACTATTAGCATTTTTATTGGCTCTTTTTCAGCCATAATTTTGTTGCATATTAGCATTTTGGAATAAGAATATTCCAATGCCATACAGTTATTTTCCATATTTGAAAGCTGTAGTGACACACATGCACACACAGGAATCATATGTGTGCCAAAAATTGGATGTGTGGTAATAATGCAAAAATTAATAATAACCATTTTGCATTATTAATTAACTGCAAAAAAAAAAAACTTGGATGACCCATGGATATGGTTATTTTACAGATTAATAAATTTTTCATTTATATTTTTAAAAGTAGCTAAATCAATGTTGACCAAGGCAACACATGGAGCCAACATGGTAATGTATGGAGATTTGACATTATATACATGACCAAATAAGTAGGGACATCCCATGTTAAAAAAATTGGTTTGGCTTTGAAAACCAGAGAAAAATAAAGAGCTGATCACCACGGTAAGTGCTCTTTCAACTTCTGAAATGTCCAAATGAGCACATTTGTTTACAAAAAATCAAAACAACAACAACTGTCTGAAAAATTATTTGATCCATATGTACAATTCAACCCATTAGTATGATCCTTCATTAACACGTTCGCGGCGGCGGGGTTTTCGCTTGACCCTCATCGCCATCCTGAAACTTAAAATTGTAAAAAAAACTTAATTTTATATATTATTATTTCATTGGTATGCTTTTGTATGCTTCTATCACGTTTTGAGGTTAGAAAATTGACGTCTAATTCCATGCGAGCGATCGCACCCATCAGCACCTGGCATTAGGATCGCACTAATAATCGGTTGAATAATAAATAATACTGCTTTGTTTACAAAGTATACTGTTATTTTTTTATTTATGACTAAAACACAATAATACAAAATTATTTGAAACAGAAAAAAAAACAAAAATTTTTTTTGGGTACGATCGCACCCATCAGCTTGATGTCCCACTACCTTCCCCGTCACTAAATATATAGTCTGGATCGTCAGGGTCAGACATTTCACAATAACAATATATAATACAAACACCTAAATAGCGATAAAAATCGTCCGCAATGGCTGCGACTTGACACTGAGGCGTATGCTGGTGGTTGGTTACTAAAAACGCCACCCCACCGCAGCAGCAGCACTGTCCAGTAAGAACCCACGTGGTCCCGAAATACATTACACTATTGAGCAGTGCTGTGCAAAGTTTCAGATTTCTAGCTCAGATCCTGGCTTAAAAATAAATCATATTGTAAAGCGGTGCAGCTTGGGAGCGATCACACCCATCAGGATGGCATTAGGGTTTCGCGTGGGAGCGATCGCTCCCCCGTAGCCGCGAACGTGTTAATTTTTTTATTTTTTATTTGGCAGCATCTCACTTCCTAGTGAGAATTTCAACTTATTTGGTTCTGTACCATTAATCTCCCAGATTCTCAAACTATAATCATAATTTATACAAACGTTTATAAATTGTCTAAATCCTAAAAAAGGTTTTATTACAAAACTATTAATGTAAGTAATAACAAGTTTACTTTAATGTAATAATTGATTCTGCTGACATCCATATATGGAGGGAAAAAGCAAACCTAACACTCCATTCCCAAACCTCCAAAACCCTGTTTTCGCACCTGTTTCCTTGTTTTTTTTTTTTTTAATTTGAACGCAAAACTTTTCAAATAGAACATGCTTGTCAAGAAAACCTGACGCATTACATTAACTTGAATGGCAATTAAATTACAACATTTAATTTATGAAACAATGTTGCAATATATACATAAAACTAAGAGTAAACCAATAATTTTTTTAGTGATAAAATAGCATATCGTACCTTATGTTGAAGCTGAAGACAGTAAGGAAAAGACTGATTCTTGACTAAGTTCAATATTTAAAAACCTCAAGAAGACATTAAGCTAATGGCCCTCTGATATTAACATGAATATTTTATCGTGAATTTATCTGATCTATTAACTTCGTTGGCACTAATTAACCCAAATTTTAGATATACAACTCCACTCGAAGTATACTTCCTCAATTTAGTTATGACCTACTTTAAGTATTTCACATTTCAAAACAATTAAAGGCCTACAATTTTGTAATAATATCTGATGTGGTAAGACTCACCTTATGTGTGTTTTTTAATTTAGGTGGGGGCATATCCCTTATTCGTCTCATCGCTTGTAAAGGAGGCTCATTGAAGAACGGAGGTTCCCCATCTACCATCTCTATAACCATGATACCTGGAAACATCAACGGCTCAAATTAGCAAGGAAAGAAAGTGGGACAAGTGCTAACTAAGTGGGCAACGCTGGATTCTTTATTCAAAGAATGTGACACTTTGGCATTTTTCACCTGGCAAAATTTTATCGTAATAAAACTTGGAACCAATAGCAAATAAACAAAAATTTGGGAGATTAACGAACATTTTTTAAATGATCTAGGTGTAAATCTGAATCAAATAAATGATACTATATAGGAAGAATCAGGTACATTGTGTCTAATAAGTTAAGGGAATATAATAGCAGGATGAAGAAGAAGGATCAAGTCAATATTCAACATTATTATTTTATTAAAAAAATTATTTTAAAGGATGGAACAAGACTGGATGTGGGGGCTTTTAAAATAAAAGAGAAGATTTCAAAACATCATAACAGACTACGTATTGGTTTTATTCGAAAATAAAAATAAGGAAGTTTAAAGGTTATTTTACTGAGGTGAGAAACATTTGACATGGACAACTGCCATGTCAAATAGCATGTCATACATAGTGCAGTCCATTCCTTTTCGTTATCTATTGGGGCCAGCCTTAAATTTCAACAAATTCCTAACTTCCTGTAACATTTTATTAATTTGTAAATTGGCTTGTTCATAGGTGGTTGCTTACTAAAATAATTTACTTTTAACAAATCCCGAAAAATCTAATTTATAATTTTGGGGATTCGTTCTTTTAAGAAATAAAAACTAAAGTTAACAATTTTGTTGAAAACAATAACTAGAGATTAGATGAAACAAAATTACCTTATTTTCCCTATCAAAAGGTGTACATTAACAGGGTGTCTAGTTTATTTCTCTTCCAAATTCAAGACTAATTCCAGACTTTTTCAAGACTTCTTTAGTTTTTTCAAGACTATTGCACTACTCCACATATTAATTTCTATTTTACATTTTACAAAATTATTTATATAGTTGCCGCTAACATATTTGTTTTAAAATAGTATACACATACCTTCCGTCAATCAGCTCAAATTTTATTGTTGAATAAAATCACTACATGTTTTGCTGAGAATACGACATTGTCAAGTGATACAAGAACATACTATCCATTTAAGGCTTGGTCAAGGATCAAAATAGACAAACTGAACTGTGTTTGTGATATGTTTTGTCTATTTTAATCCTTAAGACCAATCCTTCGATGGATAGTATGTTCTTATATCACTTGACAATGCTGTATTCAAGGCAAAGCATGTGGTGATAATATAAGAACATATTATATTTTGACAACAAATTTGGCAACAATAACAACAAATTTGAGCTGTCCGACAGAAGGTATGTGTTTACTATTTCAATCTTCAATAGCAGTTCAGCGGATAATAAATTTTAGTCTTCAATAGCAAATCAGCGGCTAAATACAATGAATCTTAATATTTTTTTTAAAAAACAAGACTATTAAAATGAAACCATAAAATTCTAACTTATTAATAATAAGCAATATTAATTCTGCAACAACATTTAAAATTAAAATGTTTTGAATTAAAATAATGCACAAGTGTGTAATTCTATTTTTATTAAATACTAGCTATGTGCCTGTCCTTCGTAGGGCTGTTTAGTTTATTATTAAAATAAATAATATAAATAATTCCACAAATTCAATAGTGATATCAAATTTATAGAACACATAAAAATTGAATATATTTGTTAATGAGTAAAATGTTGCTTCTCCTTGTTTTTCTTTAGCTTAAAGGCCAATGATAGTTAACACCATTTTTAGGCCATTTTTCAGCATACACTGAATCAAGAGTCAATCAATACCAACGTCTCCGCACGGTGGTCCCGAGCATTTACTGTTTACAGTCGCAAGCGTTTTGATTGGGTTGATAAGCGTCTCCAGTTAGCAATATTGATCGACGATCAGAAGGCAAATTTAAGACTAATTCCAGACTTTCCAAGACCATTGTTGAATTCAATACTAATTCAAGACTTTCCAGATTTTCAAGACTACCAGACACCCTGATTAAACTTAATTAATTACTGGTTTTCCAGAAGATATGCTACCTGCTCTTCATTTTAAAACACACTGTACAGAGACAAGGGATCAGGTAAACAGCTGGTTTGCAATGTACGAGTCGCTCACCCAGAGACCAGATGTCGACCTCGGGGCCGTACGGGAGCCGGGAGATGACCTCTGGTGACATCCAGTACGGCGTGCCGACCAGCGACTTGCGCTTGGGCAGCTCCTGAGACACCTGCGCGCAGAACCCGAAGTCGGACAGCTTCACCTGCCAAACGGAAATGAAACTTCAAAGTCCAGTTTGCATCCAATAAAAATTACTCTTATAAGTACTAGAAGTGCATGTATTCTTTGGTTGACTGTATAGTAAAAAGTTTTTCCACCAGAGTTCTACTAATCCAAAATGATTAGAACTGACTTATTTCTGAAATATATAAAAACACAGAATATTTCAGGTTAAAAGACTTCTTTTCCCCTATCAAAAACACTAAAACATGTCTCACCATTTCCCTGTTTTGGACAATGTTGTTTTAATATTTACTAGAGGTGTGCGGATATCTGGAAAACCGGATCGGATTCGGATATCCGATCCGAATGTACAACAGGCGTCGGATACGATCCGAAAAATATCCGATTTTTTCGGATAGATAGTGTATATGAGCATAAAATCCTTTAAACCCCCCAAAAACTACATTTATTTGGAATGATACTGACGATCGCGTTCGTTCTAGGTCCAATACATTGTTAGATTTTAAAACACGACTCAATAAAATTATTATCATCTCTCTCAAAAACTTTAAAATTGAAGACAGTCAACACTAATTGACACTCCAGGTATTAGGATGTCCCCAAGATATAGCGCACTCAAGGCAATGGTTATCAAAACAAATCTGATATATTAGCGACTCAAGCGGATGGAGTAAAACAACCCATTATAACAGTGGTCGTGATTGGCTGTAGAGTAAGGTTCCGATTCCAATCACAACGCGCGCTAGTGAACCCTCGCTAGCACTCCACAGGCACCGATTTGGAATTAACTGGTATGGGAGAACACCAGAATTGACCGAGTGTCACGATTTTAGTCTGTGGCTATTTGATTCTGTTGTCCTGCGCAGTAGACGACAGTGTTCCAAGTACACGATAATACTTAGTTATTGTACTCATTCGCCGACGTCACACAGATGTTCCTCCCAAAGATTTGCCGTAATTTTTCAAGATAATTAATGATAGTTTTGGAAAATAATTGATTTTTCGTGCCTAAAATATCACAAAATCAAATCATTCCCGATATCAATCACTAAATTACATTTATAGACACGACATTATTGTGGCGTGCAATAATTTATTATCGTGTGGTACGATGTTTTGGAAGTCTGGGAATACTGCTTCAGCCGACAGCGTACGAGATAAGATTTGAATTGAAGTTATGAACTGTACCTTTTGATCAACTTAATTTTTTAGAATCGGATAGGCTAGTTGTTAACCTACTCAGTTATGGAGCCAAAAAAGAAAAAGAGTTTGATTTGGAAATATTTTGAGAAAAACCAAGAACAGGCGGAATGCCTATTGTGCAAGCTGGTTCTAAAGGTAAGGGTAGGGTAACTAAGACATCAGAAAAAGTTCTTTGTAGAAAAATAAAATAATGCTGTTTTATTATTACTGAAATTGAGACTTGTGACTTGCTTCCACTTCATAAATTCTTTGAGATAGGAATGTTTATTTTAACTGAGCTCATTGTAGTAGGCCTAAAACAAATTGGGATGTAAGTTTAAAACCTAAATTGTTAAAAGTATTAGGCCTACATGTTACTGCATTATTGAACCTAAGTTAGCTTAGCAATCTAATTTTAAACATCAAACAAGACTGTAGCCTACATGAAGGTGTAGGCATAGGCTACTGTTAAACAGTAATGTCATCACAGTGACTCAAAGATATCAAAACTTGCATATAGCCTAGGCCTAATGAATGAAATAGACCTTTTTTTATCATAACCCTAAGTTATTACTCAAAATATTACTATCAATGTAGTATTCAAATAAAAAATGAGCGTGAAAATTACCTAATTCTGAGAGAGAAAAATTTATCTAGGTTGTAAGCAAATTTGTAAAAAGATTATCTCACCAAAAACAAATAGTTACAAATGTCTATTGATTGACCGACTTTAGAGCTAAACAATAGGCCTACCTTAAGTTAAAACTTGGTTTGATACCGATAGCCTTGTAGTGAATTTATTTTGGATGAGACCTACTGTAGTTAGCAGAATATATGAAACTATATTATACAAGGTGTTCGGAAAAAACGTTTCAGGAATTCAGGAGGTTATTGCCCACATCAAAATAAGCAAAAAAGTTCCTGTAAACATATGTCCTAAAATGCTTCGTTAACCCGCTAGCCGCCATTTTCTTTTTTACATTAAATAATTTTTATTTCCGTAATGGATCATTGCATTAAATTAATATTTGGCATGCACCTTTATCATAGCAATACCCATTTTCAAGAAAAAAGTTATTTTGATCCAATGTGTATTTTCAAAATGGCGGCCATTTTAAAATTTTAAACTAAAATATCTCAAAACCGGTAAATTTTATAAAAATTTTATTACACACAAAAAAGTTGAAAAATTTAATTATCTAACCAATGGTACCAAGTTTGTAAGAATCTGACAACAAATAACGGAGTTATTGAGATTTTTCTACATAAAAACATTGATTTTGCATTGTAATTAATGCAAATTAAGGCAATTTTAATTGAAAAATCTCAATAACTCCGTTATTTGTTGCCAGACCCTTACAAAATTGGTACCATTGGTTAGATAATTAAATTTGTCAACTTTTTTGTGTCTAGTAAAATTTTTATAAAATTTACCGGTTTTGAGATATTTTAGTTTAAAATTTTAAAATGGCCACCATTTTGAAAATACACACTGGAAAAAAATAACTTTTTTCTTGAAAATGGATATTGCTATGATAAAGGTGCATGCCAAATATTAATTTAATACAATGATCCATTACGGAAATAAAAATTATTTAGTGTAAAAAACAAAATGGCTGCTAGCGGGTTAACGAAGCATTTTAGGACATATGTTTATAGGAACTTTTTTGCTTATTTTAATGTGGGCGATAATCTCCTGAATTCCTGAAACGTTTTTTCCGAACACCCTGTATAGGCTATGATATATATTATAATAAGCCTATAGGCCTAATACACAAAATCACACAAATATGAAATGGTATCATACTTAACATAATATAGGCTATAGGCCTACAACTCAAGGACAACATCAAACATGCACACTAAAAACACAATAAAATTCTTTATATGTCATTGTAAAGTATTTGTCCAAAATGTAAATTATAATTCTGGTTTTGAACAAATACTTAAAAAAAAAATCAATTTATGCCTACATTTCTAAATTAAACAAAAATAAAATTTTTCATGCATTCCTAGGAGTGCTAAGATTTCACTGTTAATTAATTTGTATTTTAATTCTGAGTAATATAACAGTTCACTCTGTCCGTGCGAGTATCCGAATCCGAATATTATTCGATCCGAACCCCTTACTATCCGATCCGAATCCGATCCGAAATTAAACTATCCGATCCGAATCCGATCCGAAGTCAAATTTCACTATCCGCACACCTCTAATATTTACTATTGAAAAAGTAAATAGTTGGAGTCAGTAACCTCAAATCTGATATAGCAATAAAAAGAAATCTTAAAAGCAAGGAAAATGTAGTTATGTTTCAATGGCACTGATAATTATATTTTTACATTTTCAAAATTTTAATGTACGGTAGAGAATTGAATATACTAACTAACTGGGACCGGAAGTGGTTAAGATAATCAAATTGTTCGGATTGTCAAACAAAGATATTGATGTTATTTACCAACATTGGAGCATGGGCCAAGCTTAAGTTTATAAAATTATTACTGAAACATTTTATGTTTATTCTGCAAAGAAATCATTTGAATCAAATCTCGCAAAATATTTTCATTGAATATGCATACAAATGATATAAATGTCCAAAAAGTCTCACTATTACAAAGAACTCCTAAGGTCATTAAGAAAATTTACTTACCCTGCCATCAGCTGCTAAAAGGATTGAATCACTTTTTATATCTCTGTGGATGACTCCCTGAGAATGTAGGTACGCCAACGCCTTAAATAAGAAAAATCACACATAAAACATTACTTTAGAAACGTTTTTAACATTCTACCTAGCTTGGATCATGGTAGATTGAGCAGTTTTAATAGGAAATAAAAAAAAAAAATCTTTGACAGTTTGATGTCAGGGAACACCATTCTCACATTACTTCAAAATTAAACAACTGTCAAATATTAAATCTAAGTTTCAGTTTAGAGAGTAAATTATCGATCATTCAGTTTAATCTGCCAATATCCGTCAAACAGATCTCTAGAATAAGGAGAGAAGCTGCCAAGGAACAAGAAAACCTAATGTCTGACCTTGGTGTGATTAACAGATTGTTTTAAATCTGTTCGTCTAGGCAGCAAAGACTGTTTTAATAATAACTAGCTGACTTACTCGTGCTTTGCTACAGTACTAAAATTGCAATGCCAACACGAAGAATTTTATGCCCTACAGGTGAGTTTATTCATCACGCACACTCGCCATCAGGTTCAGCTTGTTGCTCACTCGTCTCAAAGTCAAGTCAAGTCACTCGTCTCAAGTCTATCCTTTAGTTTTTTATTACCAATCAGAATCAATATTTTAAATGAGAACAGCTGTTTATAAATTAACATCCCTAAATGTAATCATGAGTTCAGCACTAAAATTTTGCTTCCATAAGAAAAAGCACGGTAACTTTGGGGGCGAATGGGTCGGAGCCCTATGGAGTTAGGGAGTGGATCGTCAATTTATCTGGAGTTTTCACGTCAAGAGATTTCAATCAAGTATATGTTTGTAGGGGTTTGGACTCCTGGGAATGCTTAAACAACTTGTGTTACATCCGAAATTCCAAACCAAACTTTCAACATTAAGGTGTTTTAATGTGAAAATAGTAAAAGATAGAGCAAAACTCAACTAAAAAAGTTGTAGTTAATTATTCCCCACTATTATTTTTAATCAGATTTCAGATCAGTTCACCCTTGAGGCCCTGGACTGCAAAAACTAAAGAAACAATCCAACTTTTCAGCCACCACAGCAATTTTTAAAGTCCTCTATTTTATCAACAGTTGAATAGGGTTATATATCACAAATTTGTCAGGGGTTTTTACTGCAAAACCCCTGATACTGATTGTATAAAATTGAATACTGATACTGATTGTATACTGATTGAAAGCAAAGAGCTTTCAATCAAGTATACGGTTGTAGGGGTTTTGACTTCTGTGAATGCTTAAGCATCTAGTGTTACATCTTACATGCAAAACCTAACTCCCATTTATATTACTATCAAAATATTTCCCTAAAATAACAAGGAGTGAGAGGCATTCCAAAACATTGAATGCCTTGAGAATCAATGTTTTTGAAATTTTAATAACAACAACTTGATGCAAGCTTTTTCACACAACTCAAAAATGGTCATACTATCATACTGGGTAGGATACTTGGGATCTGGGTCACCATGGACAACATGCAATCACATCCGACAATTGAAAGTCCCACATGCTAGGTAGTTCAAGCGGTGGTATGATCACCGTCTAAGTCAAATCTTAACAATATTTTTCTTTCCGCAATTGCTCTTGAATAGAATGTTACACAATTTTCGTTGGAATTTTATTTAATTTGCGAAAACAAGACTAAATAAACCCATCATTAGTTTTGGTTTGACAGTTAAAATTTTATAATTTTTTACTGGGGAGTCGTGTTTCTGGAAAAAATTACAGCGACCTTCAACCCAATGTCGCAATACAGATTGTCGATCAACAAAGCGACCGTTCAAGGTATTTACAGTGTTTTCCTCTTTAGTGATATAGCTGAGTGTCGGAAGAAAACATTACTGTTTAAATAACATAATTGGTCATCTGACATCCCCACGGACAAGAAACTGTTCAATTATGAGTTAAACCGTAACATTTGGTCTCACCTTGAGGCACTGTTTGCACACCGTCGCGATCTGCTCCTCGTCCATCCTGGCATGCGTGACGATGTCCGTCAGCGCTCCACCCTCCAGGAACTCCATGACCACCCACAGCTGATCGCCGACCAGGAAACTGTCGTACATCTCCACGATGTTCGGGTGGTGGTAGTCCCTCATGATCACCACCTGTCCGCCAAATTGTAAAATATTATAATTAAATCCACAGATGAGTTGTTGACAGAACCTAATTATGACAGAGCTGATGGATCATTACACAGAACTACACTATAACTGCAGTCTGATGCAACAAAAGCTGGTAACGTCACTACAATCAGCTGTTTTTGCATATTCAAGCAGCCCATCTTCAAGTCACCGACACTCTATGGCCAGCTGGCAAGTGCTGTGGGGGTCTGACCATTCGCTAGGCGTTTGGAAATGTAAAGAGAGAATTGAAAATACAGTACACTCTCGTTCATCGGACTCGGCGACATAGGAACTCCGCTTCATCGGAACTGAAAATCTGGATATTATTAATTTTTTTTTTTCTTACGAAATAAATAATTTTTCTGTTTTAGCGCCTTCAATTTCCATTCGTTCTATCGGCACAACAGTGAAGTATCACATTTGCATCAAACGTCATCAGGCGTTTTCCATAATCTGTACCCATTGATGTGATTTACGAGGCCGTGGAGTATTCGCACAAAATAAAAAGAGGAAGGGGCAGGAAGTGAACATCCGGTTCGACCGCTTCCCAAACTGTCCTTCAGTCTGTCTCGCGTAGCGACTGCACCTGTACGTGGAAGTCAGCTGACTGCTGGAATATGAGTGGAATATGAGAATAAAGATTTTGGATCTTTATTTCCTGCGTTGATTTTATTCCTATCTGTTCATTGTTACCATGTTTAAAGTTTGAGTGCCTTATTTTCATAAAACCTCTTGTGTTATCTTAAAAACAAGAGTGAATACAACCACGATAGTTCACCGTATGGGCGGAAATGATGACTCACGACGGACTCCGCTTCATCGGAATTTTTTGACATCCGAACCGGCCGTCCGCCACATTAGTTCCGATGAACGAGAGTGTACTGTATCGTAAATATATATATCAATTTGAACAAACAATGTTTTGGCTTCTAGGGACCGCAAAACAAAAAAGTATCATGGTCCCAGGCTTAGGTCTTACCGTGACTACTACCATAATAGTGTATTCACTATAAGGAAATTTGCTAAAAATGAGTTGATACCGATTAAAAGGAGGTAAAATGATGAGAGGTGAAACTGCACCATTCAGATTCAGACCACCTATAACAACACTGGTTACCTCGTTGAACAACAGCTCGCGCCGCTGTTGTTTCCGCAGATCCATCTTCTTCACTGCCACTTTGCGGCCGCTGACGCGGTCCGTGGCGATGCACACTGTGCCCGTCGAGCCCTCGCCAATCTTCATGAAGTTCTCGAGGTTCTCGCGAGGATCGCCAGGACTCACCACCATCTGCAGGGCCGCTCGGAACTGCAAAACGAGATGAACGCTCATTACGAAACACTGTGAATCTTTTTATAAAGTAAGTGGTAACCAAACATCCCTACAATGGAACCCTGTTAATACGAACTAATTGGGACCGGGACTTGTTCAGATGAAATTGTGTGTCTCAAGAAAATAAGTTGCAATAAACTTTGTTACTATGATATTTTTACAGAAAAATACAACCAAGTACGTTTACATAAAAATAATGTGTGTCACAACCATTAAAAAATGCATCAAACTACTTGTAGGTGTGTCAAACTACTTGTAGTTTGATGCATATTTTTTATGATAGTTGGATGAGTGGATTGAAGAGGGGTGAAATCCTCACACATGGCTGTTGGTGCCTCAGTGTATTGATAAAACCCGGTTTCAATGTCTCACTCACGTATGATTACACTCTCTTGAGGTTAGGCTCATAGAGAAATTAAAATATGTACGGTATCGTAATGGAACAATCAGCTTAAGAGAAAATTTCTTATTTCTATTGTACGCTACTTTTGGCAATTCTGAGCACTCATAGGTCTACCAGCTGTATTCTAATGTGATTTATGCGACGTGAGCGAATTTGGTTTAATAATATACCTCTTCATGATGTTACTTTTAATATTATTGTTGGTGCTTATTGCAACAATTTGGGGCTGTGTTTTTAACTAACCTGTCACAACAACACAATGCAGTTGCACTCATCACTGAAACATTGGAGCATTGAACTCATTACTGGAAACACCTTTTTGCACGTTGGCTGAATGTCACACCGTACAGTCGTGTGTAAAAAATACAATTATATTACAGGCCAAACTATATATTTATCCAAATTAAAACTTTGAACATGATTTGTTGTTATTAATAAAACTTTTTTCAATAACCCTTTCAAATTCAAAATTTTCTTTATTCTATTACATGTAAATTGTTTACAAAGAACAGAGTCAGTACTAGCCTAAGTAACACATAAAACATAAAATGATAACACAAAATAATATACAAAATAATTCAAAGAATACACAATATAAAATTGAAATAAAATTCATACAGTTTATCAAAATTAAACCGTGAAGACTATTAGTCCTAAATACTTTTATTGTTATTTTTATGTATATTTACAAGATGACACATGATCCATATTTCGGAGTAATTGGTCATTTTTGAAATAAATTTTATAGGTGGGGTCTTTAATTAATTATTTACAAGATAAACAAAAGGGGTGAATTAAAAACAATTGAATCCCTAAAAAGTAAAATAAATTCTAGTTCATAATGAATCTGGGTTCCCAAGCCACAGTAGAAAACATTTACATATTATTATCATTTAATGACCAGAACTCATCAAATGAATATAAGCTCAATGTTAAAAGGTAGTTTTTAAGTGATTTTTTGAATTTATCAAAATTGTTTTCATGAGAAATATTATGAGGTAAATGGAATAAAAACTTTTTCCCCATGAAACAAGTTTTCTTTTCAAAAAATTTTAATTTGTGTTGTTCTAC
Source organism: Neoaliturus tenellus (assembly GCA_030545055.2). Taxonomy (NCBI): domain Eukaryota; kingdom Metazoa; phylum Arthropoda; class Insecta; order Hemiptera; family Cicadellidae; genus Neoaliturus; species Neoaliturus tenellus. The sequence continues at coordinate 46,002,305 of CM061537.1, forward strand.
ATACCTATTATTTCTAGTATTGTGGCCATGACTATTTGGATTATGAGTTGAAATATCCATTTTTTTAATGGGTAGAACAGTTTATAAAATATACAAATCGTATACAGTCAAGATTCCTAGTTGAGAAAAGAATGGTTTTGCTGATTCATTTTTTTTAATATTAAAGATTATTCTTATTGCTCGTTTTTGTTGAAGGAGAATTCTGTCTAAGTTTTTCTTAGTACCCTGCAAATAAAACCATCATCATATCTAGGACATGTGGGGAGCACCTTTCAAGACGTACGACCACACTAGTAGTGCTGTTTCAATGTTGGCCTACCTGTTCGTGCGTGATCCGCTGTTGCTCATGGTGTTGTTTGCTCATGGCCGATGTTATCTGTTGGTTTCCATTTGGTTGCTGCTTGCTCACATTCTGGTTCTGATCGGCCAGTCGGCTGTTCTGAGGCACCTCACCGGGCGATACCTACACCAAACATTGGCACTTTAAGTGAGTTTTGAGAATCCCATTTTTAATAAGAAAATTTAAATATCCTACAAATTCTGAAGAAAAAAGTAAAGTTGTGAAGGAGAAGGCATCACATCAGTGGATAATCAATTTGTTTTCTATATTATCAAGGTTGAATAGTGTGATAGCATTGATTTACTGAAATTTAAAGGATAACACTTCACTACTGTAATTCACCTTTTTACACAGAACTACAAATAAAACTGATCAAAAACGGCATCACATTTATTGACCATTAGCTCTTGAAATTTTTTATACATGGCCTACTGTCAAAGCAAGTATTTCTTAACATTCTATAATGTTAGAAAGCGAATATGTGCCTCACACATGCTCAGTTGTTATGATGCATATTTTTAACAGAAGGGTTTTACTTTTGAATCACCGAATATCAATAGGTTTGTAGCTGTTAGGATTACAAATAACTACTATTCCTACCTCAGTCTGATTATCGATGTCTTTATGAATCGTGTAAATGTTGTTGGAAATAAATCAATTACTAATAATTATAGAACTAATAAATTAGAATATTGTACAATAAAAATATACTATCATCTAAAAAAATTCCTGCAAATATGTCATTATATATAACAAAATAATAAAATTCACACTTGTAAGCCTAAAGTAAATTGTACAAAAATAGTCTGACGGAAAGTGTAACAGCTGGGTCTCCCATCACCCTTTCAAGCCCAGCAATGTTGCCATTTATGATTATATACTAACCATGAGTAACAAAAACCAGAATACTTTTTAGGGTAAATTTGGCAACAATGCATCAACTTTTATCGAACTATTTTGATGCAAGTTACTTTAGTTAATAGGTACGTTGGTCCGATAAAAACATAATCACACTGATGCCGCCACTCACCTTGTTGATGTTGTGTGGGGGCGGGGGCTGGGTGGGGGAGGGGCCCTGGGGTCGGGGGGCGAGCGCGGTGTTGTGAGGCGGCCTGTAGCCACCCACCGTGTAGCCGTCCATGTTGGGCGTGCTGGCCATCTGCGGTAAAGGAAAAAACATTAGTTAATCTTACGTCTTCTGTGTTTAAACATCTTGAGTGTGAGGCATTCAATATACTTCACGTAAATATCGACAGTTATGAATGGATTCAGTGCATTTTTTTTTTTAAATATTAACTTTTAACAACAGTGCCCAACAAAGGAAGAAAAAAATTGGGGATAAAAATTTTAATGTTATAACGGGCACTGATTATAGAAAACTACTTCCAAGAAAAATAAAATATATCTGGAAATGATCATATTTAATCAAATGTACACAACTGAAAAAAGCCATTTACACGTAAAGGATTTTGGGAAACCGCACCACAAGCAACAGCGAATTACACAATAGTCAAAAGATTTTGAAATCACAAGATAAATACCAACCAATTAAAATGTAATTTTTCAGATTTAGTATGACTAACAAAATTTTATAAAATTATTTTATTCACTATTTTACAAGTTCTTTATGGATTGACTAAAATTTAAAAAACTGAGATCTTTTTGGGGTTTTTTTTAAACTCGACAGTCAAGGTCATTACCCTACTGCTATTGCATCGTAGACCCTGCCCGGCCCCGCTCTGCCATGCCATCGCTCTGGCTCAGCGACCTCCCTTATCCCGTGTACGACAATCACACCGCTCAGTAATATACACATAAATTACTGTGTTTCTCTGCTTTTTTGCAATAATAAATCAAATAACTGTTTGTACAGAGCTTTCTTCATAGGTCTTTTTTTGTAGGATTGCTTCTGAAACCATTTTTGGCTTGACCACTCGAATAGTTTTACATAACCTTAAGCGGAGCCGAATGGTGCTACTACTTGACCACCCGAGTACTCGCACACCCCGCGCAGCACCCGATGGAGGGTTAAACAAAACTCCTCTAGCATAGATATGAAACACGCACACCAACCGCACCTGAGGGGAAGGGTTGCCGTTCGGCATGTGATGGTTGGGATGGTAGAGGGGTCCGCCGCGGTTATACTCCTCGGGACTGCGGGCGCCGCCATCATGGGGAGGCTGCCCCGCCCATTCCCCTCCTCCACCTGGCTTCACCTGTAAACACACAATGTTACCAACTGTCTAACAACTGTCTAAACACTATTACACGATTCCAGGGGTTATGACTGCTGTCCTTAGAAGACTAAATTATCTCAGTGTACGAAATACCACTGGCGTTTATATTTAAATAAAGGTGAATTGTTTGAATCAATAAAGCCTTCTTGAGAATCAATTTTTAAAATTTAATTTTGTCTTTTTCGCCTGATAACCATGACACTAGTCATGACCCATTAGGGTACCAGGGATAATACAAAGCTAAATAATCATCCATCTGTAGTTTTGTTGTTATTTTAATTCCTAAGTATTAAACATTAGAATTAACTAAATACAATGTAGTAAAAAAAACATTTTTTTGGTATTTAGATTGTAAGTGTGACCACATTTCAGGATATTTTAGGTAACCTATTAATAGGTAATAGAATAGAAGGTAATAGAATTTTAGGTAATATGTTTAATAAGAATGACAGGTATCTTGAAGAAAAAGTACAGTATTGTTTGTTAAACTAAAACACCACAAATATTTAATCATCTTTTAAATAATTTATGAATGAATTTGATTGTACAAGTGTAAACGATTTTTTATAACAGTGGTTATGGAACAAACCAACTGTCACAGATCACTCAGTGTACACTTAATAGTTTTTAGCGAATTTCCCATAGGGAAAAAGCTATTACCGTAGGTCTCATGGTAAGACCTAAGCCCGGGACCATGTTACTTTTTCGTTTTTAGGTGCCCAGAGACCAAAAATAATAGTCATTAAAATTTTTATATATATATATATATGTATGTATATATGTATATATATATGTATGTGTCCCTAGACACGATAACTCTCGTAAAAATGGTCCGATCGACCCCAAATTTGGTAGAGATGTGTATTCCTACGTTTATTTGGATGAGTTCGTAAACCAGACATATCGAACTACCGGAAGGGGTAGTTTTGGGGGGTTTTGTACCCCAAAAATGGGTTTTTTGCATTTTTCATGCGTAATTTTAAAAAATTTAAAATTTTTATTTTGACCATTAGATTTAGCTCAAAAAAACACACAATTTAGTATTTTGAAGCTTTGCTCTATCTCCATTGGTTACCGAGATATTAAAGAGTCTAAAGACAGTACATTGTATTTTGGGGCTCCAATGTTAATCTTATGGAGAATAACAATGTGTTAATATTTCACTTATTAACCAATATTTTTGGATGAAACTTGGTATTCAGCTTCATTTGGTTAAGATTCAACTATTTATGGTGAAAAATCTTGGTTTTTGTGCTTATCATGGCAGCAAACCTGCATAATCTTTTCCCATGTTAATCATATAGAGAATAGGCAAACTCCATTAGCAATGGACAGATATTGATGAAACTTAGTATATGGCTTCATATGGTCGAACTATTTTTTTTTTTTTTTTATGATAAAAAACTACTTTTAATGTTCCCCATGGCAGCATACCTGCATACTCTTTCCCTATATTTATCATAAGGAGAATAGACATTTATTTCCCTATTTATGGGCATGTGATGATATTTGGTTAACAGGTTTATCTTGCCAAAATTAAAATTACTAATTTGGAAATTCGCTGAGTACGCAGGTCTGCTGCGACGGGGAGTATTTTGTTCACAGAATTTTGCACTGAGCTGGCAGCCCACAACTGTAGGCCTACAGTCAGTAGCTTAAAATAAACGGTTTTTTAGACAACAAGATTTTGCGCAGTCACAGAAAATAAATAGTTTTATTTATCTTATTGAAAGCATAAGACAGCATCACCATAAATGGCACCACTCCTATTCTTAAGGTCATATGGTAAAAAATAATACATGAAAACATTGTGCAAAATACCTTTTTTGTATACATTTCAAGTAATTATGTTGATGCAGGTTTTACAAGAGAGTTTCAGAAAGTGGCATCGTAGCAAGGAGAGTGGAGCCGGTTTGGTTAGGTTTAAAAAGCATGAGAGCAAAGCTTAAGTCAATATTGGTTCTGTTAAATCTTCGTTCAATCATCATAGATGAGAAATACGATCTCATCTGAACAGATGAGATTATATTTTGATCTTCACTAGATCAAAATATATTGCGTAAAATAACTGATCACATTCTTGTTAAAATCCATTGTTGTATCCCTTCAGGTGTGTTTTAAATGTAAGAATTATTATTTACTGTAAACTGCCAACAGCTCCAGTGTAGAAACATCTAAATCAATAGTATTATTTATAAAAGTGAAGAGGTTGATAAAGCCCTCCTTCAGCTCAACCTCTCCACTTTTCAGCTATTAAGAATGACTTAGAATAACCAAACTAAACCACATTCAAAATCGGTGGTGCCCTCAACTGCAAACCACCTCATAGACATTAATACAGTGTAACAGCTGGTGGACTCACGTAGGGCGGTCGGTTGGCCGCGGGGTACTGTGGCAGATTGAGCACCTCACCCTCGGGGACTGCCGGGGGGATGTTGGCGTTGGGGCGGTAGTCCCGGCGCAGCCGTGGGGGCGACGAAGACCGCAGCGAGTTAGAGCGGGCAACGTGCGACGTCTTGGGGATACCGTTGATGTCACCGCGGTACCTCCCCTCCCCTCTCACTATGGTCTGTAGGTCATAAGTGACAATCAATTATCCTACGTATTTATATTAGGCCAGCTAACAAAAACTAACACCAAAATTTTATATACTGTACTGCGCTAAAAATTATACACAGCCTCTGAAACGTTTTGTTTTTTTTTATCTACGACCATTGCAAAAAGCACCAATAACAATACAGTGGACTCCCTTTTAACCAGCCACCTGTCAACCAATCTCCGCTTTAACCGGCCTACTCTGTCACAAAAATAACATCGTTTAAACCAGTCATTTTTTATCTCATCATCGCGAAATACCGGCTGTATTTCGCCAGAAACATAGTTTTCTTATCTACTGTAGCATTAAATTCAACAATATATAATATTAACGTTCTCAAACTAATTCAAATGTACTGTCCTGGTCAAAAGTGAATGCAAACAGAAGTGAATGCGTTTAGACTTATTATCCAGTAAAACACAACAAAGAAAGAAATTATAATATAATTAGTTTAGTTGGTTGTGGATTTCATGTGTTTCGGATGTTAGCTATACCGGTAAATTATCCATAGTGGTGTATTTAAAGGTTTTTTTTAAAGTCATAATTATATTTAGGTCATATAAAATTGTAGGTTGGTGGTTTCAAATGTACATTGGTTTAAGTGGCCAATTCATTATCTGGCCGTGGCCTGGTCTTAAGGTGGGCGGTTAAGAGGGGAGTCTACTGTATTACTGTAGGCCTACTGAACAGTAATAGTAGTTTATGAATGCAACTATTGTAGAAATGAAGGTTTTAAGCCATGAGTGACGTTTAAGTTATAGCACGAGCGAAGCGAGTGTTCTAAATATCTTACGGGTGTCTTAAAGGCTGAATACAATCGTTGCATACACTACTTTATATAAGAACAACTTAAATTTGTAAGTTGCATGTCAAAAATTTATATGTCATGGACCTAATCTAAAACATAGTCACACACATGTAAGTCGCTGAACCAAATTGTCATTCTCACTCACATATTGATCACACTATTTTAATGTTAGACACATAAAACTAAAACCTGAATCGTAATGGAACAATCAGCTGATGTGCAAATTGCGTAATTATTATAAAAATACTATTTTTGTTCAATGCTGAGCTCTCATTGGTATACAACCTAAATGTTAATGTGACAACTGAACGTTTTAAGACCTCGTTAGCAACGAGTTTGAATTGATTTGTACATCTTTATGAAGTAACTTGTAATATTTTTATTGGTGCTTATTGAACAGTCATGGATGAAGACATACATTTTTATAATAAAATACAAACCAGTTGCATACTAAGAACTTAATGATACAGGAGGTTATAAAATTTTAGACTAATTAAGCCCAGTATTTGGCATAAGTTGTGTCATAATAAAAATTATGCAATTAATTAGCACATCAGCTGATCATTTCAATACGAACCATGTTTTAGTTTGTTTATACAGGGTGTCCAGCTTCGACCTTTACAAACTTTTCTACGTTATTCAGCAAGCCAAAATAAACAAAAAAGTTCATATAATAAACATATATTCTAAGATGCTTTGTTAAATTGCTAGCCGCCATTTTGTTTTTTGCACTAGGCCTCATTAATTTTTGTTTCTGTAACGAGTAGTTTTTATTTTGTATTAAGTTCATATTTGGCATGTATCTTTATCACACCAATGATTGTTTTTGGGGGAAATTATTTTTTTCCTATATATATTTTTTAATGGCGGCAATTTAAATTTTTTTAATTCAAATATCTCAAAAACAGTAAATTTTATGAAAATTTTACACGTGATAAGAAAGTTGACAGATTAAATTATGTAAACAACAATAGCAAGTTTGTAAAGATTTAACAAAAAATAACAAAGTTATTGTTGTTTGAATAAATACGCCCGTCGCAGCACACCTGGTAACGCAGCGAATTTCCAATAGACTTTAAGATTTTTTACTTTCCCCATAAAAACACCATAGGATCAAGTATGTAGGTTTCCTGCTATGGGGTTTTGTTAGAAAATCTAAGTCAATCAATAATTGAAGAACATAAACACAAAATTGTATAAAGAACTGACAATATTTTATTTTTCCCATGGGGGTGAGTATGTAGGTTTGCTGCGATATGGGTTTTGTAAGCAAGTATAAGTTAAACCCTATCTAGATAATGTACGTATGTATATACCAAATTTGATTGAGTTAAGTGAATAAATAAGTGAGATACAGGGTTTTGTTAATTCCCCATAAAAATATCATGAAAAACCTATTTTTTTATTTTCTCCGTAATCAGTTAAGCCATGTTAAAAATTCAAAATACTAAATTGTTTTTTTCTTTCTTTTTTTTTGAGCTCTTTTAAATGGTTCTAGTTTAAATTGGTGAATTAAAAAAAAATATTGTCAAAAAATGTCAAAAACCCATTTCTGACTTTTGAAACCCCATAAAACCCCGTTCCCATAACCTGATAATGCTGGTTTGCAAACTCATGAAAATAGACCTGGTCCTACACCTTCATACCAAATTTTATCAAAATTGGAGGTCCCTGTCAAAAGTTATCAGTACCACGGATACACACATACATATATGAAGATGAACGATCGGTATTTTTGGCCTTGGTGGACCTCAAAATGAAAAAGTAACATGGTCCCGGGCTTAGGTCTTACCATAGCTACTACCGTAATAGCGTATTCCCTATAGGGAAAAATCGCTAATAATTCACAATAACTCCATTATTTGTTGTCAAAACTTTAGAAACTTGGTACTATTGTTTAGATATTTTAAATTGACAACTTTTTTGTCTTTTGTAAAGTTTTGATAAGTTTACCATTTTTAACATGGGTTTAAATATTTTAAATGGCCGCCATTTTAAAAATACTCAACGGAACAAAATAATGTTTTTCCTGAAAATAAACATTGGTGTGATGAAGATACATGCGAAATATAAACTCAATACAACTACTCGTTTCACACATAATAATCATTAAGTGTAAAAAACTAAATGGCAACTAGCGGCTTAACAAAGCATTTCAGGACAAATGTTACTATAAACTTTTTGGTTTAGTTTGGCTTGCTTAATAATATCGTACTGTTTGTAAAGGTTTGCTGGACACCCTGTATAGACCTATCCCTCCCAAATGGAGTGTAATAAAATATGAGTTATTTATTATAATAACAAATCCCAGATTTCAACAAACTCACTAGATCGTCTTTTTTGTTTTTATTGTTATCTATACTTATTTAATACGCTAAGGGTTTCGTCATTACAACGCCTCTTGCAATTTTCAAGTTTATGGTTTCGTTGGATAGGGCTTGGTCTGTTGTTGTTCAAGCCCAAAAATTGATGAGAATCGGATTTAATATAGAGGCACTATACATAATTGAAATTCAAAATTTTGTCATTAGAATAATACTGGGATTGGCTTGGGCAATCTAAGCATCTGTTCCTAATATAAAAGTATAAATAAGTTTAGTTTTTGGAAATTTAAATTAATCACAATGTTAGATTGTTCAGGCACATTTTATTTAGAAATAAGCTTCATTTAGAGCATTAGTACTACACTACAGTAGTTAAAGATGATGTGAAAAATAATTGCATTTTATCTCAAGATCGTCCCACATTGAAGAATGAAATACACACTTCTTATTTATCTTATGGACACTCTGTAACGACAACCCTGTAATTTTAACGATTAAATCAAGCGACATCGGGTGATGCCACTTTTTAGCCTAGCCTATAAATAGTTGACACATGCATTACATTATTTTTACAGCTCTGAATCACATTTAAATTGACCATAACATAGTGTATGCAACTATTGTATTTAAGGGTGCGCTTACCCATCTGCCGCGCGGGGATGCAAGGGTTTAGAATCTCCGTATTTGTCGCCCCAGTTGTAAACCGATTTAAAATATTTTGGTGTCATTCTTTTCGTAATGTAATTTTGTACTCCGCTATCGTCTTAAAATTTGGATATTAATTTAAATTACTAAGCAAGGTGCTTGCTAATAATGTTGAAATAAGAGATTTTGTATCAAGTTTTAACGTATTAAAAACAATTTTTTAAGAAAAAATAAGACGATACACGAGTACAATATAATCTTAAGAACAAGAATCTGCAATAAGATTGGTAAAAAGTTTATAGATAACGATGCAAGAAGGGAGATGCAAAAGGTGTGCAATTTCAAAAACATCGTTATTAGACCACCGATCGATTTCGCATTGAAACCAAAAAAATCATTAAAGTAACAAAATTTAAAATTACCCGTCATATATTTTCCAAAATGTGAGTTTCCGCGTATAGCGGCAGTTAACAGTCTCGCTCGACGATTTTGACGCCGAGGTAGAGCGCACCCTTAATCCTCTCATAATCTACTAGTAGCCAACAGGTCAAGGCAGAGGCAGAACAAAACACTGACTAACAACTAATGATATCCGAAAAACTAAATTTTAGAGTGAAAAAATACATCTACACTGTCTACTAATCTAGAACTAATGAGTAAAAAATCTGAAAATAAGTATTTTTGAATTGTGTGGTATATTTATTTTAATTTAATAGTTTTGAATGTCTTTGCCAATATTTTATTTCAATTTAAAACCACTAAGTCAATTACTGTACATTTTAAGAAAAGGTCAAATTGAATATGTTCAAAACTTATCTTGTAATCGTTGTAATGAGACAGGGGAAACTAACTCACCTTATGCCAGACGAAGAAACAAATTTTTTACTCCCTGAACTGAACAACGAGTTGTAATGGTTTCTGCACTGCCATAATCAAGTAAGAGGACACGTGGTTGAAACTGCTCAAGTTATCTTTTAATACTAGTGGCGGGATTTTCAAAAGTTGACAGGAGAATATTTAAACTATCAGTAGGAATAAGTAAATATTTTTTTTTAATATGCTTTTTGAAAATGTTGGAAATATTGTTAGATATTCTAATATTGTGGTATATTGGGAATATAAAACTCTGATTTTTTAAATCTTTTTCTTTACACTAATTTTTGTTATAAATGTTTTAAACAACTGAGTCAGGTTTGTGACATGATAGGCTAATGAGAATATAGCCTCGTCATAATAATTTCAAAATCAAATTTTAAAGTCAAACATTCTATGAGCAGGAAAAGAGTGACTGAAAAATGTTGATAAACTGGAGAATCACCCAGGTCCTAAACTCCTTAGGTTAGACAACGTTTAAGGGCACAGTATGGCGCCTAGGGTAGTTAATCAATAGGCTACTTGGTTTAGTGATAAATCTGACTCACTCTATTTGTGAAACTCATTCCACCGAGGGCCTAACCATATTTACCTTCAGATCCAATATCTCAGTCGGCGTAATCTCCGAGGGGTCAACAAGAGGCAACGGCCGATTTGTACTCTTCAAAATCTGGTTGTTGCCCACAATGCTCGCCCACTGCAAAGGCAGCCCCACGAATTTGCCTTCTCGTTTGTCAAACCCAGTGTGAACTCTGTGTTCAAAGTTGGTAGGATTTGATATCTGAGGTTTCTTTTTCTTCTTTGTAAACATGCTGGAACAATATTACTGTATAAATAAGTAACACTAATCATAGAATAATAACATTTAACATTATTGTATTTGTTAACATTGTTACAAAATGTAACATTGTTGGTAGGCTTAAGTTTTGTACAACCTGCATTTTCTTCAAATTAGCCTATTGTGTGTTTAGAGGTTATTCCCAAAGAATCTTTGGGCAAAATAAAGCAATGAAACCACAATGTGTACCACAGATTGTGTACATGGACGTAACTTAACTTATACTTAGAAAAGTTTAATAGGCCCAGCAAAAAGTATACTAGGCCTACTACCAAAAGCTAATTACCAAAAGACCCTATATACCAGCAAAAAATTTAGTTACTTTCAATTCTCCAAACATACTTTCCCTCTCAAGGGGAAGAGAGCTCCTTTTGTATTTTATTTTCCTACCCACACTATGTAATACGCATCAAGTACAGGAGTTAGGATTTTAGTTGTTAGAAGGAACCTTGGTTATAGGTGTCACTGTTTCTCAAAGAATGTTTTTTTATATTGTGTTCTTGATTAAATGTGTTTCTTTGGGGAGGTGTACAGCGGCAAAGACGCTACTAAACCAGTGGGTCATATTTAGATAAACTTATAATACGGTATTCGTTTCTTAGTTTCAGTTTTCAATTATATGGTATGTAAAATTGGAAAAAAAACATTAAACAACCGGTACGTGTTTCATACATGGTTTTAATAATTTTATTATTATTATCATCGTGATTATTTATGTAAATATCATGATTAATCCTATGTACAGGGTGGAACAGCATAATTTCCTTTTTTGTAATGCACGCCATTCGGTCGGTAGATGTCGTAGCGGAGCGCTAGTGGTCTCTTTCGAGGAGCGGGGCTATAAGTTTTGCCTAAGCATAGCTCAGTCGCCATTATGCGTTGGAACAGTGAGGGATGTGCGTTTGCAGTTGAGGCCTACTTTTCAAGCGGGCGTTCTGTGATCACAACCCAGCGTGCCTTTCGTAATCGCTTTAATTTAGCCCCGTTGGCCCCTGTTCCGGACAGCAAATCTATTGTTATGTGGGTCACTACTTTTAGACAAACTGCAAGTGCGACAAAACAAAGAACCAGAGTCCCTCGGCCCGTTAGGTCGCCTGAGAACATTGAAGCAGTCAGGGCTTCGATCACCATGGCTTCAGAACCACGGCGTTCTGCGCGCAAACATGCGTCTGCCCTAGGACTTTCCAATTATTCTGTGAGGAGAATTCTCCAAAATTCCAAAATTGTGGGATGGAAGACCCACATTTCCATCCATACAAGATGGCGATTTGGACATTTGGTTCCAACATGACGGTGCAACGGCACATACCCCAAGAGCATCGATGGCTGTTTTGAGGGAACAATTGCCAGGACGCCTCATCTCAATCAGGAGAGATTTGCACTGGCCGGCCCAATCTCCAGATTTAACCCTTTGTGATTTTTTTATTTGGGGATTTTTTAAATCCCGTGTTTCTGTGAATGGTCCAACGGCCTTACAAGATCTAAAGAACAACATCCAGGAAGAAATTGCCAACATAACGCCTGCTATGCTTGAGAGTGTATTGAAAAACACCAGAAATCGGTATACTCAATGTATCGATAATGGGGGACGTCATCTAAGAGATTTGATCTTCAAAACGAAGTGAAACAGAACTTTATGTGTGTGCCCACATTGTAAAACCAAAATAAAAATTTTCTGAATCTTACAATGTGTTTTATTAAATTTAAAATACCCCCGTCGCAGCAGACCTGCGTACTCAGCGAATTTCCAAAGAATTATTGTTTCAACATCAAAGAACTTTGTGGCTATCTTATATAATTAATAATCTTTAAAAGGAAATATAATATATTTAATGGCATTATATTTCTGAGTAAATTATTTTAATTTATATATTAATATTTATATTGCAATAAATTCCTTTTTTAACAGTAATTAAAGTGCATATCCAAAGCTTCCATGCAAAAGGAATTATTTGTTTACAAATAACAAAACATATACAATTTGACAAATGCAGAAGACAGCTGATCAGCTGATTAGGAACAGATACTTTATCATCTCCATCTCTCTTGCTCCCATTATACACTTATTTTCCATGAGAATACCCTCATGGATTTAGGCCGGTTCCTACGTGGGCGACAGATGCGACGCGACGAGAGCGACGGGAGCGACACCAGCGACAAGCTTGCATCGCCATAACGTTATACATTGTAAATTGTTGTCGCTCCTGTCGCCCACTAAGAACGCTCCAATGCTTATACATTTGTTTGAAATTTTGTCGCTCTTGTAGCGTCGCATCTGTCGCCCACGTAGGAACCGGCCTTAGCATGAGGATTTAGCATGGGGTTTAGCATGTAGGTTTGCTGCCATGTGGGTTTTTGATCAAATCTTAATTACTCACCACCTAGTGAAGGTAACAATTTAATTAGGTAACTAAAACCATTTTAAGTGCTTAAAAAAACAAAACAATTTAAGTTAGTGTTTTGAATTTTTAACAAGTCTTAACAAGTTACAGAGAAAATCCAAAAATAGGGTTTCCATGTTATTTTTATGGGGAACTAACAAAAACCAGTAAGTTTTATCTCACTTATTTATTGACATAACTTGATCAAATTAAAAATGTACATTCACTAGGTAGGGTTAACTTATATTTACTTACATCACCCATATGGCGGCAAACCTACCTACTCAAACCCAAGACTCCTATGGGGTTTAAGGGGAATATGAAAAATATCAGAATTTGATGCAATCTTAGTTAATGCACTGGGAATGGATTTTTCATATCTACTTCCAATACCCCCAAGGCATCAAGCCTACATCCTCGTTCCCATGGTGTTTATGGGGGAAGTTAAAAAAAATTGAATCCTGTTGGAAATTATCTGAGTACGCAGGTCTGCTGTGACGGGGTTATTATTGATTAGGCCTACTACCTAACATCTTTGGACCGTAACTTAAGGTAAACTTAAGTGAAAAGTAAATAGCCTATTATATCTGTAATAGGCCTACATAAATATGTGTTAGCCTAATCACATTTTGTAATGTCGTATTTTCATATGATTTCTGTTCTTGTTCATAGGTATTTTGGTTTTTAAGAAAAACATCTTTGATTTATAATCCTAACCTAAGTTATTGCTTGAAGTGCTCAAATAAACTATTTTCTAGCCTGTTTAAATACTTACATAAGTTACCATTTCCACAGCCTTATAGTTGGTTTAGAATCTTAAGATTTGTACCTTCCTCTTAAGACCTTAACTTATTTGAATAACAGAAGACTACAGTAACTTAACAGAAAAATCACAGCACACTGAATTGATTGATTTGATTGAATTGGCAAATTTCTGGAGTCCATGACTTTTTTTAATGCAAATTATATATTTTGTATGGGATGAAAATAATGGATACAGTAAATTTAGGCTTAAGCCTAAGTTGTTAACTTACTGTACCTAATACAAGAGTTAAAAGAGCCAGAGAAATATTAAACATCATTAACCACTGTAATGTATCTAGGTAGACATAGGGACTTAATATGATATTTAAAACTTTAAGGTGTGGTACCAATAAATCTCAGATAGGCTAGGCCTCTCACACCCAAGCCAAAGTCATCATTAATAAGTTATTCATCATCACATTTGTCCACCTTAATGTTGCTTTAATTTGGGTCTCTCCACTCAATGCTTCAATAGCCTATCCTTTGATTGAACCCATAAATCATGGTCAAGATTAAGCATGGGGAAAAAATTATATTAAAGAAATTAGCTTGGTATTGGCCCAACCTCAAATTAGCCTACTTGTGAGCTGTTATAGATTATAGTTAATTTATCTTCCTTATGGGGGAGCGGGCCAAGCAATAAATAGGTTACAGTAAGAATTAGAGGGTGGATGCTTGACCATCTCAAAAGGGCCAACATGTTAGAGAAAACCACCAAAATAAGATTACCTAGTTGAAGCCATACAAGCCATCAATGACCTACCAGCTTGCAGAGGAATGGGGAAACTAGATTCTCTTTGGAAAGTAAACACTTCATTGAAAATACAACTTATTCTGAAAGTAAACATAAATGTGTAAATATTTCCTCACCTTGAAAGGGAATCCGTTGTTGACAACAGAAAATATCACGAAAGCGAAAGATTCAAGCAGAATAACAATCAACCATGATGATTATTACCATGGATACCATATTTTCCAGCAGAGTGCTCTAGTGTCGACAACAGCTCAGCTGCATCATGTTACATTTCAAAGCCAATACAATAAACAAAAATGCATATGTAATAAAATACAAAAATGTTCTTTCGATCTAAGTAAGAAGTATTTATTATGTTTTTATATACTCTACAAACACTACAATTGTGCTTAATTAATGTTAGTCTAGTTGAGTTGAAACAACTCAAAAAATAGTTTTAGCATATAAAATAACATATTGAGAAATATTGCTTGGTAAATCATTTATGGCAATTTAAAACAGAAGAGGTCTGAGGAAAAAGCCCTGCGGCACTCCGAACTCAACAGTTGCTTCAATTGAAAATTGTCCATCGATATAAACTACTTGTTTCCTGTTACTGAGATAAGATATAACTGGCTTTTTTAACCCTTATTTTTATTCACTTACTGAAGTCATGGCAGTTAAGGATGTGATTTTTTTTAAATACATTTTTACCGTTGTTGAAGTTGTTTTTTCTCATATTTTATTTATTGTAATTGTATTTTTAATATTATTCCCGTTTATTGTTGAAAGATGTAAGTTAACTGTTTGTAATTTTAATAAAAACTTGTTTTCTTTTAAAAAACATATATAGACACTGATGATTGTCCATGAGTTGACAGCCCACTTTTCGCAGGATCGAAAATAAAAAAGTCCCGCTTCTTCAGGGTTTGTCTGCACTCAACAACATTTATCGCACGCACCTAACCACGACTGACCCTGATTGACTCAGTGATTTTGACACAGTCAGACACGAACACTCATGTATGAGTTGTTCACTCCTCTTATATTCGTTCTCTAATTACCACCTATATTATTTTTTATGTAAATAATTCTCATAAAGGATAAAACCTTGTTTAAGGAATAGACCAAGCTACTATTACTGTATTACTATCAAAAATATATTAAATAGGTAAAAAAATTGTCATTCGTAATAAGCAATGTATTAACATAGATATTAAACACAATACTGTATTATGTTTCATTTATGGATTATCAACCCCAACGTAATTTATTTTGCAGTACCAGGGGGACCGAGCTTAAGCTCGGTAAAATTATTACTTTCGTTCTCACACAAAGCTCGTTCGCTCCGCCCACTCACCCTCTACCATTTTAAAGACGTCGTTGGCTTCGCTCACTCGCCAAGCCGAGGTATAATTGCACTTAGGTATAATTTTCCCAAGCAACAGGTTCAATATGTAACACATTGGTTTATATCTACAGTTATCAGCTGATTTTTGTTCAATTAAAAAATCTCCATAAAGATAACATAGAAACTTTGAAGTGCTCTAGCGCGAAAACCGGATTTTCCCCAGCTATGGGACCAGCTCCAATCGATTTCTGGTGGCCAAAACCCCCATATTCAATCAAAAAATCAAAAATCCTTGGAGCGAATAAAACTTTGCCCGGACAAACGGAGCTTGTTTTAGAGTATAAGATATCTAGTTACTCTATTCTCATTACTACTCTAAAGGCTGATTTACACTCTGCCAGCTGGCATTCCAGTGGAGGTTTCCATGCCAGCAACTATAAGTCACGCCACATAAGTTGACGAATGGCCAAAAACAGCTGGGTATGGCAAGGGGAGGAGAGGGGGTACTTTTCCAAAAACATCGAGCTTATGTTACGTGCAATTCTTTATAGAACAGCTGATTATCCGATCATTTTAACTGAATAGAAGTGAAATTTCATTTGTCAAGTTATGTGGCGACAAGGTGTATAAATAAAAAGAAGAGGTGTGTGCATAGCCAGCTGGTGTGACGTAGTTGGGCTCACCGCTAGCGCCGCGAGCGGCAAGCCAATGTATTAAACGTTTGCCTAATTTTATTTTTAAGTTGTACTATCATATGATGTACAAATTATTTTTGTGCTTACGATATACAGTTATGCAGAATGAACTATGCACGTATTTGGAACATACATTCAGTAGGCCCTAACTATTTTCTTGATTTGTTAACTCTTGAATTATTTAATAAATATATGATATATAAACTATTTTAGTCAATCTATGCAATTTAAATTTTATGTTTTTCACAAATGACCCAAATTAGCTAGTAGGATAATTTAATTTGAATTAAGTATGTATAATCAAATATTGGTTTAGTAAATTATTTAGCACGATTGTAGAATGAACCATTTTTTGAATACATTAAATGTAACAAGAATGAAACTTATGACATAAACTAATATATAGCCGATGTTGCTTTAGGCATATATTTATTTAACTTTATTTTTGTCATTTTTTCGAGCTGGCCCTGCACCTGCTGATATGCTTGAAACGGCCTACAAGAACTCAGCAGATCTAGCATATTCTGATTGATTACTATGAAAAACAAAGTTGACTCTTTAATCACTCATACGCACTCTAATCATAGGCCCTACCCATATCCTCTCGCCGTTGTATGCCGATCTCAAACTTATCACCTTTTAAAAACTTATTCAAACCCCGTAAATGTCACGTAAATATGATAATGCTATCGATTTTAGAATTCAACCTTGCTTTTTTAATTTAACCTGTTTTTTTAATTCAAGCTGTAGGCTTTTGTATGTAATGTAATATAATGTATGTAATGTATGTAATGTAATGTAATTGCCTATGTAATGTAGGCTATATTTATAAACGGGCATATTGAAATAGACCCATGCATGTATAGCCTAATAATCGTCAGTTTCTTCATTATCAATAAATGAAATTTGCCTTATGATATGCACTAGCGTCCGACGCTGACTTAAAATTAAATAGAGTACTTATTTATTAAGTATATACGGACTTTAACGAATGATGTTTTATATCATTATCTCAAAACAAAAATATCACTATACGCTTTGGATTTCTCTCTGTGACTACTCTGCAATGGATTCATACCAAGGGAAAACTTGCCAAAATCAAATACTGTATAAGCATTTTGTATCAAACTCTTCAATATACCGACATTGGAGGTTAATAATTTTTTTAAACCTCCTTTGTAACCTCGGAAAATGAAGTTTCTTCGAAAATTTTTAAAGAATTTTAAGGATAAATCAAGACACATGTATTTGATAAATAAAAAGATTTAATAATTAAAGTACAGCCCCACTCAACGATACACTTTTAATAATTAAGGTCAATTTGATAAATAAATACTCAAACATTTTCTAAAATAAAAGTATGTGATAAGCTTATTTTTTCAATTTTTACGAGGATTTTGCTAACGCCGCAGTCACCATCTCAATTTTTTTTATTCAGTTCTTTATTCTTCTTGGTTCTGAAGTAACAAAAAGCCGTTGGTCCACTTGCATAAAAAGTGCAGGCCTTTTAGACGAGGATAACTGCCAGTTAATTGCTTATCATCCTACACTAAAAACCATATCATATACAACATATCCTTATGAGTTCTGCACATGAAGTGCCTTTAAAACTTCTTTTGGGAACAGCATTAATCAATAACGCATTTTCCAGCTTCCAGCGATTTTGAGAACTTCGCCAACGATCCCTCTTACTGTTTCAATGAACCGAGCCGTGGCTTTCGTTGAAGTTGAAACATTCCTCCATTTCTATACCAACGTCCCAAAACTGTTTTGTTCTGTTGGAAAACTTCGACCTATTTTGGCAATATTCTGTATTGACAGGAAATCTGTAAAACTGATTTAATCCGTGTATCACTTTCTAGGGATTTATTTTGCAACCAAACACGGAATAATTTGGCATTGCGGTTAAGGTTAAGAAAACAAAACATTTACTTGAAAAAAGTTTATTTGTAAACACAAAAGTAAACAACATGAGTTTAATGTGTTTCACGGCCGCTTGGAGCGCTAGCGGAGAGCCCAACTACGTCACACCAGCTGACTATGCACACACCTCTTCTTTTTATTTATACACCTTGATGTGGCGAGGGTTCGTGTAAACAGGCTTCGCCAGTCACTTGAGAGACCAGCCAGTCACTGTCGCGCCAGTAAAGCTGGATGCGCCTGCAGAAGAAAAATTTTGGGACTGGCGCCAGTTGACTGACATTTTGTAAACAGGCATGTATCTTAACAGCTGATTGTTATATTACTAGGAATACGCTCCGATGTCCGTCCCGTACGAGTATTTTTACTCACTTTTTAAGTTATTAGGTGACGCTTTTTATGATTTTTTTTTTTAGGGAGAGGTGAGAAAAATACATTACGCACACAGGTGGTAAGCCTGTAGTGTGGGGCTCCCCTAAAAAACGGGTTTACCTACTAAAAAACCTCCTCTACTCTTTAGGATTCTAACCTGGAATTGTTTATCACATTACGTCAGGCTAGGCCTAAATTTGGCTAACGCCCGTGGGGCTCACTCCTTATCCAGCCACTCGATCAAGGGATCTGGGCCACTTCGCGGTCCAGATCGGGTTTCTTTTCCAGGAGGGTGCCCCGGACGAACTGTGATAAACAATCCCAGTTGTCCTTATCCTCCATGATCTTTTGGCAGACCGAGTCCACCGAAAATGCACAAAAAATTTGTATGGCCTTCAGGCGGGACCCTTCCCAACGGGGGCAGCGGAAGAATGTATGTTCCGCATCGTTGGGAATGCCCGGGCAATAAATGCAGTCCGGTGAACCGGTCTTGCCCATCCGGTTCAGGTACGACCGAAAATAGCCGTGAATTGTCAAGAATTGACCGCCGTTCCACCCATGGTTGGACGTGCTTAATAAGTCGCGCAGTCCCTCGTCCTCGGGTGTCGTGCTCCCAGCTGTGTTGCCACTGCTGGAAGGTTCGGGAGTGCTCTTCTGTTCTTGCCATGTCCTTGCCAATCTCGCCTTGTCTCTGATAAATTGCCTTCCTCTCTCTCCTGCCAAGAGCTTGACAGGGATAACTCCGGCGACCACCAGGACGGCAGGCTCGGACACTGTCCGGTAGGCGGAACACACCCCGAGCGCCGCTCGACGTTGAACTCGGGCGAGTCGCAACCTGTACTACTCTTTATCGAGAGCGTCTGCCCACACCTCTGCTCCATAAAAAAGCACGAACTGAACCGCGGACATTAACAGACGTCTTCTGCTGGATCGTGGAACCCCGACATTGGCCATCAGCCTACTAAGGTAAGTGACTACCTTAGCGGCCTTGCTCGCCGTACGGAAGATCTGATCCCTCCAGCTTAACTTGGTGTCCACCATAATCCCGAAGTACTTAGCAGCACGAGTTGATTTGACCACTTCCCTTCCCACTCGGAACAGAACGACGGTGTCTATCCTCTTCTTCGTAAGGATCACAATCTCGTCTTACGGAGAGCAAGCGAGAGACCGTGATCGGACATCCTGTTAAAGAATAAAACAAGATTTGCCTGTGACATATAGGCTTTATTTTACACAGTTAAACTTATTAAAACACATACAATTCAGAATAAACTAATGAGTGTTGTAAAGACATTGTGGATAAACAAATCAATAATAATGATAATAATCAGCTGTAGAATATATTTCTACCACATTCTCCCCAGCTAGTATAAGTTATAGTCTTTAAGGTAGCTGACCTGTCTATCTGCATACATACCTCAATCATTGACTAAGGATCATAGATATATACTAATACACCTGGGTCGATAACTGAAATGGCGGAATAGCGGTAAAAACGAGCCGGCTCCCCCCACCACTAGCCAGTATTGCCGCCGCTGCGCCGCCGCCGCGCCGCGCCGAATATTAGCTGACACGATTGTTGTTGGTGCGTCAGCTGCATTCTTGTTCGTTTACATTCTTTTAAATGTTCAATTATAATTATGATGATGAAAGATGGTTCTTTACTTGCAGCTTTAGGATGTATTAGTGCACATTCTAAAGGCTGAAATTTATCATTTCATAGGTAAGAAAGACTAAAAAGTTACAGTATTGCTGTAATTTATTTAATTAATTTATTTATTTATGTAAATTACAGTAAATGATTACTCGCACAGGGTTGGCAACACTGACCACGAATACTGGCTAGTGGTGGGGGTAACTGCTCGTTTTCGCAACACGGAGTTACCAATCCAGGTGTATTAGTATATATCTATGCTAAGGATCTATAGATCCTATAGAGTCTATAGATCCTTAGTCAATGATTGAGGTATGTATGCATATAGACAGGTCAGCTGTACTGTACCAGAGAAGCCAGCTGAGCTGCTGTATTTTGTATTTTTTTTCTAACTTTATTTTTTTTCTTTCTTTCTTTATTAAGGTTTGACAATTGTCATGACACCTATGATTTAACAATAATTTAGGTAAAAAGCAACTAATTTAAAATTAAAATACATGAGTCCATCACATCTTCAAGAGATCACAAAGTTTCTTCACATCACAAACGTTTCTGCACACTGAAAATATAATTTAGAAGATGCTCCCAAACGTGAATGTTTTCTATCTTTAAAATTTCTCGTACTGTCAGCGGAATCGTCAATTTTTCTTTTTCTAATTTTTTTAAAAATTCCAACCTTTGCTGTTGATGCGCAATACACTTAAAAATTATATGTTCTATAGTCTCATTTTCTAAATTACAATTTGGGCACAATGGTGAGTCTACCAATTTCATTTGAAATAACCGTACAGCATTATATGTATGGCCAAATCTTAATCTTGTGATAATATTTATGCATCTTCTATCGAGCTTTGAATTTTCAAAACACGGTTTGCCAATTGTTTCTTGATGGATAGATTTGTACCATAGTCCTTTTTCCGAATTTTCACAAAGAATTTTGAATTTCGACTTGATGTTTTTTTTAAAGGTCCTAATTATATCCATATTGAACAAGTAGTGTAGGTCGATGTCTACTTCAATTTTGTCCGCTGCTAATTTAGCTATACGGTCCGCAATTTCATTGCCATTCACCCCTACATGTCCAGGAATCCAATGGATACAAATGTGTTTAAATTTTTGTAACTTGGCTACTATTTCCCAAATGTAAGGTTCGTTATTTTCTCCAACCAATGCTTTACCTACCATTTCAATAGCAATTTTTGAATCCGTAAAAATAACACAATCAACATCATAGCTCCCTTGGTCAAGGATATAATCAACTGCCTTACCGATGGCCATCAACTCAGCAGTGATATTTGAGGCATGGTTGTGTAACCTGTAACCCAACTCGATATTCTTCACAGGATCATATATGCCTACTCCCACTCGATCGCCTCTTTTAGACCCGTCCGTAAATATCTTGTAAAAGCTGCAAAACTGATGATAAATCACTTCATTAGAGACCCTTTTTAAAACAAGGGGAGAGACGGTTTTCTTTGAGATGGTTCCACACTGTAGATCCTTAACTAACGAAATATTGTGTTGGAGAATTTCTATTGGAGAATCGAAACTAAATTTAGAGAGTACTCCTTTGTTTAAAGTGTTGCCAATAAAATAACTCTTACATTTGTTAAAGGATTTAATTATTTGAGGAGTTTCCTTACCATTCCAGAAAGCATGATGAGATGTTAGCATAGAAAACTCAATGATAGAAACATGTGCTGGATGGTCAGAGCTTCTAAGAATTTTTACCATTAATTTATCAGTAAGAATTTCTCTTCTCATTGGAAGTGGAACTAAATTTGTCTCCATGAGCATAGCCTGAATAGGTGTAGTTTTTAACGCACCTAAACTTATCCTCAATGCCGCATTTTGGATAACTTCCAATTTTTGAGAAGACTCACTATTTATGCAATTTAGAATTTGAGAGCCATAATCTAACTTTGGTCTTATTAAAATCTTATAAACATCCAAAAGAAACTTTTGATGGGCACCCCGGGAGTGGAAAGCCAACGACTTCAGTATGTCTAGTTCTCGTAAACACACACCATTGACATGATTGATATGCTTTTTGAATTTTAGCTCATCATCCAAAACCATACCCAGGATTTTATGTTCTCGTACCACAGGTATCTTCTCTCCCTTCAACGTAAAATTAAAAATACTTTTTTTTCTTTTCCTAGAAAAAATTAAGATCTTACATTTACATGGATTAAAACTTAAGCATCGATTTGAAAACGCCTCACTTAATGCAGTCAGGCTATCTTGAGTTTGTTGATATGCAATAAGTTCGGACTTATTAGAAGAATATAAAACAATGTCATCGGCAAATTGTAAGGACCGTGTGTTACCTTTTAAATAGTATTGGATATCTGAAATATAAATAGAAAACAGCAAGGGACTTAAAACACAGCCTTGAGGTAATCCTGTGTAAGCAGTTCTACTGACCAGGTAACGTTTATTTTTTAGAATTAAACGTCTATTTTTTAACCAATTAGAAAGTTAACCAATCTGTTCACAATTTTGAACATTAAGTAAATATGATAAACATAAAGACATGAGTTAAAATCTATCCACTGACAGACTTAACATAAACAATTGCGTTAACTTAACACAAAAGGAGAACTAAATCAACAATTTACTTAACAAAATCTTGTAGTCAAATCTAAAATGTTGAATCGTTTAAGCCTGTAAGTAGCAGTGCTGTTGTCCAATAGATTTAGAGCCAGGTGATTGGGATGATTTTCAAGTCTGGACTGGTACTTTAAACTGAATTTTGTTATTTCTTCTTTGACGGTTGAAATGCAGCTGTCTCTATGGAGGATTTCATTATTCACAAACCAAGGTGCTTGAAGGATGTTTCGCAAAGCTTTAGACTGAAATCTTTGAATTATTTCAATGTTAGAGTTGCTTGTTGTTCCCCAAAGTTGGATGCCATACGTCCAAATAGGTTTCAAGATGACTTTGTACAGTAAAAGTTTATTTTCTGTAGTTAATTTAGATCGTTTGTTTAGCAGCCAAGAAAGATTTTTGAATTTTAAATTTAGTGACATTCTTTTGTTCCAAATGTGATTTTTCCATGTTAATCTCCGATCAAGAATCATTCCTAAGTATTTAACCTCATTTGTTTGGGGAATTTGGACATTATTTAGGGTCACTGGAGGACACGTGTCAAATCTCGTTGTGAAAGTCACGTGAGTTGATTTGTCTTCATTCACTTTTATTCTCCATTTTTTTAGCCACTCTGACAAATCATTTAGCGCAACTTGGACATTATCAGATGCAACCACCGGGTCTTGGTGGGACGCTAAGATACCGTGTCGTCAGCAAAGGTAGCAACAAATGTATTGTGAGTTTCAGGTAGGTCAGCCGTGAACAGTGTGTATAGCACAGGACCCAAAACACTTCCTTGGGGCACTACCGCTTGGATAGGATTTAACCCTGTGACAGAACTTCCAAATTTCACTTTAAAATATCTTTCCGTTAAATAGGATTTGATTATCATATAGATGTATGGGGAAGATTAAGTTTTAGTTTGTAAAGCAGGCCAACGTGCCAAACCTTGTCAAAGGCTTGGCTAACGTCAATAAATACAGCAGAACAAAACTTTTTGGTTTCTATACTTTCTTTAATGATACTGGCAACTCTATGTACCTGTTCTATTTTTGAATGTTCCTGCCGGAATCCAAATTGATGATTGGGAATTAAGTCTCTATCTTCTATTGCAGTCCGAAGTCGATTTAAAAATAGTTTTTCAAATAGCTTGGAAACTACTGGGAGAAGACTGATTGGTCTGTAGGAAGCTGCTTGATTGGGTTGCTTACCTGGCTTGGCAATCATTATAATTTCAGATATTTTCCATTGGGACGGAAAATATTCAGTTCTTAAAATTGAGTTAAAAATTAAGGTCAAAAATAAAATCGCTTTTAGAGGTAGTTCTCTCAGCACTTTACCATTGATCAAATCATATCCAGGAGCTTTAAATGGTTTTAAACTTTTTATTAGTCGAGTAACTTCCGAGGGTGTGACGGGTGAAATTGGTAGTGACAATTGATTTGGAGAATCTAAAAATTCTTGAAGTTCTTCAAAACAATTTTGACTAGGGTTTGGAGTAAACACTGCCGTCAAATGATTAGCGAAAACCTCAGCTTTTTCCACGTCACTTCTTGCCCATGAGCCATCGGGTTTATAGATTGGAGGTACTGGAGTTCTCGGTCGTTGTAGGGATTTTGTGGCTTTCCATAGGGAATAATTGGTCGCTTCAGTTGGTGTTAAGTTTTCTGTAAAACTACGGAACCAATCATTCTTAACATTTTTAAGTGACCTTTTTAGTTCTCTGGCTGCTCTATTAAAATTTGTTTTGTCTCGCATGTTTCTTGACTGCTGCCAAATTCTCCTCAATCTCCTCTTTTCTGCAACCTTCTGCTTGATGAAAAGTGGGTAGTTTTGAGTGGAGGGGTTCAGTAATTGTCGCTGAATATTTGGAGTCGCTTGCCAGCAAGACTTTTGTACAGCAGAGTTGAAATATTCAACAGCATCATCTATATCACCTGGTGTCTTTAATGGAATTTTTAGAGATAAATATTCACTTAAGCTCGTACGGAATGCGTCCCAATCAGTGTATTTAGAAGAAAGAGTCGGAGGGCTTTCTTTGTTCATGACAGATGAACTTAAAGTGGCAATTATTGGGGAATGGTCTGAAGACAAGTCCAGGTTTTCATCAACGCGTATGTAATTGTGTGAGACTCCCTTTGTTATGAAAAAATCCAATAGGTCAGGAATTTTTTGAGGATCTGTAGGCCAATATGTAGGATGTCCTATCGATAATTGCTGAAGGTTGTTATTATTTATGGAAGTAAGTAGTTGACGACCCCTTGGGTTAGCAAGTCTCGATCCCCACGTGGGATGTTTCGCATTATAATCACCTCCTGCAATGAATCTGCAACCGAGTGAATTGAAAAACTGTGTGTAATCTTGGTGAGTAATATTGTGACGAGGAGGACTGTAAATTGCAGACACAGTCAGTGGCCTGACCAATCTTCCACAACAATGCTTGTTGCTTGAAGATGATTATGTTGGTAGCTCGGCAATTCGTAATGTGATACACAGTTTTTAATCAAAATAGCACTTCCACCGTGTGCTGTGTTGTCCGGATGATTTGTTTGATACAAGGTAAAATCTGGGATCTTAAAGTAACTGAGATCTGTAAAATGAGTTTCAGAGATAAGCATTACATCAATTTTGTTATGGGAAACGAAGAGTTGAATTTCTTGGTTATGGTTAGCCAAGCCATTAGCATTCCAGAGTCCAAAGCGTAAAAACTGATTCATTTTAACTTAGAAACAACAGTGGTTAAGAGGTTCAAAAGTGTACCTATTTGTTGGGCTTGTTGCAACATTAACTGTTCGAATTTGTTAAAGAAAGAGCTTATGGGTTTCTCCAAATTGCTATAATCACTTGAGATTTCATCTGATCCTGAGGTTGCAGTTACTTGCGTATATGTGACATTGCTACGAGGAGCTTGTGGCGGGCTAGGTGGATTGCTGACTGAACTAGGTCCATGTGATACTCCAGCATCGTCTGGTCTCCTTGAACTTGGCCTAGTTCTTTCACGTAGAGGGGGAAATGTCTTGTTTTTTAAGTCCTTGTAAACAGTGCATCCCTTATAGTTTGCCGGATGGTCTCCACTACACAACGCACACTTAGGAGGGTCAGATTGAGGCTTCGTACATGTTTGAGTCCTGTGATTTTGCCCACACTTGACACATCTGAAGGGATGTTTGCAGTAACCTTTCGTATGCCCGTATTGTTGACATCGTTTACATTGAATAATATCCCTTTTCTTGTGAGGAGGCTCAAAGGATATTTTGGCATGCAATAAGTAGTGGATGTCGTAGATATCCTTGTTATTCGAACTTGGTTCTAAGTCTATGAAAAACATAGACAGAGGTTCCTTTGTGGTAGAATGTAGTACATTTGTAATATTTCTTACGGTATGACCTCTTTGACTTAGGGCTTCTTTAAGTTCATTCTGGTCAATCGAATAGTGCATGTGTTTTAAAACTACTCTGTACGCTCTCTCCTGTTTGAGCTGGAAGGTGTGGAAACTGATATTACTTTCATTTAGTTTCCGTACGAGTTTCCTATAAATATCGGAAGATTTCGGTAGAATCTTAACTGTGTTGTTGTTGATACATTTGTATACAAAGTCATCAGGGTTAACCACAGTTTTGAAAGTTTGGACCATTGCGTGCACATTTCCGACATTAGGTATAAAAATTGGCGGAGGCTTCGGTTCTGATGGCGGTGAAGTTGTAGTATCAGATTCCATATCATTGCCATCAACTTGACTTAAGACATCAAAACTATTTTTAAGAGTAACCGCGCTAGAAATTGACGTGTCTTGTTTTGCCCTTTTTTGTACTCTTCTAGACAACTGGTCAGCAGACCCGCGCTTGGTGACGATTTGCCAATCAGTTGATGGATTATTTTGCCGGCTAACGTCGCTGATAATCTCAGACGAGGTAATAGACTCTTTGGCAACGTAGTTATGATCACTTAGACTGTGATGCCCAGTCATATTAGGGGGGATGATTTCATTCATAACACTAGGACCCGAAATTGTGTAACAAGTCAAATGTAAACAAAAACAAAGTTTTAGGTTAGAAACACAAATATGTAAAAATATTCACATAGTCAAAATTACAACATGGAAAAAACTATTGAAATGGAAAAAAGAAATCATCCTCAAGTAAAACTAATAACAAAAACACTAAAAAAGTGTTAATCGTCACGTTTTATAGCAGAATATTCCGGAGGAAAAACTGTACTTCTAGTAACAACTTAAACCACAGCTGACTCCTCAAGATTGTCTCTGATAAATTGCCTTCCTCTCTCTTCTGCCAAGAGCGTGACAGGGATAACTCCGGCGACCACCAGGACGGCAGGCTCGGACACTGTCCGGTAGGCGGAACACACCCCGAGCGCCGCTCGACGTTGAACTCGGGCGAGTCGCAATAACCTGTACTACTCTTTATCGAGAGCGTCTGCCCACACCTCTGCTCCATAAAAAAGCACGAACTGAACCGCGGACATTAACAGACGTCTTCTGCTGGATCGTGGAACCCCGACATTGGCCATCAGCCTACTAAGGTAAGTGACTACCTTAGCGGCCTTGCTCGCCGTACGGAAGATCTGATCCCTCCAGCTTAACTTGGTGTCCACCATAATCCCGAAGTACTTAGCAGCACGAGTTGATTTGACCACTTCCCTTCCCACTCGGAACAGAACGACGGTGTCTATCCTCTTCTTCGTAAGGATCACAATCTCGTCTTACGGAGAGCAAGCGAGAGACCGTGATCGGACATCCTGTTAAAGAATAAAACAAGATTTGCCTGTGACATATAGGCTTTATTTTACACAATTAAACTTATTAAAACACATACAATTCAGAATAAACTAATGAGTGTTGTAAAAACATTGTGGATAAACAAATCAATAATAATGATAATAATCAGCTGTAGAATATATTTCTACCACATTCTCCCCAGCTAGTATAAGTTATAGTCTTTAAGGTAGCTGACCTGTCTATCTGCATACATACCTCAATCATTGACTAAGGATCATAGATATATACTAATACACCTGGATCGATAACTGAAATGGCGGAATAGCGGTAAAAACGAGCCGGCTCCCCCCACCACTAGCCAGTATTGCCGCCGCTGCGCCGCCGCCGCGCCGCGCCGAATATCAGCTGACACGATTGTTGTTGGTGCGTCAGCTGCATTCTTGTTTGTTTACATTCTTTTAAATGTTCAATTATAATTATGATGATGAAAGATGGTTCTTTACTTGCAGCTTTAGGATGTATTAGTGCACATTCTAAAGGCTGAAATTTATCATTTCATAGGTAAGAAAGACTAAAAAGTTACAGTATTGCTGTAATTTATTTAATTAATTTATTTATTTATGTAAATTACAGTAAATGATTACTCGCACAGGGTTGGCAACACTGACCACGAATACTGGCTAGTGGTGGGGGTAACTGCTCGTTTTCGCAACACGGAGTTACCAATCCAGGTGTATTAGTATATATCTATGCTAAGGATCTATAGATCCTATAGAGTCTATAGATCCTTAGTCAATGATTGAGGTATGTATGCAGATAGACAGGTCAGCTGTACTGTACTAGAAGCCAGCTGAGCTGCTGTATTTTGTATTTGGTTGATTTTTTTTGGCGTCGTCTGTCAAGTCGGCTTTATGTGCATGTGCATGGTTTTGTTTTTGTTTGGTGTTTATTTTAATACGATCAATGCACATTGCACATGAAGTGTTATTTTTGCAGTTGCAGCGCAATTAATTGATCCAGTTATGAGTTACTTACCTGTTACAGATAACTCTACCGTCCTTGGTAATTATTTGTACGGTAAATGTCTTTAATTTGTTCATTGGAATAATTTTTTAATCGGACCCTAGCTTATTTTAACTCATAAAATAGTTTATTAAATTAACTTAAGGTATGATTTGAAATAATAAAATATAACAAAGTTAGTACTTACTTATGTTTAAGTGTTAATTATTTAATTTA
Organism: Neoaliturus tenellus; assembly: GCA_030545055.2. Lineage (NCBI taxonomy): Eukaryota > Metazoa > Arthropoda > Insecta > Hemiptera > Cicadellidae > Neoaliturus > Neoaliturus tenellus. The sequence continues at coordinate 46,031,442 of CM061537.1, forward strand.
CCTACATTTATTGACACAAAACTGTAATGTAATACCTTTCAAATTTAAATATTTAAGTTAGTGTTGTAAACTAATCCTATTTATGTACATTAAACTAATTAATGATCTTTGTACGGTATTGATGGGTTTGGTTCACGTTTTAAACTTAGATAACTTATTATTATTGAGTGATCTGAGTTGTTTTGATAACTTATTATCGAGTTTGATTTGAGTTAAGTTATTTTGTTTTTGTAACAAAAGCAATAAATTATTTTAATTGAATGATTTTGGCCTAGTCTTAAAAATGTAAGTAAACGTATCATAAATTTTTGAACCATCAGCGTGTAGTTTTAACAACATAGGTTACGCTTCTGAAATATTTGGTGGAACTTTGTTATCCAACTCCATTGTTATTATCGATGGTCAACATTTGGATTTTACTTACTTTTAATTTTAAGAATTTAATTTGGATTTTACGATTATATTACCAGTACAGTAATAACTTAAATTGTTTAATGAAGACAATCAAATCAAGTTATTGTTAGGTCTAATTGATGGTGAGACTGAGACCATCAGGATTGGATTAGGTAACATAAGTATACCGTAATAAACATTTAAATTTGTAGGTTGAAGTGGGGTAAGTGGGACCACGGGGCTAGTGAAGCCAGTGGCTACCTTGACCTTATGCATGGTTATCAACCCCAAAACACCAAATTATATTTATTTGGTCCTTTATCTAATATATTTAACTTAACATTGACTGTGACAAGACAGAAACAATTTTTTTACATAAAAAGAAAAACCTTACATTTTTTTACCAAATGGAAGTGCAAGGGTCAAAGTTTTCACAATTTTTATCACCGTATGGAAAATCTTAAACTCAAAGTTGTGAGTGTTTCTAGTAGTTTTTTATGTGTAGATTAAGCCTCTGTAGTCCATTTTGCTCAAAAATCCTTAGTAAAAAAAATAAAGCCAAGGTTTCACTTACCCCGGCATTTTTTGACCTGGGGCAAGTGCAGCCACAGACCCCGGGGTAAATGCAGCCAGTGAAAATTGGTTTTATTAGGCCTATTTATAGGCCTACTCTTTTCAAGCATTTCCTATAAATATTTCATGCTTTAAAACTATTATTGTGTTTTTGCTATTTTTTTTAATTGTACTGATTGTACAGATAATAAGAAATTTGATAATAAAGAATTTGAATTTGAATTAAGTGCTATTTTTTTTTTTTTTTTTGTGAATTTTCTAGAGAGGATCTTCTAAGAAACTTAGAGAGATGAGCTTTACGTTGCCCCCTTTTCTCACAACAACAAGCAAAACAACACAATTTCTTCTTCATAGCACAACTCAAAGAACTGAATAATCCAAGATGGCTATCCTTCTTCTTGTACAAGTACTGCTTTAGTCAAGTTCACAACTAGAATAGTCAAACCGGACATGATGAAATTTTTAGTAACAAAAGTTTTATAGAAAATTAAATAAAAATTATTGAATTAAAAATAAATCTAAGGCGGTGGGATGATTATTAACAGTTTATTATTGCAATATAATTATTTCCATTAGAAAAATAACCCCATTTTTATCTTGTATTCACTTGCAAACTGTTAGAAACATGGTAGATGACTTGTCATAGTCTGGACAATAAATCTATATAAATTTTTAAAAATTTTGAGAAAATAGCATATGTACGCTTTACAACAAATATATTTAAACATATTTTCTTAACATGAAATTGGAAGTCTTCTATGTTATTTGTTTTCACACAGATACTTAGTTTTTTGCGTTTAGTGGAGAATGACCCAGATACCAGCCTGAGGATACCAACGGGTACATGATTGAGGCACATGTTTGAAGTTGAACACTCCAGTACGAATTATATCAAGTTCAGCCCCATTCCTCGTATGCTGCGGACAGGGAACAGTGTTAGCGGCTCCGTAGACTTCTTTGCTGACTCCGCGGGGAATCTTGACTTCAGGAAATCTGTGCTCAGCTCTCCCATCATTACTGAAATGTAGTGACGCTCGGATGTGATAGTTAGCATGCATTATGCCTATTGGTGATAGTTAGCATGCAGGGCCGGTCCCCCCAGATTTATTCAAGCCATGTATTTTAGCCGTTATAACATGTCACAAAAAAAATAATGTTTAAGGTAAAAAAATATTTGTATTAACAATTCATTTTCAGATTAAACACTTATAGTAGAAAAATAATTATAAACAAAATCTAAACAACAATTATTTATTCATTGCGAATATGCGAAGATCCATTTCATTGGAAAGTGTTAAGTGGGGGCGCTCTTAACCTCTAATCATAGACTCTCTTTACTGCCGATCGTGGATGCTATTTACCGCATATTGGGAAGGCCTGTTTTACCCTTTAACGCCGCCGATCTTTACAGCTCAGGGTCGCTGTTTACCTTAAATTGGGGGGATGTTTACCGCCGGTCGGGGGCTCTCTTTACCGCTGTCATATTCAGGGCGCTATTTACCGCCGGGGAAACCCTGCTTGACTCTGATCATTGGCGCTATTTACCATCGATCTTGGAAGCTTTTTACCGCTGGTGGGTAACGCTGTTTAACTCCAATCAAAGGCACTATTTACAATCGATCATGGACACTTTTTACCAATGTGAGAGACGCTGTTGAATGCCGGTTGGGGCGCAATTTAACCTTGATTGGGAGCGTTCTTTACCGCTGTCATATTCAGGGCGCTATTTAAATTCAAATTCAAATTTCTTTATTCATTTGAATGTACACGATACATTTGTGAATAGTGTTAGCACAAAATAAGTTAGTTGATTAACAATTCAAAGCTTACTCCAAAAATAAAAACAAAAAAATTGAGTATATAATAAAAAAAGAGACAAGACATTTACCGTCGATCATGGACGATTTTTACCGCCGAGGAAATGCTGCTTAACTCTGATCATTGGTGCTATTCACCGTCTATCTTGGACGCTTTTTACCGCCGGGTGGACGATGCTTAGCTCCGAACAGTGGCACTATTTTCAATCGATCATCGACACTTTTTACTATTGTGAGAGATGCTGTTGAACGCAGGTTGGGGGAGCAATTTAACGACGATCAGGGTCGCCATTTACAGTCGATTAGAAAGCAATGTTTGCTGTCAGTAAGGGGCGCTGTTTAACGACGGTTGGGATGCGATTTTTAAGGCTGATTTAGGGCGCTATTTATGACTATCGGGGGTGCCTTTTACAGCCAATCCAGGGGTTTGCTAACCATCTTTGAGGGCGCTCTTTAGCACCGATCATGGGCGCTATTTACTGCCAGTCTTGGGGCTTTTTACCGCTGACCAAGAACACCCTTTACGGCAAATCAGGGGTGCTAGTCTCCACCGAGATGGCGCCCCTCGTTCATCGGCGCCCTTGGCGGTCCCCTAGTTCACTTATATGGTAGAGCTTTCCTGAAACCTCTTGGAATAGACGCTTTAGCGCAAGACAGAACGAGTTGTGTGAACCGATCGTAGTTTTTTATTATAGGAGGGATGAACCTGATGCCTTTGTCAAGCCTGGTGGAGAAGGCCTCCCACTCAGCTTTGTTGAAGTTCCACCTAGGCCGAGGAAAAGATCTTATGAGAGGAATTTGGATTCCCACTGATATTAGTAAAGGCCTATGCTGAGAATGAGGAAAGGCACCTAGGACCCTCCTGCAAGTTGGTGTAGGTGTTGTTGATCGGTCACAAGAACAAAAGCACAAGTCTGGAGAGTACCCACGACGCCATTGAGCTGAATGGAAAGTGTGTGGGTCTTTGGCATTAAATACCAGGAAAAAGTTGTTATTTTCAGCCCAGCTTGAAAGACGAGTGCCGTTGTCATCATCGGACGAGTATCCCCACTGTGTGTGATGACTGTTAAAGTCACCTACATATACCACAGGATGTTCAAAAGTTGGGAGAACTGTATCTGACCACTGGATGTTCGGCGGTTTGTAGACATTTACAAAGGTAGTCTCAGATACCTTAACAGCAACAGTAAATATGCTGTTCACACAACTTTTGTGGGAGACTGACACGTCGTCTATGTCTTGCCTAACGTAAGTCGCCACGCCATAGACCCTGTGTCCTATTGCATCCACAAGCCTATATCCTGTGATGTTGCCCCTCGCACTGTTCTCTAAGTCTTCTATATGTGTTTCTTGTAGTGCGAGGACATCGACATTATTTTTTAGCAGCACTTTGCTGAGGCAGTCACTTTTGGATTTGCTCAGACCCTCTACGTTAAAATGACAAATATTTAAAACTGAGCCTATATTTCTAAAGTGGCCCTGGAAAGGGCCATTTGGATTTGGTCTGGCAGCTGGCATAGCTGAGAGATCACTTGCGTAATAGTTTAGCTGCCAAAAATTGTTGTTCATTTAGCACCACCCGGAGAGTACATGCAACTTTAATCGAATGCTGCGGATGCGAACAACATCACCCCACACATGGGTGATGTTGTTAGATCTCTGTTAAAATGGCACCCACTGGTGAGCGCTCAGCACCTGGCGCTGTTGTTAGTTTCGTCGACTGCAAGTTAGAAAAGTTTGAATCACTGTCTGAGTCATTGTTTAGACCCATCGTACATTTGTGGGTTATTAAAGCTATAGTTTTACAAAAGATGGAACACTTTATAATGTAGTCCTAAATACACATGAAATTAACGCAAAATTATGTAAAATATTACAGCAATACGCATAAAGATATATTTGGGAACTGATTGCGCAATTAGACAGCCCAAGTCTCACATAGCAGTGGCAAAAGCTCCGCAAACCTCACTGGTGTGCTGCCACACAGCAACTGGATGAAGTAGACGATACATGAACCCTCACCGTTGTGTGCGCAGCGTGGTAGAAAGGAACTAGACCATGCACTGGTGATTGCCGTGTAGCGAATTATGTCCATAAAGACCTAATTCCACCCATGACCATGTAGGCAGACTACAATGGGAGTAACCCCTCCCCCTTGTAATGTGCTTTACCAGTCGCATCAATTCAAGTTCAAACTTCCATTTTCTCAAAATTAAATTTTTTTACAAATTATTGGAGGACAAGTTTACACCTTGCACCCTGTAATTTACGCATATGCTGGCAAGACATCATGCTTTCACACCATCTTGATTGTGGGTTCATTCTGCTTTTATACCAAGGAGTTTGCACATGGCACTTTAGAATAAAGTCTGAACCAAGAATGCTTTATTGATATTAACTGTGTACATAGCATTAACAATCGTCAACATATAGATAACGAAAATAAAAATAATTTGTCTAAGAATAAGGTGTTTATGCCATGCATTGTCACTTTAACACCATGTTACTGAATCTTAAATTAATTTTAGATATTATACATAAGTTTATGGTGTATATAGGCTAATGCAATTTATTCATTGTTAGCCAAATAAAACGTTGATTGATTAAAGATTACTTAAAAGATTAAAGATTAAAGATTTTACTGTCCAGAGCAACACAACCTTTAACCTTAATCCTCACCGAGGTAACTAACTCATGGAATAGACATTGTAAAACCATAGATTAAGCATACTCCCCAAGTAACTTCTCGATCTGAAACTACACACATCTGATACAGCTTTTAAATATGAGGTTAGAGCTATATTGAAAAGTTTTATGATAGAAAAATAGGTTTGCCTCTCAAAACTGGCTGTTTTATGAAAAGGAATGCTCAGAGTATTGGTATTACTAAAATTGGGGAATTTTTTGACCAAAGGTCCAATGATATACCGGTATCCTTGGGTATTTTCATTAAATTTTATTTAATACTGTTTTCTTTCTTATTATTTTATTTAATAATAATATGAAAATTTGTACTTTTTATTATTGTTAGTTTCCATAAATCAATCATAAACGCACAGTAACTGTTTTTATTCACAAAATTTAGGCGGTTGATTAAAATATTTATTTTTTTTAACATTTTCTGATAAAATAATTTTTGTATTCCTCCCCGGCTATACATTTTACTTAGCTTATAAGTACCAGTAGTGATAAATGATAACAAGACTTTCAGTTGTACCATACTGAATGAAATCTACTCTTAGTTCCTCTTAGATAAGTTGCTTCCTTTAAGATAAATGTGCCAGAAAAGAGACCGCATTAGTGTCCTCAACTTCCTTTCTGTGTGAAACATGCTTGCATGATTTAGCTTTTGCAATTTATTCCTTTTTAGTTTTAATTTTACCTTACTTCGAATTTTTCAAACTTATTACTGGAAATTTTACCATTTGTATAGCCTCCAAGTCAATCTGATTGATTTTCCAGGTCAATCTAGGATTAAGACTGCTCTATTTCATCAAATTCACATATTCCATTATCAAAATGGCTTTGAATTGTGTTACAGAGCCTGAAAAACCACCCTCAAGTAAAATGGTAAGTATAAGTATTTCCTTCTAGTTTTTGCCTCATAGTAAGTAAAATATTGAAACAGTTTTTAGTGAAATTTAAAATGTCTTAAAGTTATATTATATTAATGCAATATAGAAGGAAGAATTAAAGAAGTAGACTGTTCGAGATATGTAATGGTTATATTTTATACAACTTTTGTACTCACAGTTTTTATTAAATTGATATTACACATGTCATGTAAACAATCCCTGGTATCAGTTATTATACCCGGTTCAAAATAAATGTGCGGTTGAAACATAGACTTTAATTCCGCTATTATTCCCAATCCTCCCGTTGCCAAGAAACCAACCAATCAGATTCACTGAGAATTGCTACAGCTGTTTAATATCTCATGTCACTTTATGCCAATGTTTTGCTTTTTCGTAAACAAATATTCTAATTTTGATGTTTGAGATGCAACAAGAAGCGCTTTCAACAGCAAGTAGGTGAAGTAACAAGATCAACAGCGCTATTTTCTACTCTGAATTTTAAGGGCGAAATTAAAATAACATTTTATTGTGAAGAAAATCAGGGAATTGAGAAAGGTGTAGAGGTAATTTTTCTTGTGGGAAATAAAATTCTGACTTTCCACTGCACATTTATTTTGAATGGTTTTTTTTATTTGAATGGACATGGGACATCTGATTCTACACTAACCATTACAAATTTATTACCTCTTGTTAAACATTTCTTTATCAGCTATTAGCCATAGCCACAGGAAGGTGACTAAGTCTGGATGATTTTTTTTTTTAAGTAGCGATGACAAGCTTTTAGTAATAATTGATTTTTTATTGTTTTTTATTCCATAATCCTTGGAATTTTTCAGGAATGTCCAGAGAAAACATCGTCATTAATGTCTAGATTGACGTTTAGCTGGGTTCTAAGTTTAGTTCTGAAAGGTTTTCGCAAACCTTTGAAACAAGAGGATTTGTGGTTGTTGGATGAAGAAAACACTGTGAAAAGTGTTTACGGAAAGTTTAATGAGCAATGTCAGGATCACCAGACGGAAAGAGAAGCGGAAGAATCGCCCTTGAGGTAACAAGTGACACATAATGGATTATTCTACGTTCATCTATAAGACTTTAAGTAATTTACTAATTTATAACTTCCAACTAAAGATGTTAGATGTGTTAAGTATGCTATCTAAATATCAAAAAAAGGTTTTTAGAAATTTAATATTTTGACCCTTAAAAACTATATAATACCATATACCTAAAACCATTCTTGCTCTTTCTACCCTGATGTAATGATTCCCTCACATTGTTTCCTTATAAAATATATAGGCTATTTAGCATATACTGGATCTAAAAAGTATAGAGTTCATCTACATTCTGGCGAAAAAAAATAATAATAATAAATAAAAAACAAAACCCTCGTCGCAGCAGACCTGCGTACTCAGCGAATTTCCAATGGAATTTTGGTATATTTTCTATTGCCCCATAAAATCCATGGGGATGAGAGTATGTAGGTTTGCTGCCATATGGGTTTTGTTGGTAAATATAAGTTAAACCCTACCTAGTGATTGTACATACCAAATGTTATAAGGCTATGGTGTTCTTTTTATTTTCTCCATAAACCCTATAGGGGTGAGTACGTAGGTTTGCCACCATATGGGTTTTCTAAGCAAATATAAGTTAAACGCTTCCTAATGAATGTACATACCAAATTTTATCAAGATATGTCAATAAATAAGCAAGAAAGAAGGTTTTGTTGATTTCCCATAAGAATAACATGGAAAACATACTTTTTGGATTTTCTCCATAACCATTTAATAAGCTAGGTAAAAAATTCAAAATACTAGATTGTTTGTTTTTTAAGCTCTTTTAAATGGTTTAAGTTAAAATTGTTAAATTTTCTAAATAAAAGTAAAAAAAGCCAAAAACCCATTTTTAACCCTTGTGAAATCCCATAAAACCCCGTTCCCATGGTCTGATCATTTTGGTTCGCAAACTCAACCTACTAGACGCTGGCTTACACCCCTGTACCAAATTTCATCAAAATCGGAAGTTCCGTTCAAAAGTTATCGTGATCACGGACATATATATATATATATATATATATATATATATACATATATATCAATTTGAACGAACGGTGTTTTTGGCTTCTAGGGACCTCAAAATGAAAAAGTATCATGGTCCCGGGCTTAGGTCTTACCGTGACTACTACCGTAATAGCGTATTCCCTATATTCCCTATAGGGAAATTCGCTAAAAGTCAATTAGTAAAAAAAATTAAGTCAACTAAGTGTCTTACATATCCCTCCAAACAGAAATAAGGCATTAAACAACCAAAAGATTACCTTTTTTTAGCTTAGTCTCAAGGCTTAATCCTTTATATGCTAGAAGCCGATTAGATCAGCTTATTATTCCATTACAAGAACTGCAAGAAGCCGATGTAATTCGCTCTGTACTTCGATGGGAGAACTGCCAGCAGCCAATCTCACTGGCCCAACACTTGGATCGATAAGTCATCAAAGCAACAAAACGAGTTGCCTTGACAACTTATAAATCCCCAGATCTTTTTCTTTCAACGTTGAGATGATTTGAACAACATTGTGTCGAAAGATGCAAAAATGTATAAATCGTTACATATAAAAACACTGCAAATTGATTTTTTTATATATTTATAGCCGTGAAATCAGCAAAAATGGTTTAGCACTGTTGGGACTGACTTTAAGAGAAAACTTGTATATTTTGGGTAGGTAATACAAAATGTTGCTGCCACTGAAATGGTAAAATTACCTAAGAAAGTAAAGATACATGAAATCAAAACTGTTTACTTTGATGATTATTATACACAGTATTTACACATCATTTTTAAACTCAAACATTTTTCAGTTATTTAAGTACTTCACTAATTTGGAAACTTTTACAGGGGGAATATATCAAACAGTGAGTGTCCAAAAAGATTATTACAGACTCTTATCAAAGTGTTTTTCCCAACTTTTGTGACGGCCGCCTTCCTCAGGTTGTTTGTAGAAGTTTTAGTGTTTCTTCAACCATATGCCATGCTGTGAGTTTTATACTTGTTTGTGTTAACTGTAGTCTGTTTGTTTGTATTAGAAGTAAGTATTAGTAGTTGTAGTAAAAGCTGGTTCAAAATGTATAACACCTATTAAAATAAGGAGTTTTAAAATTTGAAAAGCATCATTAGTATGTCATTCCATCATAGGTGATTATATGTGATTACAACCGATTTTGATGTTATGTTTTTTGTTGTTCTTTTCAAGATCAAAATAATTAGGTTAAGTTACCATTGATAGTCTACACAATTGATCCTGAGAATCTTCCTGGATTACGTGTTTTGGCTTACAGACATCATCAGATCCTCAAGTACGAACTTTCTTCCTGTATATTAGTGCGTTAATGATTTTGAAAAATGTACAAAACACATCAAACAAATAACAGAAAAAGATGCACATGACACCATTAACTATATACACTGGCGTGAATAGACCTTTAATAACATAGGCGTGTTTGAAACCAATTTACGGTGGCACGATCTTCCGATGATGTACCAGTTACATATGACAATAGACAGAATAGACAATGTTTATTGGTCATTCAGTAATTTATAACAATTACAATAGACTTCGTCAAAGATATTATTATTACTTAAAATTAACATATATCCGTAACATGTTGGTGATAAGATATATACAACATTTAAATACATAGACAAATTTGATATATATACACAGTTACAGAAATGTTTCCTTATTCAGATTTAATTCAAAAAATTCAGTTCATGTTCGCCGAACAAAGTTCTTCCGAACATTTGTTTGTTCGTTGCTATCCTTTGAGAATGTAAATCATGTGGCCGGTTAATTGTTTGTTAAGAATGTTTGTTTATTTTTGTGTTCACCACGAATGTTCGCCCAGTGCGGACGCGGCCTAAGGTCAACATTGAAACTTTGTAAGCCTGTAGGGCGTAGCCCTGGGAGCTGGTGTGAATTATATTGGTATTCTGCTCATCTACATTACACGAAATTTCCAACGGTATGCTCGGATTCCTCTTATGATCAGGGGCGGCTCTATGTTTTATATATTGGGTAGGCAACTTTCCGGGGGATATGGAGTAAACCCTGCGGGGGTATGGAGAACCTAGAAAATTTTTAAAAATCTATTGATTTTAAAAGAGTTTTTAAGCTATCTAAGGACTCTCATGAGGATCAGTAAAAGAGCCATGCCTTGAATAAAATTGGCGTTTATTCAAATTAATCATAGGCCTAAGTCATTTGAAAGCCTTGGCTCATTCTCTCATCATTGTATGAAGGTAACCAATCGTTTTAAACAAACCTTCTCATAAATACCTTAAACGGTTAATGGAATCGAATTTATTATTTTGAGAAATGAAACGACGAAACACCAGGATGACTCAGGAGGTTGTAGCTAAGCTCTCTCTTTTCAATAGAACTGAAAAAAGACCTTTACCGTACCATTGTAAATGGTGCTTGCCATGGAAAATAAATAAATAAATAACTGGACTTTTAAACGATCTAGAATTTCCCTAACAACCTGTTTAGAAAAGGTTATTCTTGGGCCCGGCATTACAGTTACTACTGATATCTGTAATTATTGTAGACATATTAGTTTCGTTTGGGACATTAACTTTAGGTGAAAGGTGACGAGTCAGAGCTAGAATTAGTATTAGAAACGTTTCCACTTGTATGTGGCTCCTCTAACTTAGGCAATTTATTGTCCCGATCAATAGGTATACTCTTAGTACCTCCTCTCTTCAACTTTACAATATATCTTTCCACATTTTAACATAACCATCACAACACGACACAAAACAAAGTGAGGTGAGGTCTGTTCAGTCTGTTGATTGATGGACCGAGTCGAAAAAGACAAGTCAAGTTAGACTTCTTCTGCCTCTCATCTCCGTCTTGCCGGTGCCGCGCTCCGTTGAAATACATTTACAGCGTTGTCAAATGATATTAGCGAACTTGTATCCTCGCAAGTTTTGCGTAGACTTAGTCAGGATAACAGTTCTGGGCAGTTAATTAACTACTTTTAATAATGTTGAACTTATGGTCGAACACTACTTTTCTGTAAAAGATCCGGCTATCAAAACGGATACTGTAATTCAAACAATTAAAAAATAAATACCAGTTTTTTTATATTTTTGGGTAGGCAGGTGCCTACCCTGCCTACCCTCTAAAGCCGCCCCTGCTTATGATACACACAAGCTGAGAAAAAAAGGAGGAAATGAAACATGCTTATCTAGATTGGTCACCGGAAATTATAGAAAGAAGTACTGATAAATTTCAGTAGAATCAGTTTACTTGTTCAGTTCAATTTTCCCTTGACTTTGCTTTTTTCTTTAAAAATATATAATTATTCTTAAATATTCATTATTTACACCTCTGGCAGCTACTGTACTACAGGTGATCATACTGATAAAAATTACTGGCAAAGTGGGCAGTCAAAATCATTTGACATCTTTATCATTCTGAATTTCTTTACATGAACATTTATATAACAAAGAACCAAATACTATCTATGTATTGTTTTCAAACAAAATTTGTGCTATTGAAAAAGTCATAAGCTTATTATATAAACAGTCAGTTCCATTTGCAAAATTTGAAATCACAAAAGGTACATGGAAAATACATTCACCTCTGCTGGGGACTCATCCATGAAGCATCTCAAACAAAATGAAATAGGTTGTAGATGGTTAAATAATACTTTCTTCAACCAACATCAAAATAAAATTTTATAGAAACAAAAACTCTACCAGTAGTGAAAGTTTAACACATTGTAGGATTATCTGTTTCAGAGAGGTGTACAAGTTCACTGAGAGCGGAACTGATCAAATGTGGCATGGATTTCTCAATGTGGGACTTTTGCTGGTAATTTATTTGCTAAAAAATATAGTCCAGCAACAACAGGAATATAAGATTAAACTTGTCGACTTGCGAATTCGATCTGCTCTGTTTTCAGCAATCTATAGAAAGGTGATTATTGCATAGCTATTGTATATTACATATCACACCTAGTTCTTATGTTTTCAGAGGGGAACAGCTGTCCATTTGATGGTACAACTTCACGGTACACTGTTGATCTCTTCCTTTCACTATCTGACCATACTGACGATTACATGTAAATGTTTTGAAGAGTTGAGGCTTCCACGGACGATATCATTACCTGTTGAGATGGCTTCTTACGTGTTTTGGAGTCTATGATGTTCGCTGACGTTTCGGAGACATTGCAGTCTTCCACCTTCAGCACACCACACACCACAGCACAAACTACTTGAATGCCGGAGCAGTCCTTGGTCGAAGTTTATAACGAATTACGTTTCTACAATTTTCGGGGCCCGACTGGGATGCATTGTTTATCGTAGGCAACAAACGGAGTGGGGGTGGGGTTCTTGACCTTTCCGGGGAAGGTATGCCGATGGGGGCGGTCTTAGCATGTAGTTTTTGTTCTGAACGTAAATGCCTGGAAGCAATTGAAATTAGGAAAAATCCATACAACTATAATAAAGATCAAGGATGGGATCTTAGCAACACATGGACGCCAATATTAAGGAAATTAAATAACGCTGTGCAAAAGGGATGTAGGGCCCGGACCGGCAGAACAAAAACTACCTGCTAAGACCGCCGCCATCGGCATACATTCCCCGGAAAGGCCAACAACCCCACCCCCACCTCATTCATCGCCTACAGTAAACAATGCATCCCAGTCGGGCCACAAAATTCTAGAAAGGCAAGTCGTTATAAACCTCAACCAAGGACCGCTTCGGCATTCAAGTAGTTTGTGCTGTGGTGTGAACCAAGTGAATCGCCCTGAAGATGAAAGACTGCAATGTCTCCGAAACCTTTGCGAACATCATTGACTCCAAAACACGGTGCCATCCTGAAGCCATCTTAACGGGTAATGCAAATGTATGTGTGTAGCGGCAAATTCATTCTTTTATTGAGAATGAGAATTAGAATGTTTTATTGTCATTTTACAATAATGCATTGACAAAGTCAAGAACTATATCTAATAATAAAAGATAATGTCACATAAAAGGCTTAATGTTCATAGGTATGCAAGATAAAACCAACTGAAGTAAAGCTATAGTAAAACTAAAAACAGATTTGACTTTCAGGTAAGTCTAAAAATTCTGAGAGTTCATAAAATGGGTTCTCTAGAAGCCAATCATAAAACCTTTTTAGAAAAATCTTCTCAGAATATTTCCTTGACAAATTAATTAACTTATTAAAAATCTGCTGAGAAGTAACTATATGGCTATGTTGTGTTTTAGTTAGCCTACAATGCTCTATTGCAATTTTATTTTTGTTTCTAGTATTATAACTATGTACCTCACTACTGAGGATTAGAGATTGAAGATTTTTAAAGACAAAAGAAACTGAATCGAAAATGTATAAATTTATTACTGTCATAATTTTTAATTGAATAAATAAAGGTTTGCAGTGTTCCAAAGGTCCAACTTTTGATATTACCCTAATTGCTTTCTTTTGAAGAATTAGGATATCTTTAATGTTACTACTGTTACCCCAAATTAAAAGTCCATATTTAATAATTGACTGAAAGAAAGCAAAATATATGGATCTTACATAATCCTCATGAACACAATACAATATACGTCTATTGTGTATATTAATGGAATTTTAAACTTTTAACTAACATACTGGTTTGTTAAACGAACTGCTGAGTGATTTAAACAACAATTCATAATAATTTAACCATCAATAATAATGCATAATGGTTATGTGTTTCATCCTCATTGAATAGACCTTGTAAACGGGTGTGATGTGCATCACTTTGTTCAATACCTCTGTCAGAGGCCCACCATTTGAAATGTGCTTCGGAAGACCAGTGTAATTTGTATAGAAACTATCTTCCTCAATAGTCAACTCAGCTATTTTTCTTGGGCAACTCAAGAACTCACACTGTAGCTATAACCTTCTACTCAAACAATATGATCTCCCCGTTTTTTTATCCTGTCATTTATGGTACCTGTCATAATTTCCTGACATTACCTTTTTTATCACTTTAAAGGCATATATTTACTAAATTGTCTTGGTAGCATCTCTACTCTGAATAATAGGTTTTTAATCTTATAGTAAAACAATTTTCTATCATGTTGAATGTGCATTGCAGTTTATAACAGACTGTAAATTTGACTAAATTATTGACTGGGTGTAGTACATTGGCTAAAGCAGTCTCTTAATATCTGAAGTTTGCCAATTTAACTCTACACTATCTATAATAAACAATTATTGGTTATCTGACAGTTATCTAATCAAACTTACATAAACTAGAACTTGTAACAAGACATGATATATCAAAATGTAAAAATACCGCCATGGTTGTTGAAAAACACAAGGAAGATGTTTGTTTTGTATATTTTAGGTTTGTTATCACATACACTACTTTCATGTAATGGAATGTTTCTACAGGTTTTGAAAGTCTCAAATTCTTACTGCAGTACAAATCTCAGTGGAGATGTTACAAACTTAATAACGAATGATGTAGAGCAGTTGACCAACCTTTTGTTCTACTTCAACGATGTCTGGGTGGCGCCAATCCAGATAGTTGTGTTGTCCATCATACTTTGGTGTCAACTCGGTATGAAATTATATATTATAAATGTGTTCAATATGTGTTAGTACCTGGGGGCCAAGCATTCACTCAGTAAACTTATACAATTCTTTTGCAGTAATTGTCTTAGTCTCACTGGTGAATTTCCTGTTCATCTGTCGTGGCCCTCTTCACATGTCTTATTAAAGAATCAGGCCTAAAATAATTTCAAAACCAGGGGTAAGATTTTTTTAAACTATCCTATCCACAAATTAACACTCTTGAAAAAAGCCCATTGTATATGGCCCTTTTTTTTAATAATATTGTAAATGAAATTTAAGCCTGAAATAAATCCGTCAATAGCGCGAAACTGTCAGTTTGCACTGGGACCTTATAGTGAGTGTTTGTTTACGTTTTTGTAATGACGTATTGAGTTTTACTTCAAAATTATTATTCCTAATGACCGAAATTTTGCTGAAGATGTTATAAAAATGCTAAATAAGAAGTGCATCTGAAGGGGATTTAATATTTAGCAGTGAAAATTACTATAATATAAAAAATTATTCTGGTGAAGAAAAGCGATGAACCAGACGCAGGATCTATTGTAATTGTTGCATTTTTAGCTTAACAAAATGACATTGATTTATATATCCATCATCCGCTTACAAAAATACTCAAAATTATCAGCAGTTTTCATATTTCTCGATTGTTGTTCTTTGCGGTAGACGGATTTATACGTCCACCTAAGTTTTCTTGTGGGCTAAAGATGGATATATCCGTCTTCTCAAATTTTATTTTCCTCATAAAAAAGTTAAAGTTAAAGTTGTGTAAAAAAGTTATTTCAGCATTTAAAAATATTTTTTTATAATAAATATGAATTATTTGAAACCAAATATTAAAATAACATTACAACATTGTTTTGTAATTTTGTTTGAAAAAATTGTGCCCCAGCCCACCATTTAATTTAGCCCTGGAAGGGTTAATAATCTAGATTCTAATTTATTGTTATCTAAATAAAAAAATACCCCCGTCGCAGCAGACCTGCGTACTCAGCGAATTTCCAAAGAATTATTGTTTCAACATCAAAGAACTTTTTGGCTATCTTATATAATTAATAATCTTTACAAGGAAACATAATATATTTAATGGCATTATATTTCTGAGTAAATTATTTTTATTTAATAGTTAATATATCAATATTTATATTGCAATAAAAGACTTTTTAACAGTAATAAAAGTGCACATCCAAAGCTTCCATGCAAAAGGAATGATTTATTTACAATAGCAAAACATAAACATTTCAAATTTGACAAATATGCAGAAGACAGCTGATCAGCTGATTAGGAACAGATACCTTATTATCTCCATCTCTCTTGCTCCCATTATACACTTATTTTCCATGGGAATACCATGGGATTTAGCATGTAGGTTTGCTGCCATGTGGGTTTTTGATCAAATCTTAATTACTCACCACCTAGTGAAGGTGCATAAAATTTTTTATTAAGATATGTTGATAAATAAGCGATATATAACTTTTTAAAGATTTACCCATAAGAATAACATGGGAAACTTGATTTGAATTTTCTCTATAACCAGTTGAGCTATTTTAAAGATTCAAAATACTAAATTGTTTGTTTTTTTAAGCTCTTTTGAATGGTTTTCGTTAAAATTGATGAATTTTGAAAATTTAGGTCCAAAAATGTCAAAAACCCATTAAAAACCCCATAAAACCCCGTTCCCATAAACCGACAATGCTGGTTCGCGAACTCATGAAAATAGACCTGGTCTTACACCTTCATACCAAATTTCATCAAAATCGGAGGTCTCCTTCAAAAGTTATCAGTACCACGGACACATATATATATATATATATATATATATATATATATATATATATATATATATATATATATATGTGTATATATATATGTGTATATATATATGTTCTGAAGAAGGAGTATTCCGAAATATAAACATCTTTTAGAATTTAATTTTGGTTTTATATGATTATATATATATATATATATATATATATATATATATATATATATATATATATATATATATATATATATATATATATATATATATATATATATATATATATATATGAAAATGAACGAATGGTGTTTTTGGCTTCTGGGGACCTCAAAATGAAAAAGTAAAGTGGTCCCGGGCTTAGGTCTTACCATGGCTACTACGGTAATAGCGTATTCCCTATAGGGAAATCCGCTAAAAGTCTCATAGAAAAAGCTTATTATAAGGTGTCAGACTTTTTTGAAGAAGGATCTGGTGTTGGTTGATTGACTTTTTTATTAGCTTACATACATCTGGGCTGCAAACAAGCTTATTATATTGGAAGGAAGAGGCTTTTTGTAATTTTAGCGAATTTCCCTATAGGGAATACGCTATTACGGTAGTAGCCATGGTAAGACCTAAGCCCGGGACCATGTTACTTTTTCATTTTGAGGTCCCCAGAGGCCAAAAATACCGTTCGTTCATTTTCATATTTATGTATATATCTATATATCTATATATCTATATATATATATATATATATATATATATATATATATATATATATATATATATATATATGTGTGTGTGTCCGTGGTACTGATAACTTTTGACAGTGACCTCCGATTTTGATGAAATTTGGTATGAAGGTGTAAGACCAGATCTATTTTCATGAGTTCGCGAACCAGCATGATCGGGTTATGGGAACGTTGTTTTATGGGGTTTCAAAGGGGTCAAAAATGGGTTTTTGGCATTTTTGGACCTTAATTTTTAAAATTCAACAATTTTAACTAAAACCATTAAAAAGAGCTTAAAAAAACAAATAATTTAGTATTTTGGATTTTTAACTTGGCTTAACAGGTTACGGAGAAAAGCTAAAAATAGGTTTCCAATGTTAATCTTAAGGGAAATCAAAAAAACCCTCTATCTCGCTTATTTATCGGAATAACTTGATAAAATTTGGTACGTACATTCACTAGGTAGGGTTTAACTGATATTTGCTAACAAAATCCATATGGCGGCAAACCTACATACTCACCCCATGGGGTTTATGGGGAAAATTTAAAAGTGTCGAATATTGATACAATGATATTTACCTTACCTAACTATTACATTTTCTAACAAAACTAACATTTTCTAACAACATCCTATGGCAGCAAACCTACATACTCATTCCTATGGTGTTTATGGGGAAAATACAAAATGTCAAGATCCTTTGGAAATTCGCTGAGTACGCAGGTCTGCTGCGACGGGGGTATTTTTTAATTATATCTCATTAAATACTTAGATTAAGTTTCATTGTTGTGACAAAGTACCTGTTTTCTATGTCCTTGTGATGTAATGTAAAATGTATATGCGCTAATAAAGAATTTGAATTTGAAAATGAATATCTACCATACCTTGTTTTTCTCGCAGCCCTCTCCCAATCCATTTTGGATGACCCCCATTTTGGTCTTTACTAGTCCATAGTAATCTATATATTAATACGCAAGCAGGTTTCATTTCCTCCTTTTTTCTCAGCTCGTGCACATCGTAGGATAAATCCGAGCATACCGTTGGAAAAGTATAGTCCTGTAGATGAGCAGAATCTTATGATAATTCACGTTGGACTCCAGGCCTCCGCCCCAAAGGCTTTCAAAGTTCCAATGTTAATCTTATGGAGAAAGAAGAATTGAATGAATCATTAGACAGCTGTTGTAAAACGACTGCTAGAAAATGAGGAATAACAGATGTGTTAGTTCTAAAATGTTTTTAAGCTTCTTGTGGCCAGATCAACTGAAATTTTGATCGAATTTCGATCAGGAGGCGATCTCTAGCCCTAATAATTTTTTGTGAACTGGATTTATTTTGATTTGCAATGTTTGTGCACCAAAATATACAATATCACTCGATATTTTTAAAACAAAAGGGCCCATGAATAAGTCATCCGGCTAGCCTAACAGTTAGCATCTTGGACTTCGGTTCAACAAGTGACGGGTTCAATTCCCGGGGTGGCCAACAAAATTTTATAGGTTTGGACCGCTTTCCAAAAAAATGTTTATGTGTACCTTATACAAATCTCCTTGACAAAATACCTCTGGTATAGATATTAGCAACAAAAAAAGGGCGGAAATTACATAAATAAAAAGGTGGTCTAGTAAAGACCGAAATCCGTGTCATCCAAAATGGAATGGGAGTGAGTTACGAAACTAGGTATGTTGTATATATAAAGCAGTCCTTGTGGTCATATATCCTATACTCTAATATTAGGAAGTATACTTGTATGTATGTATGTATATATGTATGTATTGTTTGCACACAGATCTCAAAAACGGCTTGAACAATATTCTTTAAACTTTGTAAATAATTTAGTTATGGAATTAAAATAATATACATACAGGTCTCTATGCAAAGAAAATATCTCTTTAATCTTCAATTGAAATTAAATTGAAACAGTCTAAAAGGCGAGTGAGCGGAGCCAACGAGCTCATCTTGAACAAGAAATAAGCCTTTTGGCACTGGGCATTTGACCGCACTGTCTGTAATTGATATTTTTATACTGTTTGAGCTTACCGAGTAAATGCTTGGCCCCCAGGTACTTTAATGTTTAAACACAAATATCCTCTAATAAAAATTTAAAAACCTGAAATATTGTGCTCTACCTCGGTTTTGTTTTTCACAGGAGAGGCCATGATTGCTGGAATTGGAGTTATGGTGCTTGGGACTCTTTTAAGTCTCATAACTTCCTGGGGAATCAGATTCCTACAAACTAGGCGTTCTACTATGAAGGACAAAAGATATCAATTGATTCATGAAGTTCTTCGTGGTATAAAGGTAAATAGCGTAAAAAATCCTTTAGTCATTCTTCAACCAACTTGGTTCATGACTAGTTTTGTTGTTCGCTAAATCAATTAACTCTTTTTAGCGAATTTCCCTATAGGGAATACACTATTAGGGTAGTAGCCATGGTAAGACCCTAAGCCCAGGACCACTTTACTTTTTCATTTTGAGGTCCCCAGAAGCCAAAAACACCATTCGTTCATTTTCATATATATATGTATAAATAAATAAATATATATATATATACTAGGAACAAAGCCCGTTGTGGTTAAATACAACGGTCTCTAGAAAAATTGTACCTATATGTTATTTCCGGTGAAATAAATAAAAAATTGTAGTATTTGTTTTCAATATTGAAAGAAAGAATATTTGAGAAAAAAAATATTGTCTATTAGATAATTCCCTGAGAATAGTAGTTTGTATACTGCTGTGAACTGACCAACTATTACATTAGAATTCAGGTTCTCTGCATAAATTTTGAACTGGTAGTCAAAAAGTTTTGCTGCAGCTTCAATTTCGACATTACCGGCATATTCCCCATCTTTAGTCATTAGATTTTTATAATCTGTTGCATTTTGTATTGGTAATCTATATGTTTCATCTCCTACTATAAAAGGGCAATAGTAGTACCAGTTACTTACTACTTCATCAATTATTTTGGTTCGTATTTAAGCGTACCTAGATTGTGTTGAATGGCATAGAAAAGATAAACTTCTAAACAAACAGTTTCCATCACGATCTATATTAGAAAATGGTAAAATTATTCATTTTCAGAACAATTAAAAATTCATACTTGTAATTATTAAATTTAGTTCAGTTTTATATTAATTTAGTTTGATTTAATTTAATTTAGTTTTTGAAATAACAATTTATGATTGTAAAAATCACATACCGCTTAAAACCACACACTGCTTTAGCACATAACTTTATTTAAACGCCAATAAA
The DNA here is from genome assembly GCA_030545055.2 of Neoaliturus tenellus. NCBI lineage: Eukaryota > Metazoa > Arthropoda > Insecta > Hemiptera > Cicadellidae > Neoaliturus > Neoaliturus tenellus. The sequence continues at coordinate 46,052,130 of CM061537.1, forward strand.
ACGTAAGGAACTCACAACCACAAATCCCAAATGTAAACAACAAAATGTAAACAAAGAAAAGTCAAAGACACAAAAATGCATCAATCAGCTGTTAAATTAATAACATGTGTTCCATGTGATCAGACACAGTTTAAAGGAAAAAACTGTTTATCTTTTTAACTTTTTCACCATAACTCCTAAGCAAAACATCAAACTTTCACATTTTTGAGTAAATATACTCAGACGAAGCTTTTCGGCAACACATAAAAGATTATTAAAATCAGTCCAGTGCTCTAGATTTAGCTGTACAAAGTTTAATAAAAATATCGCTACCACAGTATTTTTTCAACGCAAACAAATTGGTAGTAGCTTTGGTTTTTTGTAAATAGCATTTTAACGATGAGGAAATCGACCAAAGTAGATGGTAATTTTCTGAAGGAGAATTAAATTTTTTACAAAATACTTATAAGCATTTCTTGAATAACCGCAATAAAAGCAGTTAAAAATTGCCTTCAAATGAAAAAATCTTAAAAAACCAAGTTTCTTTATTTTTTCACCATAAATACTAAAAAACATCAAACTTTCATATTTTTTGGCAAATCTACAGGATGAGAGCTTTTCAACAACATCTTAAAAATTAAAATCGGTCCAGTGGAACTCCAGATTCGATTGCCACAAGATTTTCAAAACTGAATTTTCAACGCAAATAAATTGGTAGTAGCTTTGGTTTTTTGTAAATAACTTAAAAACGGTGAGGAAATCGACCAAAGTGGAAGGTGATTTTCTGAAAGAGAATTAATTTTCCCACAAATTACTTTTGGACATTTCTTGAACAACCACAATAAATGCAGCCAAAAATTGCTTTCAAATAAGAAATTTGTAAAACCCCGTTCTCAATATATTTTTTATGAAAAACATTTTTTTATTTTTTCATCAAAAGAACAAAAAAATATCAGTCTTTCATATTTTTTGGATGAATATTTTTTTTTTCAAATACACAGGATGAAAGCTTTCCAACGACATCTTGAATATTAAAATCGGTCCAGTGGAACTCCAGATTGGATTGCCCAAAGATTTTCAAAAACTGAATTTTCAACGCAAATAAATTGGTAGTAGCTTTGGTTTTTTGTAAATAACCTAAAAACGGTGAGGAAATCGACCAAAGTGGAAGGTGATTTTCTGAAATAGAATTAAATTTCCTACAAATTACTCTTAAACGTTTCTTGAACAACCACAATAAATGCAGCCAAAAATTGCTTTCAAATAAGAAATTTGTAAAACCCCGTTCTCAATGTATTTTTTATAAAAAATATTTTTTTTAATTTTTCATAAAAAAAACAAAAAAATATCAATTTTTCATATTTTTTGGCAAATATACAGGATGAAAGTTTCCAACGACATCTTGAAAATTAAAATCGGTCCAGTGGAACTCCAGATTCGATTGCCCAAAGATTTCTCTTAACTCAGTATTTTTGAAACGCAAACAAAACTGGTAGTAGCTTTGGTTTTTTGTAAATAACTTTTGAATGGTGAGGAAATCGGCCAAAGTGGATGGTGATTTTCTGAAAGACAATTAAATTTCCTACAAATTACTACTCAACATTTCTTGAATAACCGCAATAAAGGCAGCCAAAAACTGCCTTCAAATGAAAAAATCGTAAAAACCTGTTTCCAATGTATTTCTTATGGGAAACATGTTTTTTTATTATTTCACCATAAATACTAAGAAACATCAAACTTTCATATTTTTTGGCAAATCTACAGGATGAGAGCTTTCCAACGACATCTTAAAAATTAAAATCGGTCCAGTGGAACTCCTGAATCAATTCTGCCAATATTTTCAAAACTGAATTATTATAAGAATGGATATATCTATGTGTCCGTGGTACTGATAACTTTTGAAGGGGACCTCGGATTTTGATGAAATTTGGTATGGAGGTGTAAGACCAGGTCTATTTTCATGAGTTTGCGAACCAGCATTGTCGGGTTATGGGAACGGGGTTTTATGGGATTTCAAAGGGGTCAAAAATGGGTTTTGGCATTTTTGGGCCTTAATTTTTTAAATTAATAAATTTTAACTGAAACCATTTAAAAGAGCTTAAAAAACAAACAATTTGGTATTTTGAATTTTTATCATAGCATAACTGGTTACGGGACAAATCCAAAAATGTGTTTTCCATGTTATTCTTATGTGAAATCAAGAAAACCCTATATCTTGCTTATTTATTGACATAATTTAATCAAATTTGGTATGTACATTATCTATATAAGGTTTAACTTATACTTGCTTACAAAACCCATATGGCGGCAAACCTACATACTCACCCCCATGGGGTTTATGGGGAAAATAAAAAATTGCCAGAGTTTGATAAAATTTTGTGTTTACATTCACCAATTGAATTGCGTTGGAAATATTTGTATTGGCACCCCTGATTTTAGCTGTCCATTCCGGCACCAATTTCGGGAGTTCGCGAGGTTGTTGGCAAATAAGGTTCTAACAGCCGCGATACGGATCCTCCGCCGGCTGTGCCGCTGTCACCCGGTGACATAAATCGTCTTAATTTTGGGAAAAAAAGGAAGTTAAATGTCGGGAAACGGAAAGATAAGAATAGAAAGGAAAGGTGAAACGCCAAATTGCCATATATATCTAAAACCAAGAAGCCAGTACCAGGATAACTGCCACCAGGAGTGGTAAGTGGAATAACGTTCTAAGTGCTAAGGCTTGATGCCTGTTGATTTCTACTCTTTAAGTTTAATTTTGTCATCCTTTTATAATATTGTTTTCTAATAATTTTGAAAATTAATTTTTTTCGAACAAAAATATTTTTAGGGCTTAACTATTTTTATTATTATATAACATGTTAAACAATAATATAGTACGTTAAGAAAACGTTTTAAGAAGTATTAACGTTTTGTTTAATACTTTAATGTTATCTTTATATAATATTATTATAATAAAAATGTTTTATAATTCAATTCATTATTGTTTTCATGTTGGTACTCCTACATTCCATGAATTCCATGATGATTTTTAGCGGCAGAGGCTAAGTCCGGGAAAAAACGTTTCAAATGACAGGCGATTGGAACGTTTTACCCCCTAAAAATACATAAAAATAGTTAAAAATCTGATTGTGGTGAGTAAAAGTGTTGTATAATACTACTATACGAGGTTATATATGTAGTTTTAAAAGATTATTGGCAAAAAATAATTCTAACCTAAAAATTACGTAAAATTTTAGGAAATAATCTTCCTTCCGCTTTTTCTCAAAAGTAGGTTTTTGTCGCATAGAACGTTTTTCGGCGGAGCCATTCAATTATTGATTAACTTAGATTTTCTAACAACACCCAATGGCAGAAAACCTTCAAACTCGATCCTATGGTGTTTTTTATGGGGAAAGTAAATAATCTGACATTCCATTGGAAATTCGCTGAGTACGCAGATCTGCTGCGACGAGGGTATTTATTTTCATTGGACGCAGTGGAGGAATTTGAAATATATAAAGCCTCAGTAAAACATCCTGATGACATCCTAAATGAAAAAAGTACGGTTCCAGTCAAACTCTCTATATAAGACACTGATGAGACTGCAGGAAATACATTGACACGGCGACAACCTTTGAACCCACACAGATAAACATCAATTAAACCTGACAAGAAGACGGCAGTCTAGACTTGCTCCGTGCCGGTGCGTGTCAAGGCCTCATGTCATTGACTCGTTGCGTGTGTTTAATGTTTCATATTTTGTGTTTTGTGGACTTAATTTATTTAAATGTCTGTAAACTGTTATTTATTTTTTAAAACCAATATGACGACTTCTTCACGAGCGATGTTTTAGTCTTGGTGTATAGATTTCTGAAGATGGCACAATAACTTGCCGAAATGCGTAAAATCAAAAGGATTTTACAAAGACACGAAGATGGCAACAAGGTAATATATCCTTTTATTTTTAGCTCAAAGTGACTTGGAAACTGAAGTAATAATAAAAATACCTCCGTCGCAGCAAACCTGCTTACTCAGAAAATTTCTAATACAGTTTGGTTTCTTAGTAAATTTACCATAGGGAAGAAGCTATTACTGTAGGTCTGATGGTAAGAACTAAGCCTGACACCATGTTACTTTTTTGTTTTGAGGTGCCCAGAGACCAAAAATAATAGTCACTAAAATTTATATCTGTATACACAAGAGCTTTAAGATAATATACAAAATTGCATGTGATTGCATTTTGAATTTTTGAGTTTTGTTTATGTAAACATTTTCAAAATTGTTAAATTTCTTGACTAGTTATATTTTTAAAGCTGTAGTATTACCATGATTATGACAAATGTTATCTGTATCTCACAAAAATTATAATCAAATCAGACATAAAATTTTTTGTTTTAAGTAAAATTTTTATATTTTTTTCACCAACTACTTCGTTGTTGTTGTTGTTGTTGTTGTTTTTTTTTTTTTTTTTTTTTTTTTTTTTTTTTTTTTTTTTTTTTTAACTTATTGGAATATCAATCAAAATAATTTATGATACAAAAATTTTGTTTTCAATTGTTTTATTTCAACCCAGCTTTTAATACATAAATCACAATGTATTACATTAACATTGAAACTTGGCTGTTGCCTCTGCATCTATTTTCTTCCTGCTAGGCCTCCTTTCCTGTTCATAGAAGTTGTTATCTGTACCAAAAACAACGAAGGTGCATGATTGATGACCACTCCCCTCTGCAGCCATGGTTTTGAACACGATACTCCTGTGGATCTTGAATTTTTCGAAGTCTTTGTGTCCTTTGAAGGGTATTGGGTGACCAAACTGCATCCTTAACTTCACGGCCAAGACCCGGGACTGATGTTCAATGGGCTGGTTCCTCCTCCGGGTTGGCCCCTTCTCCGGGCTGGCTCTCCCCTCCGGGCTGGCTCTCCCCTCCGGGCTGGCTCTCCCCTCCGGGCTGGCTCTCCCCTTCGGGCTGGCCCCTTCTCCGGGCTGGCTCTCCACACCGGGCTGGCCCCTTCTCCGGGCTGGCTCTCCCCACCGGGCTGGCTCTCCCCTCCGGGCTGGCCCTCCCCTTCGGGCTGGCCCCTTCTCCGGGCTGGCTCTCCCCACCAGGCTGGCTCTCCCCACCGGGCTGGCTCCCCCCTCCGGGCTGGCTCTCCCCTTCGGGCTGGCTCTCCCCACCGGGCTGGCTCTCCCCTCCGGGCTGGCTCTCCCCTCCGGGCTGGCTCGTCTGAGCTGTTTGTTTTCGGCCTGCTTCCTTCTGACTGTCTCCTTTTGCAATGCCTCCCTTTGTGATGCTTCCTTCTGGCTACCACCTCACTGGTGGTTGTGCTCCTCTTGTCTGGGACGGGAATTGAGGCGAGTATTTACTGTTGGTCCGCCCAAGTGACTTTCTTCAAATCCGCCAGTCGGTACTGCGTCGCTTTGTCGGAGGTTGTGGGGGACGCCTGGGATGCTTTGTTTTTAACTGGAACAGTTGCTTGCACTGCGTCAGCTCGGGTGTCTTGAACGATGGGTTGATTTAGCCACTTGCCAATACTAAGGCAAGAGCATCCCACAAATATTAGAATACCAGATACGGCACTTACAGGAACCATTTTTATACTTGTTCCAAGTAATGTTTGAAATGAAAACATTACCACGGTTATTTCTTAATTGTTAGTTTTTGTTCAAGGTTAATTGCAACATGTTGAAAAATCTATTTGCAAGAATTCTTTTGATATGGGTATAGCTTCTCAGTGACTTAAAATTAAATATGGTTTTAATCTAATTTGATTATGAAAACTCTATAATATAAATAAAAAAAATTATTGTAGATAATAAATTATTTTTGTCACTGTTTTTAACTACTCACATTTTTGTTCACTATTATTATTTTATCCATTTCATCTTTACTTGAAGTAGGAACTTTGTCATATCATCTAATCCCGGCACTAAACCAAAAGTATGCAATTTACCATTACATTATATATAGGAAAATGTTTTATGTCGAAAAAAGATCCGGTTAAGTTTATTGCAGACAGTAAATTGTCTCTAAATATTGAGGATTTTAAGTTTTCAAGTAAGTAAATTACAAAACACCCCTGTCACAGCAGACCTGCGTACTCAGCGAATTTTTAAGATATTTTTGTTTCATTATCGAAGAACTTTTTGGTTATATAATTGCCAATCTTTACAAGGAAATGTAACATATTTAATGGCATTGTATTTCTCAGTTAATTATTTTTATTTAATAATTTATATATTATTATTTATAAGGCAATAAATTATTTTTTTTTAATCAGTCATAAAATTGCATATTTAAGCTACCAAGCAAAAGGAATGATCTGTGTACAAATCCCAAAACATAAACGTTCCAAATTAGACAAATGCAGAAGACAGCTGATCAGCATAAGAACAGACACCTTATTATCTTCATCTCTCTTTCTCCCATTACCGGTATACACTTACTAGCTCTTGCCTGGCACGGCTTCGCCTGTGATTGAATTTATTTTATAGGTAATAAAATCTTTTTAAAGAGCAACGAAATCTATTCCCTTAAGAATGAGAAACAATGAAGTTTTGTGAGTGGGGCTTTGAAGGAATTTCGCAAAACCTGTTCTTAGTGACAAAAGGTATCTTAAATAGAAAAAAGCCCTGAGAAAGTATGAGCATATAGGAAAGACCATGTCAAATATCAACCCTGTTGGCCCTACAGTCATTTTTAAGTATGTGGTGTGGAGCCCTAAATAACATCAAAAACTATACTTGCAAAACTGTTTGTTAGTGAACAACTATTAGCAAAACGGAACGTTTACATTAAATTTCAACCCGTAGGATCTATGGTGTTTTTGAGAATTTGTGGGGAGTAGCCCTCAAATTTGATCGAAATTTGCAAAATCGATTCTTATTAGGGTGTCTATTTTATTTTTCTTTCAAAATTCAAGACTAATTCCAGACATTTTCAAGACTTCTTTAGTTTTTTCAAGACTATTTCACTACTCGACATATTAATTTCTATTTTACATTTTACAAAATTATTTATACAGTTGACACTAACACATTTGTTTTAAAATAGTATACACATACCTTCCGTCAAGCAGCTCAAATTTTATTGTTGAATATAATCACTAAATGTTTTGTCGAGAATACGACATTGTCAAGTGATACAAGAACATACTATCCAAGGATTGGTCAAGGATCAAAATAGACAAACTGAACTGTGTTTGTGATATGTTTTGTCTATTTTAATCCTCAAGACCAATCCTTCGATGTATAGTATGTTCTTATATTACTTGAAAATGCTGTATTCACGGCAAAGCATGTGGTGATAATATACAACAACAAATTTGAGCTGCTCGACAGAGGGTATGTGTATACTACGAGGGCTATTCAGAAAGTAAGGAACGTTTTCGCCTCATGCTGTTGTACGAGCGCGTATCGAATATATTAGGGTATGAGAGTGCTCGGGGCCTCAGTGGCTACCCAGCCGTGACACTTGGAACATCGTCGTGCCGCCCATTTTCTTTCTATTTAAATTCAAAATGGCCGCTTCCGTAAAAAGTCCCGCCAGTTGCAAAGTGCGATCGGTAACACGGTTTTTGTTGACAAAAAAACTTAAAACCGGTAAAGATTTATCGAAAAGTGTGTGGAAGTATGGGAACAATGTCTTGAATGAAAGTTCTGTGCGTAAGTTGTGTATTCAGTTTAAAAATGACCGAACCAATGTTCTTGATAAGCAGTGGAGTGGACGACCGAGCGTTGTGACTGACTAACCGGTCACTAAAGTTGACGATAAGATCTGTGAAAACCGCTGCTCCACCATAACAAAGCTTTCGTTATCTTTCCCTCAAGTTTCACGGACTTTGCTGTGTTGAAATTGAAAGAATAAAAATCGATAAATCTCTATCGGTTTTTAGTTTTTTGTCAACAAAAACCGTGTTATCGATCGCACTTCGCAACTGGCGGGACTTTTTACGGTAGCGGCCATTTTGAATTTAAATATGCTCCAAGTGTCACGGCTGGATAGCCACTGAGGCCCCGAGCACTCTCATACCCTAATATATTCGATACGCGCGCGTACAACGGCGTAAGACGAAAACGTTCCTTACTTTCTGAATAGCCCTCGTATTTCAGTCTTCAATAGCAGTTCAGCGGCTAATAAATTTTGGTCTTCAATAGCAAATCAGCGGCTAGTACAATGAATCTTAATATTTTTTGTCAAAAACAAGACTATTAAAATGAAACCATAAAATTCTAACTTATTAATAATAAGCAATATTTATTCAGCAACAACATTGAAAATTAATACGGTTTGAATTAAAATAATGCACAAGTGTGTAATTCTATTTTTATTAAATACTAGCTGTGTGCCTGTGTCCTTCGTAGGGCTGTTTAGTTTATTATTAAAATAAATAATATAAATAATTCCACAAATTCAATAGTGATTTGAAAATTTATAGAACACATAAAAATTGCATATATTTGTTAATAATTAAAATGTTGCTTCTCCTTGTTTTTCTTTAGCTTGTAGGCCAATGGTAGTTAACACCATTTTTAGGCCATTTTTCAGCATACACTGAATCAAGAGTCAATACCAGCGTCTCCTCACGGTAGTCACGAGCATTTACTGTCTACAGTCGCTAGCGTTTTGATTGGGGATCATAAGTGTCTCCAGTTAGCAATCTTGATTGGCGATCACGAGCGTCTTTATAGTTAAAATTGTTTATAAATTTCAAGACTAGAAGGCAAATTCAAGACTAATTCCAGACTTTTCAAGACTACTAGACACCCTGTCCCACTAAGGTTTAAAGCCTGAGGAACCTCAATACTCATGAAAGAAAGGAACAATTCTAGACTACTTTACAAGATTCACCCACTTCCCCTAACTTAACATGTACCTTGATGCGCCAAACGCGGTGCAGCTGAAGTAGAGGTGGCGGGTCTCGAAGGGGAACAGGAATGGACAGGAGTGGTTGAGCTCCTCACACCAGGCGGGCAGCGCACCGGAGCTGAGCACCAGTGGCTCCTGTATCTGCTGCACCAGCTTGTTGGTGATCTACTTGCTGGTGAAGTCCTCCGTGGCAATGTGGCTCTCCACGCCGTCCGCGTCTGCAAACACACCGGAGAGAATGGTACGCGAGTACGGGTAAGGGGGCGGTTTAAGTGTCTGCAATACCCGCCATATTGGATTTTGATTACTACACATTAATGTTAAATTTCATCCCTTAAGAAACAACACCGCCTAAGTGTTATTTTCGGCAAAATTGAGATTTTTCTATCTCAATGGAAACATGCATTTAACACACCCTTGTGACTTGTTTAGCGAACAATCCAACAGAATTCTCTGCTATCTTATATCTTCTAACACCGCCTACCTCACTAACTAAAAAAAAAGAAAAATTTACCACCAATGTTCTCCAGTTCTAGCATGGTCGTCAACAAGAGACGGATGTCATTTTGCATAAGGTGAAACTTATTTACCATTTTGATTGATTTCCATTGATATTTAAAAGATCATACATTGTGTTAGTTATTTTCTTGGTTATAAAACATTTCATGAGTCAAATTAATAGCTTTAAGTGTTTATTGGAGATAGACGGAGTTATATCGTACTCTTCCTGTAATACAACACCGTCTATATCCCTAGCGAGGTTTTGGCTCTCCATCAAAGTTTGCATCTTGTCACTTAGGTGTTACATGTTTCTTAAGCGACGATTTGAAATACGCCTTTACTAATCGTAAAAAAAGATTCAACTTTATGTAATTTTAAAGGAATTTGTAGTACCTGTTGGACTATGAAATAAAAAGTTTTATATTATTGTTTGTTTGATTAATTGCAAAAAAGTATCCTCAGCATTTTTTGTTCGAAGACGGACATATTTTTCAGAAATTCAATCTTATAAATTGCTGTATAATCGTGATTTTGATATCTCAGTCCCATAGATATTACAATATCCTTTAAAATGACATTAAGATGAATCTTTTCTGACCTATATTAAAGGCATAGAGGACATTTCAAATTTACCATTTAGTCTTATAGGAATATAAGTCCAAGGTTTTGGTATTGCTGACTCGGAAAAAAGTTTCAGAAAATAATTTTTCTGGTAGAGTTTATGATAAAATTAATTTAATGTCTAAATTTCATAGAGGGAACATTTTTCATAACCAAAATGTACTTTTAATTAAACCGACCAATAGCCCAAGTTAGATTAGGGGAATGAAAGTTGTTTGGTCAGGCTGTTGTAATGGTTCTAGTACTCTATATTTAGCTCAGTTTTACAACTTAAATAACTTTGTTGTGCTTCACTTCATTTTTGTGTCTAAAGAAAATAGTGTTCCATCGTTTGCCAAACAAAGATGGACTTTTGCTCCATTTTAACCGAACTAAAAGTAAGTATATATATAAAAAAAAACCCAGTATAAACTATATATAATTTTAAAACACAGGGTGTCTAGCAATTGTTACAAACCTATTTTATAGGCTTTTTCAAGACTTTTATCGAAATTTCAAGACCTCGCATTTTGTATAAATACTAGTGATGGGTCGGTTGCAAAAAATATCGGTTCAGTTTCGTTTCGGATTTTCACTCGAACCGGTTGTCGGTTTTCGGTTTATTTTAGATGTAATCATGAAACAACTCAAGGTTACCATCTAAAATTATTCTGATGCCTATTTTCCGCCTTTTACACATTTATGCTTTTTAAATAAGACCAGTTAGTTATTGCAAGAAAATATATAAGTATTAAATGTCTATTAGCGAATTTCCCCATAGGGAATACGCTATTACGGTAGTAGCCATGGTAAGACCTAAGCCCGGGACCATGTTACTTTTTCGTTACTTTATTCGTCATATGTACTATATGTATATATATATATATATATATATATATATATATATATTATATTTAAAAAATTAAACATGAGTACCCTTTTTTTAGTGGTTTTATTCACTTACACGTGTTTCGACAATTATGTCATGGTCACAGTGAAGTATTATTTTAATAAAACTTAGTACCTAATAACTTTAGAAATTTGTTTATCATTTTATCAAATAATTCATTAAAACAGATGTTTTTTATTCCATTCAGATGGGGTAGGTGTTACTTTTTACTCTTTATTTTCATAATTTGGTCAAAAATCGGGTTTTGTTTATGGACTTGCATTACGTTTAGAATATTATTTTGGTCTTCTTGGTAACTTTTATATATATAGTATTCTTCTTTAATATCCATTCTGCTGCCTTTGTTTTCAAAATTTAGAATTGTTAAGTTTTCTTTCACTGTCTGGTAGCTGTGATCTGATTGGAGTACGTGCTCTGCGAAGTTTGATTTCTGGGTCGTCATATTATTTGATTTTATTGCTTGTATATGCTCGGCGTATCTTTTCTTGAATGATCTCCCAGTTTGGCCGATGTAGTATTTTTGGCAATCACTGCAATTTATTCTGTATATCCCACTTTTTTCAAATTTGTCAACAACTGTATTTTCTGATTTAACTAATTTATTTATAAGTTGAAATGCGTTGTTTCTTGTTTTGAAACTTAAATTATAGTTACTGTTTGCAAATGTTTTTCTTATGCTTTTATTTAGGATAGCGCTAAATGGTAGACATAAGTACTCACTTTTTTTGTCATTTTGAGTTATTTGCGTTGATGATTTATTTATTTTTCTTCGTATCATTTTGTCTATCATTTTTTCTTTGTATCCATTTGCTGTCGCAATACATTTGATGGTTTTCTCTTCTTTATTGTATTCATTTGTATTCATTGGTACACTTAGTAATCTATTAATAAGGGCATGAAACGTTGACATCTTATGTTGCCACGGGCTGTTGGAGTTAGCTGGTATTACTAGGTCGGATTGTGATGGTTTTCGGTAAATTTTGAAACTATGTTTCTTATCATCGTTTGCTATTGTTAAGTCTAGAAAATTTATAGAGGAGTCTTGAACTTCCATTGTAAATTTAATTGATTTCGAAATAGAATTCAAGTATGAAAGAAGATCATTAGTAGTGTTTTGTTCGCATTTTATCAAACATAAAATGTCATCAACGTAACGAAACCAGTAGATAATATTTTCTTTGAAAGGATTTGTGTCGTTTAATATTTTTGTTGTTTCTAAATTTTGCATATATACATTTGCCAGTAGACTAGAGAGGTATTTGATTTTTTATTTTTTATTTTAAATTGATTTTTACACGTGTAAGTGAATAAAACCACTAAAAAAAGGGTACTCATGTTTAATTTTTTAAATATAATAATCATAGTAGCCCTCATCTGTGAACTTCATTACCTAATATATATATACATATAGTAACTGATATTTAACTGATATTTGCTTACAACACCCATGTGGTGGCAAACCTACATACTCACCCCATGGGGTTTTTATAGGGAAAATTAAAAAGTGCCGAATATTGATAGAAATTGATAATTACCTTAACTAACCATTACATTTCCTTACAACTTACATTTTCTAATGACATCCCATGGCAGCAAACCTACATACTCATTCCCACGGTGTTTATGGGGAAAATACAAAATCTCAAATTTCTTTGGAAATTCGCTGAGTACGCAGGTGTGCTGCGACGGGGGTATTTATTTACTACCTCTACATGTTTGAGCCAATCCTGGTTACCAATCTCATAAACTGATATTTTCCAGTTTATTTTTGAACAAAGTGTACAAATTTCATGCATCAGTTTCAAATCTGCACACTGCTGCAATTTGTCATTGGGCTATTAATTAGGATGTAGTAAACGAAATTAACTGTAGAAGAATCAGATAAGCTGGGCACGTTTTGAGAAGAGGGGAGAACAAATTTAAAACAAGTGGTAATAAGGAATCCAGAAGGAATGCGACCAAGAGGAAGTCCACAACAAAAATGGTGGAGTTGAGTGAAGGCGGAGTTTTGAAATAATATCAGTGATCAGTACCGCATTTCCCACTAGGCCCACTAGGCCCAGGCCTAGGGCGCAAAATTTTAGGGGGTGCCAAATTTCAAGGGGTTAAAAAGGGAAAATTTGTGATTCATACGCGTAATTATTTCCTAGAAAACGCCTGCAAAATAGGGCGACGCAACGCAGACCTTTCTGAGTTGCTTTGCTTCTCGGCGGCCAAACTAAACAAATCCTAGGCCTACTCCACGGACAGTAGGCCTACTACATCCTTGTTATTTTATACATCATCCAAATAAAGTTTTGACAGTACCAAAGTTATTACTTATTTAAAACCCGCGGTTACACACATTTTTCTTTCAATATAATATGGTGTTGTCGATATTCCACTTCAAGATTGAGCTTTTGAAGAAGTAAAGAAGATTGAAGAAGTGATGTAACAGTGACAACCTGTTATATGTCAATTACTGCGAAGTATAATATAATACTATACATTTTAGAGGATTTGATTTATTTAAAATTTCAAAATATACAGTTTTGTGTATACAGTATGTCATTAAACCCCGTCACTGACTATGCATATTAGTATTCTACACATCAAAATAAAAATCTAAAATGTGTAGTTTATTTTTCATTTCGGCTCTGTTTAGCCTCTATCCGCCAATTTGTTTTTTTTTTTTTTTTTTTTTTTTTTTTTATAAAAAATGTTTATATCCGTGATGGATCACTATATTAATTCAATATTTGGCATTTAATCACACCAATTTTTCATTTTCAGGGGAAAATATTTTCTAAAAAAATCACCATTAAAATAATTTAACACAGATATTTCAAACCTCGTTAATATAAACAATATTTTACAGGAGACAAAAAATAAATTTTACAGTTAAAGATACCAAGATATGGAGTAGGCCTACGGTATATTCAGATAAAAGTAACGGAGATATTCATGTTTTTCTGTATAAAACCTCGATTTTTATTTTCATTCATGCAAATTAAGGTTATTTTATTGAAAAACTACAATAAGCTACGCCCGCACAACGGCGGCACGGCACAGACAGATGGGCGGATCGGCAATTTTTAAGTTTTTAACATTGAAACTCATTAGAGTGCGCGAACTAGGGTGATGATACTTCACGCAATGAACACCCCCGGAAGATTCGCACCTACCGCAGTTTTGCAAAAGATTCGGGAAAAAGAATCTCAGGACATTTCCGAGCTACCTTACCGATCGTGATGGCTGGTATACCCTCCGAGACGGGCGGCGCGTTATCTTCGTTGTTCTACCCAGCTCGCAATAGCAAATTGAGTTGTTAGAGCGATTGATCTCTTTTGACGAAAAGTGCGGATGGCCGGAACGCTGGGTGTCCGCTATACCACCGTATGTTCGAGTAAGCGCAACCTCTCAAAAAACTGCGGGCCGTGCCATGCGCCCGTCCGAGAGCCGTGCCGCCGTAGTGCATAACTCCGTTATTTAGATCTCCGTTGTTAGATCTGTAGAATCTTGGTATCGCTTAGGAGTAACATTTAAACGGACGCATTTTTTTAGGAGTAACATTTTGTTGGGGCTGTGTGGGCGTAACAGATTTAATAAGTCTGTCGACTTTTTTGTCTCTTGCAAAATTTTTATTCAATTTACCGGTTTTGAGATGTTTGAATTTAAAGTGGCCGTCATTTTGAGAATACACGCACCGGAAAAAATAATCGTGACTTTATTTATTTTTCGTGGCCGGTATTGCGGCAGGGAGGGCGCAACTGTTTTATGTGCCTAGGGGCGCCGTTTGGCTAAATGCGGCCCTGTCAGTGATGAAGAATGATGCGGAAGATAGAGGAAGATGGGGGCTATGTTGCGGGCCAAATATCTTCAGCGATATGTATATGGCCCCTGGAGTGTCATAGCCAAGTTAATCACCTGGTCATCAATAAAGCTTCACAAGTGATCACAATTAATCAACACTCCTCTTTAATTTATATTGAACTCATTGTTGTGGGGTGTTGGGCATTGCAACAAATGAAATCTAAGTGCTCAATTTTCTTGTTGTTTCTAAGATAAATTGATTTTTAATCAAACCAATTTAAGGTTTCATATAGTTAAGATATTTCTGTTGAAGTAAAGAATTCAAGCTTTCAAGTAAATAATTATGTAATTTTTTTATATACCTCTTTTTAACTCTTGTCTTAATTGCAGGTCATCAAGCTAAATGCCTGGGAGGAAGGTTTTGAACAAAAATTTAAAAGAATTCGAAGCAAAGAAACAAGTCTCCTTAAAAAGTTTAATTTTCTTCAGTCATTTTCAGACTTCATCTGGAATGCCAGTAGTGTTGGGGTAAGTTTATGTTCTGTACAGCTACCAAAATATGTAGCACTAGTCAAGTGGCTTATAGGGACCAAAGTCCCTAACTATAAATTAAAATCGTATCGACCAGTACTTCAATACGAAAGTTTCAAGAAGATTGAATTTTTACTGACATTAAGTAAAAACATATATACTGTATAATAACATATATATAAATAATGCAAATGCTCAGCCCCCAGGTGATGATGACAGATGATGACAATAAATTCGTAACACCCCTTGTTGATTTTTACTCATTTAACGCAACAAATCGTGTTATTATAGTGTTTCACCACTTGAGGTGATTATTGATAGATCATTTTCACTCATTGTCATCATTTCTCTCTCGTTTTAAAATAAAACCAAAACACATGTTCTAATATGCACAAAATGGATGTTTTTTCGAACCACCATGTTGTTCTTATGGAGGGCTATTTACATTATTTCTCAGTTCATGGTAACCTTATGGACACGCTGATATTTTTTCTTCGTGCATGCGACCGAGACCTTTAATTTGAGACCCTCCTGGTTTATTTTATGCTAAAACATCATCCTGAAATTTTTGAAATGCTAAAAATTTTGCTAAACAAATTTAGCTTACAAAATTATATAAACTAGAGATCGCCTCCTGATCGAAATTCGATCAAAATTTTAGTCAAATCGAACCCTAGAAGCTTAAAAACATTTTAGAACTAAAACATCTGTTCTTGATATTTTTCTAGCAGTTGGTTTTACAACAGCTGTCTAATGATTCAATCAATTCTCCTTCTTCCATAAGATTAACATTGAAACTTTGAAAGCCTGTAGTGCGTAGCCCTGGAGTCCGATGTGAATTATAATGTGATTCTGCTCATCTACAGGACTATTCCTTTCTAACGGTATGCTCAGATTTATCCTATGATGCACACGAGCTGAGAAAAAAGGAGGAAATGAAACATGCTATTAATATATAGATTTATTGATTCCCTCAGTTTTTGTTGTTTTTCTAAATAAACCAACCAAGAAAAAAACAAATTTACAAAAATGTTTTTGCTATTTTCCAAACATTTTCTGGATTGCTAACTATTACATTTTGAAATTTCAATTTCAGGTTCAATTTGTTTCATACTACATCTTTTTAGGTGATAAAAACAAGGAGCTAAACAGTTATGTAGCCTTAGGAGCATATTTGTATTTCAGAAAGTTGAAAGTGCCTTTCAGCTTACTCCCGTATGCATTTGTGGCTTATTCCCAGGTCAGTTTAATTTATTCCATGTGTGGCTTTTAGATTTGTTTTCTGATTGTCTTTGTTTTTTACCTGCGATGTTTGATACTGACCACAAAATCAATATAAGTTTATATATATTTTTGTGTTTGTCACTAATAATACCACTGCACAAAGAGAATAGAATAGAATTGATTTATTTCATGGTAGTAGGCTTTATATCTTGGTGTCACCAATTTTAACAAAACCTGCCGGTGAGAGAAAAATTAAATAAAATGCAAATTCTTTATTTCAACAGGCAAAGTTAGGGCCATGTGGTCCTGTCTTACACTTAACCTGATTTCAATATTCTTGATTTCAATATATTCAACTAAATAATAATATTAATAATAATTTAAAAAATTAATAAAAAGGCATCCTTATTAATTTTGAAGAAAACAAAATTAAAATCCTTTATGTGTTTTATTTCCAAATAAATTAAATGATCAAAAATTACAACTAAAACATAAATGTAATATTCCATAAAATACTTATTTGTATGCAGACGATACAACTATATTAATAAAAGAAAAAATGTTGCTCATATTCAGAGAGAACCATTCCTGACACTCCCAACAGTTTAAATGTCTGTTTTGCAAGCAATGGACTAAAATTAAGTGTAAATAAAACTCAATTAGTTTGTTTCTATGCTAAAAGTAAAAAATCAATAAGGCCCGATGTAAATATCGAGAACAGCACTCTGCAATTCGAAACCTTTTTGAATTTTCTTGGAATGGGAATAAACCAAAACCTTAATTAATTGGAAAGACCACTAAGGTTTTACTCCTCAAGTAACCTTCATGCATTCTGGTAGTTCGACTTTGCCTCGTAGTTCTTAATGGTAGTTGGCCATTTTGAAAATATACCGTGAAATAATAAATTTTTTCCTGAAAATGTACATTGATATGATAAAGATTCATACCAAATATGAACTTAACAGAACTTTCTGTTATTATCTGTTACCGTATATGAAAAAAATTATTATGTGAAAAAAACAAAATGGCGGCTAATGGCTAAATGGATTGTTTGACATGTCAAGAGGTCTTTTTTTGGTCAAATTGATGAGTCCTATCAGCCTCGGAAGTTTATGACATTTTTTATGAATACCCTGTATATACATGTTTTTATCACTAATATTTACATATTAATGTTTACAGTATAAAACCAATTTTATACTGTAAATATAAAAAGTTCTAGTGTATTGAAAGGAGTTGTATTGAAAAACAAAGAATGTAACTTTGAATGCTGCTCAACAAAAATAGACATTATTTAATTATTATTATCTATTTATTTATATTTGACATTGGGCTAAGACTGTGCGCATTACAACTTTAGTGTCGTTTCTGATTCCAAATATTGTTGATTAACTGTCTTTTCAGAGCCTTTCATCCTTGAAAAGAATCCATGACTTCTTGAATGGCGGTGAATTGTCAATTAACCAAGTAAAACACGATGTCAGTGAGAGTAAGTTTCTTATATTCACTGTGGCAAGGCTAAATGTTTTCTCATACACAAAATTAGCTTTAGAAAAAATATAATGTGTGTACTCCTTGTAAGAATGAAGGAAGGAAAGGTAAGAAATAATATTTTTATTGTTAATGAAGTGGTGTTAAATGTGGTATTAAAAACTTTCAAGACATCAGTTAACTTGACCTGATTTTTAGGTTTTTATTATGTTTTCATTTAAATATAATTTTTCTAAACCATTTTCTTGTTTTATGTATATAACTAGTTAAAAACCTTTCCAGATAATGCAGTTGAGATTGAAGGTGGCTCGTTCGCATGGGGGAAAACCCAAGGAGCTGTGTTGCACGACCTCACTGTATCTGTAAAACGGGGATCACTAGTGGCGGTGGTGGGTAGCGTTGGGTCGGGCAAGACCTCTCTACTCTCAGCCTTGCTTGGAGAAATGGAGAAAATTGGAGGAAGCATAAAAATACTGGTGATTTTCGAGTAGAATATTTTTAGCGAATTTCCCATAGGGAATAAGCTATTACCGTAGGTCTCATGGTAAGACCTAAGCCCGGGACCATGTTACTTTTTCGTTTTTAGGTGCCCAGAGACCAAAAATAATAGTCATTAAAAATTTTATATATATATATATATGTATATATGTATATATATATGTATATATATATATATATATATATATGTATGTGTCCCTAGACACGATAACTCTCGTAAAAATGGTCCAATCGACACCAAATTTGGTAGAGATGTGTAATCCTACGTTTATTCGGATGAGTTTGAAAACCAGACATAACGACCTACCGGAAGGGGTAGTTTTGGGGGGTTTTGTACCCCAAAAATGGGTTTTTTGCATTTTTCATATGTAAAATTTAAATATTTTAAATTTTTATTTTGACCATTGGATTTAGCTAAAAAAAACACACAATTTAGTACTTTGAAGCTTTGTTCTATCTCCATTGGTTACCGAGATATTACAAAGTCTAAAGACAGTACATTGTCTTTTAGGGCTCCAATGTTAATCTTATGGAGAATAAGGATGTGTTAATATTTCACTTATTAACCAATATTTTTGGATGAAACTTGGTATTTAGCTTCATTTGGTTGAGATTCATCCATTTAAGGTAAAAAATCTTGGTTTTTGTACTTATCATGGCAGCAAACCTGCATACTCTTTTCCCATGTTAATCATATGGAGAATAGGCAAACTCTTTTATTTATGTACAGATATTGATGAAACTTACTATATGTCTTTATATGGTCGAAATACATTTTTTCTATGCTAAAAACCTACTTTTAGTGTCCCCCATGGCAGCATACCTGCATACTCTTTCCCTATATTTATCTTAAGGAGAATAGACATTTATTTCCCTATTTATGAGCAAGTGATGAAATTTTGTTTACAAGTTTAGCTGGTCAAAATTAATATTACTAATTTGGAAATTCGCTGAGTACGCAGGTCTGCTGCGACGGGGGTATTGTTTATTATCTTAAAACTTTTTTATCTAACCTTAGTGAAACCCCAGTCTGTGAAACCTTTCATAAGTCAGGAGTGTTTTTGTGATATTTTTTCTGTCTACATGACTACTCAAAGTATTCTGGGAAAGTAGGGAAGTATTCAAAGTATACAGGGAAATTCGCTAAAAGGCCATACCTACAAATATTTTCCGCTTAAGCCTACCCTAATTCTCCGGTCTCTTAGATGCACTACAATGTTACTATCAATGTTGGCATTTTCATCAACTGAAATGAAATCCTTGTCCTCTCAAACTGCTACAAATTCTCAGATTACCCTTCAAGGTCATGGCACTGAACCAAACTGAACAAACAATATCTCATTGAGTAGAAAAGGAGAGGAGAGGAAGGAGATATTGGGGGGATGGACAATGCCAGGTAAACAGTATGTTCAATATACTCATGTGAAAGTTGGGTTTGTCAGACCGGGGTTTGGTTAAAAGCGTTTACAACAATTATGTCTAAATTTGTGAAGTAGATTCTTACAATGACCAACCCATGACAATGCACTTGATCCGAGTAAAGAAATCATCTGGGTTAGCAATTTACACAACCACATTGAATAATCCAGTACTGCTTTGTGCTAACCTAAAAAAATCATCACAATAGACTTTTTTAATGCCTTAGAATAATTTGAAACAAATATTGTAATAATATTTTAGTGTTAATTTCACACAAACAACCAAAAACACTCATACGATGAAAACATAAATGTTTTAGAACAGAGGCATATGTCAACTATGGATGTAAGTAACAAATCATAATCCATGTGATATTAATGAATTTTTATGTGTTTATTTTATGTGTTTCAACGCCTGTGGCATCTCTGAACTTTTTGATGGGAATCAGCTTAAACCCCAGTCTTGTTACTATCCATTATCCAACGAGGACCAGTTGTTAAGTAGGATAATTAATTAATAACCAATGACAAATGGCAAGTTGGTCCAGAATCCAACCTTTAAAAAGCTACTAGCTTTACTCAGGATCGAACCGGCTACCTTTGGATTAAAAGGCGAGCACTATACTCCAACATTTTAAGCCGGTTTTTAATAGGTAACTTTGAACAAAATTTTATTCTTTGATGAACTTATTTTCAAAGTTTAATTATTTCGGAAACAATTGTTGTTTTTGTTTTTGCAGAGATCAGTAGCATTTGTGCCGCAACAAGCTTGGATACGGAATGACACTGTGAAGCACAACATTTTGTTTGGTAGCAGAAACAACGAGGCTTGGTACAGAGAAGTGCTGCGAGCTTGTGCCCTTGAGCAGGACTTGAACATGTTCCCGGGTGGCGATCAGACCATTGTTGGAGACCAGGTTTGAGTGTCGAAAAATGTGTTAAAATCTCGGGCAGGGTATCCCTTGGTTAAATTAAGTAAAATATTTGTTTTCCGATTTTATTTCTATACTTTAGCTTAGCTTAAAAACATGAAAAGGGTAAAACTGGTCATAAGTGTTTTAAATATGTTATCAATATCAATGTGATCTTAATTTTTAGCCTCGGACCAAGTAATTATGTACAATCCTCCTGGACACTATGATTAATATTTATTTTGTGTATTTTATTATCTACTTAATTGTTTTAAACTAAAAACAGTGTTGCTGTTGACTTTTCTTGAAAGATGATGGCTGCGATTATGACAATGTCGATACTTGTGCAAGTGAAATGACAAATACAGATGATTTGATTATATGTCTTGATCGATTATAAAGGAGTAAATAAGTCTTGCATCATATATTACCATCCATCACACATTACATTACATGAACTCCACCTAATCTGAAACCTCACTGAACGGAACAGGGTCAAACTATAATTATTTTGTGGTAGCGTTAGTGTAATTAATAAATTTAATTTAAGTTACCTATTTGACTCCTTTTTTAGGGAATGAACCTCAGTGGAGGTCAGAAACAGCGTGTCAGTTTGGCTCGTGCAGTTTACCTGTTCCGAGACTTGTATCTTCTGGATGACACATTGAGTGCCTTCGATGCCGTCGTCGGCCGTCAAATATTCGAGCGAGTCATCAGACCACGGGGGTTGCTGAAAACTAAGGTAGTCATTCGTTTATGGATGAATTGTTTTAGACCTATAATAAAATTTAGAAATATTTGTTTGACTTACTGTTGAATTATATTACAAAATGAAAATTCACAATTCATTATTCAGGTTTGTTAACTTTGCTGATTACACAATCCTTTTTTCGTCATTGGTGTCAAATTTCATTAATTTAATATCCCTGGAATTTAAGATCATCTTGCGTATTTTGGAACTTCAGTATTTTTCTTTAAGTTTTCTTTCAGAACACAAGTACATAAAGCTGAAATTATGATTATTATTTCATTATCTTGTTATTATCTGTTTTTAGGTAATAAGTTTTAACTTTGTTCGATGTAAACTTTGTTATATCATAATGGACAAAGAATATTGAACCTAAATACCATAAGGCATATGATACAAATACCTAAATTTTGCTCATAAAATTACTTTATAGTTTTTTAAAAATGCATATAAAAAACCAACCAATTCGCTAGGTTTACCAATTTTTTAAATTAATAATATTGTTTTATATTTAATAAAAAAATTCTTGAGTACTCTCTAATAACGGAATGCTTTTGTAGCCTTTGTATTTATAACTTGCTACTTTTGCACAGACGAGGATTTTTGTCACCCATTCACTCGCGTATCTTCTTGAAGTGGACACAGTGTTGTTCATAGAGGGAGGGAAAATTGTCGAGACTGGAACTTATGACGATTTAATGTCAAAGAAGTTGGCATTTTACAAGTTTGTTGAAAATAGCAAACAGCAATGTTTAGCAGGTAAAATACACATAGTTTTTACCTGTGTGACAATGTCATTGCCATTAGATCACCACACACGTTATTGCATTATATGTTATTGCTGTGCTTGGATCACCATACTCGTTATTTTATCATACATTATTGCTGTCGTCTTTAGATCACCACACACGTTATTGCATTATACGTTATTGCTGTTCTTCGATCACCACACTCGTTATTTTATCATACATTATTGCTGTCGTCTTTAGATCACCACACACGTTATTGCATTATACGTTATTGCTGTTCTTCGATCACCACACTCGTTATTGTGTTATACGTTATTGCTGTTCTTAGAACACCACACACGTTATTGCATTAAATGTTATTGCTGTCCTTGGATCACCACACACGTTATTGTGTTATATATTATTGCTGTTCTTAGATCACCACACAGGGTTATTGGCCCGTGGTGACAGGCGTTACCATTTTGATATAAATGGAATCACATAATTGAAGCACACATTCTTGAATACTGAAGGTTTATTTCCCTTAGGATTTCACGATTTAAAACCTAATGATTAATAGAATATGTATCCACCAGATACACTGCCTTCTCATATCTTATTGAGCATCTTGCTTACTCAGCAGATACCATTAATGCGTTTTAGCATTAAAATTGATGTTGATGATCTCCTGTTGACTCAATCCTGATGGCTTCCTCCTTATTATGAAATGTGTTCTTTAAATTTGTACTCTTTATAAAGTAAACAAATTTAATATAAATCATAAAAATTTTACAGTTGATGAACTAATGGCAGCTCTTAAATGCCAAGGTGAAATTCCACTGGAAGGATTGAAACCTAATACGCCTATCGCAGAACGTGGGGAGAATGGCAGCACTTGCAGGTTAGTTGGGGTGAACATTAAATTAAATGTGTTGTTAATAATCTACCACTAACATGTTTGTGATTTTGAGCTCTATAAGTTTGATTTTAAACTTCTCTTTGTGCTCAGAAATCTGTGCAGAGTGTTTAAGATTTTATCATTCCACCAACAAGTTGCCTTTTTCCTTGTCTTCTAAAAGGTCTATAAATTTACCAAAGTAATGAAAGTTTGCTTATTCATATAGTATGTTATTTTTTGTAAACAATGCCATGATCCCTTTTTTAGGTAAGTTAGTTATCCTATCTAACAATACAGTACTAGTTGGATGACCATGCTCTGCTGTGTTAAAACTTGGTATGCCAAAAGTGAAGTTATCAAAACAATACCAAACTCCTCACAACTGACTATGAAAAAGCTCTAAATTTAATTGAATTTTATTCTTTCATAAGAATTGCATTGGCCCAATGACAAGGGAGGCGCCTTACACACACACACACACCTATTGGCCGATAAATAAGTCAACCGATTTATCAGTAAAAGACGAAGCTATTTGTTGATTTGTTCAGTTGTAATTGTGCATATTTACTTAGGAATTTCAATATAAATTATAAATTAAATTGTGGTTATTCACACTCAACCAACATTTACCTAAGGAAATTATAGAATGTACAACGAGATCTGCAACCATAACAAGAGACGAGGCTCAAAGCAAACTTCTACATGCCACTATTTGTGTTATTTTTAACGTTAAAATATACAATCAAAAATATCTTGATCACACGATCAAAGTCATCTCATTGAATTCAACTTTCCTACTGAAAGTTGGTTACTGACCCAAACATTTAAAAAACCAAGCTTGGTAATTTTCCTATTAACTATTAAAAATACCTCTATTTTACAAACTAAGAAATATTTCTACAGTTAGATTCGCTATATAATATAGAAACTGAATATATAAATTTCATTGTACTTTAACCACTCTGTTGTGGCCCAGGAGCATGTAAACGATGATCGATAATTTTGTCTAGACAGAAATGAGCAGACAGTGCAACACAATCGGCTGACCAAAATGTATGTGAATGCTCCAACTTGAGAACATGGTTCACTGGATTGCCAACACCGTTCTACCGATTTTTTAGTTGGCCGACTGCAAAAGTGTCAGGCAAACAACACCAACAGTTTTTGCTGTCGGTCTGATAAAAAAATCGGTTTACCAAAATATTGTTGTGTGAACGCTCCAATGCAAATCTTTGGTTTGCCACTGATCGACTGATAAAAATTGGTGTGTGTGTGAAAGGGGTCTAAGAACTATAGTGCATTTGACACATAATTAGTGAAGAATGGTTCCGTAGTTACTGAGAGCTTACCATATCAACTATGTATATTGGACACAGTTTAAAAACTTTTTGGAGAATTTTTACTAAAAATCTAAACTTCAATAATTATTTAAATTCACATCAAACTGGTAACATTTAGAGTATTGGTTTGAACATAAATAAAAACATAAACTGTCTATCATAAAAATTATAAATAAATTCATCATAAAATTCAACACATAGAGTCAAGTTGAATATTCTACAGTTAATTATTTTTTACACACAGGGATAAATGCAAGGCATATCGAAGTATTGTGGAGACTGAAGAAAGATCCAAAGCTGTACATGTAAGTTTTGAATGTTGTGTAATAAAATTTGTGATTATTTTAATTTTAATTCTATAAAGAGCTTCTTTATAAAGTAATTTACACAATCTAGTAATTGCAAAATATTTGTTAACTTAATTATAAAATTTACAGTTTAAGTTAATTCTTGTCATTGAATCTACTTGTTTCTGATGAAAACTGTTGATTCAGGTGCCAAATTCTGTCTGCCTGGGATACTTGAAGGCCCGCTGGTTTCTCTTGCTGTGTTGCACGTTTCCTCTGGTGCTCCACCACTTCAGCAACCTCCTTGAGATGTGGGTCCTTCAATGCTGGGGAGAAGGGACCAATCACGTGATAGATATAGACAACGGCTCATGCGTTCGAGAGGATTGGGTCAAGGAGAGGTGCGGGATGTGTGTTGATGATAGGTGGAGGTATTACAACATTACCTACAACACGACAATAAACATTACCGACATTAATGTAACCTATGATGGAAACTCTACTGACTATGAAGATGAAGTGAATAGGGAGAAATTAGAGACGCTGATGGTCTTTTCTTCATTCGGACTCATTTCTGGTGAGATAGTACAGTACATTAGTTAAGGAGGTTTATGTTAATAAGGAGGTTTATAGTAGCATAGTCATTAATAAAGAAAAAAAAAATAATTACAATAGCGTCCTTGTATTCAAGTCTGGTGCAAACTTATTTCGCAACATCTCCATCTTCATCCGAAAATCAGTTGCTGAAATCAATTGAAAAATTGCTAAAAAAATCACACAATTTGGTTAAACTTTAGAATTAATTGTTAATACAAGTAAAACTTTTTTTCTTCCGATGTAAATTTAATTTGTTTCTTGTTCCTAATAAGTTTTAAAAAAACACAACCCACAGACCAAAAGCATGTAGGCCTAAACAAAGAATAAATTAAATACTTGCAAACTCACACTGTCACAACCATTATGCTCTTCTTCACACAAGACGCTCTCTCACTGGTTTGTTAAGCTATTCCTATAATTAAAACTCACCATTCTCTAAAGCCTTTTTCCAAACATCCATTAACCCCTGATCTCAAAAATCATTTCCTTTATATCCAACCTTGTTTAGAATCACCCAACAAATATTTTCCTACTATTCTCAACACCTTTTCACAACCCTTCATCTATCTACTTCTTCCCTTTTTGCATTCCGCCACCAAAGCTCACCCTCTTGTTGTGTATAGCCGGACTTGCCCTGGTGGTGGAGGTCGTGGTTCGACATCGCCTTCTCACTGTGGGTCATGAAGTCCACAGACGAATGCTGCGTGCTGTGCTCGCCGCACCGCTCTCGTTCTTCGATTTCACTCCGTTTGGCCGCATCATCACTCGATTTACTCATGATGTAAACGTCCTGGACTACTCGCTTCCCCGACAAGTTTATTGGTTCCTGTTGAGTATTACTGGGGTAAGTTTCAGAAGATGAACTGTTAAACTTAAAATGAAATTCATTTTATACCAAGAAGTTGTTAAATTGTCAAAAAAATGTTATATAAAGACTGTTGAAATTAAATTATAGAGATTTAAAATTATTTACGAAAATAAATTTAGTAGAACCTCCCATATCCGACCATGACGGGACAGCTGCATGGTCGGAATGGCCAAAAAGTCGGATAGCGGGAGGAGCAAATAAAACCCATTTCCTAGGTAGAAAAACAGTTATACAGTATTGTAATACAACTTTATTGTAGTGTGTAGAATGAGTGTTTCGCGTTTCGACTGGCTCAACAACGACCATGGGAATCACAGATAGATAGTCGAACAGTTGGTTGGATATTGGGAGGAGTCGGTTATTGGGAGTTCAGATAAGTAAGGTTCTACTGTAATTTCATTTCATTCATTTCATTTATTTATTGCAACATAACATTCATGTACATTACAAACAATAAGGCAATAAATAAATAATAATAAAGCACGTTCTTGACTTCAAATGTTAGTACATCAACAATAATATTACTAACAATAAATTATGAGATTAAAGTAAAATATGGTAAGTAAATTCTGTTTCATTATTCTCCGCCACAGCGCTGTGATCTCAGTTCCGGGCAGGCGCGGTAGTCTCTCTGAGTCAAGCAGTACAAAAATTACGCCATTTGGAGCTCACTGTCCGTTGTATGTACTCCGTAGCACTTGTTTGTAATGACAGAGTTGCCTCTTGTGAAATTTGATAAGTGATTTGTTTTCTGAATACAAGAAACATAAAAATATTTGTTATAGGCATTGCGTTCCCCCCCCCCCCCCCCCCCCCCCCCCCCCCCCCCCCCCGAGGTGAAACATTCAATAAAGAAGTTTATTGCTATACGCTGAAGAAACTGCATTGTGCAATACAGAACAAGTGCCGAGCAATGCTTACAATAGGAGTGGTTTTCATTTACGACAATGTCCGACCACATACTGTCAATGTGACGAAATGACTTCTTCGGGGCTTTGGCTGGAATGTGTTTGACCATCCTCCGTACAGCCCCGACGTCACTCCTTGCAACCTTAATTTATTTCGGTATCTGAAGTCTTTCCTTGGCGGTCAGAGGTTAAACAGTGACAAAGAGCTGAAAGAACATGTAACATCGTGGTCGACTTCACAGGTGGCAAAATTGTATGAAGAGGATGTACAAAAACTTGTGCCACACTATTACAAATGCCTGGAAACTCAGGGGAGCTATATATAAAAAAATAATGTAAGAGTTGTAGATTTGTTTGCAATAAATTAATTTTTTGCTGTATCTGTACTTGTTCTTTTTTATTGAAACAGAACTTACTTTCTGAACCTAACTCGTTCTTTGAAAAGAAAAACTTAGCATTTAAAGAACAGAAAAATTGTTTAAACTTATAATTGACCCACAACATCCAGTTTCAATACCATCACAATCATTCTACTCAATAGCCGGCCGAAATAATGTGCAATACATACAATTTACTATTATGGCTTAAAACATGGAATTTAAAAAAAGTTTTACAAAGTCTTGTGGTTACTTTTTTTATAATACAACTCATTGATTTAATTTTGATTTATAACACTATCAAAGTGATGTTTTATTAATAATCATTACTAGGTATTTCTAGCCCTTTCAGTAACAAATTATGTACTTTAAATATAGTGCAGTGGATAAGTGCTGCGCTCTCTTAGCAAACTCATTCACTAACGGCCAACAGTTTTCCTTGCTAGTAGCGATTACCGTTCGAAACCTTAATACACAATACACATGTCCAGGCTGCTGGACGGGAAAGCTCAGATGGTTAATTCGTAGGCTCCTTGGCCAGGATGTCTACAACGGCGCGGGTTCGATTCCCGCTCACGACCAAACCTGACCTGTTGGTGCAACATCTCTGGCAACATTGGTGGGAGGGCCCACGTTAAATAAACGGTGGTATAGCTTGACTGGAAGTTGACCGTATCGGTTAATTCTTTGTGAGTTACACCTTGGTCAACACTGATTTTGCTACCTTTTACTTACATTCACTGTATGTGTGCAACTACAGCTTTGAAATATGGGAGATAATCATATTTTTTCTCCAAGATGCCAATAAAATTGTTTCTACCTTCACTTATATGCATTTGATCAAGTCAATAAATGCCATGTCCTTTACACAGGACATGGGGGCTGAAAGGGATATAATGAGGTTTGTGGTAAATAATTCCAATTCCATTCGCTCCCAATACTAATCTCAATATACTGTTTAAAAAATGGGCTTTGAGGTATCACAGTTAGACTAAACATATCAATATTTGAGGACTCGTATTTAATATTTTTAGGGAAACAAACCCTTTAATTTTTTCAGTACTCAACTTCTTGTATTTCATCTGTTTAATTATTTCCAGATACTATCCACATCCATAATAATGTTGATACATGTGCCGGTTTTGTCCTATTTCCTGCTACCAGTTTTCATCGTTTATTCAATTCTGTTGGTAAGACCCTTTTAACTTTACCATCAACCTCATATGCAAATCTTGTGGATCATCAAGTTTTAAATATGTTGGTGTCTTTTAATTTCCTATGTTTGAGTATTCTTTACAAATATTTCCTATCATACATGCCAAAACTCACCTGATCACAATTTTAGATATGAAATTGATTTTGATTTTGAAATTGGTTTAACACTGTCAGTGCTCTGATCCAATCACAACTTTTTTTCGAAAAGTGTGAAAGTCCGATATATCGCCTCGCCCCCGATATCAATAATGAGGATTTAAAAGGGAATATTAATTTTCTTGATTGCTGTTAGGAAACACCGATGATTCCATTCTATTCTTCTTACGATCCAGATCCCAAGTATCACACTACTCTAGCAGTTTTGGGTTAACAATTAATTTATTTTGTTATGAATTTTTTTCTCCACTCTCTTGGAAACCCCAGCATTTTTCATAAATCATGTAAATATTTTCCAGCACCGAAAAGGTTAAATAAAATCAATATTCATATAAAAAATAAATATAATAATTGGATCCTAAGATTAGGGTTAACAAGTTATTTGTCTTGTCAATCCTATACTATAACATAGATGTTACGATTTTTCTTCATACTTTACAAATAACGGAGTTCTAGGTTAAAAAAAATATTTATATGATAAAAATAATATTTATATTATTTTTATATACATTTTTAAATTTCTGCTCGGAAAAATATTATTTTGTTATAATGTTGAGTTGAAATTTTAAAAAAATCTATCATTGGTCTTATGGAGTCTAAAATCAAACAAAAGAGTTGCTGAAAACAGCTGACTCAACTGTCAAAGCACAAACTACGTACTCCATTATAAACCTGTTGTTTTTTCCATTGTAGCCAGAAACTGAATACTAAATAATAAAATAATAAAAACAAATTATCAGTTTTTTTTTAATAGTACATTATACTGGTAATTATGACTATTTAGTTAAATAAACGTAAAGTAAAAGAATAAAAAAAACTCAGCAATTTGTAGAATCAAATTAAATTAAAAAATAAAAAAATAAATAGCAACAATGATGAAATCAGCTGTTAACCGAAGAGGTAAAATCCATGTGTTATATAGTTCCGACAAATTCATACTTGAGTACAGCACCCTTCGGCCAACATTAAAATATCCTGAAAGGCGAATGAACAGAGTGAACCAGCTAATCTTGAAATAAAAACCCCCTTGGGCTTGGCATTTTAGCATATACTGGCTGTAACTGATACTATAACTACAGTATAAAGAATTGTTGAAATTTACCGAGCAACTGGTCGGTCCCGGGTACTAAATAACAAATTTCTATTCTATTTTTTCAGCAGTTTTTTTTACCCTTTTCATTTATGGCATCGAGTCCACTAGTTATTTTAGAGATTGTTGTATATTCTCTCATATCCATTGTGCTATGTCAAATCACTGTGCTTAGTACTTTTTCATATTACCAAACTTTTCTCCATTAATCAGTAACTTAGAGAAAATTCAGCATGTGCTAATTATGTTTGCTAAGTTTTCTCATCCTCCTCACTGTGTTTGTTGGGTTTCTAGCGTTGCTACCTAAAGACCAACAGGGAGCTGAGAGGTCTTCAAGTGGTTTCTCTATCACCTGTCAACTCCCTCCTCGGTGAAACTTACCTAGGTCAGTGAAATCGTAACGCTTTTATAATTGAATTGATACCTTAATTAGTCATCTTCGGTTTCTGCTTCCCACCCTCAATCTTTACAATTACAATCTCAAGTGGAGTCTCGAGATGTTAAAGATGCTTTTTCAGGCTCGGCCCTTTTCCTACCTTTGGCAACCATGATCGACGCATCCCTCCTTCCACAAAAAGTACACCCAATTATATTTCACACATTGATATCTGCCCAAAACTGTAAATTTATTTATGTGTGTTAAATTAAATAGTTTTTTAAGTTTTCCTTTTCAGGGAAAAATATTCAATTCACATTTACAGATATGAAGTCAATAGCAAAAGGTAAACTGCTTAAAAACTTCAAAGGAATCACGTAAGCAATATATACCTACAAGATTCTTTTCCTTGTAGGGTTTGTCTTACTGGGTAGGACAGTTAAAGTGAAAGCAGTGTATGGTTGAAATTGAGTCTACTGTTTACAGGTTTTCAATCTTACCAAATTACGTTTGAGGTAACCAAGTTAAATCTTTTATGGTAATTTTCTTAAAAGTACAATCTCAGCAGCAAACGTTCCTCAATAATATAGTCTCCAATTTTCATGTTATATCAGTTCCTCAGACACTCTGACTTGTTTGCACGTTTTGCTTGCTGCATACTGTATTTAAGATAGTAAAAACTCACCTGTCTAACAGCAATCCTTTTCTGTTCAAACGCGATGATGCCCATGTGACATAGGGGCAAAACAATTGTTCGTGTTTGAACATAAAAGGATTGCTGTTGGATGGGTGAGTTTTTACCAATTTATAGCAATTCCTGGATGCCAGCCACCACAATACGTATTTAAGACTACCATGTTTAGTTTCAAGCTTGTTATTCCATTTAATTTGAATTTTTTTCAGGAATGACTTCCATTCGTGCATTCAAAGTTCAGAAAAAGTTCCAAGAAGAGTTTGATGCTAAGATTGATCTCCTGCAGCAATTCAACTACCATTTCACTGTTGTTACTTTGTAAGTCAGAATTTAATATTTTTAATCAATTAAAGTTTAAATGGTAATTCACAATATTAAGTAATATTCAATATGCAATGAATAGCCAGGCGCAATAAAATTATTGCATCCTACAGTCTGGAACAACTTAAAAAAAAAATGTCATAGGAATAAAAATAATATGCGTGTTCATGTTTGTTGTGAACTGGAAGCCATAAGGGAACAATAGTATGTCATACAAAGCATAATATTGGCATGCCTGGAGGGGAGGCAATTTGTCTTTGGCCGATATCGGGTGACATCGTAAAATTTTGGGAATAACTTTAAAATAAATGTTTTGTAATCCTAGGACGTCATTTTAGTTTCAAAATCATGTATTTTCATCACAGTATGTCATGCAATTTAACCATCAATGTAATTCTTCTTAATCCGGTATGTGTCAAGTTTGGACTAGAGGAAGTTTACTGTACTACAAACTATAACACCCCTCTCCACTTCCTGATACCTAAAAGTGTTTCTTCCTTGGATTTAATTTATAAGTTTAAAAAATTTACAAATCTTAAGAAGTTGCTTACCTACAGTGCATACTAGTATGGAACATTTGACCAACGGTATTAATTTATTCTTTGTTTATTTTGTTTTTCGTGACTCAATTGAGTTTTTATATTTTCTAATAATTTACTGGCGATGCCAAAGAAGTATTAATTAGTTAAAGGAAAATGAAGCAGCTAATAAAAATACGCTACAGTCTAAAGGGTTCAGAACAGAACAAAGAATTGTATTTAAAACTAAAAATTTAAACAGTGATTTATAGACAGGAACTTTATCTGACAAGGAGTATTATTCTAATTTGATGTATCAATCTTGTTTGACTTATTTTTTATCTGCGCAGGTGGCTAAATGTTTGGCTGGAGTTTCTGGGCATCGCAGTGCTGATTTTGACCAGTCTGTACGAAGTTTTCCACGTAGGCATGGTCTTGTCAGCACAGGCTGGCCAAAAGAGGGAGAGATTTGATAGTTTAGTCGTCCTCTTCGCCTCCTCTGTGAGTTGTAGTTCAGATAAGAGTTTTGGTCCATGTAATCTGTGTTATGAGAGTCATCCAGAAAGTAAAGAACATGTGCTCATTATGTATGGCATCAATTCCTTACCCCTTACCATCGCAAATATGTGCTCAAAGACTGGTTTTTATTTAGGAGGGTTTTCAATAGTTTAGTTTTAAAGTTTTTTTTTTTTGAGTCACGATAAAAAATAAAAAATAAATGTTTTTAACATTCTGGTTTAGGTTTAGTTATAAAAGATTTCACTACCAACTAATAGTTCCTCTAACATGGCCAAACAACCTCTTATAGACAACAGATTAAATACACCTTCCAAACCACTCAGGCGGTCATGTAAAAATATTAATTATATTCAAGCCATTTAGAGTTAGTTTTTATTTTAGCAGACAGAACCATACAACTGGGGCCTGGATAGGTGATTGAGGTTCAAGATCACTTTTGTATTTACTGCTAGTAACCTCTTTATCTTGCAAATATTGTCTATATTTCCTATTTTACTTTTTTTTAGATGATCTTCTGGTTTATGCAGTCTGTCAGATCTGCTGCTGAAATCGAAACTAATATCGTCTCGTTGGAAAGAACACAAGAGTATCAAGTTCTATGTCCAGTGAGTAAAACCATAATCCTATAATATGTTATTAATCATCTTAATAAATGTTGCAAAGTATTATGATATACACTGACTATATTTTGTATTTGGCCAAAAATCATATACTTTTTTATTTTTCATTTATGTAATTGTACATTACTTTTTAAATAGTCCTATACCGTATTTAATTGAATCAATACAATTTCAGGAGGAAGGCAACCACAAAAGATCAAATGAAGAGTGGCTTAAAGAGGGAAAGTTGCAGATCCAAAATTTATTTGTGAAATATCGAGAAAACCAGGATTATATTCTTAAAGATATTAATTTATCAGTTGAGCCTGGGCAAAAGGTAAGAGAACTTTTTATTTATGATATTTTGCCACATAAATTGTAAGGTTTGACCCTATAACAGGTCACTAACCTTGATATCCGTCAACGATTCTCGAGTTCTTCTTGGTTATTCAAGTTTCAGTTAACATTAGACCATTTTCAAACCATTAAAATGTCAAAATTAGTTGCTTCATTGGGTTGAATATCGTCAAACTATTAAAAACCGTACTGTTCAAATTACACAAAAACATGAAAACACTTACTACACTCATAACATTAAAAGGAACATTCCAGCCGGCCATCGAGTAACAATGCATTTTTTGTCTACGCCTCGGGCCTTTCTGTGCAGTCTTAGATCTGCACACATACCGCAGTCAAATTATAAGTCACTATACTCAAAAAATCTAAAACAATAGGGACTCAAGCGGATGGAATAAATTCAACAGGATTCTAACAATGTTGTGATTGGCTGTTAACTCCGATGCCAATCTCAACGAGCACTAGTGAATTGTTACTAGCATGCCAACCTACTAGAGTGCCAGGTTGTTACAGGGGAGTTTCGCAAGCACTGCAGCCTGTCAGTTTTTTTGATTATATGAAGAAGTATTTTTTAGAGGTTAGTATCTCTTATAAAATCATATCTTGGAAACCGAAAGCAATTCGTGGCAGTGGATCAACATTTTTCTGATATTTTAGACGTTAAAGCAGGGGTTCCTCAAGGCTCAGTTTTGGGCCCTTTTCTTTTTTTGGTTTTTATCAATGACTTTAGTTCCAATGTTCCGTCTCATTCAGTACTCTACGCTGATGATACCACATTAGTCTGTGAAAATTTCAATTACTTAATAACTAAACCTCAACTCAACAAGGCTCTTGAGTGTGCTTGGACTTGGTACACAGCTAACAATTTAACAGTAAATGATGATAAAACCGAGTTTATTTATTTTTCACTTAAAAGGGAGGACATTTTTGATGGTGTAAATCAATCAGTAAAATTATTGGGCATACATATAGACAATAAGTTGGGAAACCCATATCACTCATCTGTGCTCAAAACTAGCAAGAATTACCTACCTTTTGAGGAAATTAAGTCTTTGTGTCAGTTTTGAAGTTTTGTTACTAACCTACTATGGGAATTTTCATTCACAGTTGCAATATGGTTTGCGTCTCTGGGGCGGTTCTCATTTTGCACAGAAAGCATTTATTTGGCAGAAAAAGGCCCTGAGGGCCATGTTGCGTTTGCAGGAGCACAAATCCTGTAGAGGATATTTTTCACAACTTCAAATTTTAACATTGCCATCCATGTATATTTTATGCAATTTAGTTCACATAAAAAACAATTTTCAAAATTATTTTTGTCACTCACATTTGTACAATACCAGACACAAAAGTAACCTTGTAACTCCTCAAATTAGGCTTTCGAAATCTCTGAACTCCCACATGTATTTGCAATATTCTTTTTACAATAAACTGCCTATATCAGTAAGGGAACTACCAATGAGAACATTCAAGAGAAAAATCATGAATTTTTTAAAGCAGAAAGAATTTTATTCAACAGAAGAGTTTATGAATTGCATTATATCTTCTTCAGATTTTAATTAGAGATTGTGTGTTTTCATCAGTGTAGTTTGTTTAACGAAATGTCAATACCTATGTATTAGGTGCACTGTATGAATTATGACTTAGCCTATTGCAACTTTTGTATTGTTTAATGGCTCAATAAAGCTTATTGAATCTTATTATTGAATCTTATGTTTTGGTGTGATCTGTTGTAGCAGGAGTTTAAAACGTAAATAGAACTACTGAATATTTAAACTTTTTGTTACTAAATTATTCTTAATGTCCTACATACCTCTAATATTAAAAAAATAAAAATGTGTATTTTACGGGAATTTGACGAGACCATAGGGTCTCAAAATGCCCTAACCTTTAAATAAAAGTAACCTCGGATCATTTAGGTTTTCTTTGTCTGAGGTTGCCTCAGTCCCGAAGACCTCGGGTAATTGGGAGTCTTCTGTATGATATAAAGTGATTGTGATGATAAAGTGAGCATTTGTGGTTGTTTGTTTTTTGTGTTTTTTGGTAAGCCAACTGTTTTCTGATAAAGTGAATTGGCTTAATAGCCATTAAGTTGTCTATCCTTGAATTTAATTTGAAAAATTACTTCTTCGTCACAATCGTTCCTCTTCTACAGTTATGCTCTCAATGTGCAAAACATGTCAAAGTTTCAATATCTGTAAGAGGGTGATAATTTGTAGTGTTTCAATCACCCTATATGTTCACAGATTGGCGTGGTAGGTAGGACTGGCGCTGGCAAATCATCTATGGCTCTCGTTGTATTTAGTGTGCTCAAACCTGCGGAGGGCTGTGGTCAAATACTTATCGACGACAGTGATGTTTCCAACATTGCAATCAATGACTTGCGCTCTCAACTGTCCATCATTCCTCAGGTTGGCTCATGGTATATAATATTTATTGAGCGGAGCGAGCGAAGCGAGCGAAGCTCCTATACTACACTCTGGCTTTTTATTTACAAGTACTCCTCCTGAACGGCTGGAGTGATCCTCACAAAGTTTTGCTCGGTCATAGTAACCATCTATGGGAAGGTATAAATCTGAAATGGTCCAAATCGGACATAAGGGTTCTGCCCTACGGCCCTTTAAAGTTACCATGTTATTTTAATAGGAGAAATATTTTATTTGGTTTGTTGATCATGTTGGTTGAAATGCTTTCTATGTTTTTAAAGAGATCTGAAGAGGGATATTTTAAAATATTAAAAGAAAAAGATTTACGTTCTGATGAGTCCAAGTTTTCTGAGTTTTTCAGGCTTGATTTTACACAGTTCAACTTCGTGCTAAGTTTAATCATAAATTAAGCATACTCAAAGGAGTAGGCCTACTCCTTCAGAAGTATGCTTAATCTATGGTTTAATTAAAAATGAGTTGTACACGGCATCCTTGGATAACAAAACCCCATAACCTATAACAGCAGAAGAAAACTTGCTCTAACTTTAAGGTACGTTTTAATCATGTAGTAAAAAGGTAATTATATACAAAAAATTTCAGCCTTCTTCCATTTTAGTAATAAAAAGAAAGCACATTTTAACCCATGGATCAAAAGACTTCGAAGCTTTTAGTTTGGTTAAGGAAAAATAATAACAGCATTTCCAGAATATAGTTTTTATACATTGTAATTATCAAACCTAATTATTGCAATTGGCAAAAGGTGAGTGAGCACAGCGTACGAACTAAATTGACGACGAGTGAGCGTAGCGAACCAGCCGACCCAAATGGCGAGTGAGCTCAGCGAACAAGCTAAACCCTGACGGCGAGTGAGCGTAGCGAACGAGCTCACTTGAATTACCTATAAAACATTTGCTATTATTGATTTTTTAAATTAGTCGCTCCGCTCAATATTGCAAGCAGACAACTGCATTGTATACCTAGTTTTTTTAGACTGAACGGTGTTTGGGTTTGTGAAAATTCAGAGTTATTCCTATACAAAAAAAATGATTTACTACATAATTCTCCTATACGATTAAAATTTAACCTAATCTGTTAAAACAAAAGAAAAACAAAACTGGGCTAAATCTAAAAACCTAAGTGAACGTCAGGAACAAGGCAGGTGAAATTCAATGACTTATAACACAGGCTTGCTGCTGGGGAAAGGAGGGTGAGAGGTGGTACTCTCGGTAGTTTACAAACAAATGTGAAACATTAGCAATTCAGGCTGATGGAATAGAAATAATATTGGATTCTAACGTTGTCGTTATTGGCTGAAGAGTTAACTCCGATGCCAATCACAACACCACTAGTGCCCTCAACGCAATTAATAATTACAATAGTAATAAGTAATACAATAGTAGGACAATAGTAATTTAATAATTAATTGATTACTAATTAATAATTACACTAGTAAACCCTCACTAGTGCTCCAAGTTACAAGTATGTTTGTTAATGGTACAGTTGAATTTTTTTAACCAGAAGCGGTCAATATTTCGTGGACTATCCTTGATAATGAACTTCTTTTGTTCGTAGTATAATCATGTATTTCTACTCGCCAAATGTTGAGGTTTAATGAAAAAAAAAAAAAAAAAAAAAAAAACTGTTAATGTGCATTTTGTACATGTTTTGATAATAAACAAAGATATTGCATGATTAACAGGACAATAGAAGTTCAGTGCCAAAGACAGTCCACCTAATATTGACCACTCTTAGTTATAAAAATTCACCTGTATATCTGGTGGTTTCGGGGGACACCCTAAGTAACCAAGTGTCATGACTGACTCCCAAATACCTTATGGACTGTGGGTCACTGCACTGTACGATGTGGACAGCACCACACTGAGCTCCAGCCAATGCCATGGCACTTAGCACCTTGAAACAATGTATACTTTACTCCTCTGCCAGGCTTTCTGAGTTATCAAAGTAAGGGTTTGAGGTACTCCACTGTATTATTTTTTTCAAGTTATCTATCCAAACACTGTTTTTATAGTACAGTCAACTCCCGATTATCCGGGGTAATGACTGGTTGAAGGGTCCCGGATAACCCAAAACCACGGTTAAAACAAAGAGTTCAATAAATTAAGTAAAACACTAAATAAATAAACAAGTTTTAACTCAGAGTCCGCGGGTTTCCAATATTTATTATTTACTGACCAAACCTTATTGGAATGAATAAACGGATCTAGTTGAGTGAACAAGAAACACAATGAAAGGGTCAGGTGTTCTATTGTTTGGCATCATCAGCCAGCCGTGAGTGGGGTGAGGGGGGAGGGTCGCTTGGGATAATTTATTCAAGATAAGAGCACGCGTAAAAAAAACAAGTGATGGTTCATCTTTTTGTTTAATTGGTAAAAATGTTAGAACAACCAATTGTTCAAAATGTATGCTAATTATTGAATTAGGTTAATAAATTTATAACTTTGCCAATTAAAATTTTAATGTTACGTAACAAAAATTTCTTGAAATGCAAAAAAAATGCATTTTGAAATGTGTTGTTTAGTATGATATAACTTAAAATTAATAGGGGTCACTGAGCAGCAGACGAATCAAAGTGATAATTAGACAGAACTGGAAACTAAATAGGACCTTTCTTGGTTTCTATTTTTAGCTCATACCGGTGGGCGACCAGTTGTTTCTAGTAGTCAAGGTCATACCCGCCATTGCGCTCCACCCCCCCCCCCCCCCATACCACCACGCCACCGCTCTGACTCGTTCCTCCCTGACACATGACTACGATCACAATTACGCCACCAAATAATTTAGGGCCTACAAATTATTTCCCGTGTTTCATTGCTTTTTTCGATTGACAAATCAAATAATAATTGGTAAAGACATTTATTCTAAAGTAATTTCAACACAATAAGATTGATAAATTATGGTATTGTTGTCAAAACTGAGAAAATAAATCAAATTGAAATTGACGTTTTGTGACCCCGGTTAATCCGCAACCCGGTTTACCCGCTCCCGAATAATCGGGAGTTGACTGTATAATGGTTGATCAAAATGCGTTTTCATTGCATCTTGATCAAATAATTTCAAAAGTTTACAATAATAAACAGAACCCATCCAATCTTTTTCTTTTTCAGAATCTTAACAACTTTTCATAATTTCAAAGAATTTAGTAAATGAATATCGTCCTCCTGCGAATCATCCTAACTCATCAATTTACAACAAAAACATTCCATCAAGTACACGTTGTTTTCTTTATCTCCAAAACATGGAATTTCCCATTGACGTAAGTTCTTGTGCCTCAAGTCAGGAATATATAAAACTTATAGTTAAACATAAAAATAAATATTTTGTTGTAGTTTGCTACATGTTTTTGTAACATGGTTGGCCAATTTCTCTCGTGAAGTTTCACTTTCGGGATTATTTAGGTTTTTAACTTAGGAATTAAAACATTGTACTGAATTATAACATGATACTGAACATTAGCATTAAATCTTGCTAAATGTTTTTCTTTACTGATTTCTATGAAAAATTTTATTTTGTACGGTGCATTTTTAAAAGTTGGAACCATTTCCAGAGTGAATCAAGTTCCTTTAACACACCTACTATCGGCAGTTTGTTTGTACTTAAAAAATGACTTTAATTGAAATAAAATAGTCGTAATGTAAAAATTTTTATGAAGACTATAAACTACCTGTGTCTATAGGATCCGGTTTTGTTCACGGGAACTCTGAGAATGAATCTGGATCCACTGGAAAGCAAAAGCGATTCTGAACTGTGGGAAGTCCTTGAGAAGGTTCCAGATCTTAAAAAATTCATATTGCAGTTGCCAGAAAAATTAGCCTTCAAAGTAACTTGTGGAGGAGCGAACCTGAGGTAAAAAACTAATTACTTACCCATCCGTTATAAGCCAACATTAAAAGTTCTTTATCTAGGATCGATGCAATACCAATTAAGATATTACAAGTAACATCATGTAGTGTTGTAACTTAATAGAAACTAAAGATCGCCCACTGGTCAAGATTCGACCAAAATTTCAGTCGATCTGAACCGTTTGGACCCAATCAGTTAAAAAAGAGTCCATCACTGAACCATCTGTTCTCCCTGTTTTGATAGCATTTGATATTACAACAGCTGTTTAACAATTTATTCAATTATCCTTCTTCCATAAGATTAACATTAAAACTTTGAAAGACTGTAGGGCGTAGCCCTAGTCCTAGCCTATGTGAATTATAATGGGATTCTGCTCATCTACAGGACGATACCTTTCTGCCGGGATGCGCAGATATCTCCTGAGATGCGTACGAGTTGAGAAAAAAAGGAGGAAAAGAAACATGCTTGCCTATTAATATACAGAAATTACGCAATTCCCACATCAGCTGATTGTTCCATTGCAGGTTTTAATTGCTTTATAAATCTAACCTCAAAAGAGTGCGATCATGTTAGAGTGAGAATGACGATTTGACCCAGCAACATCTTTGAGGCTACGTTTCGGGTTGCCGCCCATTACATAAAAGAATCTCAATGTGTTTTTACAGCAGTTTACCAAATTTAAGTTGGCCGTCGATAAGGTAGTGTATGCAACAATTTTAATCAACCTTTAAGCCACTTGTGGGATGGGTGAAACACTTTTTTCGCTTGTGCTTTAACTTCTCACACGTGGCTCATGCCTTCATAATGCAATCGTTGCATAAACTACGGTTATCTACTTTTTTCTGATACTAGTCATGAATTTGGGACAGTTCTTTTTAAAATATTACCTAAAAGTTGAGCCTAAGAACAATTATTTAAAATACTACTGGAATCTTCTACACTTAATTTTGCCCAAGATACAGACAAGTTTACAAAGTTGTTATTATGTTTCATTTCTCACAGTGTTGGGCAGAAGCAATTGATTTGCCTGGTGCGAGCTCTGCTGCGCAAGAGCAAACTGCTCATCATGGACGAAGCTACATCATCCGTGGATCTCCACACGGATCAGATGATCCACAAGACGGTTCGAGAGGAGTTCCGAGACTCCACGGTGATCATCATCGCTCACAGACTGAAAACTGTGATGGACACAGACAAGTAAGCAAAGTGGTCAACGCAGTTACAATAACTTATCTGAAAGTTTAACAATATTCTGCATCCAAAACAACATTAAGCTGTAACATCAAGGTCACAATGCTCAGTAGACCTTCTCTTAGCCAGCCCCTAGAATTAACTGCCTCTGCCCTCGCATGAATTAGATCCTGAGAAAAGTTGGAAACTTTTTGATGGTTTGAAACTGGACCCAATTGCCTTTAGTCATTGGGTTATTAATTAATGATCCTGGTAAACGTATTTTCAGTAACAAAGCTACACCTCATCTGATCCATCACTCTTACCCTTCAGTCACACTCACCTTAAAATACACACCATAGTGTGTCAGTGCATCACAAAAGTATTTAACCCTTCCCGGGCTATTGACGGAAATATCCGTTAAACTTCATTTCTATTCCGGCCTGAAAAGGGATATATTCGTTTTAGAAATTTTCTTTTCCGGGATAAAGACGGATATATCCGTCCAAAAGTACGAAAAACAAATGTTGTAAATATTACGATTATAAACATTATCTTGACTTTTTGAGGGTAATTTAGTTTTTACAGTTGGCAAGATTATGTCCCGTGACTTTTTCACCTGTTTCATGCAAAAAAATCACATGTGTAGCGCGAAACTGTCAGTTTGCACTGGGACCTTACAATGAGTGTTAGTTTACGTTTTTGTAATGACGTACTATGAGTTTCATTTCAAAATGATTATTCCTAATGACCCAAATTTCGCTGAAGATGTTATAAAATGCTAAATAAGAAGTGCATCTGAAGGTAATTTCATATTGGCAGTGAAAATAAATATAATATGAAAAATTATTCTGGCAAAGAAAGCGATGAACCTGAGTTTGATGGATCCATTGAGTTCTATATTATAACTGGAGTCACTATTCTATCTGACTAAACTCTGACGAAAGGCATGTCACTGTCGCCGTCATATTTTTTGGTTATTATGTTGGTGAAATTGCAAATTAGTGGTACGCTGTGAAAATGGAAAGTCGAGATGGCCGTCTATGCCCAGTTTTACCAAACATTTAATAATCTGTTGTGGGTCTTATTGATTTAAGTTAGGCCTACTTTATAAATATTAATCAAAAATGTTGCTTAAAGGCTTTTCAAACTATAAAACAGTGGTAAAGGTTTTGAAAAGTAAATAAATTAACATAAATTTAAATGCCACCTTGACCTTAAATTTTGACAGCTTCACACCAATTTGCGATTTGACCAACATAACAACAAAAAAATACGATGGCGACAGTGGCATGCTTTTAGACACAGATAGCGACGATAGCGTTGACTCCAGTTATAATAAATGGATGGATGAGATGAGGTGTAGTTCAGCTACTGACAAACAACAGCTGATTCATTTATCAGGATCATTAACAGCCCAAATAATAATATTAAAATCCTCAATCTCCTTCCAGGTACCAACCTCCAAATTAACACCCTATTTACACCACTGAATCAATCTCTCAGGTTATCCCGACCTACATCTGGCCCTATGAGAGACCGTTAAGAGAGGGTCTACTGTATTAAAGAATGCTGAGATATTGAAAGTGGTACAATGTTTTGAATTGGTACAATGTTCAAAATCTCAGTTTCACAGAAATTTTGTAGTAGTGTATCCCTTAATATTATAAATGTCTTAATATGAAAATCTTACTCTCCTATATAAGACATATTATGACACTTAATCCTATAAGACACTTCATGCCAAGCAGTCTGCAGGCACCATATTTTTATTGCTATTTTTTATTTGGCTCTGTAAAACGCTTTATGAGTCAGTTTTCATTAATCATATTTCAAATTTATTTTTTCATGTAAGACAAAACACACTCTACCTTTGAAGTTCCATTGTGTAGGTTTTTATGCTGAATTTTCTATAATTTAATTTCATTAGGAAAAATGTAAAAAAAGAGATAGAAAAGTATTAATTATGTATTATTTTAAAATCACTATGGAAACTATATTAGAATATTGTAACTTTTAATAACAATATTTTCTAGAGTTATGGTGCTGGAAGATGGCAAAATTATTGAATTTGATTCTCCAGACAATCTGAAGAGCAACACAACCTCCGTGTTCTTCAGAATGGCTTTGAACGCAGGTCTAGTCAACGCTGAGGGGAACTGATATTACTGATCAGTGATCAGTCAGTCTTGCTATAAAAACACAGCTTGAATCCAAGTTGAATGTATACCTGGTTACTACTAAAGGTAGGTTTACACGTGAGAGTTTTTCACTCTCAGAGGGTTTCGTACTCTCAGCAGGTACTCGGAGAGGTGTTTACACAACCAGCGAATTTTCCAAGATGGTTAATCCCAGACAGTTGTCTGCGAGTACTATCAACAGCTGTCTGAGATCTTTATGAGAGTAACGAACTACTCTCCAAGAGTGAAAAACTCTCACGTGTAAACCTGCATGAAATGTAAATAGTAAGTTGATATACTTAAATATGATATTTAAGAACATAAATGCTTGACAATAGTGTAAGAGACATGTTCCTAATCAATTACTCAATGTGTATTTAAGGTAAAAATTTAGTTTACTTAAAGTTGATACATAAAAACGTAATAGTATAAGAGATGTAGTTGATAGTATAAGAG
The DNA here is from genome assembly GCA_030545055.2 of Neoaliturus tenellus. NCBI lineage: Eukaryota > Metazoa > Arthropoda > Insecta > Hemiptera > Cicadellidae > Neoaliturus > Neoaliturus tenellus. The sequence continues at coordinate 46,095,523 of CM061537.1, forward strand.
ATGTGTTGTGTTCTGTTCTGTTACAAATGGGAACGCCCAGAATTTTTATCCTCTCTACTGGAAATCTTTTGTAAAATCAAAAACCATAAAACTTGGTCTTCTAGTTAGAACTGCCCATAAAATATTTTTGAAATATACTGTATAAATTTAAAGACTTTTATTTGATATCTAAAAGGTTTAAAGAATGTAGTTATTAAAGTGGATACCGTAGAAGATTAATACTCGACAATAGAGTAAGAGATGTGTTGGGTTAACTGTTATTATGTTCTTGGGTTTATGTGAACGTCCAGAATTTTTCTCCCTCTTTACTGAAAATATTTGTAGAATCAAAAATCGTTCTCCAGCTAGAACTGCCTGTAAAATATTTTTTAAACATACTGTAGGAGTTTATTTCTTAAAGACTTTTATTGGGAATCTAAAAGGTTCTAACAATGTAGTTACATTAATTAGGATAAATATTAAAAAATATACATCATTAAATGCTTGTCAATAAAAAGATATGTTTAGTAGTTGTCTGTGTATGAACTTTTGTGTCTTGAAAATGAAAAACTGTGTCTTGAAAATTATGAAAATTTTTTTACATATTGAAAGCTTGTCAATAGTTAAGAGATATGTTCATTTGCTCAATAGTTGTCTGTGTATGAACTTTTGTGTCTTGAAAATTATGAAAATTTTGTTACGTATGAAATTGTTTCAAGACAATATTCCAAGTTTAGCAAGGTGTTCCTACAAGATGTTTCAGGAGTTAAATTTAGAATGATACAGATGGTAGATTTCTGCAATTTTAATAATTTATGTCAATTATTTTTAGAAGTTGAGCCATAAATAGCTATACCGTAAGGGGGAATTTATTAAATAGTTTATTATAGTTATTGTTATATTATTAAATTAATTATATTATTTAGTTTGACCAAATAGTGCTGGTTAAATAATAAATTGTAAAAAAAAATGCTAATAGAAAGAAAAATTCCAATTGAAGAAATATTGGATATAAACAGATTGTGTTAGTTGCCTGGTGGACCTGAGAGATAAGGACTGGACTGACTAAAGATAAGACTATTGTGTTTCAGACTTGGTTTTAAATATGAGCTGCAGACAAGCCACATCTGGCTTTTGCAGCTAGTAGCATTAAGAATTTGAATGTAATCTGTTTTAGTGAATAAATAAATAAATAAAAATAATAAGTAGCTATACCAAATGAGGATGGCACAATAGTTCATTTTAAGTGTCTCTGTTGTTACAATATTTTGCATTTTCCTCAACAACAAAAATTCCAGCAGAGATTTTGTTACAAAATTTGTTCAATATGCAAGTTCCAATTCAAATGTTTTTCAAGATTTATAACCCCAAATATTACAAAGGTTTAAAACTAACATAAGGTGCATTCTAGAGAGCCTTTCAGTTTAGTAGAAATCTAAATGATTTAGAATTTGAAATTGAATTTAAATTACACTAACTCAAAATACACCAAATGTGTGCCTAAAAGTAGTAATAATGATATACCAATGTGTATAGAACCAAATAAGAAGGGACATCCCTATGGAAAAGTGAAAACTTCACCCTTGAATACAACACCACCAGTATTTATTTTTAGGGGGGGATTATGCTGATTGGTTGTAATGAAAGAGATAGGAAAGTATTGTAAATGATATTGTTTTGATGTTTGAAAAAATAAAATAATAAGCTCATTTTGACATTTGATATATAGAAATTTAAAGGCCAATATTTTAATTCGGCACAAATCGACTTCAAAAATAAAATTTTAAAAAATGCAAGAAAATTCAAGTTTTATATTTTTAATTCATATTATTGACTTACCTGATCATGATAAAATGTGTGTCCGTGCTGAAGACCCCTTTGTTCGGTGAATTTTTTTTTTATTATTTTGACTAGGGAACACGCCGTTACAAAATGCAAAACGATGGATTATATGTTGTTTTTTTACTTCAGATATTCAGGGCTCGTCTATTTAACTGACAACATATCAAGTTAGACTATAATATATACTTTTATTGAAAGATGAATAAAATTGTATTGATGATTTTAAAATTCATATGGTTTTTCTGATAAAAATACAAAATATCAAATTCCCTTGGAAATTTGATGAGTACGCAGGTCTGCTGTGACGGGGGTATCTTTGATTACTGATATTCACAATATTGGATTGGTCGGATGTCATTGATTTAGAAAACTACTGTAAATGTAACTTTTAAACAATAAACAATAAACCTATGCTTTATTTTTTGAGGCAAAGTTAGGACTATATAGTCCTCTCTACCACTTAACCTCAGTTTATAATACAAGAATTTGGTAACTTAAGTAAAAAATAATCAAAAGAAATATTAAAATATAAAAGACATAATATGACTAAGGAAATTTTGACGAAAATACAACAGAATTTAGTTTCAAACAATTACCATTTCAAACTTAAATTTTTAAATACAATTTTATATATATTAAACAATTTATTTCAGGAATAATTTTAGTTTAGGAATAAAGTAACTTTTGTATAGTATCAAAACAAATTGCTCGATTTCGAGTAAAAAGTACACAAATATACTTTAATTGAAAGAAGAATAAAATTTTATTGATATTTTAAAAAAATTGTAATGGCAGTCCCTAATAAATTATATTTTGCAATATTCAGGGAGCACTGTCACAGGGACTGCTGTTACAAAAAATTATTAAATAAAGATTTTTGACAAAATTATGGCTTTACTGACGATAGCCATATTGGAACACTAATCAATCAATCAATCAAAATCTCTTTATTTTCAATATCACCAAGATATGAGATGGTGTCAACAAACAAGTTACAATTAAGTTAAAATATATGTTTCTTGCTTTACAATAGTGGGTCTTGATCAGAGTGCTTCATGGTGAAGTATTCTTCTAGTGTGTACTGGGGTCGTACCAAACCTGTACTGTCCCTTGACTTCCACCTGGGACGCTTTTCAAGGTCGGAACCACTTCTTGATAGCTGACCCGACCGTAGCGGTAGGTGGTATGAATCTTCCTCGGAAGCAAAGGACTATACTCAATCGTTTCCGCACTGGAGTGGGAAGATGTAATTATTGGAAGTACAAATGGGGAATGACACAAGACCAGTCATGCGACTGCGGAGCAGAGTATCAAACTATGAAACTCATAGCCGAAGAGTGCCCACTGAGGGCCTTCCCCGAAGGATTGACCGGTCTGCATAGCTCAAGTGAAGCTGGGCTGCAATGGCTTATCGCCCTGGATTTAGCTCTGTAAAGAGAGATCTAATTTTTATTTTAGTGTTTGGATTTTTACTTATACTGACTCAGGTGCTCTGCACTGCAGAATTTATTTTATTATTTTTAAAACACGGTGGCTGGCTAGATGAGCCATACGATATATATCCTTGAATTGCAGCCACTGCTTTTCTTGCATGCACATTTGTGTGTCCATCTTTAAACGCTCTAACCGACTTTTGTACCATTCCACTACTCATGATGTTTTCCTTGTACACCCCGCAGATCTCACAATGAAAATCGATTTTAGGACTTTAGACCATAGAAAAAGGATAACAAACCGTGTTTCACAGTCGGGGAGACTCTCTATAAACAGAGTCATCTTAAACCCTTGAAAAAGTAACACAGTGGCAACAAATGTTGTGATGGCGTCTGTGCATTCCTAACTGATTAGGTACACAGCGCTCTTGTGCAGAACTCCAACCGCAGCGCTGCAATGGTGGAATTTCCAAATGGTACTTACTTTAAAAACACGTATCGTATCTGTTTTATTATATATTTTAAAATTAATTTTTATCAAATGAAATTTATTAACTGAAGAGAAGAAACGGACATTCCTTTCTTCCTTCTTATTGTGCTGTTATACATGTCACAACTGCTTTACCATTAATTTATTTCATAAAAATTGCCCCTCATTAAATCGTAAATTTAAAATTTTAAAATTAAAAATTTTTAAATTTTTTATTTTAATTTAAAAACATATACTCAATATTAACTACATTTCAATATTAACTACATTTATAAAAGACTATGAACATAGTGAAAACTCTATGGAATTATGATTTTTCACTACCAGATGAATTCTTTTGGAATTAATAAAGCATTTTGAGCAATGAAACTTAAACTATTAACTGTAAACCTGTTTTCTAACATTGTCCTCAGGTAAAGCGCCCCCTTAAATTCACAACTTCCTCAAAACACAAGTTACTCTCTGTACGATTTGCCAAACTGAAGTATACCAATTAAAAGATGTTTCTTTTAAAACCCCTCACTACATTTAAATAAGTAACTCCTATTTTTTCAGCAACAACAGAAAAAAGCATTCATCGCTGGAGGTATAAAAAACCACAGCTCCAGCGGGGAGTAAATCTCGAAGAACTTGCCCGCTCCGAAAGAAAGGACCGCATGAAAAAAGTCAATAAGTACACATTAAGGTCTCATCTGTGTTGCCAGGGTGTGCCTTGAAGGTCAAGGGATTGTTGAAGGGATGATTGTTGCAGGAAGGGTTGTTGTCTTAATTAATTGTTGTTTAAGTATTGTTTTAGAATTTGCATGGTTATGTCTAGTTTTATTCATATTTGTTGAACGTGGTGTTTTGATGTTTAGTGTTAATAAATCAGGGTGTCTACTGGTCACTGAAGTCACCAAAAGTCACCGAAAGTCACACATTTTAGTTAATGGTCACCGAAGTCACCAAAAAGTCACTTATTTTTCCTTTAAATGCAAGAAAAGTCACATATTTTTAGTATGAATTGAGAAAATAATGCAATTGTGAGCAAAAGTATTGCGACTTTAACAATTTCCCCCCGAAATTTTCTATCTTAGAGACCGAAAAGTCACTGATTTTTAACCTTTTTTTACCCCCAAAAGTCACCAAAAAGTCACTGATTTTTGCATCTCTTTAGCAGTAGACACCCTGTAAATGTTAAATGTTATACTGCCTGTTCATAGACTAGCTCAAATGTTTACATTATTTCATTTGTTATATAAAACTTATTATCTTAACAAATTTCATAATTTCTTAGAAATTTAGTGTTTGATACATCTAAAGAATTGTAAAATTTTACATTTTATATTGTTTATAACTTAAATGATATTTTTAATTGAAGTCTTCTGTTTTCTGCCCATAAATTAAATTGAACGTGTATCAGACTTAGGTAATAAAGTAACCAGTCTACTATATGTCCGTTAGTACTTTAATATTACTTTAATACTTTTAATATTTATTTTTCAACGTACTCAAATGCAATTTTATGATGTCTTTGCAATTGTTTTAGTTATCTGCTACTACAATACAAATGTAGTACACACACTCAGTAATCCAACATTCTTTGGTACCACACGTTCTCAGAAGCAGCTCTTTAAAGCTTTTTTCTGATATGCTCAAATTGTTTTTCACTAAAATGGGCTGTGAACCCCCTACCTGTGTGGCTCCTACGTCCAAAACTGCCATAGAAATGTTGTCACTAATGGGCTGTGTTATTATTATTTTATATTATAAATAGTTAATTACTTCACTTTTAGTCATAGCATTTACTGTATCTAGTGATGGCAAAATTTCTTGAAAAATAGATTTTTCGATACATCGATGAATCGATAGAGTAAAATCGATTTGGATAAAAAATCGTGGACAAAAAATCGATGTTTTAAGAAAATCGATTTTTTTATCGACGCTTTTAAATTATTGACTTTAAATTATACCAGGAAGTAAAAATATAACCAACAAATATTTAATTAATACTATTAATATGACAGTATTTGTAGTCAATGGTCACACCTTTGATTATATCATTGATTTTGTAGGTAAAATCAATGATTAACTTATATATCCTTTACGTATAGTCAATGCCTTTACGCATGTAAGGAATACACTACATTATTTGGTTTGAAATAAAATAGAGTTATGAAAATAAACCATGACTAGTGGCTTGTAGGGGCAAAGGCCCCTAAAAATCAAAATGGCAAAATGGTGATATTGTCTCAAAAAATTAGTTTCAGTTATCACCTCCTTGCAGTATTACTGTATTTTTTTCAAGCTGAGTGTGAATTTACACGTTTGGATATTTTAATAAAATATTCCCTAATCTTGACCAAATGTTTTCGTGGCATCAAATCAGTAATTTACCAATAATTCCCGATTAATTCAAATACGGTAGTCTATTTTGTGGAAAAAATTACTGCACTATTATACTACCGAACGTGGTAAAAATAGTTTTAACCCTAAACATGTTCATGATGAGCTTGTAACTCGAGTAAACAAAATAGTTCAATACAACACAAGCCCATTAATACTTTACACTCCTTCACTCTGGAATCCTGTGCCCCCCTTTCCCCACACTCGTTGTGACCCCATGCCTCCCCGTCCCCATGCCTCACCGTGCCCCCATGCCTCCCCGTCCCCTCGTTCACCTCTCCTGACAGTGTCTCCTGTACCCCTTATAGCCCCATGCCCCCGTACCGCCTTGTCCCCCTATGCCCTTGTGGCCCCCATTCTCCCATGCCCACACTTACCCACAGTTCTTCCCTGTGACCCCCATTCCCCTATGTTCATCATTCCTACCCCATGCCCAACCACCTTCTGTGCCACCGACGTCTCTAGTACATTTTGTGCCCCCACAAAATGCCCCCATACCCCCGTTCTCATGCTCCCACACCCCCGTTCCAACATGTTTACCATTCCTCCCCATGCCCCCTACATCCCCATACCTCCACCTTGGCCCCCATGCCCCCCTAACCCCAGTGCCCCCGACATCCCTCGTGCCCCCATGCCAGTTTACCCACAGTACTCCCGTGAACAAATGCCATCTATGACCCACAAGCCTCCTGTTGCCCCAATGCCCATCTACCCCCCGTGCCCTTTGCCATTGACGCCCCTAAGGCCCATTATGCATTCCCACCCTCGCGCCGCCGTGCCCCCTTGCTTCCGCGCCCCTTGCCAGATGTTCCTCCCCATAGCCACCGTGCCCCCTTGCCCATCCACCCGTCTTGCCACCGACGACCCTAGTGCCCCTTGTGCCCCCGCACCTCCCGCCGCAACGTGCCTCACGAAATCCCCAAGCCTCCACAGAGTGCCCCCTATACCCACACCCCCGTACCTTCCATGATCCTGTGCCTTCATGCTCGCCGTTTCTTCCTGTGCCCCTATGTCCCCCTTACATCCACCGTTCGCTTCATGCCCCCACCCCCCTATATCCAGTGCCACCGACACTTCTCGTGCCCCTCGAGCCCTTCGTACCCCCCATATCCTCGAACCCCCTGTACTCCCCAACCGTGCCACAATCCCTGCCATTCCCCTCCCGTACCTCCTTGCCATCCTCTGCCCCCCGCCATGCCCCCAATTTCCCTGATGTCTCCCCTGTGTTCCCATGCCCCCCTAACCCTCCATGCCACCGACATCCCTAGTGCTATTATTGTAGTCTCACTTTTTCTGTTCATCAATGAAGTACACTATCATTGACATGAAAAGCACCCGGTCTTATGGATTAACGGGCGTTTATTGTTTCCCTACAACCTACGTAAAGAAGGAAGCAAAGAATGGATAAAAACCAAAACGAATTATTCCTCATACGGAGGTTATCTAATGTTAGTAGTTTACATATAATGATTCAGTCGAAAATAAACAAACTCTCGACAAAACGATTCAACTCTCAAATTTAACTTATAAATAGCCAATATATAAAGCAGTTAACGTAATAACTAAACGACATTCACCGAGTAATGGTAGTTAACCATTATATCAACCACGCTACGTCTAAGCAAGTTTTAACTCTGGTATATTCAGCATAAAAATTCTACTCCTGTTTCCTTAAAGACAGATGGGTTCAGGAAGATGAAATCTCCAGTGGATCTGTAACCTGTTCATGACTATTATTGTTTTCCTTTTTTATAGTGCATTGCCAATTTTAAAACGTTATAATTATATGGTTATCTTAGCTCAAAATATCTGCTCAATAACCAGCTGAGTTTATGATACAAAATATACACTGGAACATCTGCTTAAACACAATTGTAGATCTAAAAATCTTCTTCCCATTAGATTAACATTGGAACTTCAAAGTCCAATGGGGCGAAGCACAGGTAACTTTTGATAATTCTAGTATTTTTCCTTGCGTCCTTGGCCCTCAAGCTTTAAAATGAGCCATCATTTATTACCCTATATTTATTCTAACTCGAGATATTTCGTGGGGACCGATTCGCTTACGGAATTATATATATATATATATATATAGATTTGTTTGTTGAGAAGATATATTAGACCGTAGACTAAAACAAAATGATTTAAATTACCGTACTTCAAATGCTGTAAAAGCTAAATTGCGTATAACATCGCAAAACTGGAATAAACACAGTTTTTGTTTTAAGCTATAGAATTGGAACATGTATTGGAAAGCTAGATAAACACAAATTCGTACAAGGTCAATGGAGTCGAGAATTTATACATGTTTTAACGTCATTCAAAGACTATTAAAATATTTTATTTTAAAGTAAAAATTATTTTACTATCGTTGGTTGCCGATCTTGAACAGAACCGCAACAGTCTAATTTTTGGTAACCAAGTCTCTATTTTTCAATTAAATTTTAATAATAGCAAATTTTAACAAAATCAAAGGATTCTAATTGCCTTGGATGAACCCTATTTTTAACTGTTTTGTATGAAAAGGTATGATAGAGTATACATACACTTTACAAGATATTTTGGCCGATGCGAAATGAGTGTAGCGATAGGGGGGGGTGGTAGTTACTTTTCAGCCACCCTGTATATATAATTCTGTAAGCCGAATTTCTTGAGCAAAATTGTGAGCGTTATACAAATCGCAGAAAGATGGGAGGGGTCTCAAATTAAAGGTCTCGGTCCCATACACGAGGGAAAACTATCGGCGTGTCCATAATGTTAACAGGAAATGAGAAATCACGTAAAACGTCCTCCATAAGAATAGCATGGGGATTTAAAAAACGTCTGTTTTGTGTACATTAAAACATGTGTTATGGTTTAATTTAAAAAAGAGACACAGATGATAACATTGAGTGAAGATGATAAAATAATTCACCCCAAAAGAGAAGCAATCTATATATACAATTCTGTGAGTGAAATTTTTTGAGTAAAATTGAGAGCATTTTGCAACTTGCAGGAAGATGGTAGGGGTCTCGAATTAACGGTCTCAGTCCCATACATGAGGGAAAATTATATGCGTATCCATAAAGTTACAAGGAAATAAGAAATAGTTAAAAAAGTCCTCCAAAAGAATAGCTTGGGGATTCGAAAACAGTCTGCTTTGTGTACATTAAAATTTATGATTTTATTTTAAAATGAGGGACAGATGATAATAGGCCTATTGAGTGAAGAACTATTAAAAACCAAATGACATAAACTATCTGGAGTGGTAATACTATAATGAGACGTTTTGAGGCTTTCAGCAACAAAAATTTCTATTAGGAGCGTTACCAAACCCTACAAACTAATAAAAATGGACTGCGTTTTTTTACTGTTATGTTATAATTAAATAGTTAAAAACTGAGCCTGTATGCGAATTATGAAACAAATTCTGTTCGTGATGGGGACGCAATGGGCGATGAATTTTGGTTTGAGAAACGCCTATCTTATTTACATTGAACCAGGTTTTGGTTTTACTTTATGACGAAAAGTATCAAATGATCATATTGAGTGACTTAATTAATTAATGATGCATTAATTGAAACTTAAAGTATATCAGTCAACGAAAGGTTGGTATTCTGTTAGCTGAATTTTCTCAGAAACCATTTTATCATTTCATAGATTGTAGAGTTATAGGAGAGAGTTAAAATAAAAGTCGTTTGTCCTACATGGAAAAATGTAGCAGGGTAAAAACATAATAACAAAATCGGAAAGAAGATATTAAGAAAGATATTTAAGAAAGATTATCTTCTGAAATGTTCTCCCAAGAAATTCTCCATGTATGGTGATTAAAAAAAAACCTGCTTTGTTTACACAAAATCATGAATTTTGATTTGGAGGGACAAATATTAACAGTGAGTTAAGATGATCTATTTTGAGCGGCTGTGTTCAAACTTGTTGAGGAAAAAAATAAAAAATCTGACAGGAGCTAAAATCCATTTAATTTTAGGACAAAAAAGATAATGAAATATATATGATACAAAATGTTGAAAGTTAATTGACTCTAGAATGGGTGCTGAACATCTGTCATGTTTTTTTTCTCGTTCCCAATTTTCTATGTTATAATAAAAAGCCGTCATAGCTTAAAGGGACTATGATATCTTGCAATTTCATAGATCGATATAAGTTTAACAACAGACAGAATGAAGCATTTACACGGGTGGCCTAATAGCACAGGATTGTAAAGAGTGCTTTGGGGGCAAATAGCCTGTTCAAACGGTATTGTTAAAATAAATTAAAATACAATTTTCTGGAAACTTTCATAGTGAAGAATTGGTGATCCACTTTGGTTCATGCTAACTTAATTTTATGATTAGGGGCTTTTGCCCCTATGAGCCACTAGTCTATACAGGGTGGCTGAAAAGTAACTACCACCCCCCCCTTAACTTTTTTGCTAATCGAGATATTTGAATTCTGATTGCGGGAATCTTTTCCGACAGAAGGGGCTACATTGACAATGGGCAATTTAACATTTTTGAACCTTAGGGGATGTGGGGGTGGGGGGTAACTCAAAATTTTCAAATGGGACGAATGGTCGAGTGACACCTCATTTCAAAGGTCTTGGCAAGAGAAGAAAAATGGCATAAAAAAAATAAAAATCGCTCCACCAAAAACAAAATGGCGGCCAAAAACGTAGGGTGGCTGAAAAGTAACTACCACCCCCCCCTTAACTTTTTTGCTAGTCAAGATATTTGAATTCTGATTGCGGCAATCTTCTCCGACAGAAGGGACTACATTGACAATGGGCAATTTAACATTTTTGAACCTTAGGGGATGTGGGGGTGGGGGGTAACTTAAAATTTTCAAATCGGACATATAGTCGAGTGACACCTCATTTTAAAGTTCTTGGCAAGAGAAAAAAAATGGCATAAAAAAATGAAAATCGGACGACCTAAAACAAAATGGCGGCTAAAAATGTGTTTTAAAAGTACAAAAATTTACCCTTTTTTATTGCCATAGTATTTTAGATTTTAAATGCTGTAGTATGGTAGTGTGCTGTTACACGATAACTATTTAGTCCAATTAAGTTACACAAGTTCTTTAAAGTTCCAAGACCTTTAAAATGAGGTGTCACTCGACCATTCGTCCCATTTGAAAATTTTGAGTTACCCCCTACCCCCACATCCCCTACTGGTCAAAAATGTAAAACTGCCCATTGTCAATGCAGCCTCTTCTGTCGGAAAAGATTCCCACAATCAGAATTCAAATATCTCGATTAGCAAAAAAGTTAAGGGGGGGTGGTAGTTACTTTTCAGCCACCCTGTATATATAATTCTGTAAGCCGAATTTCTTGAGCAAAATTGTGAGCGTTATACATTTGAGATTTGAGATTTGAAAAACGTCTGTTTTGTGTACATTAAAACATGTGTTATGGTTTAATTTTAAAAAGAGACACAGGTGATAACATTGAGTGAAGATGATAAATCATTCACCGGAAAGAGAAGCAATCTATATATATAATTATGTGAGCGAAATTTTTTTTATAAAATTGAGAGCATTTTTCAACTTGCAGGAAGATGGTAGGGGTCTCGAATTAAAGGTCTCGGTCCCATGCATGAGGGAAAATTTTCAGCGTATCCATAAAGTTACAAGGAAATAAGAAATAGCGTAAAAAGTCCTCCATAAGAATAGCTCGGGGATTCGAAAACAGTCTGCTTTGTGTACATTAAAACTTATGATTTTATTTTAAAATGAGGGACAGATGATAATAGGCCTATTGAGTGAAGAACTATTAATTTCCAAATGACATAATGTATCTGGAGTGGTAATACTATAATGAGACATTTTGAGGCTTTGAGAACAAAAATTTCTACTGGGAGCGTTACCAACCCTACAAACTAATAAAAATGTACTGTGTTTTTTTACTGTTATGTTCCTTTAATAATTTAAATTGTAAAAAACTGAGCCTGTATGCGAATTATGAAATAAATTCTGTTCGTGATGGGGACGCAATGGGCGATGAATTTTGGTTTGAGAAACGCCTATCTTATTTACATTGAACCAGGTTTTAGCGAATTTCCCATAGGGAATAAGCTATTACCGTAGGTCTCATGGTGAGACCTAAGCCCGGGACCATGTTACTTTTTTGTTTTGAGGTGCCCAGAGACCAAAAATTATAGTCACTAAAATTTATATATATATATATATATATATATATATATATATATATATATATATATAAATTTTAGTGACCCTAGACACGATAACTCTCGTAAAAATGGTCCGATCGACACCAAATTTGGTAGAGATGTGTATACGTTTATTCGGATGAGTTCGAAAACCAGACATATCGACCTACCGGAAGGGGTAGTTTTGGGGGGTTTTGTACCCCAAAAATGGGTTTTTTGCATTTTTCATATGTAAATTTTAAAAGTTTTAAATTTTTATTTTCACCATTGGATTTAGCTCAAAAAAACACACAATTTAGTATCTTGAAGCTTTGCTTTATCTCCACTGGTTACCGAGATATTACAAAGTCTAAAGACAGTACATTGTCTTTTGGGGCTCCAATGTTAATCTTATAGAGAATAAGGATGTGTTAATATTTCACTTATTAACCAATATTTTTGGATGGAACTTGGTATTTAGCTTCATTTGGTTGAGATTCATCCATTTAAGGTAAAAAATCTTGGTTTTTGTACTTATCATGGCAGCAAACCTGCATACTCTTTTCCCATGTTAATCATATGGAGAATAAGCAAACTCTTTTATCTATGGACAGATATTGATGAAATTTACTATATGGCTTTATATGGCCGAAATAATTTTTTTTTTTTTTTTTTTTTTTTTGACAACATTTTTAATTTTAACTTTTGGGAACGTACCCATTGATTTTGAACTGTAAAGTTGGGTTATCTTTTGTAATTTTCATTTAATGTTTCTGTATGTTTTTATTATGTTGAGTAAATTAAGATTTCACAGAATGTGAAGAGAAGAAACTCGTTTAATGCACTTTTAAGTTTTGTTTTTACTAAGACATTTATGGGTGTTTAATACAAACTTGTTTGTGATTTGTGTTTCTTGTTTACAAAACTTTGTTTACATTTTGTGTGTTTCCGTTCTTTGCTATTCAGTTTGTGTGAATACCACTAGACTTGTTAGATCGTTTTTCATACATCAGCTATGGTAGAGCCGGGAGGCTCGGGAATGATGGACAGTGTGGGGTTTCTCGAAGATGGGAATGGGACAATCAATCTAGAGAGCGATTCCACTGTCAGTGACAATGTTTTAAGGGTAGATGAATATGACGTTCAGAATACTTTTACGGATATAGAAGTTCGTGATGATAATACAAGCTTTCAGGAAGTTACAAGACGTAAGTCAAAACCTATTAAAAGGAACTTTGCTCAGCTCCAAAATGATCATTCTTATGACAAGTCTACATTATTCGTTCATGATAAATCTAAAGGGGGACATAATATCACCATTGTCTCTCCTCCAAACAAGAAGGAAAAGATGGGATCTTTTGAGAAAGTGAATCTATACGATGTTTTTAGTAAAGGACCATTTGAAGTTGTTATAATGACAAAAGGACAGGAAAGATTAAATGCGTTTAAGGTGGGAAAGATCATCAACAAACATCATTCAGACATTCGATCAATTTCCAGAATAGGTAGAAAAATTTCAGTTGACTGCAAAACCTACCTGGCGGCTAACAGGTTAGTAAGCTCACCTCACCTTAAAGACTATAAAGTTTTTGTACCTGCTAACAGGGTTCTCTGTGTGGGTTTAATAAATATTGATCCGGAAATTTCTACTGAGGAAGTCGTTACCGAGAGTAAGTGTGACTCTACTTCAATTCGAGAGGCGTATAGGATAACTAAATTAGTGGATAAAATAGTTGTCAATACGTTTTGGATGAAAGTGACATTCCATGGCACAGTATTGCCAAAAGAAATCAAGTTTAACTATGTTGTTGTTCCAGTGAAGCCATACGTTGAAAAGGTTCTTCAATGTTATAGGTGTTTCAAATTTGGACATGTTGCTAAAAAGTGCCGGGGGAAGCGGGTTTGTGACAAATGTCTCAAAGATTATCATGGACAGGAATGTTCCGTAAAACCAACTTGTTTAAATTGCCATCAAGACCATCTATCTTGGGACAGAAAGTGCCCGGAATACGTGAGGCAAATGAAAATCAAACAAATGATGGCGGAAACGGGGGAAAGTTATACCGTGGTTAGTAAACGCGTACCGATGGGATATGACACTCATAAGGGTGGTGTGAATAATAATAAGCTACAGTCATACGCTCAGGTTGCGAAGTGCCAGATTTCTGATGTGGGAACTTTAGGAAGCTTGTCGTCCTCTAATAGATTTTATAGTCTCTTTTCAAACGTTGACCATGAAGAGGAGGTTCAAGACAACCAGGAGTTAGACTTTAGTGGACAAAATGAGACATGGAGGGTTAGACAAAATCAGCCTAACCGCTACAGGAATTCTCCTCAAACAGGTTGGCAACCGCCTGATTCCTATAGGAACAGGCTTTCTCTGTCTCTATCCAAGGGAAATGTCAACGTAAACAGGGCAGAGTCTTTTGTAAAGTCTACGAATAAGGACAAATCTGTTGATGTGCAACAACGTAACCGACAAGAGGATTTTAGCAGCAAACGCAGGGATGACAATATCACACGACTCTTCAATGACGCCCTTTTTTAAAACTAAATATAAACAGTGGGCTGACAATATTATTGAAGACTTGAGCACACCTAACAGGAATCAATATGAATGTTTGACATATGCTGTTAAAAATTTATGTATGTTTCTGGTGGAATCTTTGGAAGTGGCAGGTAAGAGTGTGTCTTATACTTAACCTGTTTCTACTCTTACTTATAGGATATTCATTACTTCTTCATTTTATTATGAATAATGAATTGAGAATAATTCAGTGGAATGCTCAATCTCTAGCCGCAAAATGGCATGAGTTTTGCTATTATTTAAGGCAAAATAAAATACATGTCGCTGCCATTCAAGAGACTTGGTTTAAGAAACATCACAGATTTAAACTACACAATTATTCTATAGTTAGAAAAGATAGAGCCGATGGGTATGGAGGGGTTGCTTTCTTTGTTCAAAATAACCTGAAATGGAATCACATAGGACCAGCCTTTAACAATGACATTATTGAAGGTTTATCAATAGAAATCGAAATTCCAAACAGCAACTCATCCCTAGCTATTCATAACTATTATTGCAAAAACGGAGAAATCGGTCGGACAGTGTGGGAGGGTATCTTCCAAAACAGTGCTCCAAATGGTTTTTCGATAATATGTGGAGATTTTAATGCACACCACCATATGTGGGGCAATACCGACACATGCTCAAGAGGCAGAAAGTTAGTTGACTGCCTCATTGACTCTACATTTTTGTTATTAAATGATGGGTCTCATACTACTGTAGCAACTCCTTTTCAAAGATCAACAGCGATAGATTTAACGTTTGTTAGTCCCAAAGCCCACAGTATTGTTAACTCATGGTCGGTGACAACCGACTCATGTGGCAGTTATCATTTCCCAATTAGTATTGAACTAGATACGAGTAGCCTTCAAACAAGCAGGGTCACTGGTGATGCCGATCTATATACTACTGGGGAGAGGAGGCATTTCAAAAAGGCCAATTGGCCCCTTTATAGAAAAATTGTAGTAGAAAGACTGAACAAACTTACCGAAAACCGCGTCATAATAGACATTGGGGATCTATATGAAGTAATTCAGGACGCCACTGATACATGTCAATCTGCAAGCCATACAACATACGAAATACGAACTTTAAACCAAAATCTTGGTGGAATGAGAAATGCTCTCAGGCTGTGGCTCTACGACGATTAAGCTTCACGAGGTTCAAACACTGTATGTCACCCCAGAATTTTCATATTTATAAATACTATGTAAGGCATGCCAAAATGACAATAAAACAAGCAAAAGATGACTCTTGGGCAAAACTTTGCACGGAGCTCAAAGATAAAAATATTTCTAGAGCCTGGAAGGTTGTAAAAAGTTTTCAGGGAAAAAGTAAGAAAAACGAAATAACACCTATATTTCAAAATGAAGAACTTGCAAATAAGTTCATGGATATTCTTGTCCCATCTTATGTTCCCCAAATCAAAGAAATGGATCCACCACGCGTTGTAATGAATGATTCAAGGATGACGGAAGAATTTACAATGGCAGAATTACAGCTAACGTTGAGGAAGAAAAACAAACTATCTGCTCCTGGTTTTGACAATATTTATTATATCATGATCAATGAACTACCACAAGTTGCGTTAGAGGCATTGTTGAATATATACAACGATATTTGGAAAAACAGAGGCAGAAATATACCTGAGAGATGGAAAGAAATAAAAATATTTCCCCTTTTCAAGTCTGACGGAGATAAAGGATGTGAAGACTCATATCGGCCAATCGCACTAATATCATGTTTTGCCAAAGTTCTCAATTCAATGATTAAATCAAGAATGGAATGGTTTGCTGAACATCATGAGATTTTACCTAGTAGTCAGTGCGGGTTTAGAAAGGGCAAGGGTTGTATTGATCACCTAATTGCTCTGACAACCGACTTGCAGTGCGCTCGTACGTATAACCATACCACTGCTCTGGCGTCCCTTGATTTGTCTAAAGCTTATGACAGTGTAAATGTGGCTACACTTTTGAATAAGTTGCACATTTTGGAATTTCCCCCGGTGTTCATTTTATATCTATCAAATTGGCTTAAACACAGGAGTATAATTTTAAAAAGTAAGTCGTACATAGTCACCAGGACAGCTTACACCGGTTTACCCCAAGGCTGTGTATTAAGTCCCCTGCTTTTTTCCATTTACATTTCCGATCTTCATTACTACCTTAAAGGTAACACGCGTTCCTTGCAATTTGCTGACGATATTGTTTTGTACTCGTCTCATAAGAATGACGTTGCTGCCTGTCAACAAACTCAAGACAGTATAAATGCCATAAGTGAGGCATTTCTGCATAGGTCTTTACATTTCAACCCTCGTAAATGCAAGATATTAGTTTTTACCAGGCGGAGGAAAAGATGTATGTATAATTTTACGTTAATGGGGGAAAAGATTCCTGTAGTTCGACATCATAAAATCCTTGGTGTAATTTTGGACGACCAACTTAAGTTCACGCAACACATAACTCATGTAAATGGTGTTTGTTTGCGAGAAGTTGACATATTAAAATCTTTGGCGTTTAATTCTAGAGGAGCTCATCCAAAGTTTCTTTTGGATATTTATAAGGTTTTAATAAGACCTAAGTTGGACTACGGCTCTCCAATTCTGCATTTCAGAAAAATCAAATCAAAATCAAAATCAAATCAAATCAAAATCCTCCGTGATTCCGATCATCCAGCACATTTGTCTGTCATTGAACTATCCATGTTAACTTCTCATCACGCTTTTTGGACCCATAAAGAACCCCCTCAAATAGTAAAATCATTCAACAAATGTAAAAATTATTTTGCGGAAAATACTCTCAATCAAAAAGTACTTTCTAAATTCAGTTTTAATTCACCTATGGAAATTATTAGTCATAATGTCACATTAATTAAGGATCTCCAGCGCGGTAACATATCGAAGAAAGCAATCTCCCCGCTTGTTTAAAAAAATCTGAGTTGTGAAATAATCAATAGTCACTTTTCCAATTCCTACAAAATATATACTGACGGCTCTAAGAAGGACGAACAAGTGGGAATTGGTATTTACGATCCTCAGAACAAAAACAAATTGGGTCTAAGGATGCATGGCCAAGCGTCAAATGTAAGCGCTGAATTGATGGCCATTCACAAGGCTGCGGATTATATTATTGAACAAGGAAACCACAATAAGAAATATGTAATTTTTACAGACTCTAAAGTAGCAATTGAAGTTATAGAAAAAACCTTAATTGGTGAAAATAAAGAACCACTTCTTTGGGAAATTTTATCAAAATTGATGCAGGTTAAAAGCCTTACTATCCAATGGATCCCCGGCCATATCGGTGTGTCTGGAAATGAAATTGCAGACGAATTGTCTAAATTGGCAGCGAAAAAAAGCATAATAGATATTGACCATCACCATTTACTGAATATGGACATAATTCGGACTTTCAAGAAGAAAATCAGAACAAAATTCAAAATTCTTTGTGAAACATCAGGAAAAGGAAGATGGTACAAATCACTTCAAAACGAGGCATTTGGCAAACCTTGGTTTTACAACTCTAAATTAGATAGGAATAGCATAATCGTTATGACGAGATTGAGATTTGGCCACACTTACAACGCAATCAGATTATTTCAGATGAAATTGGTAAATTCTCCCCTATGTCCAAAATGCAACACTCAAGATGAATCAATAGAACATATAATTTTACAATGCCCTGCTTATGCTCAGCAAAGAATGGATTTTCTGCACAAAATCAAGAATGAAAATTTAAGTTTGAAGATTCCACCATCAATACAAGAAATTTTAAGAACTGAAAACGAAAGCCTTTGGAAGCACCTGCTAAATTATGTTTTTAGTATAAATAAGAAATTGTGAAGTACAGATGACACTTCTAGGACGAAGTTCTTAGTGGACTTGCTCAACTTTCTTAAATTGTTGTGGTAGTGTTTCATTGTATTTTGGATATATCATAGGTGTCATGACATTTGTCAAACCTCAATAAAGATTAAAAAAAAAAAAAATAAATAAAAATAAATTTTTTCTATGCTAAAAACCTACTTTTAGTGTCCCCCATGGCAGCATACCTGCATACTCTTTCCCTATATTTATCTTAAGGAGAATAGACATTTATTTCCCTATTTATGAGCACGTGATGAAATTTCGTTTACAAGTTTAGCTGGTCAAAATTAATATTACTAATTTGGAAATTCGCTGAGTACGCAGGTCTGCTGCGACGGGGGGTATTGGTTTTACCATTGACTATGTACACTAACGAGAGTAGACTTCTCATCGCATAGGCGTGTGTGAAGCATATTGATGGTGGTGCGATCTCGTGCGGCCTACATGGAAGTACATATAACATATGATAGATAAATCAGTACTACTACTCTTCTCAACTAAGGATGAAACATTTTATAACTGAGAGTTATGTTTATGTTTTGGTAAAGTATGTTTGCAGCACTGTAAATTCAGCTGAATAATAACAAGATCGATGGCAGCGACTCTGGTGCAGTGTACACCGAACTTCCAAATTTTTGCCTCAAACTAAATGCATTGGATGAGAGGTCTATTCACGTTAGTGCACATAGTCAACGGTTTTACTTTATGACGAAAAGTATCAATGATCATATTGAGTGATGATGATACATTAATTGAAACTAAAAGTATATCAGTCAATGAAAGGTTGGTATTCTGTTAGCTGAACTATCTCAGAAACCATTTGGTCATTTCATAGATTGTAGAGTTATAGGAGAGAGTTAAAATAAAAGTCGTTTGTCCTACATACTAGGGAAAAATGTTGCAGGGTAAAAACTTAATAACAAAATCGGAAAGAAAGATATTTAAGAAAGATTATCTTCTGAAAGGTTCTCCTAAGAGATTCTCCATGTATGGTGATTTTTAAAAAAACCTGCTTTGTTTACACAAAATCATGAATTTTGATTTGGAGGGACAAATATTAACAGTGAGTTAAGATGATCTATTTTGAGCGGCTGTGTTCAAACTTGGTGAAGAAAAAAATAAAAAATCTGACAGGAGCTAAAATCCATTTAATTTTAGGACAAAAAAGATAATGAAATATATATGATACAAAATGTTGAAAGTTAATTGACTCTAAAATGGGTGCTGAACATCCGTCATGTTTTTTTCTCATTGCCGATTTTCTATGTCATATAAAAAAGCCGTCATAGCTTAAAAGGTCTATGATTTCTTGCAAAACATATTTTTCATAGATCGATATAAGTTTAACAACAGTCAGAAGCATTTACAAACGGGTGGCCTAATAGCACAGGATTGTAAAGAGTGCTTTGGGGGCGAATAGCCTGTTCAAACGGTATTGTTAAAATAAGTTAAAATTAAATTTTCTGGAAACTTTCAAAGTGAAGAATTGGTGATCCACTTTTGTTCATGCTATTTTAATTTTATGATTAGGGGCTTATGCCCCTATAAGCCACTAGTTGAGGTTTAAGAATGTTATGTATTGTCGGGAGATGACTTGTTGGCCACTGAGGGGGTTGGGGGGCTTGGGGAAATTTACATCCGAAACCTAGCAGCCATTTAGTTAACTAAGGAATAAAAACAAACTTTGATTTTACTACTCTACATGAAAAAATTTTGCTAAAAAAATTAAACAATTACCTTTGTTGACAAACCAGCTAGCCTAATTCAATGTAGAGAAAGACAGCTGACTGTAAAATAAAAGAATGCTGTATGTTTTTGGTTTTGTTGATAACTTAACATATGGTGGAATACAAAAAGAAAAAAAGAAAATTGTTTTGGCCAATGGCATGCTTCAGCTTCCCCAACCCCGCAACCCCCTCACTGGCCAACAAGTCGTCTCCGGACAATATACTATACTCTAATACCAGTAAGGTATATTGGTATGTAAGTATGTTTGTATGTATATATGTATGTTTGCTAACGGATCTCAAAAACGGCTCCAACCATTTTTTCAAACTTTTGCAAATAACTCTAAGGGCTGGCTTACATGATGCCAGAGTGGCTGGCACGCCAGTTGAAATTTGACTGAATTGAATTGAATTGAAAAGTTCTTTATTCATGTGTTGTACAAATACAAAGAATAGTGTCACAATACAATGCTATACAGGTGTTATGGGTATAATCTATTTTAATCAACATAAATAAGATTCTTCTATTGAATAAAGTGCCCTATCTAATATATACAATTTTAAAAGATTCCTAAATTTAATATCATTATTTTCATGTCTAATATTTACTGGAAGATGGTTGAAAAACTTAACACCAATTACAGTTGGTTGTTTTTTCAAAAAAATTTAGTTTTTATCTTTCTGCACGAAATCAGCCTGTTTTTTGTTCTCTCAACTGTACCAAAACCGATTCTTTATTGTCCTAGGACTGAAAAATCATCTGGAGAATTTTTTAGGTCCTAGTACTGAAAAGTCAGCTGTTTGCTATGTATATTATTATTCATTTATTTATGTTGAGGAGCAGAATTTTGAAATTCAAACGTTATAAAGAGCATTGTTTGTAAATAACATAAATGTAAACACTGCATATTACTAACTTTGTAAATATAACCTCGAAAATTACATCTTTATAGTTATAATTTTTAATGATCACAAGTCTAATTTCGCATTATGATAAAAAACGTTGTTCATCACTTGGAGCAAAAGTGGGTCTTTTTGGTGCGCACCCGAGGCGCAGCCGAGTTTTTAAAAACACGATTGCGCACCAAAAAGACCCACTTTTGCTCCTAGTGATGAAAACTACTATTGTGTGAAGGCATTTTCAATTTATTTCTTCCTCTTGTATTATAATTATGACATTCACCAACCATCTTAATTGAATTATAATTTTGTTTTATGTGTAAAATAACTTCATAAATATATAAACTATAAACTGTCATAAATCCCAGATCTCTGAAATGTTCTTTTAAAGAATCACGCCAATTTAAATTTAATATAATACGAATTGCTCTCTTTTGTATCCGTAATATTCTCTGCAGATTATTTTTTGTAGTTGCCCCATATATTTCAATTCCGAAAGATATGTTAGATTGAATGTAAGCAAAGTATATAGTTTTCAATATTTTTAAGTCACATATTTTGGCCATTCTATATAAAGCAAAAATACCAGATGTTACTTTTTTTGATAGTTTATCAATGTGGTCTTCCCAATTAAAATGATTATCAATGGTTAGGCCTAAAAATTGTGTACATTTAACTTCTTGTATTTTTTTGTCTGTAAGCGTTATTGAAGGTAAATTGGAATTCCTATTTTTATAAGTTTTATGGAATACATTTTTTTATAAGTTCTTTTTTTAGTTAATTTTTGATTATGTACTCAGAACCCCCGTTTACAAAAAATTACTTTTAAATTTTACTGAGAATATGGAATAAACTTACATATGCCTAACTCAATTTCACAAATTAGGCCTACAAATAATTTAAAAATCGAGATACTCCTCCTACTTAAGTAGTTAATCTAATTAATTTGTACTTAACTAATTTCTGTTTTAAACTAAACTAAATAAATTACACTAACCACGTGATGTATTATTCCACTTTAATGTGTAATATCAGCTGCAGAAGAACAAAAAAGACTTAAAAGATATTTGAACGAGGCTAAAAAATGTATAAAGGTTTGAAAAAGAATCGAAAGACTTGAAAAAAAATTGAAACATTTTCGAGAGAGGCTTTAAAAGGCTCGACAGAGCCTTGAAAAGTACTTGAAAGAGGCTTGAAAAAGGCTCGACACACACTTGAAAAATGCTCGAAAGGCCCTTGAAAAAGGCTTTAAAAGAGTTTATAAATATTTAAAGGCTTGAAAAAGACTTGAAAATCCATTGAAAAAGGCTCAAAAGAGACTCGAAAAAGACTTGAAAAAGGCTTGAAAGAGGCTCGAAAAACACTTGAAAAGGGCTCGAAAGATGCTTGAAAAAGACTTGAAAAGATTAGGCAAGACTTTAAAGGCTTGAAAGTGACTTGAAAAAGAATTGAATGAAACACTTGATTCAAGTTGAAATCGATTTCACATCACGGTGACTAAGAGCCTTGAATCAAGTTTGAATCAAGTTTTCAGGCTCGATTGGTAAGGTTTGAATCAAACCTTCAAACCTCAAAAATCAAGCTTGAATCAAGTTCGAATCAAGCTTTTTTTGCTATGTGGGATGATTGAAAAAGACCAAAGTATGCTATTCTTAAAAATTCAGTTGAAATGATGTCTCTTAATTTCCAAAAAAAGTAGCTTACACGAGAAATATTTTTACTAAGGATATTTGCATATGGGATGCATATGGGATATTCATATGGGATGACCGATTTAACTTGGAATCTGAATTAATTCCAAGAAGCTTGACTGATTGTACATCTAAAAACTGTGTGGATAGACTGATGATCATATTTTGGGTCTTTTCTTGATTACATAATAGTTTGTTTGAAGAAAACCAATTTAAAGCATTATCTTCTGCATTTTTTGTCGACTGATCAAGATATACTAAATTTTGATTGCTGAGAAAAGGGAAGTGTCATCTGCATAGATTACAGCGCCTACAGGTATATTTTTGGGCAAGTTATTAATAGTTATTGTAAATACACCCCGTCGCAGCAGACCTGCGTACTCAGCGAGTTTCCAAATTAGTAATATTAATTTTGACCAGATAAATCTGTAAAGAAAATTTAATCATGTGCTCATAAATAGGGAAATAGATGTCTATTCTCCTGATAATATAGGGAAAGAGTACGTAGGTATGCTGCCATGGGGAACACTAAAAGTACATTTTTAGCATAAAAAAAGTTTATCTCGACCATATGAAGCCATAAACTTAGTTTCATCTATATCTGTCCATAAATAAACAAGTTTGCCTATTACTTTCTCCCCCTATACCATAGTATATGGAGAAAGTATTGTTTTCGTCAAAATTTTCGAATTTGAGTTGTTGGTGGATTTATCCATTTTGGTTCCCCCTGAGTCCAAAAAAGTGGTTTTCAGAGTGATGTCTGTGTGTGTGTGTGTGTGTGTGTGTGTGTGTGTGTGTCAGGATGTAAACAGAGCTAGAGAATGCCCCAATGGTCCGATTTTGATGAAATTTGGTAGGTAGGTCCAAACCCACGATAATTCCAGGCGTTTTTTTCATTTTTTTGAGTTTTTTATTTTTAAGGGTAGTTTACCCCCAAAAACCCTCAAAAATAGTCAAAAATCAAAATTTCTCAAAAACGGCTCTAACGATTTTGATTAAAATTTTGTGGTTTATTAAGCTCAAAATGGTGAATAAAATGACACCACCCGCATCTCCGGGAAAATGCGCGTTCAAAAGTTATGGAGTAAAAAGTGTTTCAAAAATCAATTTTTTGAATTTTCAAAATAGCTGTTGTCTCGAAATAAATTTTACTTATCACCATTATATCAAGCTTAAAAAACTAAATAATCCAGTATTTTAAATTATTGCTCTACGTCGAGTGGTTGCGGAGAAAATTCAATTTTTCGTTTAGCGGTAAACGCAGTACGTTGTTAAAAGTCACAGACGCGCGTAGGGTCAAACGAGCGCTGCTCAGCTGGTAGCTATCCGACTGAGTCATCAAGACATTAATGTTTGGAGCTTTTAACACCTTTTTATATATTTTTGGGAGAAAGTATGTGTCAGTTAACTGATACCGTTTATTTTCTATATGATTAACATGGGAAAAGAGTATGCAGGTTTGCTGCTATGATAAGCACTAAAACCAAGATTTTTTTTACCATAAATAAATTAAGCTCAACCAAATGAAGCTAAATACCAAGTTTCACCCAAAAATATTGGTTAATAAGTTAAATATTATCAAATCCTTATCCTCTATAAGATTAACATTGGAGCCCCAAAATACAATACTGTCTTTAGACTTTTTAATATCTCGGTAACCAATGGAGATAGAGCAAAGCTTCAAAATACTAAATTGTGTGTTTTTTTTAGCTAAATCCAATGGTGAAAATAAAAATTAAATATTAAAAAAAATTATATATGAAAAATGCAAAAAAAACCATTTTTGGGGTACAAAACCCCCCAAAACTACCCCTTCCGGTAGGTCGATATGTCTGGTTTACGAACTCATCCGAATAAACGTAGGATTACACATCCCTACCAAATTTGGTGTCGATCGGACCGTTTTTACGAGAGTTATCGTGTCTAGGGACACATACATACATACATATATATATATATATATATATATAAATTTTAATGACTATTATTTTTGGTCTCTGGGCACCTCAAAACGAAAAAGTAACGTGGTCCCGGGCTTAGGTCTTACCATGAGACCTACGGTAATAGCTTATTCCTTATAGGAAATTCGCTAAAAAGAAAGGGCCAAGAACAGAATCTTGTGGTACTCCCATTTTAATGTTTGATACAGTTTAGTTTACATCTTTAATTGAAACAAATTGCTGCCTATTGCTTGAATAGGAGTTTATGACTTTACATGAATTATCTGATATCCCATAACATTTTAATTTATCTAGAGTTATATTAAAAGTTACACAAAAAAAGTTTATACATTCTGTACACAAATAACATTACAAGAAGTTTCAATAATTTGCAGATAACTTATGTATGCCAATGACATAGTAATTCTTTTTAGAAATCATTTACCTTTAAATTTTGAAATTGACAGCTTTATACAAATCTTTATCAATATCACAACAGTAATAATTTACACGTAAACCTGAATAAAACAAATTGTTTATTATTCGGATGTCAAAGCAGTTCTGATGTTGATAATCTAGTAATGCTTATGAATGACTACGAGTTACCATTTGCAACTGAAAATAAATACTTGAGATTAATTTTTGATGAAAATTGCACATGGGGGTCCCTTATATAAATGTGCTCTGTTCAAAATTACCATAACAGCTATTTTTATTGAATCAATTTTCAAAATTTCAAAACGTTTCTTCAATGAAATTAGTTTATACTTATCTTATTGAATTGAGATTATCGTATGGCATTTTGTTATGGAGATCTGCATCCGAGTCTGCACTTTTACGGGTATTTATAGATTACAAAAAAAGGGCTATTTGCATAGTAGCTGGTATAAACAGGTAAACGTCTTGCCGGGCATTTTTCTAACCACTCAATTTCTTAACTTTATCGTCTCTTTACATTTACAAAATGTTAATATAATACAAATTTAAATTTCCTTCTATTCAAACCGGTGCAGACATACATGTTCATATCACTCGTCATCGGCATACTCACAGACAAACAGCATCCAGATTGGAATTGGCTGCAAAATCACCCCAAAATATTGGTCCAAAATGTTTAAATAGTCTAGATATAAACACTGTAGCACCTGTTTCTATAATTAGGGAAATCCTCAAATATGAAGTGAATGTATTAAATCTTGGTCTCAGAATGACAAACAACAATTTATCATGGACAGAACAGGTAGATCCTGTTTGTAACAAAGTATAGGATTTTATACCAGCTAAAGCATAAATGACTCAAAATGTTTTAAGCCTTCATTAGATATTAGAAAAAGTTAGTGTCGACATTGATATTTCCTGTTATAGATTATGCACTGGTAGCGTATTGTGATTTAATTGACAAACTCACTGGAAAATTACAAAAGGCACAAAATTTATGTATAAGGTATATATATATATAATTTAAAACTTTATGAACATATATTATAAAGCATTAAAGTGGTTAAAGATTAAGGAAAGAATGGAATTGAGTATTTTGACTTTAACATTTAAAATATGGCAAACCAGATTATTTGTTCGATTATTTGTAAAGATATACTAGAATGAGGAGATATGTACACCTGAGCGAGACTAGATTCAGTAATGAAATGTTTCAAAATACCAATACATAGAACATTAGTTTATTCAAAGTCATATCATGTAACCTCAATACGTTTGTTAAATCGCCTTGACAGACACATTAAAGAAACTTCTAGTAAAAATATTTTCAATAAAAAAGTAAAAGAATTACTATTGAATAGATATTAAAATTTAAATTAATAAAGTTGTCATATAATAAAAAAAGTATATTTTGTAACAACAATTTCACCCAATGTATTATTATTTTATGTAGAGTTACATTTTAATGCAATTTTTTTGATAATTCGACAAAAAACCCACCACAATTTTCAATTAAATTTGATGTGTATTAGTTTGTAAAAAATTCAGATTGCTACTGTAATTAATGGTACAAATTATTGTGTATTGAAAGACGTTAGCTCATGAAGTATGTAAATTATATATTTGATGTCCGTGCCAGTGGAAGAGCGGACCTTCGGTCCGATTGGTGCGGAGAAAATAAATGCATTGTCTCTGTCTTTCACTGTTACTGTAACGCTCTTGGGCCCTATTTTGTCCTCTTTTCATGGGTCAACGTCTTTACCTGTTGGTCTAAATTTTTTTCCTGTCATAAATTAGAGTGGTGTGAAGGTTCATAGCAACTTTAATTGCCTTTGTGACCTTAGGGCTTTGCCCCATAGTACGTCAAAGTAGCCAAGTTGTGCTAAAATACCAATCTTTAATTTCTTTCTTCACAAAAAGGGTTATAGTAAATTATATGAAAATTTTAATGACTGTTACATGGTGCAATTAGAACAATTTTATCTGCTCTAAACCAACATTCGTCAAAAAGCCTCCAAATATATTTTCCTCATAGTAAAATAAATATTCAATGTCAATCTTATGGGGATATTTCTTTCTTTTTTATCTATGCTTTCTAATCAGATGGATTAGACAGTTTATCATTTTCACCACAGATTGCTACACTCAGGGGTGCCCACAAGGGGGGGTTACGACGCAGACTGCGTCGTTGAAATTTTAGGGGGGGTCGAAAATGTGGTATTTTGTCCGAGATGGGGGGGGGGCGATTTTTGAAGTATACTTTTATGTAGAGATGTGCGATCCAGTGACTCTCAAATATCGGTGACTTCAGTTCCAGTGACAAGGAAATATCGGTGACTTCAATCGGTGACAGGAAAATCGGTGACAGAGCCGCGAGTGGTGGGGAGAACCAGACCGCGGCTGCGGCAGTCGCGCCACTGAGCAAATGAATTTTCGATATTTTTATTTCGGTGACAAGTTACAAAATTATCTGAGTAACAAATTACTGTTAATGACTGTTAAAGAGATACACGACGTTAGCGATTTTCGAGTCTATATGATTTCGGATTCCATTACGATGCGACCCTTAACCAGTGTTGTAAATATCGTAACGCTAACGGCTCCAGCGAAGCCATGAGATCGCGCCCTCTGATTGGCCGCTTTGTCGCCGATATTTTGTGTCACTGAATCTAAAAGTTCTACAGTATATCGATCGGTGACAGCGACCTGGGCCTGGCGCTGTTGCTGGGAGATCAGTGACAGAGCCAACGTGCTAGTAGAGATGTTCGATATTTTTGTTTCGGTGACAAAGTCACCGATATTGCTCTGTCACCGATATATCGGTGACAAGGCACTCGAGCTTTCGGTGACAGCAAATTCAGTGACAGGCGCAGAACACCACCGCGCAGGCACCCAATCCGTTGCTACACAACGTCACCGGTCGCCACGCCAGTCACCGATTGCCCGCGATTGGCCGACGCGTGGTCACGAGGCTGCCTTCGCCTTTGCTTCGGGCCACTTCGCAATGGTTCGGGTGGAATCGGGCACTAGCACGTTGGCTCTGTCACTGATCTCCCAGCAACAGCGCCAGGCCCAGGTCGCTGTCACCGATCGATATACTGTAGAACTTTTAGATTCAGTGACACAAAATATCGGCGACAAAGCGGCCAATCAGAGGGCGCGATCTCATGGCTTCGCTGGAGCCGTTAGCGTTACGATATTTACAACACTGGTTAAGGGTCGCATCGTAATGGAATCCGAAATCATATAGACTCGAAAATCGCTAACGTCGTGTATCTCTTTAACAGTCATTAACAGTAATTTGTTACTCAGATAATTTTGTAACTTGTCACCGAAATAAAAATATCGAAAATTCATTTGCACAGTGGCGCGACTGCCGCAGCCGCGGTCTGGTTCTCCCCACCACTCGCGGCTCTGTCACCGATTTTCCTGTCACCGATTGAAGTCACCGATATTTCCTTGTCACTGGAACTGAAGTCACCGATATTTGAGAGTCACTGGATCGCACATCTCTACGTGCTAGTGCCCGATTCCACCCGAACCATTGCGAAGTGGCCCGAAGCAAAGGCGAAGGCAGCCTCGTGACCACGCGTCGGCCAATCGCGGGCAATCGGTGACTGGCGTGGCGACCGGTGACGTTGTGTAGCAACGGATTGGGTGCCTGCGCGGTGGTGTTCTGCGCCTGTCACTGAATTTGCTGTCACCGAAAGCTCGAGTGCCTTGTCACCGATATATCGGTGACAGAGCAATATCGGTGACTTTGTCACCGAAACAAAAATATCGAACATCTCTACTTTTATGACGAGTATTAAAACTAAAGTTTTTTAAATACACAAGTCATTTTTGACCGTAAAAAACTGTATAGAATAGGATTTACCATCAATTTTCCCAAACTTTTGGTCAATGAACACAGTGACTATCTGTAGTCATTTCTCTAAAGGTTGGCGAAATCTAGCCTGGTTGCTACGGAAACGGGCGAGCGGCAAATGACGCGCGCTATGTCGTTCGCGGAAGCGGCAGAAGTCGGTGACAAAGTGTTGACTCACTTGCTCATATCTGTTTTTATTTTATGAAACAACACAAAAAACAGACACATCAAGCTGTTTTAATTTCGTCCTGAAAGTAAAGTTTTTCATAGCCTTGGTCAATGAAATTTCACGATACAGAAATCTGACTGTTGTGCGTGTGCGATAACCTCAAAACGTTTAGTTTGTAAGTTAGGCCTATTCAAGGTTTCTAGGTTGTTTTTCAATGATTCAAAACCAGACAATTATTGGATATTGTTCTAAAAGCTGACAATGTATTAAATAAGATCGTATTAAAACCATCCACAAAAAGAAAATTATAAAGATCCATGTGTCCCTGATGATTGATGAAACACCAATACACAAATACCAAGTTTATTTTATAGTCTAGACGCCGTGCCTTCCTTTTCATGTTATGTTGTCAAAGACAAATGGTGACCCCCCCACATTTCACTTTTAAAACATAAGAATTTGCCTGTATTAGGCTAAACCAGTAAAAAGGTTGGTTAATGTGTATAATGTTGATTAATTATTTTAGTTTTAATCTTAATCTTCCCTAATAATTGCATTGACCCGAGACTTTAAAGAGATATAGGACGTAGGCTAACCCTGAGGATAGTCGTGTATTTAAAG
Organism: Neoaliturus tenellus; assembly: GCA_030545055.2. Taxonomy (NCBI): domain Eukaryota; kingdom Metazoa; phylum Arthropoda; class Insecta; order Hemiptera; family Cicadellidae; genus Neoaliturus; species Neoaliturus tenellus. The sequence continues at coordinate 46,125,562 of CM061537.1, forward strand.
GAAATGCTGCAAATATACTCATCATGCTCTTTAGCATGTGCATTTCTTTTGAATTTTGCATGGTTTGCAAACTGTAGATTAATTAGAATTGAGGATTATGACGATGTCCAGTGCATGTTTGTAATGCTTGACGACAATAAAAACTGCTTATTGCTTAATAATTGATACATAAATCATGAAAATTGGTTTTAGTAGTTACTAAGAAATAACGTTTCAATTGTATAACTTATTAAGATATAGGCCTATAAAGTTTTAAAATTTACTCTAAGGCCTACACTCTATTCTACCACTTTTAACTACTTATCATAACCACTTTTGCAGCTTTTTATTTATTATTTTTTTATAGATTGCTCAACTAATAACATTAAACAGCCAAGCCTACATTTAAATAAATTTCTTGATAAAAGAATTACAGAAAGTTACACAAAAATATGTATTTATAACAGGATATTTTTTCCGGGGAGGGGGGTTACAAATTTTATAGCCGTGGGGGGGGAGGTCCCGGTCCGGGTGAGGGGGGGGGGGTGAGTCTTGGTCCAAAGGGGGGATGGGCACCTCTGGCTACACTTAAAATTTTAAATACAGACTCATTCATATATCCAACCCTTTAAATTATCGCTAGCCAAAATACAGTGAGTAAAGTCCACTAAATTCTTGGTTCTAATTATGAACATTTATTATTACAGAAAGAGTTTTGTTCCTTAAATCTTCAAAAATTTCTTATTATCATTGCAAACTAATTTTAGTTCCCAATTTAGATTTCATAGCACGTTCTGACAACAAGAGGTGTATTTCATCAAAACACATGTAGATAAAACCAATGAGGTTGATAAATGGTCAATCTTTCAAAAAATTCGGGTATAGACGGAGCAATACTATAATGTAGAACTGAATAAGTAAGGTCCTTATAAGGAAGTATGAGAACGCTGCTCACGAAACACTGATAGTACCATTGTAATTTTCATTCTAGGATCATGCTAATTGGTTGAGAATGGAATCAGATGGCTAGAACAATCTAGCAGAAGTCTATTATTGTTTTTACTTTTTGCAAACAAATATCCTCATTTTGACATTTAGAAGGTAGAAAGAGTGCTTTCCGTGGCAATAAGAAGTAATCCTTGCATCAGAAATTTATTTTCCTCTTTTTTCAAGGGACAATTTTTTTTAACATGGGATGTCCCTATTTAAAGAAGGTAAATCTAAAGACAAAATATTTAATTAAGTAGACCTAATATCTGCTTTAAAATAAACATATCCACACTGGTGCGGTGCCTATACATTGCTGACAGGTGTTGCATTATTTTACTTACGTTGGGTATTCAAATTTTAATTAATTTTTAATTCGGATTAAATGTTGTAAATGTCTTTAAAGGGTAGAACAAGAAATACCCCCCGTCGCAGCAGACCTGCATACTCAGCGAATTTCCAAATTAGTAATATATTAATTTTGACCAGCTAAACTTGTAAACAAAATTTCATCTCGAGCTCATAAACAGGGAAATAAATGTCTATTCTCCTTAAGATAAATATAGGGAAAGAGTATGCAGGTATGCTGCCATGGGGGACACTAAAAGTAGGTTTTTATCATAGAAAAAATTTATTTCGACCATATAAAGCCATATAGTTAATTTCATCGATATATGTCCATAAATAAAAGAGTTTGCCTATTCTCCATATGATTAACATGGGAAAAGAGTAAGCAGGTTTGCTGCCATGATAAGTACAAAAACAAAGATTTTTTACCTTGAATGGATGAATCTCAACCAAATGAAGCTAAATACCAAGTTTCATCCAAAAATATTGGTTAATAAGTGAAATATTAACACAATCTTATTCTCCATAAGATTAACATTGGAGCCCCAAAAGACAATGTACTGTCTTTAGACTTTTTAATATCTCGGTAACCAATGGAGATAGAGCAAAGCTTCAAATTACTAAATTGTGTATTTTTTTGAGCTAAATCCAATGGTCAAAATAAAAATTTAAAATATTTCAAATTTACATATGAAAAATGCAAAAAACCCATTTTTGGGGTACAAAACCCCCCAAAACTACCCCTTCCGGTAGGTCGATATGTCTGGTTTTCGAACTCATCCGAATAAATGTAGGATTACACATCTCTACTAAATTTGGTGTCGATCGGACCATTTTTACGAGAGTTATCGTGTCTAGGGACACATATATACATATACACATATATACATATATATTTGGAAAGCAAGAAATTCTTTTGATAGGGCTACTAATATTATTAATATTAAGTACATTATAAAAACTGAGTACCCTTTTTCATTTTATTTAATATGAAAAAGGGTACTCAGTTTTTATAATGTACTTAATATTAATACATATATACATATATATATATATGCATTGAATTTAATGCAAATAAGGCCATTTTAACAGCAAAATCAATGTTTTTATGAAGACAAATTGCAATAACTCCGTTATTTGTTGCCAGATCCTTACAAACTTGGTACCATTGGTTAGATTATTAAATTTGTCAACTTTTTTGTCTCTTGAAAAATTTTTATAAAAGTTGCCGTTTCTGAGATATTTGAGTTTGAAAATTTAAAATGGCCGCCATTTTGAAAATACAAAGCGGAAAAAATTTATTTTTTTCCTGGAAATGAACATGGTTAGGATAAAGGTTCGTGCCAAATATGAAGTTGATACAGCTATCCGTTACGTAAATAAAAATTATTATGTGTAAAATACAAAATGGCGGCTAGCGGCTTAACAAAGAATTTTAGACCCATGTTTGTATGATGTTTTGTGATTGTCTTGACCTAAGGAATATACACACAAAATATTTCCAGGTTGTTTGGAAACACCCTGTATACATATATATATATATATATATATATATATATATATATATATATATAAATTTTAATGACTATTATTTTTGGTCTCTGGGCACCTCAAAACGAAAAAGTAACATGGTTCCGGGCTTAGGTCTTACCATGAGACCTAAGGTAATAGCTTATTCCCTATGGGAAATTCGCTAAAACACGGGTGGGTACATTGGATTTGGTATAGCTATCGTCACATCCAATCAAGGTTTCAATATTAGATTTCATAAAAATGTCTATAATATTCTTGACAAGTCTGAGTTTTCTTTAGACGATTTAAGAAAACTCAGACTGAGTAGTGGTACGGTATACTTGCAGAACTATAAAGTTAATCACTATAAGAATATTAATTATTAATCAAACTGCAATAAAAACATTTAAGACCACAGAAATAACTTCTAACCCAAATGGATATAACAAGATTTTGTACATTAGAATAAACCAACTGAAGTTGACATATTGAATTTGTAAAAGGATTTATATATAAACTGCACACACTCCATACGAAGAACGGGTACACAGCTAGTGCAAACTAATTACAGTTGCTTTGTAACAATATATGGGTAACGCAGTATGGGTAATATATAAATGACATGACAAGACTTTTAATATTTTATTAGCACACAATAATTATAATCATAGTTAATGATTATCCAACAAGTTTCTTGTCTTCAAAGTAGTACAGTTTCTAATAAACCACATGAAACTCTATTTACCAGACTGTCTAATGTTAAGTTATGGAAAGACATTTGCTGTAGGCACACTGGCTATTACTGTACGAAGAATAAACTCTTTATAATCTTTTCCAAAATCATGACAGAAGTTGCAATGAGGAATAGGCGATAGCTGAAAGATGAACCCTAATCACCCTTTGCATTAGCTATTGGTCCCAACCCAAACAGTTTCATACACTGTAAGAAAAAACATCTTCAGTAAAAACGTTAACTAAGACAAAAAGTGATAGGTCTCAATATTACATTATAAACAGATTTTATAAACTTACTAGTCAATATATATATTTTTTCTTTAGACACTAATGAGAGAGCTCATTAACACGGCTCAACTCTTGGATGTTTCTTTAGAAATTCTAAAGAATATTATACAGAAAAGGAATTATCACATACGGGACACTGATGATGTCGCACATTAACATGTATTTCTACAACTGCCTTTTTGAGTAAACCGTTTCGCACTTTGCACACTAATGTAATAGCCGTTATCATCAGGTCACATCATGAGGTCACTCACCAGTGTAGCACAACAAAAGAGTCTTCAAAGTATATTTTCTAGAACAGGATTTATAACACTTTGGACACTTATGAGGTCGCTAACCACTATGGATCAATAAATGAGTCTTCAAATTACATTTTAAGGAAAAGAATTTTTCACATGCTGGACACTGATGAGGTGGCCCATCAGTATGGGCCAACACATGGTTCTTAAAGGTAGATTTTAGAGAATGAGATTTACACACTTTAGATACTTATGAGGTCGCTCACCAGAATGGGTCAACAAATGAGTCTTCAAATCACATTTCAAGGAAAAGGATTTATCACATGCTGGACTCTGATGAGGTGTCCCATCAGTATGGGCCAACACATGGTTCTTAAAGGTAGATTTTAGAGAATGGGATTTATCACACTTTAGATACTTATGAGGTCGCTCACCAGTATGGGTCAAAACATGGGGCTTCAAATAAGATTTTGTAGTAAAAGATTTATTACATAATGGGCACTGATGAGGTTGCTCACCAGTATGGGTCAAAACATGGTTCTTCAAAGTAGATTTTTGAGAAAAGAATTTATGACACTTTGGACACTTATGAGGTCGCTAACCAGTATGGGTCAACAAATGAGTCTTCAAATAAGATTTCCGAGAGAAGGATTTATCACATGCTGGACACTGATGAGGTCGCTCACCAGTATGGGTCAAAACATGGTTCTTCAGAGTAGATTTTAGAGAAAAGTATTTATCACACATTAGACACTTATAAGGTCACTCACCAGTATGGGTCAAAACATGTGCCTTCAAATAAGATTTTGTAGTGAAAGATTTATTACATACTGGGCAATGATGAGGTTGCTCACCAGTATGCGTCAACAAATGAGTCTTCAAATTAGATTTTTGAGAGAAGGATTTATCACATGCTGGACACAGATGAGGTCGCTCACCAGTATGGGTCAACAAATGAGTCTTCAAATAAGATTTCCAAGAGAAGGATCCCTAGTGAAAATGTCAGTGAAGAGTTTCAATGATATCAATTGACATCAGTTGACTTTTGGATGTTATCACCCAATATCAGTTGACACCTCAGTAATATCAGCTGATGTCAGTTGACATCTGTTGACTATTGGTTGATGTCACCTGATATCAAGTGAATTGTTTAAATGATATCAGCTGACGTTTCTGAAGGTTCACTGATATCATCTGATTTCAAGTGAACTGTTTAGGTGATCTCAGCTGATGTTACTAAAGTTCACTGATACAAGCTGGTGTTATCCAATTGTGTTTAATGATATCAGTTTCCATCATAATCAAAACTGTGGGAGGGGATATTTTATGGGAACTGATATATCACTGAACTTATTCTGTCGTACCCTAAATTGACAATTTAGTTTAGATAATAAATATTTGGTAAAAATATTAATCGGATAATGATGTTTAAGTTCAGCATTGATACATAAAAATATGTGTTTAAAAAAATAAATATACAAAATCGTGGTATAGTTTTTAATTTAGTAAGAGTGGTAATTTTAAATTATTTTAATAGAAACAAATTATTTATTTTGGAAAAGATTAATTTATTTAACAAAAAAAATATTCCAATCAGCACTATAATTTCCCTTCCTTGTATTTAAAAGGTTTTAAAATATGTATTCATACACGGCCAGTTTAAAAATCATCCAATAATTCTGTGCTATTTGCTTATTCAAATTCAAAAGTTTGGCGCCAGCAGTCCGCGGGTTTTTATAATGCTGTTTGATTGGTTCAGCCTCAGCCGATACAGTTGGCGCTAACGGCTAACAGTGGCACTTTTTGACTTCTCTATTTCCAACCGTCTTGTTTATTTAAATTTCAGGTTGCTAAAATCCAATCTAACAGAAAATGTAGTTTAGATATTAGCTGCATATTTTTTGTCTGCTTGAAATGAATAATTGAGTTACAAATTTATTGCTGTGTACGTTAGACTGAGCTGCAGACGACTAAAGCACACCTTTACATCTACGTGATAGGATTAAAGGATTTCCTATCCACCTATTCAGGTGAGTTTATTGAACAATTTAATATTAGGTATTCAAAAGTATTAGTAAGGCCTGTGCTTTATTATTTAAGTAGGACTTTGCATTGTTTTCCAGCCCTTTACAATCAATACCAGAACAAATAAGGCTAACTCTCAACTTACTTGATACTATGGCTGTGAAAGTGGCAGTATGGAGGTTAGTTTTTTGAGATGATTATTTTAAATTGTAGCTGTTTTTACTATTCACAATTTTTAGTGAAATCAGCCAATTTCTTAAACCAATACTTAGAAACAGTGTCCATTTTTATAGAACCTAACTTACTCTAGTCTGATACTTTTATTTCAACTCTCCCCTTCTGATTAAAAAGTTTCACATAAGTTACATCTGATTAACAGGCTCAAGAATAACTTATGTTTCATACTCAGACCTAAATGTTAAAGTTCATTATCAGACAATATTACTGTTATCGGTGATTCCAATTTTGTGTTCATCTATATTTCCAATATAATTTGATAGGGCCTAGTTGAAATCAGCTAGCCTATGTAGGACTAAACTGCAATTAACACGGTGAGTGTGGCATGTATCTGATAGGATACAAAGGTGTAGGCCTACCTCCCCGGGTGTGGATGTATCCGATCAGTTACATATGACAATGTCAAGGTAATGTGACTGTTTCTCCTCTAGCATTTGAGAAGGAAACACGTATTGTGCATTTTTAGCGTGTAGGTAAGGGTATTGAGTTTTTAGATTACTTGTAATTAGTATACATTCTACAGGTTTTTAATTTCGTGCTATCATTGGAAGAATGTAAATATAGTACAGCGTGGGGGTTTAGTTTTGGCATTTTATGTGCAGTAGCGAACGCGTTAAGAAGTCAACGATCACAGAAATTTGGTCAGGGCTTAGGCATATACGTTTGTTTTTGTTATTATTTCTAATTTGCTATTCATACAAGTAGGCCTATCCTATTTTTTACCTATCAATATGTTAACAATATTATGAATTAATTTTAAAAATGGATTACCTAAATCATTACTTATAAGGCTGTTATATTGTTAGGCCTATTGTAAACATTGATTTACTTAGTAAAAAAATAAACAAAATATTTTGTTGATTAAACAATAACAGTCATTTGAAATTCACTAAGTACGCAGGTCTGCTGCGGCGGGGGTATTTATTCATAAGGCCCATTTTTTACGGACGGTAAATTCAAACTTCAACACAGCCTTTGATTATGAAACATATTTAAAGTCCTAGTAAAATTCTAAACTGTGTAAAGAGCTACAAAGTTTTTTTTTTGTTTCAGTTCCAGAAGGAAACCTCTGACATAAACAAAAAAGACTAGGCCTATGCTTGGATCATTCGGAAGTAGCCTAGTTATAAATACTACCTTCAAAATCCAACAACCTTCAAAATCAAGGCGTAAGTAGATCTAGCCTAATAGTTTGTAAACCTTTTACTTAATTGCTTTATAATTATTATCTTGTCACTTAATTAGGGTATATACCTAGTAGTGGCTGAAAGCCCTCCTAACAATTAAAATTTAAATATATCAAATTACAAAAACTTTATTTTTTTAAGTAGCTAGTGAGCAACCAATTAGTTTCCTTTTCCGCTTAACCAGAGTTTAATTTACAAGATTTTGGTAAAAAAGTACTTTGGTACAAAAATAAAAAGTAAATAAGTTACCTTAATACCGTATCTTAATACCTTTACCTTTTTACTGAAATGGTGACCTAACTCAATAGGTAGTTTAAAGCCAAGTATGAATGAGAGATGAGTGTAGGATGATTGTGGCGGGATCTTGTAGTCTTGTTACTGACTAAGGCCGACATTCTCCTTAGACAGGACTGTTAATTCATAGCCCAACAGCCAATGGTATCTAGGGACCTACAACGTGGGATCCGAACCACAATTTTAACCTCATATATATGAATTGGTCTAATTATGAGGATGGTCTTTAAGGGTGAACTAGTATTTACCAGTTCGGACGTTAATATCCACCAGGGAATATCGCATCCACAAGCCATCGCTTATAACTATCTAAAATCTGTGACCTCCAAGTAGCTGGATTGCAGGACGACTTCTAAAAATTATTAAACTTAGTAAAAATTGTGAAAGAAGGTCACCGTTTCTGTTTCTATTCAGTTACACAGAAACTCTCAAGTAATTCATTTCGAATTAAATAATAAAACTCAAATCATCCCGATAATTCAACACTCCAGACAACACTGATCTGTATGAGACTACAGCGTTGGTAGGCCTACTTGCACTGTGTGACTCATAAAATAATAATTGTCGAGTTTTTTCACGTCTCGTTCATCGATATTTCACTCAAAACATTATACAAACGAATATGACAAAATTGCGGCAGCTTTTCCACGCTGCAACCTTCATTCACGAACAAAATTGACATAATGAATTGGCGTTTTTGGCCATTTAGCTACCAATTAGCACCCTTCAGTGGTCCGATTGTCATTTAGAGCCAAAAATTGGAAGATATAAACGAGTGAATGACTAGAGTTATATCGGCTCCTGGAAAATCAATTTGTTATTATTATTAAGCATCCACTCGATACCAATATGTTTCGATTTGAATATTTAAGTGCATTCTCCTGGGCCGGTTACTGTATATTAGGCCTACTGTTCACACTGTCTGATTGTAGTTTCTTGGTTGCAGGTTGCTCCCGAAAACATGGAAAACTGAGAATCAGCTGGAATCCAGCTATTGGAAGCAGAAGCCAAACGTGATATATTTTTAGTGCGGACATATTTTAGTGCGCGATATATTTTTTTAGTGAGTTATAAATTGGACTGATCAAAAAATAATACCGGAATAAGTGTAAATGTTATTTACGAAATGTTTGAATTATTATTTTATTAAAAATCTTTAAAAAATAAATTTTGTTAATTTTTAAGCCAATTAGTTTTTTTATTTATTAAATTTTTAATTTGTTTTTACCATACATTTTTGTGGGATTGAAAAATAAACTGCAGTGTGATTGTGGGTAAAAATAATATATTTAGGCTACCAATAATTACTAGTACAGTATTGTTTAGTTTAAAGTGTTGTTTTTATAATATATGGTCACTTTCATCTGATGTTTTTATGTTATGAAAAAACAACTAACTTTTTTAATTTTGATTAGTATGAGATTTTTTTATCTCTATTGATAATTTTCATTGGGGAGGGGGGGCAAATATCACCCAATGTCAGTTGATAACCAGTGAGGGTCAGGTGGTTTTGGGTGGGCGAAATACTACCCAATACCAGTTGATATCAGTGAGAGTCAGGTGATTTTGGGTGGGCGAAATACTACCCAATACCACTTGACGTCAGTTGATATCAGTGAGGGTCAGGTGATTTTGGGTGGGCGAAATACTACCCAATACCAGTTGATGTCAGCTGTTATCAGTTTATCTGTAGACCAGTGGAGGTCAGCTGACATTCGCTGAGATCAGGTGGGCGAAATACTACCCAATATCACCTGAAGTTCACTGATATTTTCACTAGGGATTTATCACATGCTGGACACTGATGAGGTCGTTCACCAGTATGGGTCATGAAGTGAATATTCAAATTAGATTTTTTAGAAAAGAATTTATCACACTTTGGACACTTATGAGGTCGCTCACCAGTATGGGTCAAAACATGTGCCTTCAAATTAGATTTTATAGTGAAGGATTTATTACAAACTGGGCACTGATGATTTTGCTCACCAGTATGGGCCAACAAATGAGTCTTCAAATGACATTTCTGAGAGAAGGATTTATCACATGCTGGAGACTGATGAGGTCGCTCACCAGTATGGGTCAAAAAGTGAATATTCAAATTAGATTTTTTAGAAAAGAATTTATTACATTTTGGACACTTATGAGGTCGCTCACCAGTATGGGTCAACACATGGTTCATCAAAGTAGATTTTTGAGAAAAGAATTTATCACACTTTGGACACTTATGAGGTCGCTCACCAGTATGGGTCAAAACATGTGCCTTCAAATAAGATTTTATAGTGAAAGATTTATTACAAACTGGGCACTGATGAGGTCGCTCACCAGTATGGGTCAACAAATGAGTCTTCAAATGAGATTTCTGAGAGAAGGATTTATCACATGCTGGACACTGATGAGGTCGCTCACCAGTATGGGTCAACACATGGATCTTCAAAGTAGATTTTTTAGAAAAGAATTTATCACACTTTGGACACTTATGAGGTCGCTCACCAGTATGGGTCAACACATGGTTCATCAAAGTAGATTTTTGAGAAAAGAATTTATCACACTTTGGACACTTATGAGGTCGCTCACCAGTATGGGTCAAAAGATGTGCCTTCAAACCAGATTTTGCAGTGAAAGATTTATTACAAACTGGGCACTCATGAGGCCGCTCACCAGTATGGGTCAACAAATGATTCTTCAAAATAGATTTTTGAGAGAAGGATTTATCACATGCTGGACACTGATGAGGGCGCTCACCAGTGTGGGTTAAAACATGTTTCTTCAAGTAGGATTTTAAATAAAAAGATTTATCACACTTTAGACACTGATGAGGTTGCTCACCAGTATGGGTTAAAACATGGTTCTACAAAGTAGATTTGAAAGAAAAACATTTATCACACTTTTGACACTTGTAAGGTCGCTCACCAGTATGTTTCAACAAATGAGTATTCAAATGAAATTTCCGAGAGAAGGATTTATCACATGCTGGACACTGATGAGGTCGCTCACTAGTATGGGTCAAAACATTGTCCTTCAAAGTAGATTTTAAAGAATAGGATTTATCACACTTAGGTTTCTTATCAGTGTGGGTTACCAAGTGCATTTTCCAATTATGTTTTGCAACATAGGATTTATCACATACTGGACAACAATGAGGCTGCTCACCAGTATGGGTCAACAAATGAGTCTTCGAATTACATTTTAAGGAGATGGAGTCATCACATGCTGGACACTGATGATGTCGCTCACCTGTGTGAGTCAACACGTGATTCTGCAAATGTTTTTTTGAGTGGAGGATTTATCACACTTTGGACATTGAATAGGTCTCTTGCTAGTATGGGTCAACACGATTCTGTAAATGACTTGATTGAGTGAAGGATTTATCACACCCCATTGCCCATGATGAGTAATATGAGGGTTTAATGTTGCTGTAATTACTCAAATATGCTAATTGAATTTGTTCAGTTTCATTTCTTACTATGTCTCTTCTATGTTATCTGGTCTCTTCACTCGTTTTCACGACTTTTTACTTTGGTCGTGTTCACTCATTTTTTACCAATACTGTAATCACGTATTCCCTATAGAGAAATTAGCTAATATAACAGTAACCTATAAAACCTTTTAAACTGAGAATTTCTTTTTCGTGCTTTTAAAATTGATTCTATAATACGTTGATAGTGTAAGCACTCTTCTCAAAAATTCAATCTGTAAAATATCACAGCAATGGTCAATGAAATAATTGGTTGGAAAACATGAATTTAAATGAATTAATATATGAGGATAGATTATTACTCTTCATTACCATAACAAAAATTTTTCATGACGTATAAGAATTCTTTAACCCTAAAACCTGGAAACATCCTAGCCAATCCATGGGAAGTAAATTATTACTTTGACATCATACTATTGTTATCGCAGTCACATAATTGTCATATTTACTCAGTTATTAAATGTTACCAGAAATCAATCACCTTATCAAGTGCCTTCTGAATAAAATCGTCAAACAGAAAGGTGTTGGAACATCATAAAAACGAAGATGTTACTTATAAATATCATGTTCAATACAATTAACAAAGATCATCAATAAAATACAAAATACATCCCACGTTAACCTCTTTTTTTTAAGATCTGCAGCCAAAAAATTACTGATAACACTTCTTAGGCCATAAAGATAAACTTTTAGAACATTTTGAGCATTTTTCTAATCTGTTGAATTTTATTATTTTCTTGACTTTGAATTGCATGAAGTTTTCCTTACAGTATTGAAATGAAAAGTCAATATTTAAACAATATTTTCTATAAATAACCCGAGCTGCATTTAATTAAGTAACACAGTTACTTTATTTCAAACATATTTGAAGGTAGTGAACTTATAAATAAAACCATCAAGAAAATAAGAAAATATATGCTACATTTGACGTAAAACATGGGCGATGGAACCATTGATTTTGTATACAAATTTGATTGATTTTGTACAGTCCATAAACAATGAGAGAACTTAAAGTAGTATAATCACATCTTGAAGCCAACATTGTGCACACTCTTTAAAATTTATATAATAACCTTAGTTAAAACAATATACTGGAATATTTTGACTTTCTTAACCTTCTTCACTCAACAATTACAGTCACTTGCGGTGGTAATTAAAATCGGAATTCATTCCACTGGTTGGTGCATCTCAATCGGGATAGGTGAGCTAAAGGCCTTTTCACACCGGCGTCTGCGACGTCCGCGGAAGCCGCAGAAGTTTTGGAAGAAATAAATCGCTTCCCGTGCTATCAAATGAGACAGTGCACACCGAGCTTCTGCGACGTCTGCGGCTTCCGCGACGTCCGCGGAAGTTTTTGAGAGAATCGGTCGGAGAGCGATTTTCTACCAACTTCTGCGGCGTCTGCGGCCTAGCGCATGCGCAATGAACCCTTCTGAACCACGCGAGTCGCTCCCCTACTCGCACCCCGCGTCATCAGCAATGTGTTTATTGTCGTTAGTCGTTGTTGCTGGTGTTCTGTGCGTTTATATATTTATAAATTTATAATGTTATTTTATGGAAGTTATTATAGTTCAATTAATCAAAGTTAATGTCATTATTTTATATTTGTTTTTACCTAAAGACTCAATTAAAAACAAGAATAATAATCGTAATTAACTTTCTTGGGAAAACAAATATTATTTAAAATAAAAATCATGGTATGTCATGCAATTTTATTCTTATAAACCAAAAGATATACCCCCGTTGCAGCAGACCTGCCTATACTTAGTGAATTTTCTATGGAATTTTCGTATTTTTTACCAATACTGTAATCACGTATTCCCTATAGAGAAATTAGCTAATATAACAGTAACCTATAAAATGGGAATTTCAAATACTTAAAAATGCATTGTAATATATTGCATTTTATAGCAGTATCGGTTAAATTAAAACAATGAGTACGAATAATACATAAAAGGAAAAACACGGTAAAACAATGTAATAATACAAGAACATATAATTTTATTCATCTGAGCACATTGTATTAAGAACGAGAACAAAACAAGCTTTTTAATAATTTATATATAAGAGACTGATCAGCTGTCGTCATAGTCAGCAAGTGGACGTTTTGGAACGTCGCTGGGCGGTGTGAAAGGGGCGCGTCTGCGGCGTCCGCGGACGTCGCAGACGCCGCAGAAGCCGGTGTGTAAAGGCCTTAAATCCCATGAGAGAAACAGTGGTATTTTTGTGACTACCGTGGTAGGCGACAAGGTTTAAATCGAGTGTAAAAAAAAAACCTGTAAAAGGTATTAGTTATTGATGAGTAAACCCCAACCAATTTTTATATCTCTATCACAAAATCATGTGGCCGAATACTATTGTCAAATCAATATAAATAACTTGCAGTACCGGTACCCTTATTCTTCTAGACTCCTTGTATCAAACTAAGGATTCCTTGTCATGCATTTTACAATTTTAAGAAAAAAAATTTATATTTATATATATTTACGTTACTGCATTTTACATATCATTTAGGCCTATTGGTTGTCACATTTAGCCATATTGATAAGCAAGCCCGAAGTGAAGCCCCAAAATAGTACTAGCATAAAGTTTCAAATTTTTGCCAACCAATGACAATCTGGACGTAGAGAACGCTGTAGAAACAAAAGTTGACATAAAGAAAAAAATATCTATCTATTCTTATAATAATTCAGTTTTGAAAATCTTGGCAGAATCAAATCTGGAGTTCCACTGGACCGATTTTAATTTTTAAGATGTCGTTGGAAAGCTCTCATCCTGTAGATTTGCCAAAAAATATGAAAGTTTGATGTTTTTAAGTATTTATGGTGAAAAAATAAAAAAACATGTTTTCCATAAGAAATACATTGGAAACAGATTTTTACGATTTTTTCATTTGAAGGCAATTTTTGGCTGCCTTTATTGTGGTTATTAAAGAAATGCATAGTAGTAATTTGTAGGAAATTTAATTCTCTTTCAGAAAATCACTGTCCACTTTGGTCGATTTCCTCTCTGTTAAAAAGTTATTTACAAAAAACCAAAGCTACTACCAGTTTTGTTTGCGTTTCAAAAATACTGAGTTAAGAGAAATCTTGGGGAAATCGAATCTGGATTTCCACTGGACCGATTTTAATTTTTAAGATGTAGTTGGAAAGCTTTAATCCTGTATATTTGCCAAAAAATATGAAAGATCGATATTTTTTTAGTTTTATGGTGAAAAAATAAAAAACGTGTTTTTCATAAGAAATACATTGAGAACGGGGTTTTACGAATTTCTTATTTGAAAGCAATTTTTGGCTGCATTTATTGTGGTTGTTTAAGAAATGCTGAGTAGTAATTTGTAGAAAATTTAATTCTCTTTCAGAAAATTACCTTCCACTTTGGTCGATTTCCTCAACGTTTATAAGTTATTTACATAAAACCAAAGCTACTACCAATTTATTTGCATTGAAAATTCAGTTTTTAAAATCTTGGGGCAATCGAATCTGGCGTTCCACTGGACCGATTTAAATTTTTAAGATGTCGTTGGAAAGCTTTTATCCTGTATATTTGCCAAAAAATATGAAAGATTGATGTTTTTTAGTTTTATGGTGAAAAAATTAAAAACATGTTTTTCATAAGAAATACATTGAGAACAAGGTTTTACGAATTTCTTATTCGAAAGCAATTTTTGGCTGCATTTATTGTGGTTGTTCAAGAAATGCTTAATGGTAATTTGTAGGAAATTTAATTCTCTTTCAGAAAATCACCATTCACTTCGGTCGATTTCCTCACCGTTCAAAAGTTATTTACAAAAAACCAAAGCTACTACCAATTTATTGGCATTGAAAATTCAGTTTTGAAAATCTTGGGGCAATCAAATCTGGAGTTCCACTGGACCGATTTTAATTTTTAAGATGTCGTTGGAAAGCTCTCATCCTGTAGATTTGCCAAGAAATATGAAAGTTTGGTGTTTTTAGTATTTATGGTGAAAAAATAAAGAAACATGTTTTTCATTTAAATGCAATTTTTGGCTGCTTTTATTGCGGTTATTCAAGAAATGCTTAATAGTGATTTGTAGGAAATTTAATTCTCTTTCAGAAAATGACCGTCCACTTTGGTCGATTTCCTCACCGTTCAAAAGTTATTTACGAAAAAACAAAAGCTACTACCGGTTTTGTTTGCATTTCAAAAATACTGAGTTAAGAGGAATCTTGGGGCAATCGAAACTGGAGTTCCACTGGACCGATTTTAATTTTTAAGATGTAGTTGGAAAGCTTTAATCCTGTATATTTGCCAAAAAATATGAAAGATCGATATTTTTTTAGTTTTATGGTGAAAAAATAAAAAACGTGTTTTTCATAAGAAATACATTGAGAACGGGGTTTTACGAATTTCTTATTTGAAAGCAATTTTTGGCTGCATTTATTGTGGTTGTTTAAGAAATGCTGAGTAGTAATTTGTAGAAAATTTAATTCTCTTTCAGAAAATTACCTTCCACTTTGGTCGATTTCCTCAACGTTTATAAGTTATTTACATAAAACCAAAGCTACTACCAATTTATTTGCATTGAAAATTCAGTTTTTAAAATCTTGGGGCAATCGAATCTGGCGTTCCACTGGACTGATTTAAATTTTTAAGATGTCGTTGGAAAGCTTTTATCCTGTATATTTGCCAAAAAATATGAAAGATTGATGTTTTTAAGTATTTATGGTGAAAAAATAAAAAACATGTTTTCCATAAGAAATACATTGGAAACAGGTTTTTACGATTTTTTAATTTGAAGGCAATTTTTGGCTGCCTTTATTGTGGTTATTAAAGAAATGCTTAATAGTGATTTGTAGGAAATTTAATTCTCTTTCAGAAAATCACCGTCCACTTTGGTCGATTTCCTCACCGTTCAAAAGTTATTTACGAAAAAACAAAAGCTACTACCAGTTTTGTTTACATTTCAAAAATACTGAGTTAAGAGGAATCTTGGGGCAATCGAAACTGGAGTTCCACTGGACCGATTTTAATTTTTAAGATGTAGTTGGAAAACTTTAATCCTGTATATTTGCCAAAAAATATGAAAGATTGATGTTTTTTAGTTTTTATGATGAAAAAATATAAAAACATGGTTTTTATAAAAAATACAATGAGAACGGGGTTTTACGAATTTCTTATTTGAAAGCAATTTTCGGCTGCATTTATTGTGGTTGTTCAAGAAATACTTAATGGTGATTTGTAGGAAATTTAATTCTCTTTCAGAAAATCACCATCCACTTTATTCGATTTCCTCATCGTTAAAAATTTATTTACAAAAAACCACATCTACTACCAATTTGTTTGCATTAAAAAAATACTGTGGTAGAGATATTTTTATTAAACTTTGTACAGCTAAATCAAGAGTACTGGACCGATTTTAATAATCTTTTATGCGTCGGAAAGCTTCATCCATGTATATTTACTAAAAAATGTGAAAGTTTTATGTTTTTCTTAGGAGTTATGGTGAAAAAGTTAAAAGATAAACATTTTCTTCCTTTAAACTGTGTCTGATCACATGGAACACATGTTATTAATTTATCAGCTGATTGATGCATTGTTGTGTCCTTGACTTTTCTTAGTGTACATTTTGTTGTTTACATTTGGGATTTGTGGTTGTGAGTTCCTTACGTTTTGTTGGCGTTTAAATAAAGTTATGTGCTAAAGCAGTGTGTGGTTTTAAGCGGTATGTGATTTTTACAATCATAAATTAATATTTGAAAAACTAAATTAAATTAAATCAAACTAAATTAATATAAAACTGAACTAAATTAAATAAATACAAGTATAAATTTTTAATTGTTCTGAAAATGAATAATTTCACCATTTATAATATAGATCGCGATGGAAACTGTTTGTTTAGAAGTTTATCTTTTCTATGTCATTCAACACAATCTAGGTACGCTGAAATACAAACCAAAATAATTGATGAAGTAGTAAGTAACTGGGACTACTATTGCTCTTTTATAGTAGGAGATAAAACATATAGATTACCAATACAAAATGCAACAGAAAATAATTTTCTTTCTCAAATAGAATTTCAATATTGAAAACAAATACTACAATTTTTTTATTTATTTCACCGGAAATAGCATATAGGTAAAATTTTTCTAGAGACCGTTGTATTTAACCACAACGGTCTTTGTTCCTA
Organism: Neoaliturus tenellus; assembly: GCA_030545055.2. NCBI lineage: Eukaryota > Metazoa > Arthropoda > Insecta > Hemiptera > Cicadellidae > Neoaliturus > Neoaliturus tenellus. The sequence continues at coordinate 46,143,019 of CM061537.1, forward strand.
GTAATAATAATAAAACGCTAGGACAGCTTACTCATTCTCAATATGGAGGAAATACTGTAAAATATGTGTGTTTAAATTATTATTGTACTTTAAAGGGGGTTTTAATTTACAGGGGTTACACTTTATACAATTTCATTTTAAATGTGTTTAAGAAAAACTAGTATTATAGTTGATAAAAATACCAGTTTTTCAAATTCTTTTATTTTACACTAAGTCATGGGAGCTGAATGCAAATTTTAACATGACTACATTACATTTTTGGCCTGCGGGGGCTCAGCCACCGAAGAAAAATGTTTGGGGGGGCTCGAGCCCCTTGGGCCTTATCTATTCGGCACCCATGAATGGTGGGACAAGGACAGCAGGTGAGCTCGGGAGCCCCAAACAATTAGTATGCATACACAGTGAGAAAGTGGTGAGGAGAAATGAGGTAAATTGTTTAGTTGTGAGTATCAGTTTCAGTATGCTTCAGTGCGATCTTGTACAGGCTAATGACGTGCATGGTAACCCTACCAGAGGTAGGGATATGTTCCGTGTTGGTCAGCATAAGACTGAGGCATCTAAACGCCTCCCCTCTTATTTGGGGATTTTTTTTTTATTCAAGGATTTTTTATTCAGGATAGTTCACGTGTACAGAAATAGTTTGTGGGTATAATTTACTTGTGTTCTTTAGCAATTACATTTTCCCATGGTAATAATATTTTATTCAAATAAACTTCATTGCATAAAATTAATATTAAAATCAGCAGTGGAGTGCAGGACCTGACTTAAGTGGTTTTGGCCATCAAACATAAATCAAATAAGCATGTTTGGAAATTTATATTCTAACCTTCTAAGTGTTGTGGCAATTATTAAATCAGGCCTAATGCCGCTATATTTTTTTAAGTATTTTTTATAACTAGAAATAATTTTTTTGGGTTGAGGTTTTTTTTAAACTTATTTTTGGGCCAAAATGCTGTTAAAAACCAAATTTTAATCAAAATCTACCCTTGAGATTTTGATATGAAATGTAAACACATCACTACAGACATTCCTCGTTATTAATAGTATAGGATTCACGCTTTGCCTGCCACAGTACAGGCCTAAGAAGCATTTATTTAGACACCCGCCATCCATAAATATAGGAAAAACGCACGTAGACGCTCCAAAAAAATCAAACTCAACTAGTTCAAGTGGAGATGCTCTCTGTGTGTTTAATCCCATAACAAACTACATATTTGTTTTTTAAATGTCTTGACGCGCAGGGTTCTGTGTGTTCATCCCCTTCTGACTCCCCCTTCCCGTCACCCAGAGCGAGAACCGGCGGGCCACGAGCCCCTACTGGATGTATAATTTGACAAAGACCAAAGCAGGTTTCTGTAACACTTCCAAGAGGAACATCCCTTAAAGGGTGTTTGAAACTTCTTTGGCCTCTGTAACATCATTCGTCATTTTAAACATCTTTGCATTTATAGTTATAAGCCACAAACCCGACAAAGATTCAAAAAGTAACTGCGATTTTGCTTAAAAGTAAGTGCGCAAAAGTTTGCGATTTTGACAAAATATGTCAAAAGATTGAGTATTTAGAAAGTTTTTTGCATTTTTAAGTTTTACCCATATGATTTTAATGGAAATTTTGTTTGCCTGCCATTTCCGTCTTGATTATCCATTTGAAGTCTAGTTTATGACATGTACTCTGCTAAGTGAGACCTTTAATTTGATATCAAAATTGACCTATGCTGCTATTTCAAAAAACTTTTGTGACTCCTCGCGGGTCCTTAGCCCTTAAGAGATAAACAAGTGTTAATAGCTTAAAAGAATAGACATTTAATGCTATTATTCAGTGGCGGCTTGCCCATAAGGACTCCCGGACGCCGCCCCCCCAACGCATCGATTAAAAAATATAAATAAATAATTTAACAAAAATAATATTATGAGTATATTTAACAGAATGACAATTGTATAGGTCATAAGTTGAAGATAGAAACAGATCGTACCGAAATAAATCCAAAATCGATGACGATTGTGTGTCTAATTCCATCGCGGCCGGCCGGTGCCGGAGCGGCGGACGCCGGCTACGGCGTCCTAGCGCTCTTGTAAAATCAAATGGTGACGCGCATACGCGTGTGTCACTCACACAGGCACACACAACGGCTGCTAATGCAGCGCTCTGCCCGGCGCCCTAGGCTGCGCGCGCAACTGCTCCAGCCACTGCTACCAAACGAGCAGTGCCAAAAATGTGACTGTCAGTTCCCTCGCGATTCAGTCGTCCGTCTGGGTTCTGTTGTGCGTAATGTTGTACGTGTTGGTGTGCGTTGTGATGAAATAGTGAATTAATTAGATTTGTGTAGAAAGGTAAATGAGTGATAGTGAAATGGGTGACGTTGGAGATGAGCAACATTTACACCAGGTAAACCGTATATAGTAGGTACGGTAATAGAATGAATAAAAAAACATTGAATATTACAATTACTTTGAGGAATTCGGGGCCTCCTATGCCCAATTTAGTTACTAATCAAACACAAAATCTAACAAAAAAATTAGTTTCAATCAAAAGTGTTTAGAAATTTATACAATTTGGAGAATTGGCTCTGTGGCTGTGATGTTAAAAACTCGTTTTTCTTTTACACTTGCTTGATAATATAGGTTCAGGATCGCGCCTTAAACTGTTGGTAGTATTCCAGACATTAAACACTTGAATGACAAAGTTAAGAAATATATAATGAATGACACACCCTTAAATGCGTGTATATAATTTGAATTAGGCCTACTTGGAAGGATCGACATTCGATTTGCGACATAAAATGTATAGGTCTACAAAATGTTTTGAGATGCAGATGCAGTTTTTCTTTTTTGCTGGATTTCGTTTAGCAAAATACTCCCACATTGTGATGTGTCCTTTACAATCAATTTCAACATAAAAAAATTGTTTGTATTAAGGCGTTCAAGTGCGATAACGAATTCAAAACTGAAGTAAAAATATAGAAACTCTCCTGAACTGGATCAATCCAGTGTGAACAATAGCGTACCTGAACCCACACGTAAACGCAGTTTGAAGACCGGAAACATATTGTCGCAAAGGAAGTGTGTGGACATCTTAACATCCGGGGTAGGCGACTGCTTTCAATTCCTAAAACACTTGTCCGCGGAAAAACTATTTTAGCCTGATTTGTTTCCTGATTTCAAAAACAAATGTCACGAAAAAGAAGTAGGCCTATGCACTGAAACGGATTCATATCAACTGAATAAAATTGTAACAATTTTTTTGACAATTGCTGACGAAAAGTCATCTATGTAGTACACATAACTAACTGATAACTCTGCAGTTATCAGTTATGTACAACAGAGATGACTTTTCGTCAGCAATTGTGATTCAAATTTTTATATTGCAATTCAATTCAACTTTGTGACCGAATTGTTCCTGTTTGATGGAGTAACTATATTTATTGACCGAGACATAACCGTTTTTTCTGAAGCAGACATTACTTATCGTCACTGGCGTAAATATAAATAATATAGGCCTAATGATAAGAGCCCCCCCGCCGTCCCTGACCACCGGCCGCCACTGCTATTATTGATATGCAAAGTCTCATTACATTATCTATAATGGTAAAAAATATATTGTACCGTTCTGGGACTTTCTAATCGCACTGTATAGTATTGAAGATAGTTAATGTTTATATTGTTGCATGTATCACATTGTAGTTTAAATGTAAGCACCAGCAGACAAGTAAAAACTTAATGTAAATGGTGTCTAAATTATGCTAATGATGTGCATGGTTACCCTACCAGAGGTAGGGATGTGTTCCGTGATTGACTATACATCTAAATAGTCATTTGTATCCTTACTTGATACTTGTATCCTCCATCGTTGACCAACAAAGTAGTCAATGGTTCCGTGTTGGGCAGCATAAAACAGGGGCATCTCATCTTATTTGGGGATCTCTTTTATTCTAGAAGACGTTGTCCCATGAGGATTAAATGTTGTAAATGTCTTTCAAGGGTAGAACAAGAAAAACACGGGTGGGTACATTGGATTTGGTATAGCTATCGTCACATCCAATCAAGGTTTCAATATTAGATTTTATAAAAATGTCTATAATATTCTTGACAAGTCTGAGTTTTCTTTAAGCGATTAAAGAAAACTCAGACTAAGTAGTGGTACGGTATACTTGCAGAACTATAAAGTTAATCACTAAGAATATTAATTATTAATCAAACTGCAATAAAAACAGTTAAGACCACAGAAATAACTTCTTACCCAAATGAATATAACAAGATTTTGTACATTAGAATAAAACAACTGAAGTTGACATATTGAATTTGTAAAAGGATTTATATATAAACTGCACACACTCCATACGAAGAACGGGTACACAGCTAGTGCAAACTAATTACAGTTGCTTTGTAACATTATATGGGTAACACAGTATGGGTAATATATAAATGACATAACAAGACTTTTAATTTTTTATTAGCACACAATAGTTATAATCACATAGTTAATGATTATATCCAACGAGTTTCTTGTCTTCAAAGTAGTTCAGTATCTAATAAATCACATAAAACTCTATTTACCAGACTGTCTAATGTTAAGTTATGGAAAGACATTTGCTGTAGGCACACTGGCTATTACTGTACGAAGATTAAACACAAACCTCCCTCTTTATAATCTTTTCCACAATCATGGCAGAAGTTGCAATGAGGAATAGAGTGATACATGGGCGCCGACTTTCAAAAATTATTGGGGGGGCTGGAAGAAATTAGGAGAAATTTGATAATCCTCCTATTAAAATTTTATTATAGAAATTTTATATAAGTTCATATAAACTTTGTTTTAACTTATTTTAGAACAGTGTTTTATGTATTAAAAACAACGAACCCTCGTTTGCTAATAACCATAGTACGTCATTCCATAAAAAAATCAAATACTTTTAATTTGTAACTCTGCCCACCGAATGCCGTTTTAGTGTACATAGTCAATGGTTTTGTCTTCTAGGTTAACCTCAAAAATTATGTTTTGAGTTTTAAGTTCCAAGGGTATAGACAAGATATTAGGTAATTAGATGATAAAACTCAAATTGGTGTCTATGGTAGAATTTACAGCATCAGTCCACTCTAACAATTTTATTTACAAAAGAAATTGACTCAAAGTTAGTTTCAAGCTTAGCAAAAAGCCAGATAGCCTATAACATATCACATGGCTGAATAAAATCGTCAAACAGAAAGGTTTTTGGTACAATTTATTTATTTCAATACTACAAAATAGACTTACGCCCAGTCACATTAGAAAAACGAAAACGACGTTACTTATAAAAATCATTTTCAAAACGGTTAAAACCTCAACATGATAAATAAAATACGAAATCTGTCCCAGTTGACATTTTTTTAAGATCTGCCGAAAAATTACTTCTAAAACTTCTTAAGCCAGAGATAAAACTTCTTAGAACATTTTGAGGATTGTAAAAATCAGTTTAATTTTATTATTTGTTTGATTTGGTATCGTATGTTATGAAGTTTTCCATACAGTATTAAAAAAAGGCTAATATTGAAACAATTTTTTCTATAAACAACTCTAGCTGCATTTATTAAGTTAACGCAGTTACATTATTTCTGACATATTTAAAGGTACTGAACTTATAAATAAAATAATGAAGAAAAAAGAAAATATTGACATAAAACATGGACGAAGGTACCATTGATTTTGTTTATAAAGTTGATTGATTTTGTACAGTATTTATAGTCAATGAGAGAACTTTAAAGTAGGCCTATATCTTGCAGTCTTCATTTTGCACATTCTTAAAATTGTATATAATAAAATAACAATTTACTGTATAAATTTGACTTTCTTAACCTTCTCCACTCACCGGTCACGTTCACTAGCAATAATCGATGGTAATCAGGATCGAAATTCGGTCCACTGGTTTGTGAATCTCTATCTGGATAGGTGAGCTAAATCCCATAAGAGAAACGGTGGTATTTTTGCGACTACTGTGGTAGACGTCAAGGAGTGAATCGCGTAATCCTTTATAAAAAGGTATCGGTTATCGATGAGTAAATCCCGATCACACCAATTAGTGCGCGTGAACTCGGCCAATTTTTACATGAGGACAAAATCAGGTGGCCGAATACGATTGTCAAATTGAAGGCAGTAGACTTATTCTTATAGATTCCTTGCATCAAACTAAAAATTCCTTGACATGCGTTTTACAACTCTAAAAGATAGTACTTTTACGTTACGGTATTTTAAATTTCAATTTACTGATTGTCACATTTAGTCGCATTGTTAAGCAAGCCCAAGGTGAACAGAAACAGCAGTTAAAGTTTCAAATTTCGACCAACCAATGATAATCGGGACATAGAGAATTCCGTGAAACAAAACTTGGAATAAAAAAATTGAATGAGAAAAAAACCCGGGCAGCTTACTCACTCTCAGACAATACAAAGGAAATACCGTAATATCCATGTGTGTTTCAATTATTGTACTTTAAAGGAGGTTTTAATTAAAAGGGGTTATTCTACTTCATTTTCTACAGTAAAATGTGTTAAAGTACAAAGTGGTATTATGATTTATAAAAATACCAGTTTTACAAAACCTTTACTTTCACACTAAGTCACGCAGCCGAATGTAAATTTTAACTTGACTTCTTTTGGTCTGGGGGGGCTGAGCCCCCCCAAGGAAAATGTTGGGGGGGCTTGAGCCCCTCGAGCCCCATGGAGTCGGCGCCAGTGGAGTGATAGCTAAAAGATGAACCCTAATCACCCTTTTCATTAGTTATTAGTCCCAACCCAAACAGTTTCATACACTATAACAAAAAATATCTTCTGTAAAAACCTTTACTAAGACAATAAAGTCTTAATATTACATTATAAACAGAGAAAAAAGAAGAAGGAATGAAAAAAGAAAAAAACAATTAAAATTAATTGAAAGACTTGAAAAAGTTTAGAGTATTAAATGAATTAACAATGAATTATAGTAGTGGAGAAACGCGGGAGCTGGCTCAGTTCAAGGTCACCTGAGCGATGACGTCATCGAGGTCAATGACCCCACCGATGACGTCATCGATGACGTCATCGATGACGTCATCGATGACGCAATCGATGACGTCATCACCAATTACGTCATTCTGTGACGTCACACCCATGACGTTGCAGAAATGACGTGGCGATGACGTCATCACCCCTTACGTCACCAAGATGACGTCATCGATGTCACAAAGGTCAAGGTCACGCTGAAACCTAAAATTTTTAGGCACTTTTGCTGTTTCTCGCACTACGCTCCGAGTTTTAGTCAGGTTTCAATGACCTTGACAACTTGGAGCGAAATTAGACGAGAAACAGCAAAAGTGCCAAGGAAACTCAAAGTTTGCAACGTGACTCTGCCTAAACCGTCATGTGACACCACTCGAGTGACCTTGAACTGATACAACTCCCGCGTTTCATCATTACTGTAACCGCGATGCGCACCCTACGACAGACACCGAGCGACTGACTGTCCGGCCCCGCGCACTCTAGGTATATGGGAAGTGGTGGAGGAAATTGTGATGACCTTGGGAAACTTGAAAATGTCAAGCCGGGTAGCACCGTTTCGGTGCTACCTTAAAGTTACATGCTAAAGTGTGATGACCTTGAGTAAAAACATAGAAATACTACAAGTTGATACCGTCCCAGAGTTAAAGTGTGGTGACATTGAGTCAAAACACTGAAATACTATAAGTTGAAATCATCCCAGAGTTAAAGTGTGATGACCTTGAGTGAAAACACAGAAATACTACAAGTCGATCCCGTCCCAGAGTTAAAGTGTGGTGACCTTGAGTCAAAACACAGAAATACTACAAGTCGATCCCGCCCCAGAGTTAAAGTGTGACGACCTTGAGTCAAAACACTGAAATACTATAAGTCAAAATCATCCCAGAGTTAAAGTGTGATGACCTTGAGTCAAAACACAGAAATAATACAAGTTGCTGCAGTCTCAGAGTTAAAGTTTGGTGACCTTGAGTTAAAATACTGAAGTACTACAAGTCGATATTGCCCCAGAGTTAAAGTGTGATGACCTCGAGTCAAAACATAGAAATACTACAAGTTGATACCACCCCAAAGTTTAAGTGTGGTAACCTTGAGTCAAAACACATAAATAATACAAGTTGATGCAGTCTCAGAGTTAAAGTGTGATGACCTTGAGTGAAAACACTGAAATACCACAAGTCGATATTGTCCCAGAGTTAAAGTGAAGTGACCTAGATTCAAAACTTGTAAAAATACTTACATATAGAGAGTTGGAGAACAGCAGAGTTAAAGTGTGGTGACCTTGAGTGAAAACACTGAAATACCACAAGTCGATATTGTCCCAGAGTTAAAGTGAAGTGACCTAGATTCAAAACTTGTAAAAATACTTACATATAGAGAGTTGGAGAACAGCGAGACGCACCGCATGGAAGCCGGAGACATACTGGCCGAGCGGTGTTGTGCAACCTAGGGACTCAGTTGTGGTGGGGGTATAGCCAACACTTAGAGTAGAAGTGTTGTGGGTGACCTTGACCCACTTGAAACCCCCCCCCCTCCCCGAACTTTTTTTTTTCGAAAAAAATTTTTGACCTTGACCAAAAAGTTTTTTGCTCCGGACGAGAAGTGACCCCCCCCCCGAACTTTTTTTTTCGAAAAAATTTTTGACCTTGACCAAAAAGTTTTTTGCTCCGGACGAGAAGTGACCCCCCCCCCCTCCTCACCCCCAACCCCACCCCCACCCCCACCCCCACCCCCTCCCACACCCCTGATATCCTGGGCGTGACCACCCCGGTGGGGATATAAGGCGGCCCGGCCACAGCCGGCTCGCAGCCCGTCCCCGGCGTTGAGCTACCTAAAGGTTTGAGCAAACACTTAGAAATATTTACTCTTCGTACGATTAGAGTTAAAGTTTTCATCTCAACAGAAGTACCCCCAGGTTTGAACCAACACTTAGAAAAATTTACTCATGGTACAACAGTTTTATGTTTTTGCCAAATAAGTGTAAGTGTGGTAAATTGAACTGGCTAAAATGTTATAATTTGCTAAGTTTTTATTGTTGTACATGATAAATCCTAAACTTTAACTTAAAACCGTAGAGCAGAGTGCCGACACCAGTGTGCACCCCACGACAGTCGCAGAGCGACTGATCGTACGGCTCCGAGTGCCCTAGGTATAAGGAAAGTGGTGGGGGGAATTGCGATGACCTTGGGGACTTTAACAATTGTGACTATATGTAAAATTTAGTTTTTCATTATTTCAACCTAAGGTCTTGGCTTTTCGCGTTTCAGAGTGTATTAAAGCGATCTAGCTATTAATTGAAAAATTGATTTCTTAAAAGATAGTCATTTTTACGCTGGGTGTTGGTAAATTTGTTAGAGTCCAGATTGCCCATACAAAACCAAACTTTTTTATTATTCAATATTTCAGTCTGGGATTTCGGATTTACATGTTTCAGCGTATTTTAGAGTGTTTAAACTTATCTTAAAAATTTGAAAAACTTTTAACATTTTTTACTAAAATTTGCGAGTTGACTGATAGAATATTTCTGTCAGGAGTGACTATAGGTAAAATTTAAGTTTTCGTTATTTCAACCTAAGGTCTTGGCTTTTCGCGTTTCAGAGTGTATTAAAGCGATCTAGCTATTAATTGAAAAATTGATTTCTTAAAAGATAGTCATTTTTACGCTGGGTGTTGGTAAATTTGTTAGAGTCCAGATTGCCCATACAAAACCAAACTTTTTTATTATTCAATATTTCAGTCTGGGATTTCGGATTTACATGTTTCAGCGTATTTTAGAGTGTTTAAGCTTATCTTAAAAATTTGAAAAACTTTTAACATTTTATACTAAAATTTACGAGTTGACTGATAGAATATTTTTATGTCAGGAGTGACTATAGGTAAAATTTAAGTTTTCGTTATTTCAACCTAAGGTCTTGGCTTTTCGCGTTTCAAAGTGTATTAAAGCGATCTAGCTATTAATTGAAAAATTGATTTCTTAAAAGATAGTCATTTTTACGCTGGGTGTTGGTAAATTTGTTAGAGTCCCGATTGTCCATACAAAACCAAACTTTTTTATTATTCAATATTTCAGTCTGGGACTTCGGATTTACATGTTTCAGCGTATTTTAGAGTGTTTAAGCTTATCTTAAAAATTTGAAAAACTTTTAACATTTTTTACTAAAATTTGCGAGTTGACTGATAGAATATTTCTGTCAGGAGTGACTATAGGTAAAATTTAAGTTTTCGTTATTTCAACCTAAGGTCTTGGCTTTTCGCGTTTCAGAGTGTATTAAAGCGATCTAGCTATTAATTGAAAAATTGATTTCTTAAAAGATAGTCATTTTTACGCTGGGTGTTGGTAAATTTGTTAGAGTCCCGATTGTCCATACAAAACCAAACTTTTTTATTATTCAATATTTCAGTCTGGGACTTCGGATTTACATGTTTCAGCGTATTTTAGAGTGTTTAAGCTTATCTTAAAAATTTGAAAAACTTTTAACATTTTTTACTAAAATTTGCGAGTTGACTGATAGAATATTTCTGTCAGGAGTGACTATAGGTAAAATTTAAGTTTTCGTTATTTCAACCTAAGGTCTTGGCTTTTCGCGTTTCAGAGTGTATTAAAGCGATCTAGCTATTAATTGAAAAATTGATTTCTTAAAAGATAGTCATTTTTACGCTGGGTGTTGGTAAATTTGTTAGAGTCCAGATTGCCCATACAAAACCAAACTTTTTTATTATTCAATATTTCAGTCTGGGATTTCGGATTTACATGTTTCAGCGTATTTTAGAGTGTTTAAGCTTATCTTAAAAATTTGAAAAACTTTTAACATTTTATACTAAAATTTGCGAGTTGACTGATAGAATATTTCTATGTCAGGAGTGACTATAGGTAAAATTTAAGTTTTCGTTATTTCAACCTAAGGTCTTGGCTTTTCGCGTTTCAGAGTGTATTAAAGCGATCTAGCTATTAATTGAAAAATTGATTTCTTAAAAGATAGTCATTTTTACGCTGGGTGTTGGTAAATTTGTTAGAGTCCCGATTGTCCATACAAAACCAAACTTTTTTATTATTCAATATTTCAGTCTGGGACTTCGGATTTACATGTTTCAGCGTATTTTAGAGTGTTTAAGCTTATCTTAAAAATTTGAAAAACTTTTAACATTTTTTACTAAAATTTGCGAGTTGACTGATAGAATATTTCTGTCAGGAGTGACTATAGGTAAAATTTAAGTTTTCGTTATTTCAACCTAAGGTCTTGGCTTTTCGCGTTTCAGAGTGTATTAAAGCGATCTAGCTATTAATTGAAAAATTGATTTCTTAAAAGATAGTCATTTTTACGCTGGGTGTTGGTAAATTTGTTAGAGTCCCGATTGTCCATACAAAACCAAACTTTTTTATTATTCAATATTTCAGTCTGGGACTTCGGATTTACATGTTTCAGCGTATTTTAGAGTGTTTAAGCTTATCTTAAAAATTTGAAAAACTTTTAACATTTTTTACTAAAATTTGCGAGTTGACTGATAGAATATTTCTGTCGGGAGTGACTATAGGTAAAATTTAAGTTTTCGTTATTTCAACCTAAGGTCTTGGCTTTTCGCGTTTCAGAGTGTATTAAAGCGATCTAGCTATTAATTGAAAAATTGATTTCTTAAAAGATAGTCATTTTTACGCTGGGTGTTGGTAAATTTGTTAGAGTCCAGATTGCCCATACAAAACCAAACTTTTTTATTATTCAATATTTCAGTCTGGGATTTCGGATTTACATGTTTCAGCGTATTTTAGAGTGTTTAAGCTTATCTTAAAAATTTGAAAAACTTTTAACATTTTATACTAAAATTTGCGAGTTGACTGATAGAATATTTCTATGTCAGGAGTGACTATAGGTAAAATTTAAGTTTTCGTTATTTCAACCTAAGGTCTTGGCTTTTCGCGTTTCAGAGTGTATTAAAGCGATCTAGCTATTAATTGAAAAATTGATTTCTTAAAAGATAGTCATTTTTACGCTGGGTGTTGGTAAATTTGTTAGAGTCCCGATTGTCCATACAAAACCAAACTTTTTTATTATTCAATATTTCAGTCTGGGATTTCGGATTTACATGTTTCAGCGTATTTTAGAGTGTTTAAGCTTATCTTAAAAATTTGAAAAACTTTTAACATTTTTTACTAAAATTTGCGAGTTGACTGATAGAATATTTCTGTCAGGAGTGACTATAGGTAAAATTTAAGTTTTCGTTATTTCAACCTAAGGTCTTGGCTTTTCGCGTTTCAGAGTGTATTAAAGCGATCTAGCTATTAATTGTAAAATTGATTTCTTAAAGATAGTCATTTTTACGCTGGGTGTTGGTAAATTTGTTAGAGTCCAGATTGCCCATACAAAACCAAACTTTTTTATCATTCAATATTTCAGTCTGGGATTTCGGATTTAGATGTTTCAGCGTATTTTAGAGTGTTTAAGCTTATCTTAAAAATTTGAAAAACTTTTAACATTTTATACTAAAATTTGCGAGTTGACTGATAGAATATTTCTATGTCAGGAGTGACTATAGGTAAAATTTAAGTTTTCGTTATTTCAACCTAAGGTCTTGGCTTTTCGCGTTTCAGAGTGTATTAAAGCGATCTAGCTATTAATTGAAAAATTGATTTCTTAAAAGATAGTCATTTTTACGCTGGGTGTTGGTAAATTTGTTAGAGTCCAGATTGCCCATACAAAACCAAACTTTTTTATTATTCAATATTTCAGTCTGGGATTTCGGATTTACATGTTTCAGCGTATTTTAGAGTGTTTAAGCTTATCTTAAAAATTTGAAAAACTTTTAACATTTTATACTAAAATTTGCGAGTTGACTGATAGAATATTTCTATGTCAGGAGTGACTATAGGTAAAATTTAAGTTTTCGTTATTTCAACCTAAGGTCTTGGCTTTTCGCGTTTCAGAGTGTATTAAAGCGATCTAGCTATTAATTGAAAAATTGATTTCTTAAAAGATAGTCATTTTTACGCTGGGTGTTGGTAAATTTGTTAGAGTCCCGATTGTCCATACAAAACCAAACTTTTTTATTATTCAATATTTCAGTCTGGGACTTCGGATTTACATGTTTCAGCGTATTTTAGAGTGTTTAAGCTTATCTTAAAAATTTGAAAAACTTTTAACATTTTTTACTAAAATTTGCGAGTTGACTGATAGAATATTTCTGTCAGGAGTGACTATAGGTAAAATTTAAGTTTTCGTTATTTCAACCTAAGGTCTTGGCTTTTCGCGTTTCAGAGTGTATTAAAGCGATCTAGCTATTAATTGAAAAATTGATTTCTTAAAAGATAGTCATTTTTACGCTGGGTGTTGGTAAATTTGTTAGAGTCCAGATTGCCCATACAAAACCAAACTTTTTTATTATTCAATATTTCAGTCTGGGATTTCGGATTTACATGTTTCAGCGTATTTTAGAGTGTTTAAGCTTATCTTAAAAATTTGAAAAACTTTTAACATTTTATACTAAAATTTGCGAGTTGACTGATAGAATATTTCTATGTCAGGAGTGACTATAGGTAAAATTTAAGTTTTCGTTATTTCAACCTAAGGTCTTGTCTTTTCGCGTTTCAGAGTGTATTAAAGCGATCTAGCTATTAATTGAAAAATTGATTTCTTAAAAGATAGTCATTTTTACGCTGGGTGTTGGTAAATTTGTTATTAGAGTCCCGATTGTCCATACAAAACCAAACTTTTTTATTATTCAATATTTCAGTCTGGGATTTCGGATTTACATGTTTCAGCGTATTTTAGAGTGTTTAAGCTTATCTTAAAAATTTGAAAAACTTTTAACATTTTTTACTAAAATTTGCGAGTTGACTGATAGAATATTTCTGTCAGGAGTGACTATAGGTAAAATTTAAGTTTTCGTTATTTCAACCTAAGGTCTTGGCTTTTCGCGTTTCAGAGTGTATTAAAGCGATCTAGCTATTAATTGTAAAATTGATTTCTTAAAGATAGTCATTTTTACGCTGGGTGTTGGTAAATTTGTTAGAGTCCAGATTGCCCATACAAAACCAAACTTTTTTATCATTCAATATTTCAGTCTGGGATTTCGGATTTAGATGTTTCAGCGTATTTTAGAGTGTTTAAGCTTATCTTAAAAATTTGAAAAACTTTTAACATTTTATACTAAAATTTGCGAGTTGACTGATAGAATATTTCTATGTCAGGAGTGACTATAGGTAAAATTTAAGTTTTCGTTATTTCAACCTAAGGTCTTGGCTTTTCGCGTTTCAGAGTGTATTAAAGCGATCTAGCTAATAATTGAAAAATTGATTTCTTAAAAGATAGTCATTTTTACGCTGGGTGTTGGTAAATTTGTTAGAGTCCAGATTGCCCATACAAAACCAAACTTTTTTATTATTCAATATTTCAGTCTGGGATTTCGGATTTACATGTTTCAGCGTATTTTAGAGTGTTTAAGCTTATCTTAAAAATTTGAAAAACTTTTAACATTTTATACTAAAATTTGCGAGTTGACTGATAGAATATTTCTATGTCAGGAGTGACTATAGGTAAAATTTAAGTTTTCGTTATTTCAACCTAAGGTCTTGGCTTTTCGCGTTTCAGAGTGTATTAAAGCGATCTAGCTATTAATTGAAAAATTGATTTCTTAAAAGATAGTCATTTTTACGCTGGGTGTTGGTAAATTTGTTAGAGTCCCGATTGTCCATACAAAACCAAACTTTTTTATTATTCAATATTTCAGTCTGGGACTTCGGATTTACATGTTTCAGCGTATTTTAGAGTGTTTAAGCTTATCTTAAAAATTTGAAAAACTTTTAACATTTTTTACTAAAATTTGCGAGTTGACTGATAGAATATTTCTGTCAGGAGTGACTATAGGTAAAATTTAAGTTTTCGTTATTTCAACCTAAGGTCTTGGCTTTTCGCGTTTCAGAGTGTATTAAAGCGATCTAGCTATTAATTGAAAAATTGATTTCTTAAAAGATAGTCATTTTTACGCTGGGTGTTGGTAAATTTGTTAGAGTCCCGATTGTCCATACAAAACCAAACTTTTTTATTATTCAATATTTCAGTCTGGGACTTCGGATTTACATGTTTCAGCGTATTTTAGAGTGTTTAAGCTTATCTTAAAAATTTGAAAAACTTTTAACATTTTTTACTAAAATTTGCGAGTTGACTGATAGAATATTTCTGTCGGGAGTGACTATAGGTAAAATTTAAGTTTTCGTTATTTCAACCTAAGGTCTTGGCTTTTCGCGTTTCAGAGTGTATTAAAGCGATCTAGCTATTAATTGAAAAATTGATTTCTTAAAAGATAGTCATTTTTACGCTGGGTGTTGGTAAATTTGTTAGAGTCCAGATTGCCCATACAAAACCAAACTTTTTTATTATTCAATATTTCAGTCTGGGATTTCGGATTTACATGTTTCAGCGTATTTTAGAGTGTTTAAGCTTATCTTAAAAATTTGAAAAACTTTTAACATTTTATACTAAAATTTGCGAGTTGACTGATAGAATATTTCTATGTCAGGAGTGACTATAGGTAAAATTTAAGTTTTCGTTATTTCAACCTAAGGTCTTGGCTTTTCGCGTTTCAGAGTGTATTAAAGCGATCTAGCTATTAATTGAAAAATTGATTTCTTAAAAGATAGTCATTTTTACGCTGGGTGTTGGTAAATTTGTTAGAGTCCCGATTGTCCATACAAAACCAAACTTTTTTATTATTCAATATTTCAGTCTGGGATTTCGGATTTACATGTTTCAGCGTATTTTAGAGTGTTTAAGCTTATCTTAAAAATTTGAAAAACTTTTAACATTTTATACTAAAATTTGCGAGTTGACTGATAGAATATTTCTATGTCAGGAGTGACTATAGGTAAAATTTAAGTTTTCGTTATTTCAACCTAAGGTCTTGGCTTTTCGCGTTTCAGAGTGTATTAAAGCGATCTAGCTATTAATTGAAAAATTGATTTCTTAAAAGATAGTCATTTTTACGCTGGGTGTTGGTAAATTTGTTAGAGTCCCGATTGTCCATACAAAACCAAACTTTTTTATTATTCAATATTTCAGTCTGGGACTTCGGATTTACATGTTTCAGCGTATTTTAGAGTGTTTAAGCTTATCTTAAAAATTTGAAAAACTTTTAACATTTTTTACTAAAATTTGCGAGTTGACTGATAGAATATTTCTGTCAGGAGTGACTATAGGTAAAATTTAAGTTTTCGTTATTTCAACCTAAGGTCTTGGCTTTTCGCGTTTCAGAGTGTATTAAAGCGATCTAGCTATTAATTGAAAAATTGATTTCTTAAAAGATAGTCATTTTTACGCTGGGTGTTGGTAAATTTGTTAGAGTCCAGATTGCCCATACAAAACCAAACTTTTTTATTATTCAATATTTCAGTCTGGGATTTCGGATTTACATGTTTCAGCGTATTTTAGAGTGTTTAAGCTTATCTTAAAAATTTGAAAAACTTTTAACATTTTATACTAAAATTTGCGAGTTGACTGATAGAATATTTCTATGTCAGGAGTGACTATAGGTAAAATTTAAGTTTTCGTTATTTCAACCTAAGGTCTTGTCTTTTCGCGTTTCAGAGTGTATTAAAGCGATCTAGCTATTAATTGAAAAATTGATTTCTTAAAAGATAGTCATTTTTACGCTGGGTGTTGGTAAATTTGTTATTAGAGTCCCGATTGTCCATACAAAACCAAACTTTTTTATTATTCAATATTTCAGTCTGGGATTTCGGATTTACATGTTTCAGCGTATTTTAGAGTGTTTAAGCTTATCTTAAAAATTTGAAAAACTTTTAACATTTTTTACTAAAATTTGCGAGTTGACTGATAGAATATTTCTGTCAGGAGTGACTATAGGTAAAATTTAAGTTTTCGTTATTTCAACCTAAGGTCTTGGCTTTTCGCGTTTCAGAGTGTATTAAAGCGATCTAGCTATTAATTGTAAAATTGATTTCTTAAAGATAGTCATTTTTACGCTGGGTGTTGGTAAATTTGTTAGAGTCCAGATTGCCCATACAAAACCAAACTTTTTTATCATTCAATATTTCAGTCTGGGATTTCGGATTTAGATGTTTCAGCGTATTTTAGAGTGTTTAAGCTTATCTTAAAAATTTGAAAAACTTTTAACATTTTATACTAAAATTTGCGAGTTGACTGATAGAATATTTCTATGTCAGGAGTGACTATAGGTAAAATTTAAGTTTTCGTTATTTCAACCTAAGGTCTTGGCTTTTCGCGTTTCAGAGTGTATTAAAGCGATCTAGCTAATAATTGAAAAATTGATTTCTTAAAAGATAGTCATTTTTACGCTGGGTGTTGGTAAATTTGTTAGAGTCCAGATTGCCCATACAAAACCAAACTTTTTTATTATTCAATATTTCAGTCTGGGATTTCGGATTTACATGTTTCAGCGTATTTTAGAGTGTTTAAGCTTATCTTAAAAATTTGAAAAACTTTTAACATTTTATACTAAAATTTGCGAGTTGACTGATAGAATATTTCTATGTCAGGAGTGACTATAGGTAAAATTTAAGTTTTCGTTATTTCAACCTAAGGTCTTGGCTTTTCGGGTTTCAGAGTGTATTAAAGCGATCTAGCTATTAATTGTAAAATTGATTTCTTAAAAGATAGTCATTTTTATGCTGGGTGTTGGTAAATTTGTTAGAGTCCCGATTGTCCATACAAAACCAAACTTTTTTATTATTCAATATTTCAGTCTGGGATTTCGGATTTACATGTTTCAGCGTATTTTAGAGTGTTTAAGCTTATCTTAAAAATTTGAAAAACTTTAACATTTTTTACTAAAATTTGCGAGTTGACTGATAGAATATTTTTATGTCAGGAGTGACTATAGGTAAAATTTAAGTTTTCGTTATTTCAACCTAAGGTCTTGGCTTTTCGCGTTTCAGAGTGTATACAAGCGATCTAGCTATTAATTGTAAAATTGATTTCTTAAAAGATAGTCATTTTTACGCTGGGTGTTGGTAAATTTGTTAGAGTCCAGATTGCCCGTACAAAACCAAACTTTTTTATTATTCAATATTTCAGTCTGGGATTTCGGATTTACATGTTTCAGCGTATTTTAAAGTGTTTAAGCTTATCTTAAAAATTTGAAAAACTAACATCTTTATACTAAAATTTGCGAGTTGACTGATAGAATATTTCTATGTCAGGAGTGACTATAGGTAAAATTTAAGTTTTCGTTATTTCAACCTAAGGTCTTGGCTTTTTGCGTTTCAGAGTGTATTAAAGCGATCTAGCTATTAATTGTAAAATTGATTTCTTAAAAGATAGTCATTTTTACGCTGGGTGTTGGTAAATTTGTTAGAGTCCCGATTGTCCATACAAAACCAAAATTTTTTATTATTCAATATTTCAGTCTGGGATTTCGGATTTACATGTTTCAGCGTATTTTAAAGTGTTTAAGCTTATCTTAAAAATTTGAAAAACTAACATTTTTATACTAAAATTTGCGAGTTGACTGATAGAATATTTCTATGTCAGGAGTGACTATAGGTAAAATTTAAGTTTTCGTTATTTCAACCTAAGGTCTTGGCTTTTCGCGTTTCAGAGTGTATTAAAGCTATCTAGCTATTAATTGAAAAATTAATTTCTTAAAAGAGTCACACTCTGAAACGCGAAAAGCCAAGACCTTAGGTTGAAATAACGAAAACTTAAATTTTACCTATAGTCACTCCTGACATAAAAATATTCTATCAGTCAACTCGCAAATTTTAGTAAAAAATGTTAAAGTTTTTCAAATTTTTAAGATAAGCTTAAACACTCTAAAATACGCTGAAACATGTAAATCCGAAATCCCAGACTGAAATATTGAATAATAAAAAAGTTTGGTTTTGTATGGGCAATCTGGACTCCAGTGGCGGATCCAAGGGGGGGGCTAAGGGGGCTATAGCCCCCCCCTTGGGGGCCAAGGTGGGGCGCCTCGACGGCCCGGAGCGGGCGCCGGCCCTTGTCGGGCGCAGGCCGAGTGGGGCGCCGGCAAACCAGCGCACGTTTTTCCGATATTTTTCAATGTAAACTACTTTGTGTCTGTTATGCACACTGTGAAATAAAACACATCACCCCTAAAAATATTTGTTCTTTAAAATGATATTATAATGTCCTTTTCTGGTAATTCAACTAGACGACACTGTCATTTTATTGTCTCTATTGGTACGCCATCTCAATCGGTGGGGCACCAATTCTGAGGCTTCCAGAGTCCTTTGTGTGTGTATGCCGAGTCTTCGTATAGTTACGAGGCAGAGATGGGGAGTGACGTATTTCATCCTCAAGTTTAAGGGCCCTTTTACATCGCGTCGAGCGACGCCGCGAGGGCTTGCGCCCGCCGCGTGTCGTTCGAATCGCTGTATACCTGGGTATTGTATATTGTATATCGCTGTATATTGGATGACGCGCGACAGACGACCGTCAGGCGCCGGGTAGGCCTATAAATGCTCCTATCTAGTGCAATTTACTTATTTTACGTGCCTTGAAAGATGCGATGTATAATAGGGGCCTAATAAGTGGAAGTGGTGGAGGCGAAGGGGAATCAAAATAACAAGTAGATTTTGTATTTAATGTTTGGTTGCATTGCGCGCGCAAACTTTTCCTGTCACAACACGAAATCAAGAACAACGAACAACAGACAGTGCAGAGCAAAACGCAATAATGTATGTGTAATGACTGATAAACCCTTTGTGATGACTACCTATTGATTCAAACGAGATCACTTAATTAATTATTAAGATTCATTATAATAAATATAGTAGTTCTAAAGAAGGTTATGTCTGAAAAAATAAGACTGGTTCATTTTAAAGAAAACGATAATCTGATTAAATAAAAGACGAAGAAAAGCAGTCTAAATTACGTTCAAGTTTTTATCAAAGCCAGAGTTTTTTTAGCCAAGTTTTTAACTGGAGGTAAAATTCGTTAAAATAATTACTAATTCAAATAGCAATCATAAATTTTTGCAAAAATAGGCTACTTATAAACTAATTATAGTATATATCGGCACTCAATCCCTACTAACAAAAAAAGTATATTATTATACTCTAATATTATTGATGAGGTATAGGCCTATGTATTTGTATTAGGCCTATGTCTATAGCCTATGTATGTACACACGGATATCGAGAAAGGCTCCAACGATTTTCTTCAAACTTTTCAAATAAAGCAGTTCTGGGATAAAAATTATAAGGCCTATATTTACAGGTTTCCATGTCAGGAAAATCTTCTTTCGAGTACTTTGTCTATTGTTATACATAAGCCAGCTAATTTTTTATGTTATTTTGATCTGCAGTATTAAAGACCACATTAATTGAAAGAAGACTATTTACCGAGCATTGTCTAAAATTTCACTTTTGTAAGTCTTACGGTTTTTCGGTTCTACATCCTTAAAGTTAAAAATGTCACCAATGATCACCGGTGAACGCATTTCCGCCCGCGGCCTGACACCGGGCCTGCTGCAAGTACTCAGCCAAGTTTACAATCCGCTGGTCAGAAATACTTTCACTAACTCAAAACAAATCACACGGTGTAGTGATAAGTCATACATAAGACCGACTATACAGCTATAACTAACCCAACGTCCCAGCCTTCAGAGGAGATGTGTTCGCCACGATTATCGGTGACATGGCTGACTTTAAGCAAGCCCAACTAAAAAGCACTAAAACTTAGAAACGTGTAATTTTCACACGATGTTCAGTAAAAAGTCTTATTTCAATAGATGTGTTTTTAAGGTCGCACTTCGAATAACATAAAAAGTAGTTAGCTTAGTAAGTAAAATTAAGTTCTTTCGTTATAATGTTTACCAATGGTTACGTTAATTACGTTAATTTTTAACAATGAATGGTCTTATGAAGTACAAAACTAAAAAAAGAAATAATGAAGAAGCTGACTCAACCGTCAAAGAACAAACCAAGTGTCCAAGTTAACATGTGGTTTTGCATTGCAGCCAGTTACTTAATTGCCGGAAGGTACTATAATAAAAACGATAATTTTTTTATTGTACTTTGTATTAGTGATTATGAATCTTTAGATAAATAAAAGTAAAGTAAATGGATAATACAACTAAACACTTTTTAGAGTTGCTATAAGTTCACCACATATGTGATCTACATAACATGTGCGCTAGGCCTATACCTATGATCTAGTGGCTAATCCATGATGAAATGTACTGTATTAATAACATTTTTAAAATATTAACCTACCTAAGTATTACCGACTTAGTACATTAAAGTTAAGTGTTCACTCGAGAGTGTAGGCCTACCATTTCAATATGAAATAAAGATAATGAAAACTTAGATAGCAACAGTTATAGGCCTATAAAAACTAACCAAATTTTAAAGGTTAGTGTATGCACTGTACTTCACGATGCAAAAGAAATTCTCATTAAATATTAATGATAATAAGAGAGAGATGAAAGTTGGTACATTGGCCAAACTGTTGTTTGTAATAAAAATTGATTGGCGATTTAGTATTGTTTTCTAAAGCGATGGGTCAAGAAATGACATTAAACTGCTATTTTTATTACTTAAATTTCAAAAACCTCTCGGGGAAGGGCCCCCGAACCCCCCGCCGGTCTGGCCCGCCGATCGGGGGGGGGGGGGGGCGCAGACCCCCCGGTTAGCCCCCCCCTTGTTAGTGTTCTAGATCCGCCACTGCTGGACTCTAACAAATTTACCAACACCCAGCGTAAAAATGACTATCTTTTAAGAAATCAATTTTTCAATTAATAGCTAGATCGCTTTAATACACTCTGAATCGCGAAAAGCCAAGACCTTAGGTTGAAATAACGAAAACTTAAATTTTACCTATAGTCACTCCTGACATAGAAATATTCTATCAGTCAACTCGCAAATTTTAGTATAAAATGTTAAAAGTTTTTCAAATTTTTAAGATAAGCTTAAACACTCTAAAATACGCTGAAACATGTAAATCCGAAATCCCAGACTGACATATTGAATAATAAAAAAGTTTGGTTTTGTATGGGCAATCTGGACTCTAACAAATTTACCAACACCCAGCGTAAAAATGACTATCTTTTAAGAAATCAATTTTTCAATTAATAGCTAGATCGCTTTAATACACTCTGAAACGCGAAAAGCCAAGACCTTAGGTTGAAATAACGAAAACTTAAATTTTACCTATAGTCACTCCTGACATAGAAATATTCTATCAGTCAACTCGCAAATTTTAGTATAAAAATGTTAGTTTTTCAAATTTTTAAGATAAGCTTAAACACTTTAAAATACGCTGAAACATGTAAATCCGAAATCCCAGACTGAAATATTGAATAATAAAAAAGTTTGGTTTTGTATGGGCAATCTGGACTCTAACAAATTTACCAACACCCAGCGTAAAAATGACTATCTTTTAAGAAATCAATTTTACAATTAATAGCTAGATTGCTTTAATACACTCTGAAACGCAAAAAGCAATATTCAATTTTAAGATAATTGAATATTGCAATATCTATTTTATCTATGTTCCGAATAGTATAAAATGTATCCTGACGTTATAGGTTGAAATAACGAAAACTTAAATTTTACCTATAGTCACTCCTGACATAAAAATATTCTATCAGTCAACTCGCAAATTTTAGTAAAAAATGTTAAAGTTTTTCAAATTTTTAAGATAAGCTTAAACACTCTCAAATACGCTGAAACATGTAAATCCGAAATCCCAGACTGAAATATTGAATAATAAAAAAGTTTGGTTTTGTATGGACAATCGGGACTCTAACAAATTTACCAACACCCAGCGTAAAAATGACTATCTTTTAAGAAATCAATTTTACAATTAATAGCTAGATTGCTTTAATACACTCTGAAACGCGAAAAGCCAAGACCTTAGGTTGAAATAACGAAAACTTAAATTTTACCTATAGTCACTCCTGACATAAAAATATTCTATCAGTCAACTCGCAAATTTTAGTAAAAAATGTTAAAGTTTTTCAAATTTTTAAGATAAGCTTAAACACTTTAAAATACGCTGAAACATGTAAATCCGAAATCCCAGACTGAAATATTGAATAATAAAAAAGTTTGGTTTTGTACGGGCAATCTGGACTCTAACAAATTTACCAACACCCAGCGTAAAAATGACTATCTTTTAAGAAATCAATTTTTCAATTAATAGCTAGATCGCTTTAATACACTCTGAAACGCGAAAAGCCAAGACCTTAGGTTGAAATAACGAAAACTTAAATTTTACCTATAGTCACTCCTGACATAGAAATATTCTATCAGTCAACTCGCAAATTTTAGTATAAAATGTTAAAAGTTTTTCAAATTTTTAAGATAAGCTTAAACACTCTAAAATACGCTGAAACATGTAAATCCGAAATCCCAGACTGAAATATTGAATAATAAAAAAGTTTGGTTTTGTATGGGCAATCTGGACTCTAACAAATTTACCAACACCCAGCGTAAAATGACTATCTTTTAAGAAATCAATTTTACAATTAATAGCTAGATCGCTTGTATACACTCTGAAAGGCGAAAAGCCAAGACCTTAGGTTGAAATAACGAAAACTTAAATTTTACCTATAGTCACTCCTGACAGAAATATTCTATCAGTCAACTCGCAAATTTTAGTAAAAAATGTTAAAGTTTTTCAAATTTTTAAGATAAGCTTAAACACTTTAAAATACGCTGAAACATGTAAATCCGAAATCCCAGACTGAAATATTGAATAATAAAAAAGTTTGGTTTTGTACGGGCAATCTGGACTCTAACAAATTTACCAACACCCAGCGTAAAAATGACTATCTTTTAAGAAATCAATTTTTCAATTAATAGCTAGATCGCTTTAATACACTCTGAAACGCGAAAAGCCAAGACCTTAGGTTGAAATAACGAAAACTTAAATTTTACCTATAGTCACTCCTGACAGAAATATTCTATCAGTCAACTCGCAAATTTTAGTAAAAAATGTTAAAGTTTTTCAAATTTTTAAGATAAGCTTAAACACTCTAAAATACGCTGAAACATGTAAATCCGAAATCCCAGACTGAAATATTGAATAATAAAAATGTTTGGTTTTGTATGGGCAATCTGGACTCTAACAAATTTACCAACACCCAGCGTAAAAATGACTATCTTTTAAGAAATCAATTTTTCAATTAATAGCTAGATCGCTTTAATACACTCTGAAACGCTAAAAGCCAAGACCTTAGGTTGAAATAACGAAAACTTAAATTTTACCTATAGTCACTCCTGACATAGAAATATTCTATCAGTCAACTCGCAAATTTTAGTATAAAAATGTTAGTTTTTCAAATTTTTAAGATAAGCTTAAACACTTTAAAATACGCTGAAACATGTAAATCCGAAATCCCAGACTGAAATATTGAATAATAAAAAAGTTTGGTTTTGTATGGGCAATCTGGACTCTAACAAATTTACCAACACCCAGCGTAAAAATGACTATCTTTTAAGAAATCAATTTTACAATTAATAGCTAGATTGCTTTAATACACTCTGAAACGCAAAAAGCAATATTCAATTTTAAGATAATTGAATATTGCAATATCTATTTTATCTATGTTCCGAATAGTATAAAATGTATCCTGACGTTATAGGTTGAAATAACGAAAACTTAAATTTTACCTATAGTCACTCCTGACATAAAAATATTCTATCAGTCAACTCGCAAATTTTAGTAAAAAATGTTAAAGTTTTTCAAATTTTTAAGATAAGCTTAAACACTCTAAAATACGCTGAAACATGTAAATCCGAAATCCCAGACTGAAATATTGAATAATAAAAAAGTTTGGTTTTGTATGGACAATCGGGACTCTAACAAATTTACCAACACCCAGCGTAAAAATGACTATCTTTTAAGAAATCAATTTTACAATTAATAGCTAGATTGCTTTAATACACTCTGAAACGCGAAAAGCCAAGACCTTAGGTTGAAATAACGAAAACTTAAATTTTACCTATAGTCACTCCTGACATAAAAATATTCTATCAGTCAACTCGCAAATTTTAGTAAAAAAATGTTAAAGTTTTTCAAATTTTTAAGAAAAGCTTAAACATTCTAAAATACGCTGAAACATGTAAATCCGAAATCCCAGACTGAAATATTGAATAATAAAAAAGTTTGGTTTTGTATGGGCAATCTGGACTCTAACAAATTTACCAACACCCAGCGTGAAAATGACTATCTTTTAAGAAATCAATTTTTCAATTAATAGCTAGATCGCTTTAATACACTCTGAAACGCGAAAAGCCAAGACCTTAGGTTGAAATAACGAAAACTTAAATTTTACCTATAGTCACTCCTGACATAGAAATATTCTATCAGTCAACTCGCAAATTTTAGTATAAAATGTTAAAAGTTTTTCAAATTTTTAAGATAAGCTTAAACACTCTAAAATACGCTAAAACATGTAAATCCGAAATCCCAGACTGAAATATTGAATAATAAAAAAGTTTGGTTTTGTATGGGCAATCTGGACTCTAACAAATTTACCAACACCCAGCGTAAAAATGACTATCTTTTAAGAAATCAATTTTTCAATTAATAGCTAGATCGCTTTAATACACTCTGAAACGCGAAAAGCCAAGACCTTAGGTTGAAATAACGAAAACTTAAATTTTACCTATAGTCACTCCTGACATAGAAATATTCTATCAGTCAACTCGCAAATTTTAGTATAAAATGTTAAAAGTTTTTCAAATTTTTAAGATCAGCTTAAACACTCTAAAATACGCTGAAACATGTAAATCCGAAATCCCAGACTGAAATATTGAATAATAAAAAAGTTTGGTTTTGTATGGGCAATCTGGACTCTAACAAATTTACCAACACCCAGCGTAAAATGACTATCTTTTAAGAAATCAATTTTACAATTAATAGCTAGATCGCTTGTATACACTCTGAAACGCGAAAAGCCAAGACCTTAGGTTGAAATAACGAAAACTTAAATTTTACCTATAGTCACTCCTGACAGAAATATTCTATCAGTCAACTCGGAAAATTTTAGTAAAAAATGTTAAAGTTTTTCAAATTTTTAAGATAAGCTTAAACACTCTAAAACACGCTGAAACATGTAAATCCGAAATCCCAGACTGAAATATTGAATAATAAAAAAGTTTGGTTTTGTATGGACAATCGGGACTCTAACAAATTTACCAACACCCAGCGTAAAAATGACTATCTTTTAAGAAATCAATTTTTCAATTAATAGCTAGATCGCTTTAATACACTCTGAAACGCGAAAAGCCAAGACCTTAGGTTGAAATAACGAAAACTTAAATTTTACCTATAGTCACTCCTGACAGAAATATTCTATCAGTCAACTCGCAAATTTTAGTAAAAAATGTTAAAGTTTTTCAAATTTTTAAGATAAGCTTAAACACTTTAAAATACGCTGAAACATGTAAATCCGAAATCCCAGACTGAAATATTGAATAATAAAAAAGTTTGGTTTTGTATGGGCAATCTGGACTCTAACAAATTTACCAACACCCAGCGTAAAAATGACTATCTTTTAAGAAATCAATTTTACAATTAATAGCTAGATTGCTTTAATACACTCTGAAACGCAAAAAGCAATATTCAATTTTAAGATAATTGAATATTGCAATATCTATTTTATCTATGTTCCGAATAGTATAAAATGTATCCTGACGTTATAGGTTGAAATAACGAAAACTTAAATTTTACCTATAGTCACTCCTGACATAAAAATATTCTATCAGTCAACTCGCAAATTTTTAGTAAAAAATGTTAAAGTTTTTCAAATTTTTAAGATAAGCTTAAACACTCTAAAATACGCTGAAACATGTAAATCCGAAATCCCAGACTGAAATATTGAATAATAAAAAAGTTTGGTTTTGTATGGACAATCGGGACTCTAACAAATTTACCAACACCCAGCGTAAAAATGACTATCTTTTAAGAAATCAATTTTACAATTAATAGCTAGATTGCTTTAATACACTCTGAAACGCGAAAAGCCAAGACCTTAGGTTGAAATAACGAAAACTTAAATTTTACCTATAGTCACTCCTGACATAAAAATATTCTATCAGTCAACTCGCAAATTTTAGTAAAAAAATGTTAAAGTTTTTCAAATTTTTAAGAAAAGCTTAAACATTCTAAAATACGCTGAAACATGTAAATCCGAAATCCCAGACTGAAATATTGAATAATAAAAAAGTTTGGTTTTGTATGGGCAATCTGGACTCTAACAAATTTACCAACACCCAGCGTAAAAATGACTATCTTTTAAGAAATCAATTTTACAATTAATAGCTAGATTGCTTTAATACACTCTGAAACGCAAAAAGCAATATTCAATTTTAAGATAATTGAATATTGCAATATCTATTTTATCTATGTTCCGAATAGTATAAAATGTATCCTGACGTTATAGGTTGAAATAACGAAAACTTAAATTTTACCTATAGTCACTCCTGACATAAAAATATTCTATCAGTCAACTCGCAAATTTTAGTAAAAAATGTTAAAGTTTTTTCAAATTTTTAAGATAAGCTTAAACACTCTAAAATACGCTGAAACATGTAAATCCGAAATCCCAGACTGAAATATTGAATAATAAAAAAGTTTGGTTTTGTATGGACAATCGGGACTCTAACAAATTTACCAACACCCAGCGTAAAAATGACTATCTTTTAAGAAATCAATTTTACAATTAATAGCTAGATTGCTTTAATACACTCTGAAACGCGAAAAGCCAAGACCTTAGGTTGAAATAACGAAAACTTAAATTTTACCTATAGTCACTCCTGACATAAAAATATTCTATCAGTCAACTCGCAAATTTTAGTAAAAAAATGTTAAAGTTTTTCAAATTTTTAAGAAAAGCTTAAACATTCTAAAATACGCTGAAACATGTAAATCCGAAATCCCAGACTGAAATATTGAATAATAAAAAAGTTTGGTTTTGTATGGGCAATCTGGACTCTAACAAATTTACCAACACCCAGCGTGAAAATGACTATCTCTTTTAAGAAATCAATTTTTCAATTAATAGCTAGATCGCTTTAATACACTCTGAAACGCGAAAAGCCAAGACCTTAGGTTGAAATAACGAAAACTTAAATTTTACCTATAGTCACTCCTGACATAGAAATATTCTATCAGTCAACTCGCAAATTTTAGTATAAAATGTTAAAAGTTTTTCAAATTTTTAAGATAAGCTTAAACACTCTAAATACGCTGAAACATGTAAATCCGAAATCCCAGACTGAAATATTGAATAATAAAAAAGTTTGGTTTTGTATGGGCAATCTGGACTCTAACAAATTTACCAACACCCAGCGTAAAATGACTATCTTTTAAGAAATCAATTTTACAATTAATAGCTAGATCGCTTGTATACACTCTGAAACGCGAAAAGCCAAGACCTTAGGTTGAAATAACGAAAACTTAAATTTTACCTATAGTCACTCCTGACAGAAATATTCTATCAGTCAACTCGGAAAATTTTAGTAAAAAATGTTAAAGTTTTTCAAATTTTTAAGATAAGCTTAAACACTCTAAAACACGCTGAAACATGTAAATCCGAAATCCCAGACTGAAATATTGAATAATAAAAAAGTTTGGTTTTGTATGGACAATCGGGACTCTAACAAATTTACCAACACCCAGCGTAAAAATGACTATCTTTTAAGAAATCAATTTTTCAATTAATAGCTAGATCGCTTTAATACACTCTGAAACGCGAAAAGCCAAGACCTTAGGTTGAAATAACGAAAACTTAAATTTTACCTATAGTCACTCCTGACAGAAATATTCTATCAGTCAACTCGCAAATTTTAGTAAAAAATGTTAAAGTTTTTCAAATTTTTAAGATAAGCTTAAACACTTTAAAATACGCTGAAACATGTAAATCCGAAATCCCAGACTGAAATATTGAATAATAAAAAAGTTTGGTTTTGTATGGGCAATCTGGACTCTAACAAATTTACCAACACCCAGCGTAAAAATGACTATCTTTTAAGAAATCAATTTTACAATTAATAGCTAGATTGCTTTAATACACTCTGAAACGCAAAAAGCAATATTCAATTTTAAGATAATTGAATATTGCAATATCTATTTTATCTATGTTCCGAATAGTATAAAATGTATCCTGACGTTATAGGTTGAAATAACGAAAACTTAAATTTTACCTATAGTCACTCCTGACATAAAAATATTCTATCAGTCAACTCGCAAATTTTAGTAAAAAATGTTAAAGTTTTTCAAATTTTTAAGATAAGCTTAAACACTCTAAAATACGCTGAAACATGTAAATCCGAAATCCCAGACTGAAATATTGAATAATAAAAAAGTTTGGTTTTGTATGGACAATCGGGACTCTAACAAATTTACCAACACCCAGCGTAAAAATGACTATCTTTTAAGAAATCAATTTTACAATTAATAGCTAGATTGCTTTAATACACTCTGAAACGCGAAAAGCCAAGACCTTAGGTTGAAATAACGAAAACTTAAATTTTACCTATAGTCACTCCTGACATAAAAATATTCTATCAGTCAACTCGCAAATTTTAGTAAAAAAATGTTAAAGTTTTTCAAATTTTTAAGAAAAGCTTAAACATTCTAAAATACGCTGAAACATGTAAATCCGAAATCCCAGACTGAAATATTGAATAATAAAAAAGTTTGGTTTTGTATGGGCAATCTGGACTCTAACAAATTTACCAACACCCAGCGTGAAAATGACTATCTTTTAAGAAATCAATTTTTCAATTAATAGCTAGATCGCTTTAATACACTCTGAAACGCGAAAAGCCAAGACCTTAGGTTGAAATGACGAAAACTTAAATTTTACCTATAGTCACTCCTGACATAGAAATATTCTATCAGTCAACTCGCAAATTTTAGTATAAAATGTTAAAAGTTTTTCAAATTTTTAAGATAAGCTTAAACACTCTAAAATACGCTGAAACATGTAAATCCGAAATCCCAGACTGAAATATTGAATAATAAAAAAGTTTGGTTTTGTATGGGCAATCTGGACTCTAACAAATTTACCAACACCCAGCGTAAAAATGACTATCTTTTAAGAAATCAATTTTTCAATTAATAGCTAGATCGCTTTAATACACTCTGAAACGCGAAAAGCCAAGACCTTAGGTTGAAATAACGAAAACTTAAATTTTACCTATAGTCACTCCTGACATAGAAATATTCTATCAGTCAACTCGCAAATTTTAGTATAAAATGTTAAAAGTTTTTCAAATTTTTAAGATAAGCTTAAACACTCTAAAATACGCTGAAACATGTAAATCCGAAATCCCAGACTGAAATATTGAATAATAAAAAAGTTTGGTTTTGTATGGGCAATCTGGACTCTAACAAATTTACCAACACCCAGCGTAAAATGACTATCTTTTAAGAAATCAATTTTACAATTAATAGCTAGATCGCTTGTATACACTCTGAAACGCGAAAAGCCAAGACCTTAGGTTGAAATAACGAAAACTTAAATTTTACCTATAGTCACTCCTGACAGAAATATTCTATCAGTCAACTCGCAAATTTTAGTAAAAAATGTTAAAGTTTTTCAAATTTTTAAGATAAGCTTAAACACTCTAAAACACGCTGAAACATGTAAATCCGAAATCCCAGACTGAAATATTGAATAATAAAAAAGTTTGGTTTTGTATGGGCAATCTGGACTCTAACAAATTTACCAACACCCAGCGTAAAATGACTATCTTTTAAGAAATCAATTTTACAATTAATAGCTAGATCGCTTGTATACACTCTGAAACGCGAAAAGCCAAGACCTTAGGTTGAAATAACGAAAACTTAAATTTTACCTATAGTCACTCCTGACAGAAATATTCTATCAGTCAACTCGCAAATTTTAGTAAAAAATGTTAAAGTTTTTCAAATTTTTAAGATAAGCTTAAACACTCTAAAACACGCTGAAACATGTAAATCCGAAATCCCAGACTGAAATATTGAATAATAAAAAAGTTTGGTTTTGTATGGACAATCGGGACTCTAACAAATTTACCAACACCCAGCGTAAAAATGACTATCTTTTAAGAAATCAATTTTTCAATTAATAGCTAGATCGCTTTAATACACTCTGAAACGCGAAAAGCCAAGACCTTAGGTTGAAATAACGAAAACTTAAATTTTACCTATAGTCACTCCTGACAGAAATATTCTATCAGTCAACTCGCAAATTTTAGTAAAAAATGTTAAAGTTTTTCAAATTTTTAAGATAAGCTTAAACACTCTAAAATACGCTGAAACATGTAAATCCGAAATCCCAGACTGAAATATTGAATAATAAAAATGTTTGGTTTTGTATGGGCAATCTGGACTCTAACAAATTTACCAACACCCAGCGTAAAAATGACTATCTTTTAAGAAATCAATTTTTCAATTAATAGCTAGATCGCTTTAATACACTCTGAAACGCTAAAAGCCAAGACCTTAGGTTGAAATAACGAAAACTTAAATTTTACCTATAGTCACTCCTGACATAGAAATATTCTATCAGTCAACTCGCAAATTTTAGTATAAAAATGTTAGTTTTTCAAATTTTTAAGATAAGCTTAAACACTTTAAAATACGCTGAAACATGTAAATCCGAAATCCCAGACTGAAATATTGAATAATAAAAAAGTTTGGTTTTGTATGGGCAATCTGGACTCTAACAAATTTACCAACACCCAGCGTAAAAATGACTATCTTTTAAGAAATCAATTTTACAATTAATAGCTAGATTGCTTTAATACACTCTGAAACGCAAAAAGCAATATTCAATTTTAAGATAATTGAATATTGCAATATCTATTTTATCTATGTTCCAAATAGTATAAAATGTATCCTGACGTTATAGGTTGAAATAACGAAAACTTAAATTTTACCTATAGTCACTCCTGACATAAAAATATTCTATCAGTCAACTCGCAAATTTTAGTAAAAAATGTTAAAGTTTTTCAAATTTTTAAGATAAGCTTAAACACTCTAAAATACGCTGAAACATGTAAATCCGAAATCCCAGACTGAAATATTGAATAATAAAAAAGTTTGGTTTTGTATGGACAATCGGGACTCTAACAAATTTACCAACACCCAGCGTAAAAATGACCATCTTTTAAGAAATCAATTTTACAATTAATAGCTAGATTGCTTTAATACACTCTGAAACGCGAAAAGCCAAGACCTTAGGTTGAAATAACGAAAACTTAAATTTTACCTATAGTCACTCCTGACATAAAAATATTCTATCAGTCAACTCGCAAATTTTAGTAAAAAAATGTTAAAGTTTTTCAAATTTTTAAGAAAAGCTTAAACATTCTAAAATACGCTGAAACATGTAAATCCGAAATCCCAGACTGAAATATTGAATAATAAAAAAGTTTGGTTTTGTATGGGCAATCTGGACTCTAACAAATTTACCAACACCCAGCGTGAAAATGACTATCTTTTAAGAAATCAATTTTTCAATTAATAGCTAGATCGCTTTAATACACTCTGAAACGCGAAAAGCCAAGACCTTAGGTTGAAATAACGAAAACTTAAATTTTACCTATACTCACTCCTGACATAGAAATATTCTATCAGTCAACTCGCAAATTTTAGTATAAAATGTTAAAAGTTTTTCAAATTTTTAAGATAAGCTTAAACACTCTAAAATACGCTGAAACATGTAAATCCGAAATCCCAGACTGAAATATTGAATAATAAAAAAGTTTGGTTTTGTATGGGCAATCTGGACTCTAACAAATTTACCAACACCCAGCGTAAAAATGACTATCTTTTAAGAAATCAATTTTTCAATTAATAGCTAGATCGCTTTAATACACTCTGAAACGCGAAAAGCCAAGACCTTAGGTTGAAATAACGAAAACTTAAATTTTACCTATAGTCACTCCTGACATAGAAATATTCTATCAGTCAACTCGCAAATTTTAGTATAAAATGTTAAAAGTTTTTCAAATTTTTAAGATAAGCTTAAACACTCTAAAATACGCTGAAACATGTAAATCCGAAATCCCAGACTGAAATATTGAATAATAAAAAAGTTTGGTTTTGTATGGGCAATCTGGACTCTAACAAATTTACCAACACCCAGCGTAAAATGACTATCTTTTAAGAAATCAATTTTACAATTAATAGCTAGATCGCTTGTATACACTCTGAAACGCGAAAAGCCAAGACCTTAGGTTGAAATAACGAAAACTTAAATTTTACCTATAGTCACTCCTGACAGAAATATTCTATCAGTCAACTCGGAAAATTTTAGTAAAAAATGTTAAAGTTTTTCAAATTTTTAAGATAAGCTTAAACACTCTAAAACACGCTGAAACATGTAAATCCGAAATCCCAGACTGAAATATTGAATAATAAAAAAGTTTGGTTTTGTATGGACAATCGGGACTCTAACAAATTTACCAACACCCAGCGTAAAAATGACTATCTTTTAAGAAATCAATTTTTCAATTAATAGCTAGATCGCTTTAATACACTCTGAAACGCGAAAAGCCAAGACCTTAGGTTGAAATAACGAAAACTTAAATTTTACCTATAGTCACTCCTGACAGAAATATTCTATCAGTCAACTCGCAAATTTTAGTAAAAAATGTTAAAGTTTTTCAAATTTTTAAGATAAGCTTAAACACTTTAAAATACGCTGAAACATGTAAATCCGAAATCCCAGACTGAAATATTGAATAATAAAAAAGTTTGGTTTTGTATGGGCAATCTGGACTCTAACAAATTTACCAACACCCAGCGTAAAAATGACTATCTTTTAAGAAATCAATTTTACAATTAATAGCTAGATTGCTTTAATACACTCTGAAACGCAAAAAGCAATATTCAATTTTAAGATAATTGAATATTGCAATATCTATTTTATCTATGTTCCGAATAGTATAAAATGTATCCTGACGTTATAGGTTGAAATAACGAAAACTTAAATTTTACCTATAGTCACTCCTGACATAAAAATATTCTATCAGTCAACTCGCAAATTTTAGTAAAAAATGTTAAAGTTTTTCAAATTTTTAAGATAAGCTTAAACACTCTAAAATACGCTGAAACATGTAAATCCGAAATCCCAGACTGAAATATTGAATAATAAAAAAGTTTGGTTTTGTATGGACAATCGGGACTCTAACAAATTTACCAACACCCAGCGTAAAAATGACTATCTTTTAAGAAATCAATTTTACAATTAATAGCTAGATTGCTTTAATACACTCTGAAACGCGAAAAGCCAAGACCTTAGGTTGAAATAACGAAAACTTAAATTTTACCTATAGTCACTCCTGACATAAAAATATTCTATCAGTCAACTCGCAAATTTTAGTAAAAAAATGTTAAAGTTTTTCAAATTTTTAAGAAAAGCTTAAACATTCTAAAATACGCTGAAACATGTAAATCCGAAATCCCAGACTGAAATATTGAATAATAAAAAAGTTTGGTTTTGTATGGGCAATCTGGACTCTAACAAATTTACCAACACCCAGCGTGAAAATGACTATCTTTTAAGAAATCAATTTTTCAATTAATAGCTAGATCGCTTTAATACACTCTGAAACGCGAAAAGCCAAGACCTTAGGTTGAAATAACGAAAACTTAAATTTTACCTATAGTCACTCCTGACATAGAAATATTCTATCAGTCAACTCGCAAATTTTAGTATAAAATGTTAAAAGTTTTTCAAATTTTTAAGATAAGCTTAAACACTCTAAAATACGCTGAAACATGTAAATCCGAAATCCCAGACTGAAATATTGAATAATAAAAAAGTTTGGTTTTGTATGGGCAATCTGGACTCTAACAAATTTACCAACACCCAGCGTAAAAATGACTATCTTTTAAGAAATCAATTTTTCAATTAATAGCTAGATCGCTTTAATACACTCTGAAACGCGAAAAGCCAAGACCTTAGGTTGAAATAACGAAAACTTAAATTTTACCTATAGTCACTCCTGACATAGAAATATTCTATCAGTCAACTCGCAAATTTTAGTATAAAATGTTAAAAGTTTTTCAAATTTTTAAGATAAGCTTAAACACTCTAAAATACGCTGAAACATGTAAATCCGAAATCCCAGACTGAAATATTGAATAATAAAAAAGTTTGGTTTTGTATGGGCAATCTGGACTCTAACAAATTTACCAACACCCAGCGTAAAATGACTATCTTTTAAGAAATCAATTTTACAATTAATAGCTAGATCGCTTGTATACACTCTGAAACGCGAAAAGCCAAGACCTTAGGTTGAAATAACGAAAACTTAAATTTTACCTATAGTCACTCCTGACAGAAATATTCTATCAGTCAACTCGCAAATTTTAGTAAAAAATGTTAAAGTTTTTCAAATTTTTAAGATAAGCTTAAACACTCTAAAACACGCTGAAACATGTAAATCCGAAATCCCAGACTGAAATATTGAATAATAAAAAAGTTTGGTTTTGTATGGACAATCGGGACTCTAACAAATTTACCAACACCCAGCGTAAAAATGACTATCTTTTAAGAAATCAATTTTTCAATTAATAGCTAGATCGCTTTAATACACTCTGAAACGCGAAAAGCCAAGACCTTAGGTTGAAATAACGAAAACTTAAATTTTACCTATAGTCACTCCTGACAGAAATATTCTATCAGTCAACTCGCAAATTTTAGTAAAAAATGTTAAAGTTTTTCAAATTTTTAAGATAAGCTTAAACACTCTAAAATACGCTGAAACATGTAAATCCGAAATCCCAGACTGAAATATTGAATAATAAAAAAGTTTGGTTTTGTATGGACAATCGGGACTCTAACAAATTTACCAACACCCAGCGTAAAAATGACTATCTTTTAAGAAATCAATTTTTCAATTAATAGCTAGATCGCTTTAATACACTCTGAAACGCGAAAAGCCAAGACCTTAGGTTGAAATAACGAAAACTTAAATTTTACCTATAGTCACTCCTGACAGAAATATTCTATCAGTCAACTCGCAAATTTTAGTAAAAAATGTTAGTTTTTCAAATTTTTAAGATAAGCTTAAACACTCTAAAATACGCTGAAACATGTAAATCCGAAATCCCAGACTGAAATATTGAATAATAAAAATGTTTGGTTTTGTATGGGCAATCTGGACTCTAACAAATTTATTAACACCCAGCGTAAAAATGACTATCTTTTAAGAAATCAATTTTTCAATTAATAGCTAGATCGCTTTAATACACTCTGAAACGCTAAAAGCCAAGACCTTAGGTTGAAATAACGAAAACTTAAATTTTACCTATAGTCACTCCTGACAGAAATATTCTATCAGTCAACTCGCAAATTTTAGTAAAAAATGTTAAAGTTTTTCAAATTTTTAAGATAAGCTTAAACACTCTAAAATACGCTGAAACATGTAAATCCGAAATCCCAGACTGAAATATTGAATAATAAAAAAGTTTGGTTTTGTATGGACAATCGGGACTCTAACAAATTT
This sequence comes from Neoaliturus tenellus, assembly GCA_030545055.2. Classification (NCBI taxonomy): domain Eukaryota; kingdom Metazoa; phylum Arthropoda; class Insecta; order Hemiptera; family Cicadellidae; genus Neoaliturus; species Neoaliturus tenellus. The sequence continues at coordinate 46,179,470 of CM061537.1, forward strand.
ACCAACACCCAGCGTAAAAATGACTATCTTTTAAGAAATCAATTTTACAATTAATAGGTAGATTGCTTTAATACACTCTGAAACGCGAAAAGCCAAGACCTTAGGTTGAAATAACGAAAACTTAAATTTTACCTATAGTCACTCCTGACATAAAAATATTCTATCAGTCAACTCGCAAATTTTAGTAAAAAATGTTAAAGTTTTTCAAATTTTTAAGATAAGCTTAAACACTCTAAAATACGCTGAAACATGTAAATCCGAAATCCCAGACTGAAATATTGAATACTAAAAAAGTTAGGTTTTGTATGGACAATCGGGACTCTAACAAATTTACCAACACCCAGCGTAAAAATGACTATCTTTTAAGAAATCAATTTTACAATTAATAGCTAGATTGCTTTAATACACTCTGAAACGCGAAAAGCCAAGACCTTAGGTTGAAATAACGAAAACTTAAATTTTACCTATAGTCACTCCTGACATAAAAATATTCTATCAGTCAACTCGCAAATTTTAGTAAAAAAATGTTAAAGTTTTTCAAATTTTTAAGAAAAGCTTAAACATTCTAAAATACGCTGAAACATGTAAATCCGAAATCCCAGACTGAAATATTGAATAATAAAAAAGTTTGGTTTTGTATGGGCAATCTGGACTCTAACAAATTTACCAACACCCAGCGTGAAAATGACTATCTTTTAAGAAATCAATTTTTCAATTAATAGCTAGATCGCTTTAATACACTCTGAAACGCGAAAAGCCAAGACCTTAGGTTGAAATAACGAAAACTTAAATTTTACCTGTAGTCACTCCTGACATAGAAATATTCTATCAGTCAACTCGCAAATTTTAGTATAAAATGTTAAAAGTTTTTCAAATTTTTAAGATAAGCTTAAACACTCTAAAATACGCTGAAACATGTAAATCCGAAATCCCAGACTGAAATATTGAATAATAAAAAAGTTTGGTTTTGTATGGGCAATCTGGACTCTAACAAATTTACCAACACCCAGCGTAAAAATGACTATCTTTTAAGAAATCAATTTTACAATTAATAGCTAGATCGCTTGTATACACTCTGAAACGCGAAAAGCCAAGACCTTAGGTTGAAATAACGAAAACTTAAATTTTACCTATAGTCACTCCTGACAGAAATATTCTATCAGTCAACTCGCAAATTTTAGTAAAAAATGTTAAAGTTTTTCAAATTTTTAAGATAAGCTTAAACACTCTAAAACACGCTGAAACATGTAAATCCGAAATCCCAGACTGAAATATTGAATAATAAAAAAGTTTGGTTTTGTATGGACAATCGGGACTCTAACAAATTTACCAACACCCAGCGTAAAAATGACTATCTTTTAAGAAATCAATTTTTCAATTAATAGCTAGATCGCTTTAATACACTCTGAAACGCGAAAAGCCAAGACCTTAGGTTGAAATAACGAAAACTTAAATTTTACCTATAGTCACTCCTGACAGAAATATTCTATCAGTCAACTCGCAAATTTTAGTAAAAAATGTTAAAGTTTTTCAAATTTTTAAGATAAGCTTAAACACTCTAAAATACGCTGAAACATGTAAATCCGAAATCCCAGACTGAAATATTGAATAATAAAAAAGTTTGGTTTTGTATGGGCAATCTGGACTCTAACAAATTTACCAACACCCAGCGTAAAAATGACTATCTTTTAAGAAATCAATTTTACAATTAATAGCTAGATTGCTTTAATACACTCTGAAACGCAAAAAGCAATATTCAATTTTAAGATAATTGAATATTGCAATATCAATTTTATCTATGTTCCGAATAGTATAAAATGTATCCTGACGTTATAGGTTGAAATAACGAAAACTTAAATTTTACCTATAGTCACTCCTGACATAAAAATATTCTATCAGTCAACTCGCAAATTTTAGTAAAAAATGTTAAAGTTTTTCAAATTTTTAAGATAAGCTTAAACACTCTAAAATACGCTGAAACATGTAAATCCGAAATCCCAGACTGAAATATTGAATAATAAAAAAGTTTGGTTTTGTATGGGCAATCTGGACTCTAACAAATTTACCAACACCCAGCGTAAAATGACTATCTTTTAAGAAATCAATTTTACAATTAATAGCTAGATCGCTTGTATACACTCTGAAACGCATAAAGCCAAGACCTTAGGTTGAAATAACGAAAACTTAAATTTTACCTATAGTCACTCCTGACAGAAATATTCTATCAGTCAACTCGCAAATTTTAGCAAAAAATGTTAAAGTTTTTCAAATTTTTAAGAAAAGCTTAAACATTCTAAAATACGCTGAAACATGTAAATCCGAAATCCCAGACTGAAATATTGAATAATAAAAAAGTTTGGTTTTGTATGGGCAATCTGGACTCTAACAAATTTACCAACACCCAGCGTGAAAATGACTATCTTTTAAGAAATCAATTTTTCAATTAATAGCTAGATCGCTTTAATACACTCTGAAACGCGAAAAGCCAAGACCTTAGGTTGAAATAACGAAAACTTAAATTTTACCTATAGTCACTCCTGACATAGAAATATTCTATCAGTCAACTCGCAAATTTTAGTATAAAATGTTAAAAGTTTTTCAAATTTTTAAGATAAGCTTAAACACTCTAAAATACGCTGAAACATGTAAATCCGAAATCCCAGACTGAAATATTGAATAATAAAAAAGTTTGGTTTTGTATGGGCAATCTGGACTCTAACAAATTTACCAACACCCAGCGTAAAAATGACTATCTTTTAAGAAATCAATTTTTCAATTAATAGCTAGATCGCTTTAATACACTCTGAAACGCGAAAAGCCAAGACCTTAGGTTGAAATAACGAAAACTTAAATTTTACCTATAGTCACTCCTGACATAGAAATATTCTATCAGTCAACTCGCAAATTTTAGTATAAAATGTTAAAAGTTTTTCAAATTTCTAAGATAAGCTTAAACACTCTAAAATACGCTGAAACATGTAAATCCGAAATCCCAGACTGAAATATTGAATAATAAAAAAGTTTGGTTTTGTATGGGCAATCTGGACTCTAACAAATTTACCAACACCCAGCGTAAAAATGACTATCTTTTAAGAAATCAATTTTACAATTAATAGCTAGATCGCTTGTATACACTCTGAAACGCGAAAAGCCAAGACCTTAGGTTGAAATAACGAAAACTTAAATTTTACCTATAGTCACTCCTGACATAAAAATATTCTATCAGTCAACTCGCAAATTTTAGTAAAAAATGTTAAAGTTTTTCAAATTTTTAAGATAAGCTTAAACACTCTAAAATACGCTGAAACATGTAAATCCGAAATCCCAGACTGAAATATTGAATAATAAAAAAGTTTGGTTTTGTATGGACAATCGGGACTCTAACAAATTTACCAACACCCAGCGTAAAAATGACTATCTTTTAAGAAATCAATTTTACAATTAATAGCTAGATTGCTTTAATACACTCTGAAACGCGAAAAGCCAAGACCTTAGGTTGAAATAACGAAAACTTAAATTTTACCTATAGTCACTCCTGACATAAAAATATTCTATCAGTCAACTCGCAAATTTTAGTAAAAAAATGTTAAAGTTTTTCAAATTTTTAAGAAAAGCTTAAACATTCTAAAATACGCTGAAACATGTAAATCCGAAATCCCAGACTGAAATATTGAATAATAAAAAAGTTTGGTTTTGTATGGGCAATCTGGACTCTAACAAATTTACCAACACCCAGCGTGAAAATGACTATCTTTTAAGAAATCAATTTTTCAATTAATAGCTAGATCGCTTTAATACACTCTGAAACGCGAAAAGCCAAGACCTTAGGTTGAAATAACGAAAACTTAAATTTTACCTATAGTCACTCCTGACATAGAAATATTCTATCAGTCAACTCGCAAATTTTAGTATAAAATGTTAAAAGCTTTTCAAATTTTTAAGATAAGCTTAAACACTCTAAAATACGCTGAAACATGTAAATCCGAAATCCCAGACTGAAATATTGAATAATAAAAAAGTTTGGTTTTGTATGGGCAATCTGGACTCTAACAAATTTACCAACACCCAGCGTAAAAATGACTATCTTTTAAGAAATCAATTTTTCAATTAATAGCTAGATCGCTTTAATACACTCTGAAACGCGAAAAGCCAAGACCTTAGGTTGAAATAACGAAAACTTAAATTTTACCTATAGTCACTCCTGACATAGAAATATTCTATCAGTCAACTCGCAAATTTTAGTATAAAATGTTAAAAGTTTTTCAAATTTTTAAGATAAGCTTAAACACTCTAAAATACGCTGAAACATGTAAATCCGAAATCCCAGACTGAAATATTGAATAATAAAAAAGTTTGGTTTTGTATGGACAATCGGGACTCTAACAAATTTACCAACACCCAGCGTAAAAATGACTATCTTTTGAGAAATCAATTTTTCAATTAATAGCTAGATCGCTTTAATACACTCTGAAACGCGAAAAGCCAAGACCTTAGGTTGAAATAACGAAAACTTAAATTTTACCCATAGTCACTCCTGACAGAAATATTCTATCAGTCAACTCGCAAATTTTAGTAAAAAATGTTAAAGTTTTTCAAATTTTTAAGATAAGCTTAAACACTCTAAAATACGCTGAAACATGTAAATCCGAAATCCCAGACTGAAATATTGAATAATAAAAATGTTTGGTTTTGTATGGGCAATCTGGACTCTAACAAATTTACCAACACCCAGCGTAAAAATGACTATCTTTTAAGAAATCAATTTTTCAATTAATAGCTAGATCGCTTTAATACACTCTGAAACGCTAAAAGCCAAGACCTTAGGTTGAAATAACGAAAACTTAAATTTTACCTATAGTCACTCCTGACAGAAATATTCTATCAGTCAACTCGCAAATTTTAGTAAAAAATGTTAAAGTTTTTCAAATTTTTAAGATAAGCTTAAACACTCTAAAATACGCTGAAACATGTAAATCCGAAATCCCAGACTGAAATATTGAATAATAAAAAAGTTTGGTTTTGTATGGGCAATCTGGACTCTAACAAATTTACCAACACCCAGCGTAAAAATGACTATCTTTTAAGAAATCAATTTTACAATTAATAGGTAGATTGCTTTAATACACTCTGAAACGCAAAAAGCAATATTCAATTTTAAGATAATTGAATATTGCAATATCTATTTTATCTATGTTCCGAATAGTATAAAATGTATCCTGACGTTATAGGTTGAAATAACGAAAACTTAAATTTTACCTATAGTCACTCCTGACATAAAAATATTCTATCAGTCAACTCGCAAATTTTAGTAAAAAATGTTAAAGTTTTTCAAATTTTTAAGATAAGCTTAAACACTCTAAAATACGCTGAAACATGTAAATCCGAAATCCCAGACTGAAATATTGAATAATAAAAAAGTTTGGTTTTGTATGGACAATCGGGACTCTAACAAATTTACCAACACCCAGCGTAAAAATGACTATCATTTAAGAAATCAATTTTACAATTAATAGCTAGATTGCTTTAATACACTCTGAAACGCGAAAAGCCAAGACCTTAGGTTGAAATAACGAAAACTTAAATTTTACCTATAGTCACTCCTGACATAAAAATATTCTATCAGTCAACTCGCAAATTTTAGTAAAAAATGTTAAAAATTTTAAATTTTTAAGATAAGCTTAAACACTCTAAAATACGCTGAAACATGTAAATCCGAAATCCCAGACTGAAATATTGAATAATAAAAAAGTTTGGTTTTGTATGGGCAATCTGGACTCTAACAAATTTACCAACACCCAGCGTAAAAATGACTATCTTTTAAGAAATCAATTTTTCAATTAATAGCTAGATCGCTTTAATACACTCTGAAACGCAAAAAGCCAAGACCTTAGGTTGAAATAACAAAAACTTAAATTTTACCTATAGTCACTCCTGACATAGAAATATTCTATCAGTCAACTCGCAAATTTTAGTATAAAATGTTAAAAGTTTTTCAAATTTTTAAGATAAGCTTAAACACTCTAAAATACGCTGAAACATGTAAATCCGAAATCCCAGACTGAAATATTGAATAATAAAAAAGTTTGGTTTTGTATGGGCAATCTGGACTCTAACAAATTTACCAACACCCAGCGTAAAATGACTATCTTTTAAGAAATCAATTTTACAATTAATAGCTAGATCGCTTGTATACACTCTGAAACGCATAAAGCCAAGACCTTAGGTTGAAATAACGAAAACTTAAATTTTACCTATAGTCACTCCTGACAGAAATATTCTATCAGTCAACTCGCAAATTTTAGCAAAAAATGTTAAAGTTTTTCAAATTTTTAAGAAAAGCTTAAACATTCTAAAATACGCTGAAACATGTAAATCCGAAATCCCAGACTGAAATATTGAATAATAAAAAAGTTTGGTTTTGTATGGGCAATCTGGACTCTAACAAATTTACCAACACCCAGCGTGAAAATGACTATCTTTTAAGAAATCAATTTTTCAATTAATAGCTAGATCGCTTTAATACACTCTGAAACGCGAAAAGCCAAGACCTTAGGTTGAAATAACGAAAACTTAAATTTTACCTGTAGTCACTCCTGACATAGAAATATTCTATCAGTCAACTCGCAAATTTTAGTATAAAATGTTAAAAGTTTTTCAAATTTTTAAGATAAGCTTAAACACTCTAAAATACGCTGAAACATGTAAATCCGAAATCCCAGACTGAAATATTGAATAATAAAAAAGTTTGGTTTTGTATGGGCAATCTGGACTCTAACAAATTTACCAACACCCAGCGTAAAAATAACTATCTTTTAAGAAATCAATTTTACAATTAATAGCTAGATCGCTTGTATACACTCTGAAACGCGAAAAGCCAAGACCTTAGGTTGAAATAACGAAAACTTAAATTTTACCTATAGTCACTCCTGACAGAAATATTCTATCAGTCAACTCGCAAATTTTAGTAAAAAATGTTAAAGTTTTTCAAATTTTTAAGATAAGCTTAAACACTCTAAAACACGCTGAAACATGTAAATCCGAAATCCCAGACTGAAATATTGAATAATAAAAAAGTTTGGTTTTGTATGGACAATCGGGACTCTAACAAATTTACCAACACCCAGCGTAAAAATGACTATCTTTTAAGAAATCAATTTTTCAATTAATAGCTAGATCGCTTTAATACACTCTGAAACGCGAAAAGCCAAGACCTTAGGTTGAAATAACGAAAACTTAAATTTTACCTATAGTCACTCCTGACAGAAATATTCTATCAGTCAACTCGCAAATTTTAGTAAAAAATGTTAAAGTTTTTCAAATTTTTAAGATAAGCTTAAACACTCTAAAATACGCTGAAACATGTAAATCCGAAATCCCAGACTGAAATATTGAATAATAAAAATGTTTGGTTTTGTATGGGCAATCTGGACTCTAACAAATTTACCAACACCCAGCGTAAAAATGACTATCTTTTAAGAAATCAATTTTTCAATTAATAGCTAGATCGCTTTAATACACTCTGAAACGCTAAAAGCCAAGACCTTAGGTTGAAATAACGAAAACTTAAATTTTACCTATAGTCACTCCTGACAGAAATATTCTATCAGTCAACTCGCAAATTTTAGTAAAAAATGTTAAAGTTTTTCAAATTTTTAAGATAAGCTTAAACACTCTAAAATACGCTGAAACATGTAAATCCGAAATCCCAGACTGAAATATTGAATAATAAAAAAGTTTGGTTTTGTATGGACAATCGGGACTCTAACAAATTTACCAACACCCAGCGTAAAAATGACTATCTTTTAAGAAATCAATTTTACAATTAATAGGTAGATTGCTTTAATACACTCTGAAACGCGAAAAGCCAAGACCTTAGGTTGAAATAACGAAAACTTAAATTTTACCTATAGTCACTCCTGACATAAAAATATTCTATCAGTCAACTCGCAAATTTTAGTAAAAAATGTTAAAGTTTTTCAAATTTTTAAAATAAGCTTAAACACTCTAAAATGCGCTGAAACATGTAAATCCGAAATCCCAGACTGAAATATTGAATAATAAAAAAGTTTGGTTTTGTATGGGCAATCTGGACTCTAACAAATTTACCAACACCCAGCGTAAAAATGACTATCTTTTAAGAAATCAATTTTTCAATTAATAGCTAGATCGCTTTAATACACTCTGAAACCCGAAAAGCCAAGACCTTAGGTTGAAATAACGAAAACTTAAATTTTACCTATAGTCACTCCTGACAGAAATATTCTATCAGTCAACTCGCAAATTTTAGCAAAAAATGTTAAAGTTTTTCAAATTTTTAAGAAAAGCTTAAACATTCTAAAATACGCTGAAACATGTAAATCCGAAATCCCAGACTGAAATATTGAATAATAAAAAAGTTTGGTTTTGTATGGGCAATCTGGACTCTAACAAATTTACCAACACCCAGCGTGAAAATGACTATCTTTTAAGAAATCAATTTTTCAATTAATAGCTAGATCGCTTTAATACACTCTGAAACGCGAAAAGCCAAGACCTTAGGTTGAAATAACGAAAACTTAAATTTTACCTGTAGTCACTCCTGACATAGAAATATTCTATCAGTCAACTCGCAAATTTTAGTATAAAATGTTAAAAGTTTTTCAAATTTTTAAGATAAGCTTAAACACTCTAAAATACGCTGAAACATGTAAATCCGAAATCCCAGACTGAAATATTGAATAATAAAAAAGTTTGGTTTTGTATGGGCAATCTGGACTCTAACAAATTTACCAACACCCAGCGTAAAAATGACTATCTTTTAAGAAATCAATTTTACAATTAATAGCTAGATCGCTTGTATACACTCTGAAACGCGAAAAGCCAAGACCTTAGGTTGAAATAACGAAAACTTAAATTTTACCTATAGTCACTCCTGACAGAAATATTCTATCAGTCAACTCGCAAATTTTAGTAAAAAATGTTAAAGTTTTTCAAATTTTTAAGATAAGCTTACACTCTAAAACACGCTGAAACATGTAAATCCGAAATCCCAGACTGAAATATTGAATAATAAAAAAGTTTGGTTTTGTATGGACAATCGGGACTCTAACAAATTTACCAACACCCAGCGTAAAAATGACTATCTTTTAAGAAATCAATTTTTCAATTAATAGCTAGATCGCTTTAATACACTCTGAAACGCGAAAAGCCAAGACCTTAGGTTGAAATAACGAAAACTTAAATTTTACCTATAGTCACTCCTGACAGAAATATTCTATCAGTCAACTCGCAAATTTTAGTAAAAAATGTTAAAGTTTTTCAAATTTTTAAGATAAGCTTAAACACTCTAAAATACGCTGAAACATGTAAATCCGAAATCCCAGACTGAAATATTGAATAATAAAAATGTTTGGTTTTGTATGGGCAATCTGGACTCTAACAAATTTACCAACACCCAGCGTAAAAATGACTATCTTTTAAGAAATCAATTTTTCAATTAATAGCTAGATCGCTTTAATACACTCTGAAACGCTAAAAGCCAAGACCTTAGGTTGAAATAACGAAAACTTAAATTTTACCTATAGTCACTCCTGACATAAAAATATTCTATCAGTCAACTCGCAAATTTTAGTAAAAAATGTTAAAGTTTTTCAAATTTTTAAGATAAGCTTAAACACTCTAAAATACGCTGAAACATGTAAATCCGAAATCCCAGACTGAAATATTGAATAATAAAAAAGTTTGGTTTTGTATGGACAATCGGGACTCTAACAAATTTACCAACACCCAGCGTAAAAATGACTATCTTTTAAGAAATCAATTTTACAATTAATAGGTAGATTGCTTTAATACACTCTGAAACGCGAAAAGCCAAGACCTTAGGTTGAAATAACGAAAACTTAAATTTTACCTATAGTCACTCCTGACATAAAAATATTCTATCAGTCAACTCGCAAATTTTAGTAAAAAATGTTAAAGTTTTTCAAATTTTTAAAATAAGCTTAAACACTCTAAAATGCGCTGAAACATGTAAATCCGAAATCCCAGACTGAAATATTGAATAATAAAAAAGTTTGGTTTTGTATGGGCAATCTGGACTCTAACAAATTTACCAACACCCAGCGTAAAAATGACTATCTTTTAAGAAATCAATTTTTCAATTAATAGCTAGATCGCTTTAATACACTCTGAAACCCGAAAAGCCAAGACCTTAGGTTGAAATAACGAAAACTTAAATTTTACCTATAGTCACTCCTGACAGAAATATTCTATCAGTCAACTCGCAAATATTAGTAAATACCCCCGTCGCAGCAGACCTGCGTACTCAGCGAATTTCCAATGGAATTTCAGATTATTTACTTTCCCCATAAAAAAAACACCATAAGATCGAGTATGTAGGTTTTCTGCCATTGGGCGTTGTTAGAAAATCTAAGTTAATCAATAATCGGTGAATGTAAACACAAAATTGTATCAAAATCTGGCAATTTTTTATTTTCCCCATAAACCCCATGGGGGTGAGTATGTAGGTTTGCCGCCATATGGGTTTTGTAAGCAAGTATAAGTTAAACCTTATATAGATAATGTACATACCAAATTTGATTAAGTTATGTCAATAAATAAGCAAGATATAGGGTTTTCTTGATTTCCCATAAGAATAACATGGAAAACACATTTTTGGATTTGCCCCGTAACCAGTTATGCTATGATAAAAATTCAAAATACCAAATTGTTTGTTTTTTTAAGCTCTTTTAAATTGTTTCAGTTAAAATTGACGAATTTTAAAAATTGATGTCCAAAAATGCCAAAAACCCATTTTTGGCCCCTTTGAAACCCCATAAAACCCCGTTCCCATAACCCGACAATGCTGGTTCGCGAACTCATGAAAATAGACCTGGTCTTACACCTCCATACCAAATTTCATCAAAATCGGAGGTCCCCTACAAAAGTTATCAGTACCACGGACACATAGATATATAGATAGATAGATAGATAGATATATATATATATATATATATATATATATATATATATATATATATATATATACATATATATGAAAATGAACGAATGGTGTTTTTGGCTTCTGGGGACCTCAAAATGAAAAAGTAAAGTGGTCCCGGGCTTAGGTCTTACCATGGCTACTACCGTAATAGCGTATTCCCTATAGGGAAATTCGCTAAAAATGTTAAAGTTTTTCAAATTTTTAAGATAAGCTTAAACACTCTAAAATACGCTGAAACATGTAAATCCGAAATCCCAGACTGAAATATTGAATAATAAAAAAGTTTGGTTTTGTATGGACAATCGGGACTCTAACAAATTTACCAACACCCAGCGTAAAAATGACTATCTTTTAAGAAATCAATTTTACAATTAATAGCTAGATTGCTTTAATACACTCTGAAACGCGAAAAGCCAAGACCTTAGGTTGAAATAACGAAAACTTAAATTTTACCTATAGTCACTCCTGACATAAAAATATTCTATCAGTCAACTCGCAAATTTTAGTAAAAGATGTTAAAGTTTTTTAAATTTTTAAGATAAGCTTAAACACTCTAAAATACGCTGAAACATGTAAATCCGAAATCCCAGACTGAAATATTGAATAATAAAAAAGTTTGGTTTTGTATGGGCAATCTGGACTCTAACAAATTTACCAACACCCAGCGTAAAAATGACTATCTTTTAAGAAATCAATTTTTCAATTAATAGCTAGATCGCTTGTATACACTCTGAAACGCTAAAAGCCAAGACCTTAGGTTGAAATAACGAAAACTTAAATTTTACCTATAGTCACTCCTGACAGAAATATTCTATCAGTCAACTCGCAAATTTTAGTAAAAAATGTTAAAGTTTTTCAAATTTTTAAGATAAGCTTAAACACTCTAAAATACGCTGAAACATGTAAATCCGAAATCCCAGACTGAAATATTGAATAATAAAAAAGTTTGGTTTTGTATGGACAATCGGGACTCTAACAAATTTACCAACACCCAGCGTAAAAATGACTATCTTTTAAGAAATCAATTTTACAATTAATAGCTAGATCGCTTTAATACACTCTGAAACGCGAAAAGCCAAGACCTTAGGTTGAAATAACGAAAACTTAAATTTTACCTATAGTCACTCCTGACATAGAAATATTCTATCAGTCAACTCGCAAATTTTAGTATAAAATGTTAAAAGTTTTTCAAATTTTTAAGATAAGCTTAAACACTCTAAAATACGCTGAAACATGTAAATCCGAAATCCCAGACTGAAATATTGAATAATAAAAAAGTTTGGTTTTGTATGGGCAATCTGGACTCTAACAAATTTACCAACACCCAGCGTAAAAATGACTATCTTTTAAGAAATCAATTTTTCAATTAATAGCTAGATCGCTTTAATACACTCTGAAACGCTAAAAGCCAAGACCTTAGGTTGAAATAACGAAAACTTAAATTTTACCTATAGTCACTCCTGACAGAAATATTCTATCAGTCAACTCGCAAATTTTAGTAAAAAATGTTAAAGTTTTTCAAATTTTTAAAATAAGCTTAAACACTCTAAAATGCGCTGAAACATGTAAATCCGAAATCCCAGACTGAAATATTGAATAATAAAAAAGTTTGGTTTTGTATGGGCAATCTGGACTCTTAACAAATTTACCAACACCCAGCGTAAAAATGACTATCTTTTAAGAAATCAATTTTACAATTAATAGCTAGATCGCTTTAATACACTCTGAAACCCGAAAAGCCAAGACCTTAGGTTGAAATAACGAAAACTTAAATTTTACCTATAGTCACTCCTGACAGAAATATTCTATCAGTCAACTCGCAAATATTAGTAAAAAATGTTAAAGTTTTTCAAATTTTTAAGATAAGCTTAAACACTCTAAAATACGCTGAAACATGTAAATCCGAAATCCCAGACTGAAATATTGAATAATAAAAAAGTTTGGTTTTGTATGGACAATCGGGACTCTAACAAATTTACCAACACCCAGCGTAAAAATGACTATATTTTAAGAAATCAATTTTACAATTAATAGCTAGATTGCTTTAATACACTCTGAAACGCGAAAAGCCAAGACCTTAGGTTGAAATAACGAAAACTTAAATTTTACCTATAGTCACTCCTGACATAAAAATATTCTATCAGTCAACTCGCAAATTTTAGTATAAAATGTTAAAAGTTTTTCAAATTTTTAAGATAAGCTTAAACACTCTAAAACACGCTGAAACATGTAAATCCGAAATCCCAGACTGAAATATTGAATAATAAAAAAGTTTGGTTTTGTATGGGCAATCTGGACTCTAACAAATTTACCAACACCCAGCGTAAAAATGACTATCTTTTAAGAAATCAATTTTTCAATTAATAGCTAGATCGCTTTAATACACTCTGAAACGCCAAAAGCCAAGACCTTAGGTTGAAATAACGAAAACTTAAATTTTACCTATAGTCACTCCTGACAGAAATATTCTATCAGTCAACTCGCAAATTTTAGTAAAAAATGTTAAAGTTTTTCAAATTTTTAAGATAAGCTTAAACACTCTAAAACACGCTGAAACATGTAAATCCGAAATCCCAGACTGAAATATTGAATAATAAAAAAGTTTGGTTTTGTATGGACAATCGGGACTCTAACAAATTTACCAACACCCAGCGTAAAAATGACTATCTTTTAAGAAATCAATTTTTCAATTAATAGCTAGATCGCTTTAATACACTCTGAAACGCGAAAAGCCAAGACCTTAGGTTGAAATAACGAAAACTTAAATTTTACCTATAGTCACTCCTGACATAGAAATATTCTATCAGTCAACTCGCAAATTTTAGTATAAAATGTTAAAAGTTTTTCAAATTTTTAAGATAAGCTTAAACACTCTAAAATACGCTTAAACATGTAAATCCGAAATCCCAGACTGAAATATTGAATAATAAAAAAGTTTGGTTTTGTATGGGCAATCTGGACTCTAACAAATTTACCAACACCCAGCGTAAAAATGACTATCTTTTAAGAAATCAATTTTTCAATTAATAGCTAGATCGCTTTAATACACTCTGAAACGCTAAAAGCCAAGACCTTAGGTTGAAATAACGAAAACTTAAATTTTACCTATAGTCACTCCTGACAGAAATATTCTATCAGTCAACTCGCAAATTTTAGTAAAAAATGTTAAAGTTTTTCAAATTTTTAAGATAAGCTTAAACACTCTAAAACACGCTGAAACATGTAAATCCGAAATCCCAGACTGAAATATTGAATAATAAAAAAGTTTGGTTTTGTATGGGCAATCTGGACTCTAACAAATTTACCAACACCCAGCGTAAAAATGACTATCTTTTAAGAAATCAATTTTTCAATTAATAGCTAGATCGCTTTAATACACTCTGAAACGCTAAAAGCCAAGACCTTAGGTTGAAATAACGAAAACTTAAATTTTACCTATAGTCACTCCTGACAGAAATATTCTATCAGTCAACTCGCAAATTTTAGTAAAAAATGTTAAAGTTTTTCAAATTTTTAAGATAAGCTTAAACACTCTAAAACACGCTGAAACATGTAAATCCGAAATCCCAGACTGAAATATTGAATAATAAAAAAGTTTGGTTTTGTATGGACAATCGGGACTCTAACAAATTTACCAACACCCAGCGTAAAAATGACTATCTTTTAAGAAATCAATTTTACAATTAATAGCTAGATTGCTTTAATACACTCTGAAACGCGAAAAGCCAAGACCTTAGGTTGAAATAACGAAAACTTAAATTTTACCTATAGTCACTCCTGACATAAAAATATTCTATCAGTCAACTCGCAAATTTTAGTAAAAAATGTTAAAGTTTTTTAAATTTTTAAGATAAGCTTAAACACTCTAAAATACGCTGAAACATGTAAATCCGAAATCCCAGACTGAAATATTGAATAATAAAAAAGTTTGGTTTTGTATGGACAATCGGGACTCTAACAAATTTACCAACACCCAGCGTAAAAATGACTATCTTTTAAGAAATCAATTTTACAATTAATAGCTAGATTGCTTTAATACACTCTGAAACGCGAAAAGCCAAGACCTTAGGTTGAAATAACGAAAACTTAAATTTTACCTATAGTCACTCCTGACATAAAAATATTCTATCAGTCAACTCGCAAATTTTAGTAAAAAATGTTAAAAATTTTAAATTTTTAAGATAAGCTTAAACACTCTAAAATACGCTGAAACATGTAAATCCGAAATCCCAGACTGAAATATTGAATAATAAAAAAGTTTGGTTTTGTATGGGCAATCTGGACTCTAACAAATTTACCAACACCCAGCGTAAAAATGACTATCTTTTAAGAAATCAATTTTTCAATTAATAGCTAGATCGCTTTAATACACTCTGAAACGCTAAAAGCCAAGACCTTAGGTTGAAATAACGAAAACTTAAATTTTACCTATAGTCACTCCTGACATAGAAATATTCTATCAGTCAACTCGCAAATTTTAGTATAAAATGTTAAAAGTTTTTCAAATTTTTAAGATAAGCTTAAACACTCTAAAATACGCTGAAACATGTAAATCCGAAATCCCAGACTGAAATATTGAATAATAAAAAAGTTTGGTTTTGTATGGGCAATCTGGACTCTAACAAATTTACCAACACCCAGCGTAAAAATGACTATCTTTTAAGAAATCAATTTTTCAATTAATAGCTAGATCGCTTTAATACACTCTGAAACGCTAAAAGCCAAGACCTTAGGTTGAAATAACGAAAACTTAAATTTTACCTATAGTCACTCCTGACAGAAATATTCTATCAGTCAACTCGCAAATTTTAGTAAAAAATGTTAAAGTTTTTCAAATTTTTAAAATAAGCTTAAACACTCTAAAATGCGCTGAAACATGTAAATCCGAAATCCCAGACTGAAATATTGAATAATAAAAAAGTTTGGTTTTGTATGGGCAATCTGGACTCTTAACAAATTTACCAACACCCAGCGTAAAAATGACTATCTTTTAAGAAATCAATTTTACAATTAATAGCTAGATCGCTTTAATACACTCTGAAACCCGAAAAGCCAAGACCTTAGGTTGAAATAACGAAAACTTAAATTTTACCTATAGTCACTCCTGACAGAAATATTCTATCAGTCAACTCGCAAATATTAGTAAAAAATGTTAAAGTTTTTCAAATTTTTAAGATAAGCTTAAACACTCTAAAATACGCTGAAACATGTAAATCCGAAATCCCAGACTGAAATATTGAATAATAAAAAAGTTTGGTTTTGTATGGACAATCGGGACTCTAACAAATTTACCAACACCCAGCGTAAAAATGACTATATTTTAAGAAATCAATTTTACAATTAATAGCTAGATTGCTTTAATACACTCTGAAACGCGAAAAGCCAAGACCTTAGGTTGAAATAACGAAAACTTAAATTTTACCTATAGTCACTCCTGACATAAAAATATTCTATCAGTCAACTCGCAAATTTTAGTATAAAATGTTAAAAGTTTTTCAAATTTTTAAGATAAGCTTAAACACTCTAAAACACGCTGAAACATGTAAATCCGAAATCCCAGACTGAAATATTGAATAATAAAAAAGTTTGGTTTTGTATGGGCAATCTGGACTCTAACAAATTTACCAACACCCAGCGTAAAAATGACTATCTTTTAAGAAATCAATTTTTCAATTAATAGCTAGATCGCTTTAATACACTCTGAAACGCCAAAAGCCAAGACCTTAGGTTGAAATAACGAAAACTTAAATTTTACCTATAGTCACTCCTGACAGAAATATTCTATCAGTCAACTCGCAAATTTTAGTAAAAAATGTTAAAGTTTTTCAAATTTTTAAGATAAGCTTAAACACTCTAAAACACGCTGAAACATGTAAATCCGAAATCCCAGACTGAAATATTGAATAATAAAAAAGTTTGGTTTTGTATGGACAATCGGGACTCTAACAAATTTACCAACACCCAGCGTAAAAATGACTATCTTTTAAGAAATCAATTTTTCAATTAATAGCTAGATCGCTTTAATACACTCTGAAACGCGAAAAGCCAAGACCTTAGGTTGAAATAACGAAAACTTAAATTTTACCTATAGTCACTCCTGACATAGAAATATTCTATCAGTCAACTCGCAAATTTTAGTATAAAATGTTAAAAGTTTTTCAAATTTTTAAGATAAGCTTAAACACTCTAAAATACGCTTAAACATGTAAATCCGAAATCCCAGACTGAAATATTGAATAATAAAAAAGTTTGGTTTTGTATGGGCAATCTGGACTCTAACAAATTTACCAACACCCAGCGTAAAAATGACTATCTTTTAAGAAATCAATTTTTCAATTAATAGCTAGATCGCTTTAATACACTCTGAAACGCTAAAAGCCAAGACCTTAGGTTGAAATAACGAAAACTTAAATTTTACCTATAGTCACTCCTGACAGAAATATTCTATCAGTCAACTCGCAAATTTTAGTAAAAAATGTTAAAGTTTTTCAAATTTTTAAGATAAGCTTAAACACTCTAAAACACGCTGAAACATGTAAATCCGAAATCCCAGACTGAAATATTGAATAATAAAAAAGTTTGGTTTTGTATGGGCAATCTGGACTCTAACAAATTTACCAACACCCAGCGTAAAAATGACTATCTTTTAAGAAATCAATTTTTCAATTAATAGCTAGATCGCTTTAATACACTCTGAAACGCTAAAAGCCAAGACCTTAGGTTGAAATAACGAAAACTTAAATTTTACCTATAGTCACTCCTGACAGAAATATTCTATCAGTCAACTCGCAAATTTTAGTAAAAAATGTTAAAGTTTTTCAAATTTTTAAGATAAGCTTAAACACTCTAAAACACGCTGAAACATGTAAATCCGAAATCCCAGACTGAAATATTGAATAATAAAAAAGTTTGGTTTTGTATGGACAATCGGGACTCTAACAAATTTACCAACACCCAGCGTAAAAATGACTATCTTTTAAGAAATCAATTTTACAATTAATAGCTAGATTGCTTTAATACACTCTGAAACGCGAAAAGCCAAGACCTTAGGTTGAAATAACGAAAACTTAAATTTTACCTATAGTCACTCCTGACATAAAAATATTCTATCAGTCAACTCGCAAATTTTAGTAAAAAATGTTAAAGTTTTTTAAATTTTTAAGATAAGCTTAAACACTCTAAAATACGCTGAAACATGTAAATCCGAAATCCCAGACTGAAATATTGAATAATAAAAAAGTTTGGTTTTGTATGGACAATCGGGACTCTAACAAATTTACCAACACCCAGCGTAAAAATGACTATCTTTTAAGAAATCAATTTTACAATTAATAGCTAGATTGCTTTAATACACTCTGAAACGCGAAAAGCCAAGACCTTAGGTTGAAATAACGAAAACTTAAATTTTACCTATAGTCACTCCTGACATAAAAATATTCTATCAGTCAACTCGCAAATTTTAGTAAAAAATGTTAAAAATTTTAAATTTTTAAGATAAGCTTAAACACTCTAAAATACGCTGAAACATGTAAATCCGAAATCCCAGACTGAAATATTGAATAATAAAAAAGTTTGGTTTTGTATGGGCAATCTGGACTCTAACAAATTTACCAACACCCAGCGTAAAAATGACTATCTTTTAAGAAATCAATTTTTCAATTAATAGCTAGATCGCTTTAATACACTCTGAAACGCAAAAAGCCAAGACCTTAGGTTGAAATAACAAAAACTTAAATTTTACCTATAGTCACTCCTGACATAGAAATATTCTATCAGTCAACTCGCAAATTTTAGTATAAAATGTTAAAAGTTTTTCAAATTTTTAAGATAAGCTTAAACACTCTAAAATACGCTGAAACATGTAAATCCGAAATCCCAGACTGAAATATTGAATAATAAAAAAGTTTGGTTTTGTATGGGCAATCTGGACTCTAACAAATTTACCAACACCCAGCGTAAAAATGACTATCTTTTAAGAAATCAATTTTTCAATTAATAGCTAGATCGCTTTAATACACTCTGAAACGCTAAAAGCCAAGACCTTAGGTTGAAATAACGAAAACTTAAATTTTACCTATAGTCACTCCTGACAGAAATATTCTATCAGTCAACTCGCAAATTTTAGTAAAAAATGTTAAAGTTTTTCAAATTTTTAAAATAAGCTTAAACACTCTAAAATGCGCTGAAACATGTAAATCCGAAATCCCAGACTGAAATATTGAATAATAAAAAAGTTTGGTTTTGTATGGGCAATCTGGACTCTTAACAAATTTACCAACACCCAGCGTAAAAATGACTATCTTTTAAGAAATCAATTTTACAATTAATAGCTAGATCGCTTTAATACACTCTGAAACCCGAAAAGCCAAGACCTTAGGTTGAAATAACGAAAACTTAAATTTTACCTATAGTCACTCCTGACAGAAATATTCTATCAGTCAACTCGCAAATATTAGTAAAAAATGTTAAAGTTTTTCAAATTTTTAAGATAAGCTTAAACACTCTAAAATACGCTGAAACATGTAAATCCGAAATCCCAGACTGAAATATTGAATAATAAAAAAGTTTGGTTTTGTATGGACAATCGGGACTCTAACAAATTTACCAACACCCAGCGTAAAAATGACTATATTTTAAGAAATCAATTTTACAATTAATAGCTAGATTGCTTTAATACACTCTGAAACGCGAAAAGCCAAGACCTTAGGTTGAAATAACGAAAACTTAAATTTTACCTATAGTCACTCCTGACATAAAAATATTCTATCAGTCAACTCGCAAATTTTAGTATAAAATGTTAAAAGTTTTTCAAATTTTTAAGATAAGCTTAAACACTCTAAAATACGCTGAAACATGTAAATCCGAAATCCCAGACTGAAATATTGAATAATAAAAAAGTTTGGTTTTGTATGGGCAATCTGGACTCTAACAAATTTACCAACACCCAGCGTAAAAATGACTATCTTTTAAGAAATCAATTTTTCAATTAATAGCTAGATCGCTTTAATACACTCTGAAACGCCAAAAGCCAAGACCTTAGGTTGAAATAACGAAAACTTAAATTTTACCTATAGTCACTCCTGACAGAAATATTCTATCAGTCAACTCGCAAATTTTAGTAAAAAATGTTAAAGTTTTTCAAATTTTTAAGATAAGCTTAAACACTCTAAAACACGCTGAAACATGTAAATCCGAAATCCCAGACTGAAATATTGAATAATAAAAAAGTTTGGTTTTGTATGGACAATCGGGACTCTAACAAATTTACCAACACCCAGCGTAAAAATGACTATCTTTTAAGAAATCAATTTTACAATTAATAGCTAGATTGCTTTAATACACTCTGAAACGCGAAAAGCCAAGACCTTAGGTTGAAATAACGAAAACTTAAATTTTACCTATAGTCACTCCTGACATAAAAATATTCTATCAGTCAACTCGCAAATTTTAGTAAAAAATGTTAAAAATTTTAAATTTTTAAGATAAGCTTAAACACTCTAAAATACGCTGAAACATGTAAATCCGAAATCCCAGACTGAAATATTGAATAATAAAAAAGTTTGGTTTTGTATGGGCAATCTGGACTCTAACAAATTTACCAACACCCAGCGTAAAAATGACTATCTTTTAAGAAATCAATTTTTCAATTAATAGCTAGATCGCTTTAATACACTCTGAAACGCAAAAAGCCAAGACCTTAGGTTGAAATAACAAAAACTTAAATTTTACCTATAGTCACTCCTGACATAGAAATATTCTATCAGTCAACTCGCAAATTTTAGTATAAAATGTTAAAAGTTTTTCAAATTTTTAAGATAAGCTTAAACACTCTAAAACACGCTGAAACATGTAAATCCGAAATCCCAGACTGAAATATTGAATAATAAAAAAGTTTGGTTTTGTATGGACAATCGGGACTCTAACAAATTTACCAACACCCAGCGTAAAAATGACTATCTTTTAAGAAATCAATTTTTCAATTAATAGCTAGATCGCTTTAATACACTCTGAAACGCTAAAAGCCAAGACCTTAGGTTGAAATAACGAAAACTTAAATTTTACCTATAGTCACTCCTGACATAGAAATATTCTATCAGTCAACTCGCAAATTTTAGTATAAAATGTTAAAAGTTTTTCAAATTTTTAAGATAAGCTTAAACACTCTAAAATACGCTTAAACATGTAAATCCGAAATCCCAGACTGAAATATTGAATAATAAAAAAGTTTGGTTTTGTATGGGCAATCTGGACTCTAACAAATTTACCAACACCCAGCGTAAAAATGACTATCTTTTAAGAAATCAATTTTTCAATTAATAGCTAGATCGCTTTAATACACTCTGAAACGCTAAAAGCCAAGACCTTAGGTTGAAATAACGAAAACTTAAATTTTACCTATAGTCACTCCTGACAGAAATATTCTATCAGTCAACTCGCAAATTTTAGTAAAAAATGTTAAAGTTTTTCAAATTTTTAAGATAAGCTTAAACACTCTAAAACACGCTGAAACATGTAAATCCGAAATCCCAGACTGAAATATTGAATAATAAAAAAGTTTGGTTTTGTATGGGCAATCTGGACTCTAACAAATTTACCAACACCCAGCGTAAAAATGACTATCTTTTAAGAAATCAATTTTTCAATTAATAGCTAGATCGCTTTAATACACTCTGAAACGCTAAAAGCCAAGACCTTAGGTTGAAATAACGAAAACTTAAATTTTACCTATAGTCACTCCTGACAGAAATATTCTATCAGTCAACTCGCAAATTTTAGTAAAAAATGTTAAAGTTTTTCAAATTTTTAAGATAAGCTTAAACACTCTAAAACACGCTGAAACATGTAAATCCGAAATCCCAGACTGAAATATTGAATAATAAAAAAGTTTGGTTTTGTATGGACAATCGGGACTCTAACAAATTTACCAACACCCAGCGTAAAAATGACTATCTTTTAAGAAATCAATTTTACAATTAATAGCTAGATTGCTTTAATACACTCTGAAACGCGAAAAGCCAAGACCTTAGGTTGAAATAACGAAAACTTAAATTTTACCTATAGTCACTCCTGACATAAAAATATTCTATCAGTCAACTCGCAAATTTTAGTAAAAAATGTTAAAGTTTTTTAAATTTTTAAGATAAGCTTAAACACTCTAAAATACGCTGAAACATGTAAATCCGAAATCCCAGACTGAAATATTGAATAATAAAAAAGTTTGGTTTTGTATGGGCAATCTGGACTCTAACAAATTTACCAACACCCAGCGTAAAAATGACTATCTTTTAAGAAATCAATTTTTCAATTAATAGCTAGATCGCTTTAATACACTCTGAAACGCGAAAAGCCAAGACCTTAGGTTGAAATAACGAAAACTTAAATTTTACCTATAGTCACTCCTGACATAGAAATATTCTATCAGTCAACTCGCAAATTTTAGTATAAAATGTTAAAAATTTTTCAAATTTTTAAGATAAGCTTAAACACTCTAAAATACGCTGAAACATGTAAATCCGAAATCCCAGACTGAAATATTGAATAATAAAAAAGTTTGGTTTTGTATGGGCAATCTGGACTCTAACAAATTTACCAACACCCAGCGTAAAATGACTATCTTTTAAGAAATCAATTTTACAATTAATAGCTAGATCGCTTGTATACACTCTGAAACGCGAAAAGCCAAGACCTTAGGTTGAAATAACGAAAACTTAAATTTTACCTATAGTCACTCCTGACAGAAATATTCTATCAGTCAACTCGCAAATTTTAGTAAAAAATGTTAAAGTTTTTCAAATTTTTAAGATAAGCTTAAACACTCTAAAACACGCTGAAACATGTAAATCCGAAATCCCAGACTGAAATATTGAATAATAAAAAAGTTTGGTTTTGTATAGACAATCGGAACAAATTTACCAACACCCAGCGTAAAAATGACTATCTTTTAAGAAATCAATTTTACAATTAATAGCTAGATCGCTTTAATACACTCTGAAACGCGAAAAGCCAAGACCTTAGGTTGAAATAACGAAAACTTAAATTTTACTTATAGTCACTCCTGACAGAAATATTCTATCAGTCAACTCGCAAATTTTAGTAAAAAATGTTAAAAGTTTTTCAAATTTTTAAGATAAGCTTAAACACTCTAAAATACGCTGAAACATGTAAATCCGAAGTCCCAGACTGAAATATTGAATAATAAAATAGTTTGGTTTTGTATGGACAATCGGGACTCTAACAAATTTACCAACACCCAGCGTAAAAATGACTATCTTTTAAGAAATCAATTTTACAATTAATAGCTAGATTGCTTTAATACACTCTGAAACGCGAAAAGCCAAGACCTTAGGTTGAAATAACGAAAACTTAAATTTTACCTATAGTCACTCCTGACATAGAAATATTCTATCAGTCAACTCGCAAATTTTAGTATAAAATGTTAAAAGTTTTTCAAATTTTTAAGATAAGCTTAAACACTCTAAAATACGCTTAAACATGTAAATCCGAAATCCCAGACTGAAATATTGAATAATAAAAAAGTTTGGTTTTGTATGGGCAATCTGGACTCTAACAAATTTACCAACACCCAGCGTAAAAATGACTATCTTTTAAGAAATCAATTTTTCAATTAATAGCTAGATCGCTTTAATACACTCTGAAACGCTAAAAGCCAAGACCTTAGGTTGAAATAACGAAAACTTAAATTTTACCTATAGTCACTCCTGACAGAAATATTCTATCAGTCAACTCGCAAATTTTAGTAAAAAATGTTAAAGTTTTTCAAATTTTTAAGATAAGCTTAAACACTCTAAAACACGCTGAAACATGTAAATCCGAAATCCCAGACTGAAATATTGAATAATAAAAAAGTTTGGTTTTGTATGGACAATCGGGACTCTAACAAATTTACCAACACCCAGCGTAAAAATGACTATCTTTTAAGAAATCAATTTTTCAATTAATAGCTAGATCGCTTTAATACACTCTGAAACGCTAAAAGCCAAGACCTTAGGTTGAAATAACGAAAACTTAAATTTTACCTATAGTCACTCCTGACATAGAAATATTCTATCAGTCAACTCGCAAATTTTAGTATAAAATGTTAAAAGTTTTTCAAATTTTTAAGATAAGCTTAAACACTCTAAAATACGCTTAAACATGTAAATCCGAAATCCCAGACTGAAATATTGAATAATAAAAAAGTTTGGTTTTGTATGGGCAATCTGGACTCTAACAAATTTACCAACACCCAGCGTAAAAATGACTATCTTTTAAGAAATCAATTTTTCAATTAATAGCTAGATCGCTTTAATACACTCTGAAACGCTAAAAGCCAAGACCTTAGGTTGAAATAACGAAAACTTAAATTTTACCTATAGTCACTCCTGACAGAAATATTCTATCAGTCAACTCGCAAATTTTAGTAAAAAATGTTAAAGTTTTTCAAATTTTTAAGATAAGCTTAAACACTCTAAAACACGCTGAAACATGTAAATCCGAAATCCCAGACTGAAATATTGAATAATAAAAAAGTTTGGTTTTGTATGGGCAATCTGGACTCTAACAAATTTACCAACACCCAGCGTAAAAATGACTATCTTTTAAGAAATCAATTTTTCAATTAATAGCTAGATCGCTTTAATACACTCTGAAACGCTAAAAGCCAAGACCTTAGGTTGAAATAACGAAAACTTAAATTTTACCTATAGTCACTCCTGACAGAAATATTCTATCAGTCAACTCGCAAATTTTAGTAAAAAATGTTAAAGTTTTTCAAATTTTTAAGATAAGCTTAAACACTCTAAAACACGCTGAAACATGTAAATCCGAAATCCCAGACTGAAATATTGAATAATAAAAAAGTTTGGTTTTGTATGGACAATCGGGACTCTAACAAATTTACCAACACCCAGCGTAAAAATGACTATCTTTTAAGAAATCAATTTTACAATTAATAGCTAGATTGCTTTAATACACTCTGAAACGCGAAAAGCCAAGACCTTAGGTTGAAATAACGAAAACTTAAATTTTACCTATAGTCACTCCTGACATAAAAATATTCTATCAGTCAACTCGCAAATTTTAGTAAAAAATGTTAAAGTTTTTTAAATTTTTAAGATAAGCTTAAACACTCTAAAATACGCTGAAACATGTAAATCCGAAATCCCAGACTGAAATATTGAATAATAAAAAAGTTTGGTTTTGTATGGGCAATCTGGACTCTAACAAATTTACCAACACCCAGCGTAAAAATGACTATCTTTTAAGAAATCAATTTTTCAATTAATAGCTAGATCGCTTTAATACACTCTGAAACGCGAAAAGCCAAGACCTTAGGTTGAAATAACGAAAACTTAAATTTTACCTATAGTCACTCCTGACATAGAAATATTCTATCAGTCAACTCGCAAATTTTAGTATAAAATGTTAAAAATTTTTCAAATTTTTAAGATAAGCTTAAACACTCTAAAATACGCTGAAACATGTAAATCCGAAATCCCAGACTGAAATATTGAATAATAAAAAAGTTTGGTTTTGTATGGGCAATCTGGACTCTAACAAATTTACCAACACCCAGCGTAAAATGACTATCTTTTAAGAAATCAATTTTACAATTAATAGCTAGATCGCTTGTATACACTCTGAAACGCGAAAAGCCAAGACCTTAGGTTGAAATAACGAAAACTTAAATTTTACCTATGGTCACTCCTGACAGAAATATTCTATCAGTCAACTCGCAAATTTTAGTAAAAAATGTTAAAGTTTTTCAAATTTTTAAGATAAGCTTAAACACTCTAAAACACGCTGAAACATGTAAATCCGAAATCCCAGACTGAAATATTGAATAATAAAAAAGTTTGGTTTTGTATAGACAATCGGAACAAATTTACCAACACCCAGCGTAAAAATGACTATCTTTTAAGAAATCAATTTTACAATTAATAGCTAGATCGCTTTAATACACTCTGAAACGCGAAAAGCCAAGACCTTAGGTTGAAATAACGAAAACTTAAATTTTACTTATAGTCACTCCTGACAGAAATATTCTATCAGTCAACTCGCAAATTTTAGTAAAAAATGTTAAAAGTTTTTCAAATTTTTAAGATAAGCTTAAACACTCTAAAACACGCTGAAACATGTAAATCCGAAATCCCAGACTGAAATATTGAATAATAAAAAAGTTTGGTTTTGTATGGACAATCGGGACTCTAACAAATTTACCAACACCCAGCGTAAAAATGACTATCTTTTAAGAAATCAATTTTACAATTAATAGCTAGATTGCTTTAATACACTCTGAAACGCGAAAAGCCAAGACCTTAGGTTGAAATAACGAAAACTTAAATTTTACCTATAGTCACTCCTGACATAAAAATATTCTATCAGTCAACTCGCAAATTTTAGTAAAAAATGTTAAAGTTTTTTAAATTTTTAAGATAAGCTTAAACACTCTAAAATACGCTGAAACATGTAAATCCGAAATCCCAGACTGAAATATTGAATAATAAAAAAGTTTGGTTTTGTATGGGCAATCTGGACTCTAACAAATTTACCAACACCCAGCGTAAAAATGACTATCTTTTAAGAAATCAATTTTTCAATTAATAGCTAGATCGCTTTAATACACTCTGAAACGCGAAAAGCCAAGACCTTAGGTTGAAATAACGAAAACTTAAATTTTACCTATAGTCACTCCTGACATAGAAATATTCTATCAGTCAACTCGCAAATTTTAGTATAAAATGTTAAAAATTTTTCAAATTTTTAAGATAAGCTTAAACACTCTAAAATACGCTGAAACATGTAAATCCGAAATCCCAGACTGAAATATTGAATAATAAAAAAGTTTGGTTTTGTATGGGCAATCTGGACTCTAACAAATTTACCAACACCCAGCGTAAAATGACTATCTTTTAAGAAATCAATTTTACAATTAATAGCTAGATCGCTTGTATACACTCTGAAACGCGAAAAGCCAAGACCTTAGGTTGAAATAACGAAAACTTAAATTTTACCTATAGTCACTCCTGACAGAAATATTCTATCAGTCAACTCGCAAATTTTAGTAAAAAATGTTAAAGTTTTTCAAATTTTTAAGATAAGCTTAAACACTCTAAAACACGCTGAAACATGTAAATCCGAAATCCCAGACTGAAATATTGAATAATAAAAAAGTTTGGTTTTGTATAGACAATCGGAACAAATTTACCAACACCCAGCGTAAAAATGACTATCTTTTAAGAAATCAATTTTACAATTAATAGCTAGATCGCTTTAATACACTCTGAAACGCGAAAAGCCAAGACCTTAGGTTGAAATAACGAAAACTTAAATTTTACTTATAGTCACTCCTGACAGAAATATTCTATCAGTCAACTCGCAAATTTTAGTAAAAAATGTTAAAAGTTTTTCAAATTTTTAAGATAAGCTTAAACACTCTAAAATACGCTGAAACATGTAAATCCGAAGTCCCAGACTGAAATATTGAATAATAAAATAGTTTGGTTTTGTATGGACAATCGGGACTCTAACAAATTTACCAACACCCAGCGTAAAAATGACTATCTTTTAAGAAATCAATTTTACAATTAATAGCTAGATTGCTTTAATACACTCTGAAACGCGAAAAGCCAAGACCTTAGGTTGAAATAACGAAAACTTAAATTTTACCTATAGTCACTCCTGACATAGAAATATTCTATCAGTCAACTCGCAAATTTTAGTATAAAATGTTAAAAGTTTTTCAAATTTTTAAGATAAGCTTAAACACTCTAAAATACGCTTAAACATGTAAATCCGAAATCCCAGACTGAAATATTGAATAATAAAAAAGTTTGGTTTTGTATGGGCAATCTGGACTCTAACAAATTTACCAACACCCAGCGTAAAAATGACTATCTTTTAAGAAATCAATTTTTCAATTAATAGCTAGATCGCTTTAATACACTCTGAAACGCTAAAAGCCAAGACCTTAGGTTGAAATAACGAAAACTTAAATTTTACCTATAGTCACTCCTGACAGAAATATTCTATCAGTCAACTCGCAAATTTTAGTAAAAAATGTTAAAGTTTTTCAAATTTTTAAGATAAGCTTAAACACTCTAAAACACGCTGAAACATGTAAATCCGAAATCCCAGACTGAAATATTGAATAATAAAAAAGTTTGGTTTTGTATGGACAATCGGGACTCTAACAAATTTACCAACACCCAGCGTAAAAATGACTATCTTTTAAGAAATCAATTTTTCAATTAATAGCTAGATCGCTTTAATACACTCTGAAACGCTAAAAGCCAAGACCTTAGGTTGAAATAACGAAAACTTAAATTTTACCTATAGTCACTCCTGACATAGAAATATTCTATCAGTCAACTCGCAAATTTTAGTATAAAATGTTAAAAGTTTTTCAAATTTTTAAGATAAGCTTAAACACTCTAAAATACGCTTAAACATGTAAATCCGAAATCCCAGACTGAAATATTGAATAATAAAAAAGTTTGGTTTTGTATGGGCAATCTGGACTCTAACAAATTTACCAACACCCAGCGTAAAAATGACTATCTTTTAAGAAATCAATTTTTCAATTAATAGCTAGATCGCTTTAATACACTCTGAAACGCTAAAAGCCAAGACCTTAGGTTGAAATAACGAAAACTTAAATTTTACCTATAGTCACTCCTGACAGAAATATTCTATCAGTCAACTCGCAAATTTTAGTAAAAAATGTTAAAGT
The DNA here is from genome assembly GCA_030545055.2 of Neoaliturus tenellus. NCBI lineage: Eukaryota > Metazoa > Arthropoda > Insecta > Hemiptera > Cicadellidae > Neoaliturus > Neoaliturus tenellus. The sequence continues at coordinate 46,208,182 of CM061537.1, forward strand.
TTTTCAAATTTTTAAGATAAGCTTAAACACTCTAAAACACGCTGAAACATGTAAATCCGAAATCCCAGACTGAAATATTGAATAATAAAAAAGTTTGGTTTTGTATGGGCAATCTGGACTCTAACAAATTTACCAACACCCAGCGTAAAAATGACTATCTTTTAAGAAATCAATTTTTCAATTAATAGCTAGATCGCTTTAATACACTCTGAAACGCTAAAAGCCAAGACCTTAGGTTGAAATAACGAAAACTTAAATTTTACCTATAGTCACTCCTGACAGAAATATTCTATCAGTCAACTCGCAAATTTTAGTAAAAAATGTTAAAGTTTTTCAAATTTTTAAGATAAGCTTAAACACTCTAAAACACGCTGAAACATGTAAATCCGAAATCCCAGACTGAAATATTGAATAATAAAAAAGTTTGGTTTTGTATGGACAATCGGGACTCTAACAAATTTACCAACACCCAGCGTAAAAATGACTATCTTTTAAGAAATCAATTTTTCAATTAATAGCTAGATCGCTTTAATACACTCTGAAACGCGAAAAGCCAAGACCTTAGGTTGAAATAACGAAAACTTAAATTTTACCTATAGTCACTCCTGACATAGAAATATTCTATCAGTCAACTCGCAAATTTTAGTATAAAATGTTAAAGTTTTTTAAATTTTTAAGATAAGCTTAAACACTCTAAAATACGCTGAAACATGTAAATCCGAAATCCCAGACTGAAATATTGAATAATAAAAAAGTTTGGTTTTGTATGGGCAATCTGGACTCTAACAAATTTACCAACACCCAGCGTAAAAATGACTATCTTTTAAGAAATCAATTTTACAATTAATAGCTAGATTGCTTTAATACACTCTGAAACGCGAAAAGCCAAGACCTTAGGTTGAAATAACGAAAACTTAAATTTTACCTATAGTCACTCCTGACATAAAAATATTCTATCAGTCAACTCGCAAATTTTAGTAAAAAATGTTAAAGTTTTTTAAATTTTTAAGATAAGCTTAAACACTCTAAAATACGCTGAAACATGTAAATCCGAAATCCCAGACTGAAATATTGAATAATAAAAAAGTTTGGTTTTGTATGGGCAATCTGGACTCTAACAAATTTACCAACACCCAGCGTAAAAATGACTATCTTTTAAGAAATCAATTTTTCAATTAATAGCTAGATCGCTTTAATACACTCTGAAACGCGAAAAGCCAAGACCTTAGGTTGAAATAACGAAAACTTAAATTTTACCTATAGTCACTCCTGACATAGAAATATTCTATCAGTCAACTCGCAAATTTTAGTATAAAATGTTAAAAATTTTTCAAATTTTTAAGATAAGCTTAAACACTCTAAAATACGCTGAAACATGTAAATCCGAAATCCCAGACTGAAATATTGAATAATAAAAAAGTTTGGTTTTGTATGGGCAATCTGGACTCTAACAAATTTACCAACACCCAGCGTAAAATGACTATCTTTTAAGAAATCAATTTTACAATTAATAGCTAGATCGCTTGTATACACTCTGAAACGCGAAAAGCCAAGACCTTAGGTTGAAATAACGAAAACTTAAATTTTACCTATAGTCACTCCTGACAGAAATATTCTATCAGTCAACTCGCAAATTTTAGTAAAAAATGTTAAAGTTTTTCAAATTTTTAAGATAAGCTTAAACACTCTAAAACACGCTGAAACATGTAAATCCGAAATCCCAGACTGAAATATTGAATAATAAAAAAGTTTGGTTTTGTATAGACAATCGGAACAAATTTACCAACACCCAGCGTAAAAATGACTATCTTTTAAGAAATCAATTTTACAATTAATAGCTAGATCGCTTTAATACACTCTGAAACGCGAAAAGCCAAGACCTTAGGTTGAAATAACGAAAACTTAAATTTTACTTATAGTCACTCCTGACAGAAATATTCTATCAGTCAACTCGCAAATTTTAGTAAAAAATGTTAAAAGTTTTTCAAATTTTTAAGATAAGCTTAAACACTCTAAAATACGCTGAAACATGTAAATCCGAAGTCCCAGACTGAAATATTGAATAATAAAATAGTTTGGTTTTGTATGGACAATCGGGACTCTAACAAATTTACCAACACCCAGCGTAAAAATGACTATCTTTTAAGAAATCAATTTTACAATTAATAGCTAGATTGCTTTAATACACTCTGAAACGCGAAAAGCCAAGACCTTAGGTTGAAATAACGAAAACTTAAATTTTACCTATAGTCACTCCTGACATAGAAATATTCTATCAGTCAACTCGCAAATTTTAGTATAAAATGTTAAAAGTTTTTCAAATTTTTAAGATAAGCTTAAACACTCTAAAATACGCTTAAACATGTAAATCCGAAATCCCAGACTGAAATATTGAATAATAAAAAAGTTTGGTTTTGTATGGGCAATCTGGACTCTAACAAATTTACCAACACCCAGCGTAAAAATGACTATCTTTTAAGAAATCAATTTTTCAATTAATAGCTAGATCGCTTTAATACACTCTGAAACGCTAAAAGCCAAGACCTTAGGTTGAAATAACGAAAACTTAAATTTTACCTATAGTCACTCCTGACAGAAATATTCTATCAGTCAACTCGCAAATTTTAGTAAAAAATGTTAAAGTTTTTCAAATTTTTAAGATAAGCTTAAACACTCTAAAACACGCTGAAACATGTAAATCCGAAATCCCAGACTGAAATATTGAATAATAAAAAAGTTTGGTTTTGTATGGACAATCGGGACTCTAACAAATTTACCAACACCCAGCGTAAAAATGACTATCTTTTAAGAAATCAATTTTTCAATTAATAGCTAGATCGCTTTAATACACTCTGAAACGCGAAAAGCCAAGACCTTAGGTTGAAATAACGAAAACTTAAATTTTACCTATAGTCACTCCTGACATAAAAATATTCTATCAGTCAACTCGAGTAGTGTGTTTTTGCGGTTGCTGGCTCAGTTCAATGACCTCTGAGGAATGTGATGACGTCATCGCCAAGGTCAATGACCCCGATGACGTCATCGATGACGTAATCGATGACGTCATCGATGATGACGCAATCGATGACGTCATACCCATGACGTCATCAAAATGACGTCATCGATGACGTAATTGATGACGTCATCATCGATGACGTCATTTCCGTGACGTCACACCCATGACGTCACAGAAATGACATGCTGATGACGTCATCATCCATTATATCATCAAAATGACGTCACTGACACTGTTAAGGTCAAGGTCACGCCGAAACTCAAAATTTTTTGGCACTTTTGCCGTTTCTCGCACTACGCTCCGAGTTTCAGTCAGAGTCCACGTGACCATTGACGACTTGGAGCGAATTTGCGATGAGAAACGGCAAAAGTGCCAAGTCAAACTCAAGTTTGCGACATGACCTTGCTTAAACCGTCATCCACTAGTCCTCAGAGGCCATTGAACAAGCACAACATCCGCAATTTCATATTACCGTGACCTTGAACACTTAACAACGGAGCGCCGACACCGATGCGCACTCCACGACAGCCACCGAGTGACTGACCGTCAGGCTCTGTGTATGCTAGGTATATCGGCTTGAGAGACTAAGACTCTAAACTGTCAGGAATGGGAGTAACTAACTGAATTTTGCAAGGAAAAGTCATTTCATCCAATATTTTAAACAAATCCTCATCAGTAAAACTGACATTAGTCTGTTTTGTATAAAACTTAGGGTGTCCGCGCAACAGTTTGCGCCACTTAGCTAAAGTTGAAACTCTCTTAACTTTGGGTGGTGGACAGTGAGCAACTAATAAAGTCTTAACACGGCTAAGTTTCTTACCTAAAGTGTCCTGCGACATGGCTTCACCTCACAAAAGTCCGCACAATACTGAGAGACTGCTTGTAGCGCATGAGTCAAGGGAAAAGAGGTGGGGGAAACAGCAGGAGTGGGGGAAGGTCACAGTGGCGGGGGAAGGTGAGGTGGTACGCTGGAGTATCGCATCACTTCACCATGAGCTGTCCTACAGTCAACACACTGTTCTCTTGGCCCGAGTTGGCACTAGAAGAAACATTTCTGTACAGCTTAGGCTGTGAGAGCCGAGGAAGCAAAGTCAAAGTGGAAATTGTGTTAAACTCCAAGATGAAGAGTCTCCTAAATAAACTAATTGTATCCTTGCAATCTCCTATAACTTTAGAGAAATACCACTTTATTAAGCGACACCTTATACTTTGGCAAAACGAAGCGGAAATGGAAAAGATTACAGTAAAATTAATTTAACTTAAAACTTGGACTGGACACTCATGGCGATACCACGTGGCGTGAAAACGCCACCCTAAACATTACAAGTTAGGTTATTGAGCACCTCTGGTACGATAACCGATGTGCTAGAGTTAAAGTGTGATGACCTTGAGTCAAAACACTGAAATACTATAAGTCGATATCGTCCCAGAGTTAAAGTGTAGTGACCTACATTCAGAACTTGTAAAATTACTTACATATAGAGAGCTAGAGAACAGCGAGACGCACCGCATGGAAGCCGGAGACATACTGGCGAAGCGGTGTTGTGTAGCCTAGGGACCCAGTTGTGGTGGGGGTATAGCCAACACTTAGAGTACAAGTGTTGTGGGTGACCTTGACCCACATAACATACCTCACCCCCCCCCCCCCCGACAAAAAGTGCGAGCCCCCCCCCCCCGACAAAAATGCGAACCCCCCCCCCCCCCGACAAAAATGCGAACCCCCCCCCCCCCCGACAAAAAGTGCCCCCCCCCCCCCGACAAAAATGCGAACCCCCCCCCCCCACCCCCACCCCCACACCCACACCCACCCCCACCCCCACCCCCACCCCTGATATCCTGGGCGTGGCAGCCCCGGTGGGGATATAAGGGGGCCCAGCCAGAGCCGGCTCGCAGTCCGCTCCCGCGCGTTGAACGTGAACGATCGGGACGGACCGCCATAGGCATCACTAAACATTGAATGGCGCCTTCAGTGTTTAGCGAAGTCTACTCTAACTTTAAGACTTGTATTAGTTGTAAGATATTGCGCTTGCGTTTGGGTATTGCGAATTGTTTTATATGAGAGTGTTTTACTTGTACCTTATGTCTCCTGTGTGTCTTTTATCCTTTGTGTCTTGTTTGTTATATGTGTTTAACATGTATGTGCTTGTTCCAGCATTGACTACGTTGAGCTCAATTGTGTGTTGTAAGTGTGTTATATTTTTCTAAAGTGTATACGCTTGTTTTAGCAATCCCCCCTTGAGCTTTTGCAATGCTCAAAGTAAATCGTAAAGACAGGGAACGGGAGTAGGCCCCCGTGTAAAGTTACTTTTGTATAATTGTTAGGCTCCTCTCATGCATGCTTTAATGCGGCTGAGAAATAGGAGCGTCCGTTTGTACGCCTATATGGGGGTAATAAGCCGATGGCCTCTGCACTCGGACCGAGGACGTAAGCCACTAGGGTGTCCTCAGTTAGTTTCCCTTCTGGAAACTCAAAATTATGTAAATGAAACTTTGTTAGCTATTTGTGTTTTTTTTGTCCCCAAGGCCCCCGAACATTCGTGGTTCGCCATGGATGTACGGGGGCCGAAATTTTTTAATGTCCGTGTGGCCTTGACCCACATAGGACTTGTAAAAATTTACTGCATTGCTAAATTAAAAATATTAAAGATAGGGTTACGGGAGTAGGCCCCCGTGTAAAGCCGCTTTTTTTATAATTGTTAGGCTCCTCTCATGCATGCTTCAATGCGGCTGAGAAATAGGAGGTGGTCCGTTTGTACGCTTATACGGGGGTAATGAGCCGATGGCCTCTGCACTCGGACCGAGGACGTAAGCCACTAGGGCGTCCTCAGTTTCTTTCAAAATTATGTAAATGACATTTTGTTAGCTATTGGAAAAGTTATTAGTTGGAAATGCAGTAAATGTTTACAAGTCTCGCGTGGCGAAGGGTACACGACATTGGATGTTGCCTTGTTGTCATAGTTGGGTCTCTTCGGAGGCTACAGCGATGACAACCCAAGTGCCCCACACCCCCATAGGGGGGTGTGGGGCTTAATTTTTTTAAAGTTTTTTCGTGACCTTGACCTAAATATAAAAGTTTTCAAAATCTTTAACAGTCAGATCTTACTAACACAGTTTATATATATAGAGGTCTTTTAAAAGTTAACAGTTAGGTATTAGTAACGCACAAGTTTGGAATTGGGTCTCTTGGGAGGCTTCAGCGATGGCAACATAAATGTCCCAAGTGGGGTTTATTTTTTCAAAAAGTGCGAGCCCCCCCCCCCCCCCCCGACAAAAAGTGCGAACCCCCCCCCCCCGACAAAAAGTGCGAACCCCCCCCCCCACCCCCCCCCCCCACCCCCACCCCCACCCCCACCCCCACCCCCTCCCCCACCCCTGATATCCTGGGCGTGGCAGCCCCGGTGGGGATATAAGGCGGCCCGGCTGCATGCACTTCTCATTCCCGTCCAAGCTCCCGTACGGACAGGTTCTCTCTTGTTCTTGAGATTATTTATAATAACTTCACTTTTTTATTCTCATCTATTCTTTTCATTAAGTCCATTTATTACAATGGGTAAAATGGGCCTTAAACTCAAAAACTACCCGCCAGCTTCAACCTCAACCGACACGACTCAACCTCCATCATCCTCCGCCTCGATCCTGGAATATCTGATGACTGCAAACATCTTGAGCTGCCTGACGATGCCACCACCGCCGCCGCCGCCACCACAGCCCGCCTCCATGCCCAGCCTGTCGCCACTGCCGCCGACAGTGGAAGAGGTCGGTGCACCTCCACCATCGTCAGGAAAACTCAGCGGTCGAGTCCCGGTAGCCTCTCCAGCACTCTCGCTGCTATCGGACTCAGGATCGGAGTCTGCAGTCTTCGAAGAGACGTCCAGGTCGAGGATAACCCCCTACAGCAGAACCCAAAAAATCCTATCCTATACCAAATCACAATGTCCCTCACCCATATCCCCCATGCCATCCACACCAACCAAAGCATCCCGTAAATCCATCTTTTCCCCTGAACTTCCCTCCATAGACCTAACACGCTCTCCTACCCCACCCAAAATTGTTTGCTCCATTCCTTTTGACCAATCTTTGCCTCTTCCACCCCCTTCCACCCCTATTTCTTCTAGCCAGCCTAATTCGGAGAAGCTCCAAAACACTAAGAGTCCAACACAAAAGAAACGTAATCGTGTTAAATGCCCTGCTGGCAAGCGTGATAAATGCGATTATGTTTGGTTTAGCAGAGAGGCTGTGGTTCTTTGTTGTCCGAGTTTTGCTCTTCCAGAAAAAGATCGTTGCCAACGACACTTGAATAAGAAAATCAAAATTCCGACACCAAAGCCCTATAGCCTTAATATTATGCCTGAAAAGTCCAAGTTCAAACACCCCAACAGTCCGCAGAAGCTGAAAATTAATAGGCTCAAGAGGGACAAAAAATATTATTTCATTGTTCAAGCTTATGGAGCATTTAACATAAATGTGCAAATCATTCTAAAAGGTGATGGCCGCCTTCATAGAATGAAAGTACCACCTGCGATGGTACAAAGAGAATTTTTTGTCCCCGGGGCTTATTTAATTCGAAGAAAAGGATGCCGATCTGTTTGGGAAATGGATTAGGACATGGGCTCACTAAAAAGAAAAAGCCAAAATTGTTAGGTTGTGTTGGACAATATTTAAAAGTCTTTTTCCAAATTATTTTTCCAAATTTAGTCTTAACCCTCTTAAAGTAAGGGAGAGGGGTATTATACAAGTCAACTAATAAAAAAAAAATACTTGACTTGTATAATACTTTAACCTGGCGGTGATGTAAAGTCACTGGGACAATCTCAAACCGTGTCCTTGAGGGTGAAGACTAAGTTACAAATAAATCATTAACAAATAAAAACTTACCTCCAAACACTTGTAGCTTGCTACAAGTGTTTGGAGGTAAAAATTTTTCAAAGTTTGAATGACCTTGACATATATATCAGTCTTAATTCTTAACAAAAAACCTCCAAACACTTGCGGCTTGCCACAAGTGTTTGGAGGTGAAAATATTTTTCAAAGTTTGAATGACCTTGACATATATAAACTACACTTTAAGTAAAGTGCTAACCATGCGATTAAGGTGTGTGTATTACGTGATACCCCCACTCTGACGCTTTACTAAGCTTGTATGAACCGTTTATTTGCTTCAGTCTGTTCTGTGAGGGGGTCACCCTTGGCTTGGTGGGGGATATAAGGCGGCCAGGTTGCACGCACTTCTCATTCCACATCCAGCTATCGTACGGACTGGTTATTCCCGCCTTCAACACTACATTCCCATTATCACCGTTTACATTATTTCACTTTTCCATTTTCAAAATGCCTCCGAAGCTCAAGAACTATCCACCAGCTTCCAAAACCACCTCGACCGACACGCCCCCTGCTCCAATACTCCAATATTTGATAACCGCAGAATTCCTGAGCAGCCTGAAGATGCCCAGCCTGCCACCATTACCGTCGACAGTGCCACCAACATCGGAAGAGGCTGCCCTACGTCCAGCGCTGAAATTGTATAAAATATTCTGTTGTTTACTTGATAAAATGCTAAAAAAACAACCACCGATACCAAATACTTTCACGTACAAGCTACCCCTGATAGACAAGGATGATGTAAGCAAACTATCATCAATTCAAGTGAAATTTCTGGAAGAAAAAATTCTTGTTTCTGTAAAAGAAGTGTTTCATAATGAATATTCAAAAAGATTGGCTTTCAACTTTATTAGGGAACATGCAGGACGTGAAAAAGCACAGTATCCAAGACTATATTATTTATATCTCTTTGAGAATGGAGCAAGTGTAACGGTAGAAATAACTATCATATTAATGTAATTCTCCCTACCAAGGTTATGAGGTTAGGAGTGCATAATTTGGATGAACTGAACCTAATGTTTTAGGAACTGGAATATTTGATACATCAGAATTGTACGCTTTGTGAAATTGAAATTTTTAAATTGAAATAAAATGTGTTGAACTAGGACTCGAACTTGGACTTGATTGAGGTTTTGTAGAACAGAGCGGGGGATAGATCACTTTGCGGCAATGGACTAGCATGCTGCTTAGTGGTCTATCCCCCGCTCAAAGGGTATCTTTACATGACCTTGACCCACATAAATGCATACTTGGTGGGGGTATAAAAGGGTAAGCAAATTGGATGGATACAACACTTCCATACCATGGCTCCACTTGACAACACCGTGTTCCATTGCAACAGAATTGTCTCTATTCTGGAGGTAATACCTCTAGAAATTATAGAAGTAGAGGACCAACTACCTGCGGTTGATCAAGAAGAGGAGGAGGAAGAAATAATGGATATTGAAACGGACTCTGATGAAGCTGGTTCAACGGACAATGAAGTGGACTTGCACGCCTACGAAACATTAGAGTCATCATCTGAGTCGGAAATGGAATTCCAATTGGAAATTGAAGAAGAAGAAGAACAAGACACTCCTCATCGTCCAATGGATAGAATGTTAGTTGCCAGAAGAATTATGTATTGTCATCGCTGCCTATTCCGTGATGAGGATGATTCCAACTCTGATGGTGATGTTTCACCTTTGTAAGAAGTTTTAAACAAAAAGTAAAAAAAAAAAACAATGTGAGCGGGGGATAGAGCACTTTGTAGTAATTGATGCTGCTTAGTGCTCTATCCCCCGCTCAAAATAATAATTCCAAATGACCTTGACCTATATAAAGTTGTTGGAACAGACGTCTTTGAAAAACTCGTACAAAATGGTGGATTTAGATCAAACATCATCAGTTTCTCAAGCCTGTTGAAGAATGTATTGGAAATGGGTGTTTAAAAGCCAAATCTACTACATGATTGATAAACCGGATGTATATGACGTCACTTTCCCCCACCCTTCAACCTCGGGTATAAAGGGACCCAGTTGAGCGCGCTGCCCATTATTGCGTGGACATTCACAGAGTGTGCATTCAAAGCCAAACTGTTTGAAATGGCTCTTTGCGACATTTGTGGGGAAATTTTTGAAGACGGAGATCTTTTCACCCTACACAGAGAATTACATGAAGAAGATGGAAAAAAAGATATTATCATCGATGAAATAGACTTAGACTCAATTGACCGGTTTTTAGAAGAGCATCAGAAGCAGATGGACTACTACGACGGCTATCTACAGCAAATGCAAAGAAGAAGACCTAGTGTGATCCAATTTGCTGGTGCTGGACCATCCACTACTAGAAGACCTATTGAAGAAGAGGATATGCAAGAAGAGGACACGGAAGAAGAGGACATGGAAGAAGAACTGGAAGATGTGAGACAACTGCGCACCACGGCCTTACCAGGACGAGTTGTAACACATTTTAAAATTGATAATGTACAATTGGAATTGGATAATTTTATAACCCAGGCCAGAGTACTTGTTGGAAAAACGCTAAAAGAAGAATTACAGAGATTGAACTTCATTAAATTTGGACTGGTGTTAGAATCAAAGTTTACCAATACTGATGGTGAAACGGCATTAAGAGCATTCATTACCAAAAACCGAACCCTTACAACTAAATCTGATATCAATGAAATTATTGAAGAATGTTTGGATGAACTGCTAGTTAAACTGCAAGAACATGAAGGAAGAGGATCCGGCTGGAGTCTGTCATCGATTGAAGGTATGGATGTAAGGGTTCACAAGCACGGATATGGTATAAGGGGTAGTAGTTATATACCTTTGCCAAAGAAGATACAAGCTACCAAATCTTGTATCAATGTGCAAAATGAGGACAATGAATGCTTTAAATATGCTATGCTAACAAAATATGTGCAAGAAAATCCATGTAGAGTTAGCAGAGCGTATCAAAATGTCCAACACCGCTACAACTTTCGAGGTTTGTCATACCCTGTTAGTGTTAAAAGTATTGGTAATTTTGAGAAACAAAACCCAGGTGTTTCTGTAAACGTGTTTGGTTTAGATGATTCCAATAGTGTTTATCCTCTGAGAGTATCAAAATTTGAGGAAAGAAACCACACGGATCTGTTATTGATAACTAAGGGTGAAATTTCACATTATGTGTGGATAAAGGACTTTGCAGCCTTGGTTAAAAATCAATTATCAAAACAGAAACGTAGGTTAACAGTGTGTAAAAGATGTTTCTGTTTTACATATAAAGAGTTGAGACGTGGAGGATCGGAGTGGTTGTCGGAACACCAGCGGCTTTGTAATGACAACTATGAAGTGAAGATTAGTCTGCCACCACCATCTAGAGCATTTGTCCAGTTCAATAAAACAGTTCACCAATACCGGATTCCACTAGTTATCTATGCTGACTTTGAATCCACGTTAGTGCCGCAGGAACTTCCGGATGGTGAAGTAAATAGAAGAACCAAATATCAATTGCATCAACCTAACAGTTTTTGCTTATTGGTGAAATCTACTTTACCTGAAGAACAATTGCAAGACTATGGCTTAACATCCACTCCGATACTCTACCGTGGGGAAGAAGCTGCTAAGTATTTTGTAGACCAGTTGTATGACATTGCTGAAAAGGCGGAACGCTTATACGGTAATGTTTTACCCATGGAACCTTTGAACCAAAATCAACAAGAAGAATACATTTCAGCAACAAGATGTTATCTATGTAAGAAGAGCTTCAGTGAAGAAAATCCAAAAGTAAGAGATCATGATCACCTCACAGGGTTATACAGAGGACCTGCTTGTAATTCATGCAATATAAATTACAAACTGCCAAACTTTATCCCTGTAGTGTTACACAATCTTAGCGGCTACGACTCCCACTTCATTATTCCAGAGTTAGGAAGAGATAATGGTAAAATTGATGTTCTTGCTACAACATTGGAAAAGTACATCAGTTTCTCAAAAACAGTAGGTAAAATTAAACTTCGCTTCGTAGACTCTTATAGATTTATGGCATCTAGTTTGAGCAGATTGTCTGAGAACCTAAGAAGAGAAGACTTAAAAGAAACCAGCAAAATTGTATCTGAAGATAAATTGGACTTAGTAATGCGTAAAGGAGTGTTCCCCTATGATTACATAACTTCTGCAGAAAAATTTGAAGAAACCAGTCTACCACCGATTGAAGCCTTCAATAGCAAGTTAAATGAAAGTGCAATCACCGTTGAAGACTACAATCATGCTTGTAATGTTTGGAACCAGCTCAACATTCAAACCTTAGGGGAATATTCTGACTTTTATATAAAACTGGACGTAACTCTGTTGTGTGATGTGATGGAAGAATTTCGAAACACCTGCTTCTCCGCCTATGGACTGGACCCTTTACACTCGTACACATCTCCAGGATTAGCATGGCAAGCTATGCTAAAGTCAACCAACTGTCGACTGGAACTTCTAACGGATATTGATATGGTGCTCATGATGGAATCTGGTGTACGGGGCGGTTTGACACAAGCTGTAACACGTCATGTTAAAGCCAACAACAAGTACATCCCCGGCTTCGACGAGCAACAACCATCGGTCTACCTTGGCTACTTTGACGCAAACAACCTTTATGGTTGGGCAATGTCAAATCCGCTTCCCTACGCTGACTTCAAATGGATCGACCCGGCCACCATTGGAGACATCTCACAGATTCCGAAAAATGGTCCAAAAGGCTATATTCTGGACTGTGATTTTGAATATCCGGAGCACCTTCATGACCATCACTACGACTTGCCTCTGCTAGCCAAGACTGAAGTTTCACCGACAGGAAGATGGCCAAAATTGATGATGACCTTGGAGAATAAGGATCGCTATGTGGCTCACTACTGGGTAGTTCAACAGGCTCTTGAATTGGGTCTACGTATAGTGAGAATTCATAGAGCAATTGAATTCACCCAGTCTTGTTGGTTGAAACCATATATTGATTCCAACACTGCAAGAAGAGCTGCAGCGACAACAGCATTTGAAAAGGACTTCTATAAATTAATGAACAATGCCATCTTTGGGAAGACCTTGGAGAACAAAAGAAAACACAAAAATGTAAAATTAGTGAGTGATCCTAGGAAATTAGAAAAATTAGTGCAAAAACCAAATTTCGGAACATCCATGATTATAAACGAAAATCTAGTCGCTGTCAGTATGAAGAAAACAACAATAGTCATGGACCGTCCGTTATACATAGGTATGTCGATTTTGGACATAAGTAAAACCCTGATGTATGATTTCCATTATAACAAAATGGTTAAACACTACGGAAGGGAAAACATTGGAGTCGCATACATGGATACGGACGCGTTTATCTACTGGATAAAGACTTTGGACATGTATGAAGACCTAAGGACTTTTCCATACAAAGAAGATTTCGACTTTTCTGACTATCCGAAGAACCATCCAAATTTTAATGAAAAAAATAAAAAAGTAATTGGAAAATTCAAAGATGAAGCAAATGGAATGCCTTTAGAAGAAATAGTGGCGCTGATGGCAAAATTGTATTCATTTAAGATGTACCACGAGAACAACACACCGACAGTGAAAAAAGCAAAAGGAGTGAAGACATCTTATTTGAAAAAACACGTAACATTTGACCACTACAAGACTTGTTTGTTTGAAGATACTACGATATCAGCAACATTCAACAATATCCGAAGCTTCAAGCATCAAGTCTACAGTGTCACCGAAATTAAAAAAGCACTGTCAGCTCGGGATGATAAAAGACATATTTTGCCCGACAAAATCCACACTCTTCCATTCGGCCATTACTCCCTAAACCCTATCAACTAGTAACCTATTCTTCGTCCTTCTACAACTTCGACCTTATTCCTTTCTCCTTCCGTAAAAAAATGGGGAACACGGCAAGTCCAACGCCGTGTTCCCCATTTTTTTACACAAGTTTGGATGACCTTGACCCATATAAATGATGTGAATATTTAAGACAACGTTCATTGTGATTATACATGTGATACAACAAACATTGAAACCTGCAATATGAAGGACTTGAAGCAACAAATTGTCAACGAACTTCATAAACCTGCAAGAAGAAAGTTTCCACGAAGAAATACGGTGATAAAAGGAATTAATGATTTATATCAAGCAGATTTAATCGAAATGATTCCTTATAGCAAACAAAATAAAGGATATAAATACATATTGACTGTTATTAACTGTTTTTCAAAAATGGCAGATGCTTTACCACTAAAAGATAAAAGTGGCAAAAGTGTTACAAAAGCAATGGAAACAGCTATACAAAGAGACAAACATACTATTAAACATTTACAAACAGATGATGGAAAAGAATATTTTAATAAGGAATTTGCAAATTTAATGAAAAAACACAATATAAACCATTATTCAACCAATTCAGAAGTAAAAGCCTCAATAATCGAAAGATTCAACAGAACTTTAAAAAGTGCAATGTATAAAATGTTTTCCAACAGAGGATCGCACATATGGATTGATATGTTACCAAAACTTATAAACGATTACAATAACAAATTTCATAGGACTATCGGGATGAAACCAAACCAAGTAACTAGTAAAAATGAAAACCTTGTATTAAAACGTATAAAAACGAATACTAAACCAAAAGTTGAAAAACTAAAGCCTAAAAAATTTAATGTGGGTGATAAAGTGCGAATAAGTAAATATAAAGGTGTATTCAGTAAAAGATACCTGCCAAATTGGACCAATGAGGTTTTTACTGTATTCAAAGTACAACCTACAGTACCTGAGACATATATTTTAAAAGATAATAAAGGACAATTGCTTGAAGGAGGGTTTTATGGACATGAAATGTTAAAATCAACAGTAGGCGATGTATATTTAGTTGAAAAGGTGTTGCAACGGAAAAAAGATAAGGTCAAAGTACGATGGTTAGGATTTAATAAGACGGAAGATTCTTGGATACCTAAAAAGGATTTGATATAACGATAGAGAATCATTTTAGGTTGAACCATTACAAAGGATGGAGATAGTACCACAAAAAGAGAGTTTTACTATTAATAATATAGATGAACTCACAGTGGATAATTCAGAATTCAATAGTGGGAAGCATGGCGATTTGTTACCAAACACCGTTCGTTGTCTGGTTACCGGACCTTCCAACTGTGGAAAAACTAATGTAGTATTCAATTTGATTACAAACCCTAAAGGATTACGATTTAACAATCTATATGTATTTTCAAAATCACTACAACAACCAAAGTATCAATTATTGGAAAAAATACTGACTAATGTGCCTGAAGTTAAATATTTAAAGTTTAATGCAAGCGAGAGTGTCATGCAGCCACAAGAAGCTAAACCATTCTCCGTGTTTATATTCGACGATGTATCTTGTGAAAACCAAAACACAATAAGGAATTACTTCGCTATGGGTCGACATAACAACATAGATAGCATTTATATTGGCCAAACTTACAGCAAAATACCTAAACAACTCATTAGAGACAATGCAAACATGTTAATTGTATTTAAACAGGACGAAACCAACCTAAAACATATATATTTTGATCATGTAAATGCGGATATGACATTTGAACGATTTAAAGAGTTGTGTGGAAAGGCTTGGGCTGAAAAGTATGGGTTCCTAACAATTATGAAGGAACAACCGCTAAACAATGGTCGATACAGGATAGGATTTGATAAATTTATATTAATACATTAAACGTGGTATAACACATTCATTGTTGTACAACACGTCTTGCTACAAACATGGTTAACCAAGAAAAATTAGTAAAAGAAATAAAATCACTTAGTGATTCTATTCGGGCTAAAAACAGAGCATTGAAACTAGGTATTAGCGAGAGGGAGAAATTCCTTGAATCTACTTTTAAACCTATTACTGAACCCTTGAAACAATTAAACAAAAAATTTGCTAAACCTGTATTGGAAGGAGATGCGATTGCACCTATTACGAAGTTTGAAAGAGAAAATGTAAAATCAGAAGATTTTAGTGATGAAGACCTGGAATCCTCTACGTATAGTGGTTTTACCGGTGGAGAACCCGAAAGAGAGCTAGAATCACCGGACTATAGTGGAATAAAAGAATTATATGAAGTAAAAGCCAAAAGAGGACATGAAGTTGTATCAACTGCTAGTGAAGAGGAAAAAGAAGAGACAAGGGAAGGTCCGTCAAACATAAGCTTATTGGGTGAAAACATTCATAACAAAGGACCTTTAGGAAGGAAATACATGGTAAAAATGTTACTCGGAACAATTCCTAATAAGAATTACCATAGTTATGGAGCGAGATTAACAGAAGACGGTTTAATGATAGGTAATAGCCCGTTAAACGTTGACGAACATGATAATATTGTCATTGGTGATCAAAGGTATAAGGGCACAAAAGGATTATTTGAATTATTATTTGAAAATAAGCCTTCAGTATCGGTAGTGAAAGAAAAAGACATGGAAGCATATAAAAATATTTTGGAACAGACAAATGCATATAGGAGAAAGTATTTACCTGACCAGCCTCCTTTTAGATCTAAGTCTTTAAAATATAAAGAATTTGTATCCAAGTTAATACCAACTAGAAGACAAACAATGCCGTTAACACAAAGAAAACCTGTAAAACGAAGATTTATGGCATCCACTTTGGATGTAAGTGCTCAGGAACGAAGAAAAAGAAGTAAGTCCGTTACGGGTACAGGTTTAATGAAGAAACTATATAACACAAATGTGATTTATTACAATAATATCAATAAATTGGTGGATAGAATGAAACTAATACATGAAGCTAAAGAAGCGGGTCATACTGGATTGGAAAACGAATGGGTGGCTTTAGTGGATGAACTCCGAAACCGTGGGGTAATCTCATAAAAATGCGTTACTCCCTAGAATACTATTCAGTTGCACCATGAGTGTCGACAAGTTCGGACGTTACTCCTCGGATGGGTTATATTATGCCAATAGTTTAAAAAGAAGTGCTGGTTTACCACAAACACCTGATGGAGATTATGATATGAGTAATAAAAGGTTAAAAAACATAAAAGATCCTACGGATGAAAACGATGCAATAAATCTAAAAATATTAAAGGAAAAGATATCGCCAACATTAAAACTACAAAATAACACATATGACGCAGAAGATCATAGAATTATCAACGTTGGTAAACCAAATCAAAACGGTGATGCGATAAACAAAGGTTATTTGTCATCTGAATTAAAAAATACGTTAAAATTCAATGGGAAAACGTATAGTGCCAACAATAAACGTATATCCAACGTAGATGACCCTAAAGATGCAAAAGACAGCGTAAATAGACGCTATTTACATTCTTTGATACCTGAAAAGACAAAAGATGGATTTTCTTTTTATAAATTTGTTATTAACGATATAGGTTATCCAAAAAATGAAAATGATGCTGTAAATCTCAAATATATAAAAGATCATTGTGTCATACGTGATGTGGGAGTTATCGATTGTCTTGGCAATTGTTTGGCGAATGTAAAAGATGGTTCAGCACCATCTGATGGTGCAACAGTGGGTCAAATGAAAGAGACTTTAAAACAAGAAACAACTGGATTTGCAAAACGAGATGAAGTATTATCAAAGCAAGGGGATGACTTTATTCAAGGTAATGAAAAATTTCGTTTATTGACATACAAAAACGCTTATTGGGATTGCAGGCATGGAAGGTTATCAAATGTGTCATGGGGTCATGCAGATAGAGACGCGGCTGCCTTAGGACAAACAGTACATCTAGATCCAAATAATTACTATGCGTTTTTTATATGTAGTAATAAAAAATTAACAAACATGGCGCAAGGAAGAGAAGCAAATGATGCTGCAACTGTAGGACAGGCTATCACATTATCACAAATGGATAGCAAAGTGTATACTTGTAATAATAAACGTATAACAGACCTTAAAGACCCTGAACATGTGGATAATGCTGTCACTGTTAATTTTCTTGTAAAAGTTTTAGGAAATGCATTATTTGATGTATACAATCATATTGGTATTGGTTCAGGTCGTACTCCTTTGTTGGAATCTGAGAGAGGTACTTGGATTAAACGGGAAATTGTTCAAAACTATTTTATCAACCCTCGTACAAAAAAGTTTAGATCATCGGATTGGGGTGATTTTGATATTTAATAAAAGAACACAATAAACGACTTCATTTATGTCCAACTTGTCATAGAGGTAACACATAAGTTGTACATTGCGATTATAAAAGGACAATAATGACGTTCCAGTACATCAGTCCATATAGAGACACTGTAAGGAGAGGAGGTGGGATCACGTCCACAGCGGTTTCTCTGTTAAGTAAAGCTTTAAAACGAATTCCAGTAGGATCCATAGTAAATAGAGCAATAGACGCATTACCATACGAATTTCATATACCGGGAGGTTATCAGTATTGCGGACCAGGAACTAAATTGAAAAAACGACTGGAAAGAGGCGATCCTGGCATAAATAAGTTAGATCAGGCTTGTAAAGAACACGATATCGCATATTCCACGTTTGCCGATTCAAAAAATAGATCAATAGCTGACAAAAAGCTTGCGGACATAGCTTGGCAACGAGTAAAATCAAGTGACGCTAGCATAGCAGAAAAAGCAGCAGCTTTAGCAGTAACAGCAGGTATGAAGGCTAAAACAGCAGTAGGAGGTGGAAGAAGGAGGAGAAGGAGAGTAAAAAGGAGGTCAACCACAAGAAAACATGGAGGAAATATAAAAAGAAGACGACGATCTACAAGAAAAGGCAGGAAGAAGCCCACCGTGTGGTCAATGGTAAAAAACGGGGCAGGTCTTTACCTAAGACCTTATCGTGCATATTAAATGAAAGAAATCAATTGGTCATACCACATAAAGCATTAACCAATATTGAATTATTTAAATATATTTCCTGTTTAAAAATACCATTTTTCCGCGGTGTGTTTATGAAAGACAGTTTACCAAAGAAAATGTGGCAAAATGAGACTGGAATTGTAAATTTGGATAATACTGAAGGGCCTGGCACCCATTGGGTTTGTTATAAGAAACTAAATAACAATGTATATTATTTTGATAGTTTCGGTAATTTGCCACCACCAAAAGAACTTCAAAATTACTTTAAATCTGCTAAAAACATATATTATAACTATAAAAGAGAACAACCTGATAATACTTCAATATGCGGCCATTTATGTTTGGAATTTCTAGCTAAAAGTATCAGTCACTATTGAGATGTCTTCCTATACGGTATCATTAACAGGAAAATCGTCCACTTTACGAAGTATCCTTTTTCCAGCGTTACGCTTGCAAAAAGGAAGGTTTTGGGAGGCGGCACTATTGGATTTTACAACTTACAACTCTATCCCCAATGTTACGGAAGGTAAAAATAACGTATTGCATTATTATAAGGGAAAGGATGCCAGTGGAAAATTTACAGACTTACAAGAGTGCAGGTTACCCACAGGTTCTTATGAAATTGATCATATAAATGAATTTTTGCAAACTAAAATGGGAAAAGACAATATAACATTAAAAGGTAATAATAATACGATGAAAGCTGAAATTACTTCCAAATATTATATAGATTTCACTCAACCAAACTCAATTGGTGATTTATTAGGATTTTCCAACGATGAGCCTGTTTTAGAACCAGATGTAACACATTCCGGTAAGAAAACAGTAACAATATTAAAAGTCAATAGTATAGACATAACTTGTAACATTATACAAGGTGCTTACAGGGATGGGGCTAACACCCACATCATACATACTTTTTACCCAAGTGTACCACCTGGATTTAAAATTGTTGAAAAGCCACAAAACCTGGTATATCTACCGTTGAACACCACTTTCATTTCAGACATCGTGTTGAGCGTATTGGATCAAGACGGTAACTTGGTAGACTTCAGAGAAGAGCCTATTACGATTAGATTACATTTAAAATCGACACTTTAATACAAAACCATGGGTTTAACATTTAAAAGCGAACAACCTACGGGAAACCGCATTAGTAGCTCTTCAGCTGTGGAGGAGTTAACACGCGAGAACATTCGTTTCTTAGAGAGAATTGGATTAAAATTAACCGAGTATGGATATACTGGATATAGCGCAGGGTCCAACATTCGACGAAACCCTATGGGAAAAAGAATATCACACCCACAACCCTTACACTTCATCGAAATTAAACAATAACGATGAAATCCGTATTCCCATACAAAATCAAGACATTTACACACTACCATGTGAAAGTTACTTGTATATTGAAGGACAAGTTACTAAAAAGGACGGTACTACTGTTGGTACAACAGTTCCATTTATAAATAATCCTATGGCTTTCCTATTTGATGAAATTAGATATGAAATATCAGGTGTAACAGTTGATTCCACTAAAAAAGTAGGTATTACGACAACTTTAAAAGGATTAACATCTATAACACCCAATGAAACCAATTTACTTAAACCTGCCGGATGGGTATTACCTACGATTGACACGATCACTCCAAATCCAAATGGATATTTTGATTTTCATATTCCATTACGTTTGCTGCTTGGTTTTGCTGAAGATTATAGGAAAATAATATTAAACGTTAAACAAGAATTAGTTTTGTTGAGATCTTCTAACGATAAAGACATTATTAAAGCTGCAGATGCTACTACAGATGCGACTTTAGAATGGAAATTAAAATTAGACAAAATTGTATGGAGAGTTCCACATGTTAAATTGGCCGACGAGCATAGAATGCTACTTTTAAGAAAATTAAAAGCCGATCGTGATATTGTTATTCCATTTAGAAGTTGGGAATTTCATGAGCATCCCAGTTTACCTACTACGGATCGACACACTTGGACTGTTAAAACATCGAATTATGTAGAACGAGCCAGGTATATTATATTTGGTTTACAAACAGGTAGAAGAGACGCCATTACTAAACATGCAGGACAATTTGATCATTGTGACTTGAAAAATATTAAAGTTTATTTAAATTCACAATTCTTTCCATACGACAATTTAAATGTGTCATTCACTAAGAAGAAATACAGTATATTGTACGATATGTACGCGAGATTCCAAAGTTCATATTACGGTAAAACAAATACACCTTTATTACCACCTGACAAATATTTCGATGCCTACCCAATAGTTGTAATCGATTGTTCTAAACAAAATGAATCAGTAAAGTCTTCAAGTGTGGATATAAAAATAGAAATGGAATTCAACGATGCTATACCGGCTAATACAACTGCATACTGTTTAATTCTACATGATAAAATCGTAACATACACACCTTTAACTGGAATTGTTAAAAATGTATTGTAAGAACCGGTTTTGTTTCATTCCGCGAGTATAAAAGCAGAGCGTACAGACCGCTCCTCATCAGTTTGTTGCCTACTGTTGTATGGGTAGCATCGTATTCAATATGGCTTCTCCTAGTGGTACACCTGAAAATGTGGTAGATATTGAGAAGGAGATATCTGAGTTTTTAGATCCTCAAGGTCACCAGGAAGGAGGTGAACAAAACGTTTGCGGACAACTTCACGCCAGTAATAATGTTGAAGAAAAAGGTAAAAGAAGAAAGACTATACAAAAGAGAAAAAGGGATATTGAAGATAATATTTCTCCAAACATATTGAGTGAGGTATTTTTGCGAATATTTTACCCAATCTCTTCCAGTTTGGATAAAAGTGTTTTAATCGGTGTTATGAAATCTACAGATTATTCCCCTACTGTAATTTTAACTCATGGACCCAAAATGATTTTGTTTACGGACAGTGCTTGGGAATCGTTTATGAAACATTTGCATCTACTAGAATGCTATTTAAGTAGTAACATGTTTGGAAGAAAGACAAGAGTAGGACTTTTGGATTCAAATGTGGAAATTGATATCATTAAACAACGTGGTGATCATCAGCTACGGTTTAGAGACACAACAAGACATGATAACAAAATTCAACTTAATCGAGAGGAGTTTTTCATTTTAACTTGTGCTACTGAACCTATAACAAGATACTTGAGACAACTGGTGTTTTCAAGTTCGATTATTAAAGATTATCTGGAAGACACTTTGGACAAACAACCGGACGCACCTATATTATACGGACCTGTGGATACTTCTATATTTAATAGAGTTCCTCATGAAGTACAGATGTGGAGACAATTGGAAAAGTACGCTCAACTACATAAGAAATCAGTAAAACAGGAAGAAGAGGAAGATGGAGGAGAAGAATCAAGTGTTAGTGATGAAAATGAAAATAAGGAAAATATAAAGATGGAAACTTAAATGACAATGGTTAGTTTTTAAAACAATAGCCAACATTTTGTGGGGTTAGGCCTATTGGGGACGGTGCCCACGTTAAATATACACCAACGCGCCAACAACTGTACGGCCTGGTATAAAAGTAGTACCTACCGTGGTGTGGAAATCAGTTGACCTCCTGACTTCGTAATGAGCAGACGTGTGACCTTCAAAATGGACAAGGGAGAAGAACAACAAGTAAAGTCCAAGCCTGGTATTATTGAGTTTCAAGCGTTTCGTGGTAATGATGATAGATTCATTATAAAAGAACTTGTGTTTTTGGACATGAATACAAGTGTTCCTTATTCGTTTTTATTTAAACCACCATGTTCTTATTCGTCTTTAACTAGTAAAGCCGCTACTACCAACAGATGGATTTCAAAACACTTCCATCATATCGATTGGTATGATGGATTTACAAGTTACACGGACTTGTATCACATTATGCATCACTTTTCAGACAAGTTTACCAATATTTACACAAAGGGGCTGGAAAAGAAAAGATGGATCGAAGGATTTACTCATGTTCCGGTTAATGATGTGGAATTGGATAAGAATTATCAATACATGCTGGAAACCATATGTATTTGTACAAAAAGCCCAGAACATGATAAAGATAGACATTGCGCTTTGAAAAATGTCTATAAACTCGCCTCTTACCTTCAAAGTGGGGAATTGGGGAGTGGTGGGGGTAACGGAGAGTATATAAGTGGGGAGCAGACAGGGACCTGGCATGAGTATTACTCGAGATTCCGAGACGACAACATCTCCGAGCAAGAAGACGATCTGTAACCTGACCATGGCATCTCACCAGTTCCTTCAGACTTTGGTCGAGCAGTTCAATGCTCACTCCAAGTCAACAATATTACCTGTAAAGAAGTGCTCGGAACTAAAAGACGAGAAGCACTACATAATCCATGCTATGAAGAAGATGGAGACTACAGTTGGGGAGGCCATCTGCTGCAGTCTCAGCGAGGCACCGTTTACTCCGGGGGATGAACCAAAGTTCCAGGTGTACCTGCCCAAGAGATTCGTCCATCTTCTACAAAACGAGGATCTTCGCTCTATTCAACCCGGGTGTCTATACCTGGTGTCGCACGGCTGCACGGGTAGCAATTCTACAGAGTTGACCATCCACATCGCTGACAAGCAGCAGTGTTAGATTTAAGTTTTAATGTTATACATATGTTGTTGTAATGTTTTATAAATAAACGAATCATAAAAGACAAAAAAAAATAAAAAAACAAAAAAAAAATGCAACATATCAATATGTGACAGACTTCACGTATTGATATGTTGCATTTTTTTTTAAACTTCGCGGGTGACCTTGACCTTTGACCTTTGCATTTCACAATTACCCCCACTACCGTAATTACCCCACTACCGCACTAGGATTCAAACCTGCTTGGATGCAAAGAACGGTCAGTCTGTTGCCAACTAGCAAACGATGAGCACCTTGTACGAGCTTTGCTTACAACGAGTTATAACTGACGCATCTTTATTCCAGACGGCTTTACGAGATAATATCCCTATAACAGTAAAGCAGGATATCGAGGAGTACAAGAAAGATAATAGAGGGTATTCGGGATACTCCTGGTATAGGTTTCAAGACGGGGAAAAGTTTTGTAGGCCTTGTGGCAATGCTGCCGTCAGAGACCTTCGACGGTTCGTACAGGAAGGTGGTAGAAAACAGTTTGGATTTCTAGCACCAATGTTTAGATTTGAAAACTACAAGGACACCTGTGCTATTTGTTCCATCCCTTTGTATCAATGGAAAAAGTTTAGAAGTGTTTAATTGCATCTTCCATACCCCCACCACCATCACCCCCACCACTTTTCCATGTACCTCCAAACGCTGTGCCTCGGCTTCATTTCTACTCCAGCAGCCAACCTAGCAACATCAGGATGTCTCTCAACGTCAGTTGCGCAAGTTACGAGGAGGTGAGCATCAAGACTCAGCAGGAGCTAAACGACTTATACAAGGAGTTGCAGCTGATGGTGGCACGAGGCTACCGTATAAATGTGCAAGTTTACGCTTGCAATATACGGAACACCCGGCAGTCAAAGGAAGAGCCTGGACACTCCTCAACGGCTTCCTCACCAGCATCCATGAAGACCGAGCCAGACAACTTGGACTACTTCAGCTGACTAGCAGTTGTATTTCTTATCCTAACCATTGTAGAATATGTATATTTTTTCATTATATTAAAGAAGTAAAAGAGCAAAAACACCTATCTTGTTACTGACATATAAGCTCAGTAACAAGATAGGTTTTTTTAAAACACAATTTGGATGACCTTGAAACTTCCCCCTCCACTGCTTTGTTACCCCCACCACTTGACTATTGGTGTACATGGCACATCGCAATTGGAAACCTCATTCCATCTTCTACAGCCACATCGACAACATCAACAATGGCAAACCTACCAACAGATGAAAGATGTCCTCACGCATGTTGTGACTTCGTCCACGAGTTAGAGAAGAGGATGCAGGAGAGGGCGATAAGAAGAAAGCAGATCCACTCAGAAAATATCATGATAGTCAACGGCTATCTTTTATTGTTCGGCCTTATTATGGTTGTACTTTTCATACTGTATGGCATAGTCACATGTGTCGGCAAGGTTGCAGAAGAAAACGCTCGCCACCATCAATTGGAAAGTTTTAATGTTACTTTGTAGGTTTTCCTTTTTTTTTAAAACTCCGTTTGGATGACCTTGAAACTTCCCCCACTACTCCACCACGCCCCCCACCATGTTCCTGCATGAGCCTCACATCAAGCATCATTCCTTGTTCAGCAGGCAACCATGGATGACAACAACACCATCACCCAGGCAGACTCCACTACCGATGTTGGAACAAGTACGGGTTGGACACTGTCGATCGACAGTGTGCACTATCTAAAGACAATTTTCCAAAGGATGAAGGAGATACTCCGGGACAACCCTGGAATCATAATTCAAATGAATTTGGACTATGATTGGTCGAGAGTTACACTGCAGCAGGATGGAGACAACACTCAACAGTCACCAGAGTATACCCCAATGTCACCTATTTACCCCTATGAAGGATCTGATGTGGAGGTCAACGACGAGGCTGGTGGGGAGTGACCTTCTTTCTTTTTTTAAAACCCAATTTGGATGACCTTGACCTTTCCCCTCTACTCCTTCATTTTTTTTAAAACTCAATTTCAATGACCTTGAAATTTCCCCCTCTACTTTTCAATACTGTTACTACAGTCTGCGGCTCACCTCATTCCTTCCTTAGCTACCATGGCGAACGAGGCTACTTCTCAAGTTGAAGTTGACTCCACTACGGACGAAGCATTTCCCTTGTGGTGGACCGTTCATTTGCAAGATGTGACAGAACTAGAAATGTTACGCCAAAAATTGCAATATGTTTTTAACGAGAACCGTGACGTTGAATGTAGGATGGAATTGGATTTTGATGCGACCAGGATCAACTCAGAACCTTTAACTTCCAGCCAGCCTCATCCACACTTTACACATCTGTACACTCCTATAGCGCCGAAAGAAATAACCATTGCCGAAGCTGACTCATCCACACGTTTTATTCACCCAACATTTTGGGTGTTGATTATAGACAATGTGTACAAAGTGGAGGTGGTATGTAATAGGTTGAAGGAGTTGATGGTGGAAGATCCTGGCCTTCGCTTTAAAATAGAAATACACTTTATCTATGGAGCACCAGCAAGGGACTCAGACGACTCTGGTTCTTCATCTGAAACTACTACAGACGACGAGGACGACTAGCCATCTTTTTTAAAACTCCATTTGAATGACCTTGACCTTTCCCCCTTTACTCACCTTAGTTTATATAAGCTGCGCTCTCACTGACTACGGCATCATTTCATCGTGCGCCTTCGCCGCAGCAACATGGAGAGTCAACTTAACTACTGTTGCAAACAGAAGTGTTTTTCATGGTCCAATGACATTGATGTGGTGGATGGACTGGCTTGTAGAAAGTGTGAAGCTTTTGGACAATGCATGTGTCGGTGCAAATCTTGGGAGAAGCCAAAGCCTGAGTTGAAGACATTCCATGTGTACCAGATGAGAGGGCATAAGTACACTTGTTGCCCTGAACGTTGCATTGAATTTAATCTAAGACAGCTAACTGGCTGCAAAATGTGCAACAATCATTTTGCAGGTTTTTGCAAACATTATTTAGGGGCGTGTCAGTACAGATCAACTTGGCATACCGAAGCACTCACTATCAATGAAATCGCTATAGACTCACAAGAGTAGTCTTTCTACTATTTGACTTTTTTAAAACTCCGTTTGGATGACCTTGACCTTTCCCCCTCCACTCACCTTAGTTTATATAACCTCCATTCCCACTGACCACGGCATCACTTTATCTTGCTCCCTCGCCGAAGCAACATCAAGTATGGAAACTAAGCGTGTCTCATGTTGCGAGCATAAGTGTTTGGAGGAGCCAGGCGTCATCCATTGTGCAAAAAAGCTTTGGGAGGAAGAGACAGGGTCAACCTATTGCTGCAAGGACAAGTGTTTCTTACTACCAAGATGGCAAGTGGACGGGTTGGCCTGCCAGCAATGTGAATGCTTCGGATGTTGCAGGTGTAGATGCAAGAACCAGCAGCTGCCACCACCGGTACTACAGACTTTCAAAATTTACAAGTCCCAGTACTTTTACACTTGTTGTCCGCAGCGGTGTATTAAATTTCATTTTTCTAATCTTACCAATTGTCGGAAGTGCTACGGACAACCTAATGGGTGGTGCACCTGTTTTCTGGACTCCTGCCGCTACAGATCGGATTGGTTTACAGATCCGTTAGAAATTGATGAAGTCGCCCAGGAAGCACAAGAGTAGTCTTTCTACTCTTTAGCTTTTTAAAACTCCATTTGGATGACCTTGAGATTTCCCCCTCTACTTCCCCATATATCTAGGGTACACAGAGCCTGACATTCAGTCACTCGGTGGCTGTCGTGGGGTGCGCATCGGTGTCGGCGCTCTGTAGTTGTTACGTGTTCAAGGTCACGGTAATATGAAATTGCGGATGTTGTGCTTGTTCAATGGCCTCTGAGGACTAGTGGATGACGGTTTAAGCAAGGTCATGTCGCAAACTTGAGTTTGACTTGGCACTTTTGCCGTTTCTCATCGCAAATTCGCTCCAAGTCGTCAATGGTCACGTGGACTCTGACTGAAACTCGGAGCGTAGTGCGAGAAACGGCAAAAGTGCCAAAAAATTTTGAGTTTCGGCGTGACCTTGACCTTAACAGTGTCAGTGACGTCATTTTGATGATATAATGGATGATGACGTCATCAGCATGTCATTTCTGTGACGTCATGGGTGTGACGTCACGGAAATGACGTCATCGATGATGACGTCATCAATTACGTCATCGATGACGTCATTTTGATGACGTCATGGGTATGACGTCATCGATTGCGTCATCATCGATGACGTCATCGATTACGTCATCGATGACGTCATCGGGGTCATTGACCTTGGCGATGACGTCATCACATTCCTCAGAGGTCATTGAACTGAGCCAGCAACCGCAAAAACACACTACTAACTCGCAAATTTTAGTAAAAAATGTTAAAGTTTTTTAAATTTTTAAGATAAGCTTAAACACTCTAAAATACGCTGAAACATGTAAATCCGAAATCCCAGACTGAAATATTGAATAATAAAAAAGTTTGGTTTTGTATGGGCAATCTGGACTCTAACAAATTTACCAACACCCAGCGTAAAAATGACTATCTTTTAAGAAATCAATTTTTCAATTAATAGCTAGATCGCTTTAATACACTCTGAAACGCGAAAAGCCAAGACCTTAGGTTGAAATAACGAAAACTTAAATTTTACCTATAGTCACTCCTGACATAGATATATTCTATCAGTCAACTCGCAAATTTTAGTATAAAATGTTAAAAGTTTTTCAAAGTTTTAAGATAAGCTTAAACACTCTAAAATACGCTGAAACATGTAAATCCGAAATCCCAGACTGAAATATTGAATAATAAAAAAGTTTGGTTTTGTATGGGCAATCTGGACTCTAACAAATTTACCAACACCCAGCGTAAAATGACTATCTTTTAAGAAATCAATTTTACAATTAATAGCTAGATCGCTTGTATACACTCTGAAACGCGAAAAGCCAAGACCTTAGGTTGAAATAACGAAAACTTAAATTTTACCTATAGTCACTCCTGACAGAAATATTCTATCAGTCAACTCGCAAATTTTAGTAAAAAATGTTAAAGTTTTTCAAATTTTTAAGATAAGCTTAAACACTCTAAAACACGCTGAAACATGTAAATCCGAAATCCCAGACTGAAATATTGAATAATAAAAAAGTTTGGTTTTGTATGGACAATCGGGACTCTAACAAATTTACCAACACCCAGCGTAAAAATGACTATCTTTTAAGAAATCAATTTTTCAATTAATAGCTAGATCGCTTTAATACACTCTGAAACGCGAAAAGCCAAGACCTTAGGTTGAAATAACGAAAACTTAAATTTTACCTATAGTCACTCCTGACATAGAAATATTCTATCAGTCAACTCGCAAATTTTAGTATAAAATGTTAAAAGTTTTTCAAATTTTTAAGATAAGCTTAAACACTCTAAAATACGCTTAAACATGTAAATCCGAAATCCCAGACTGAAATATTGAATAATAAAAAAGTTTGGTTTTGTATGGGCAATCTGGACTCTAACAAATTTACCAACACCCAGCGTAAAAATGACTATCTTTTAAGAAATCAATTTTTCAATTAATAGCTAGATCGCTTTAATACACTCTGAAACGCTAAAAGCCAAGACCTTAGGTTGAAATAACGAAAACTTAAATTTTACCTATAGTCACTCCTGACAGAAATATTCTATCAGTCAACTCGCAAATTTTAGTAAAAAATGTTAAAGTTTTTCAAATTTTTAAGATAAGCTTAAACACTCTAAAACACGCTGAAACATGTAAATCCGAAATCCCAGACTGAAATATTGAATAATAAAAAAGTTTGGTTTTGTATGGGCAATCTGGACTCTAACAAATTTACCAACACCCAGCGTAAAAATGACTATCTTTTAAGAAATCAATTTTTCAATTAATAGCTAGATCGCTTTAATACACTCTGAAACGCTAAAAGCCAAGACCTTAGGTTGAAATAACGAAAACTTAAATTTTACCTATAGTCACTCCTGACAGAAATATTCTATCAGTCAACTCGCAAATTTTAGTAAAAAATGTTAAAGTTTTTCAAATTTTTAAGATAAGCTTAAACACTCTAAAACACGCTGAAACATGTAAATCCGAAATCCCAGACTGAAATATTGAATAATAAAAAAGTTTGGTTTTGTATGGACAATCGGGACTCTAACAAATTTACCAACACCCAGCGTAAAAATGACTATCTTTTAAGAAATCAATTTTACAATTAATAGCTAGATTGCTTTAATACACTCTGAAACGCGAAAAGCCAAGACCTTAGGTTGAAATAACGAAAACTTAAATTTTACCTATAGTCACTCCTGACATAAAAATATTCTATCAGTCAACTCGCAAATTTTAGTAAAAAATGTTAAAGTTTTTTAAATTTTTAAGATAAGCTTAAACACTCTAAAATACGCTGAAACATGTAAATCCGAAATCCCAGACTGAAATATTGAATAATAAAAAAGTTTGGTTTTGTATGGGCAATCTGGACTCTAACAAATTTACCAACACCCAGCGTAAAAATGACTATCTTTTAAGAAATCAATTTTTCAATTAATAGCTAGATCGCTTTAATACACTCTGAAACGCGAAAAGCCAAGACCTTAGGTTGAAATAACGAAAACTTAAATTTTACCTATAGTCACTCCTGACATAGAAATATTCTATCAGTCAACTCGCAAATTTTAGTATAAAATGTTAAAAGTTTTTCAAATTTTTAAGATAAGCTTAAACACTCTAAAATACGCTGAAACATGTAAATCCGAAATCCCAGACTGAAATATTGAATAATAAAAAAGTTTGGTTTTGTATGGGCAATCTGGACTCTAACAAATTTACCAACACCCAGCGTAAAATGACTATCTTTTAAGAAATCAATTTTACAATTAATAGCTAGATCGCTTGTATACACTCTGAAACGCGAAAAGCCAAGACCTTAGGTTGAAATAACGAAAACTTAAATTTTACCTATAGTCACTCCTGACAGAAATATTCTATCAGTCAACTCGCAAATTTTAGTAAAAAATGTTAAAGTTTTTCAAATTTTTAAGATAAGCTTAAACACTCTAAAACACGCTGAAACATGTAAATCCGAAATCCCAGACTGAAATATTGAATAATAAAAAAGTTTGGTTTTGTATAGACAATCGGAACAAATTTACCAACACCCAGCGTAAAAATGACTATCTTTTAAGAAATCAATTTTACAATTAATAGCTAGATCGCTTTAATACACTCTGAAACGCGAAAAGCCAAGACCTTAGGTTGAAATAACGAAAACTTAAATTTTACTTATAGTCACTCCTGACAGAAATATTCTATCAGTCAACTCGCAAATTTTAGTAAAAAATGTTAAAAGTTTTTCAAATTTTTAAGATAAGCTTAAACACTCTAAAATACGCTGAAACATGTAAATCCGAAGTCCCAGACTGAAATATTGAATAATAAAATAGTTTGGTTTTGTATGGACAATCGGGACTCTAACAAATTTACCAACACCCAGCGTAAAAATGACTATCTTTTAAGAAATCAATTTTACAATTAATAGCTAGATTGCTTTAATACACTCTGAAACGCGAAAAGCCAAGACCTTAGGTTGAAATAACGAAAACTTAAATTTTACCTATAGTCACTCCTGACAGAAATATTCTATCAGTCAACTCGCAAATTTTAGTAAAAAATGTTAAAGTTTTTTAAATTTTTAAGATAAGCTTAAACACTCTAAAATACGCTGAAACATGTAAATCCGAAATCCCAGACTGAAATATTGAATAATAAAAAAGTTTGGTTTTGTATGGGCAATCTGGACTCTAACAAATTTACCAACACCCAGCGTAAAAATGACTATCTTTTAAGAAATCAATTTTTCAATTAATAGCTAGATCGCTTTAATACACTCTGAAACGCGAAAAGCCAAGACCTTAGGTTGAAATAACGAAAACTTAAATTTTACCTATAGTCACTCCTGACATAGAAATATTCTATCAGTCAACTCGCAAATTTTAGTATAAAATGTTAAAAGTTTTTCAAATTTTTAAGATAAGCTTAAACACTCTAAAATACGCTGAAACATGTAAATCCGAAATCCCAGACTGAAATATTGAATAATAAAAAAGTTTGGTTTTGTATGGGCAATCTGGACTCTAACAAATTTACCAACACCCAGCGTAAAATGACTATCTTTTAAGAAATCAATTTTACAATTAATAGCTAGATCGCTTGTATACACTCTGAAACGCGAAAAGCCAAGACCTTAGGTTGAAATAACGAAAACTTAAATTTTACCTATAGTCACTCCTGACAGAAATATTCTATCAGTCAACTCGCAAATTTTAGTAAAAAATGTTAAAGTTTTTCAAATTTTTAAGATAAGCTTAAACACTCTAAAACACGCTGAAACATGTAAATCCGAAATCCCAGACTGAAATATTGAATAATAAAAAAGTTTGGTTTTGTATAGACAATCGGAACAAATTTACCAACACCCAGCGTAAAAATGACTATCTTTTAAGAAATCAATTTTACAATTAATAGCTAGATCGCTTTAATACACTCTGAAACGCGAAAAGCCAAGACCTTAGGTTGAAATAACGAAAACTTAAATTTTACTTATAGTCACTCCTGACAGAAATATTCTATCAGTCAACTCGCAAATTTTAGTAAAAAATGTTAAAAGTTTTTCAAATTTTTAAGATAAGCTTAAACACTCTAAAATACGCTGAAACATGTAAATCCGAAGTCCCAGACTGAAATATTGAATAATAAAATAGTTTGGTTTTGTATGGACAATCGGGACTCTAACAAATTTACCAACACCCAGCGTAAAAATGACTATCTTTTAAGAAATCAATTTTACAATTAATAGCTAGATTGCTTTAATACACTCTGAAACGCGAAAAGCCAAGACCTTAGGTTGAAATAACGAAAACTTAAATTTTACCTATAGTCACTCCTGACAGAAATATTCTATCAGTCAACTCGCAAATTTTAGTAAAAAATGTTAAAGTTTTTCAAATTTTTAAGATAAGCTTAAACACTCTAAAACACGCTGAAACATGTAAATCCGAAATCCCAGACTGAAATATTGAATAATAAAAAAGTTTGGTTTTGTATGGACAATCGGGACTCTAACAAATTTACCAACACCCAGCGTAAAAATGACTATCTTTTAAGAAATCAATTTTACAATTAATAGCTAGATTGCTTTAATACACTCTGAAACGCGAAAAGCCAAGACCTTAGGTTGAAATAACGAAAACTTAAATTTTACCTATAGTCACTCCTGACATAAAAATATTCTATCAGTCAACTCGCAAATTTTAGTAAAAAATGTTAAAGTTTTTTAAATTTTTAAGATAAGCTTAAACACTCTAAAATACGCTGAAACATGTAAATCCGAAATCCCAGACTGAAATATTGAATAATAAAAAAGTTTGGTTTTGTATGGGCAATCTGGACTCTAACAAATTTACCAACACCCAGCGTAAAAATGACTATCTTTTAAGAAATCAATTTTTCAATTAATAGCTAGATCGCTTTAATACACTCTGAAACGCGAAAAGCCAAGACCTTAGGTTGAAATAACGAAAACTTAAATTTTACCTATAGTCACTCCTGACATAGATATATTCTATCAGTCAACTCGCAAATTTTAGTATAAAATGTTAAAAGTTTTTCAAAGTTTTAAGATAAGCTTAAACACTCTAAAATACGCTGAAACATGTAAATCCGAAATCCCAGACTGAAATATTGAATAATAAAAAAGTTTGGTTTTGTATGGGCAATCTGGACTCTAACAAATTTACCAACACCCAGCGTAAAATGACTATCTTTTAAGAAATCAATTTTACAATTAATAGCTAGATCGCTTGTATACACTCTGAAACGCGAAAAGCCAAGACCTTAGGTTGAAATAACGAAAACTTAAATTTTACCTATAGTCACTCCTGACAGAAATATTCTATCAGTCAACTCGCAAATTTTAGTAAAAAATGTTAAAGTTTTTCAAATTTTTAAGATAAGCTTAAACACTCTAAAACACGCTGAAACATGTAAATCCGAAATCCCAGACTGAAATATTGAATAATAAAAAAGTTTGGTTTTGTATGGACAATCGGAACAAATTTACCAACACCCAGCGTAAAAATGACTATCTTTTAAGAAATCAATTTTACAATTAATAGCTAGATCGCTTTAATACACTCTGAAACGCGAAAAGCCAAGACCTTAGGTTGACATAACGAAAACTTAAATTTTACTTATAGTCACTCCTGACAGAAATATTCTATCAGTCAACTCGCAAATTTTAGTAAAAAATGTTAAAAGTTTTTCAAATTTTTAAGATAAGCTTAAACACTCTAAAATACGCTGAAACATGTAAATCCGAAGTCCCAGACTGAAATATTGAATAATAAAAAAGTTTGGTTTTGTATGGACAATCGGGACTCTAACAAATTTACCAACACCCAGCGTAAAAATGACTATCTTTTAAGAAATCAATTTTACAATTAATAGCTAGATTGCTTTAATACACTCTGAAACGCAAAAAGCCAAGACCTTAGGTTGAAATAACGAAAACTTAAATTTTACCTATAGTCACTCCTGACAGAAATATTCTATCAGTCAACTCGCAAATTTTAGTATAAAAATGTTAAAGTTTTTCAAATTTTTAAGATAAGCTTAAACACTCTAAAATACGCTGAAACATGTAAATCCGAAATCCCAGACTGAAATATTGAATAATAAAAAAGTTTGGTTTTGTATGGGCAATCGGGACTCTAACAAATTTACCAACACCCAGCGTAAAAATGACTATCTTTTAAGAAATCAATTTTTCAATTAATAGCTAGATCGCTTTAATACACTCTGAAACGCGAAAAGCCAAGACCTTAGGTTGAAATAATGAAAAACTAAATTTTACATATAGTCACAATTGTTAAAGTCCCCAAGGTCATCGCAATTCCCCCCACCACTTTCCTTATACCTAGGGCACTCGGAGCCGTACGATCAGTCGCTCTGCGACTGTCGTGGGGTGCACACTGGTGTCGGCACTCTGCTCTACGGTTTTAAGTTAAAGTTTAGGATTTATCATGTACAACAATAAAAACTTAGCAAATTATAACATTTTAGCCAGTTCAATTTACCACACTTACACTTATTTGGCAAAAACATAAAACTGTTGTACCATGAGTAAATTTTTCTAAGTGTTGGTTCAAACCTGGGGGTACTTCTGTTGAGATGAAAACTTTAACTCTAATCGTACGAAGAGTAAATATTTCTAAGTGTTTGCTCAAACCTTTAGGTAGCTCAACGCGCGGGGACGGGCTGCGAGCCGGCTGTGGCCGGGCCGCCTTATATCCCCACCGGGGTGGTCACGCCCAGGATATCAGGGGTGTGGGAGGGGGTGGGGTGGGGGTGGGGGTGGGGGTGGGGGTGAGGGGGGGGGTCACTTCTCGTCCGGAGCAAAAAACTTTTTGGTCAAGGTCAAAAATTTTTTCGAAAAAAAAGTTCGGGGGGGGGGGGTTACTTCTCGTCCGGAACAAAAAACTTTTTGGTCAAGGTCAAAAATTTTTTCGAAAAAAATTTCGGGGGGGGGGTCACTTCTCGTCCGGAGCAAAAAACTTTTTGGTCAAGGTCAAAAAATTTTTTCGAAAAAAAAAGTTCGGGGAGGGGGGGGGGTTTCAAGTGGGTCAAGGTCACCCACAACACTTCTACTCTAAGTGTTGGCTATACCCCCACCACAACTGAGTCCCTAGGCTGCACAACACCGCTCGGCCAGTATGTCTCCGGCTTCCATGCGGTGCGTCTCGCTGTTCTCCAACTCTCTATATGTAAGTATTTTTACAAGTTTTGAATCTAGGTCACTTCACTTTAACTCTGGGACAATATCGACTTGTGGTATTTCAGTGTTTTCACTCAAGGTCACCACACTTTAACTCTGCTGTTCTCCAACTCTCTATATGTAAGTATTTTTACAAGTTTTGAATCTAGGTCACTTCACTTTAACTCTGGGACAATATCGACTTGTGGTATTTCAGTGTTTTCACTCAAGGTCATCACACTTTAACTCTGAGACTGCATCAACTTGTATTATTTATGTGTTTTGACTCAAGGTTACCACACTTAAACTTTGGGGTGGTATCAACTTGTAGTATTCCTATGTTTTGACTCGAGGTCATCACACTTTAACTCTGGGGCAATATCGATTTGTAGTACTTCAGTATTTTAACTCAAGGTCACCAAACTTTAACTCTGAGACTGCAGCAACTTGTATTATTTCTGTGTTTTGACTCAAGGTCATCACACTTTAACTCTGGGATGATTTTGACTTATAGTATTTCAGTGTTTTGACTCAAGGTCGTCACACTTTAACTCTGGGGCGGGATCGACTTGTAGTATTTCTGTGTTTTGACTCAAGGTCACCACACTTTAACTCTGGGACGGGATCGACTTGTAGTATTTCTGTGTTTTCACTCAAGGTCATCACACTTTAACTCTGGGATGATTTCAACTTATAGTATTTCAGTGTTTTGACTCATTGTCACCACACTTTAACTCTGGGACGGTATCAACTTGTAGTATTTCTATGTTTTTACTCAAGGTCATCACACTTTAGCATGTAACTTTAAGGTAGCACCGAAACGGTGCTACCCGGCTTGACATTTTCAAGTTTCCCAAGGTCATCACAATTTCCTCCACCACTTCCCATATACCTAGAGTGCGCGGGGCCGGACAGTCAGTCGCTCGGTGTCTGTCGTAGGGTGCGCATCGCGGTTACAGTAATGATGAAACGCGGGAGTTGTATCGGTTCAAGGTCACTCGAGCGGTGTCACATGACGGTTTAGGCAGAGTCACGTTGCAAACTTTGAGTTTCCTCGGCACTTTTGCTGTTTCTCGTCTAATTTCGCTCCAAGTTGTCAAGGTCATTGAAACCTGACTAAAACTCGAAGCGTAGTGCGAGAAACAGCAAAAGTGCCTAAAAATTTTAGGTTTCAGCGTGACCTTGACCTTTGTGACATCGATGACGTCATCTTGGTGACGTAAGGGGTGATGACGTCATCGCCACGTCATTTCTGCAACGTCATGGGTGTGACGTCACAGAATGACGTAATTGGTGATGACGTCATCGATTGCGTCATCGATGACGTCATCGATGACGTCATCGGTGGGGTCATTGACCTCGATGACGTCATCGCTCAGGTGACCTTGAACTGAGCCAGCTCCCGCGTTTCTCCACTACTAATTATCTTGTTGAAAAATCCGGAATTGTGAGTTTTAAATTGTGAATCAGATAGAAAGGCTTTTTGTAAATTCCCATACAATGTAAATTTGTCAGCGGAATAAAATTTATTATTATTTTATAAACTTACTAATCAATATATATACATTTTCTTTAGACACTAATGAGAGAGCTATTAACACGGCTCAGCTCTTGGATTGTTCTTTAGAAATTCTAAAGAAGATTGTACAGAAAAGGAATTATCACATACGGGACACTGATGATGTCGCACATTAACATGTATTTCTACAACTGCCTTTATGAGTAACCGATTTCGTTGCACAATAATGTAATAGCCGTTATCATCAGGTCACATCATGAGGTCACTCAACAGTGTAGCTCAACAAGACAGTCTTCAAAGTAAATTTTCGTAAGAAGGATTTATCATACATTGGACACAGATTAGGTGGCCCACCAGTATGGGTCAAAAAGTTAGTATAAAAATTAAATTTTCGAGAGAAGGATTTATCACAATTTAGACACAGATAAGGTCGCTCACAAGTATGGGTCAACAAATGAGTCTTCAAATTACATGTTACAAATAGAAGGATTTAACACATACTGGACACTGATGAGGTCGCTCACCAGTATGGGTAAAAACATGGTCCTTCAAAGTAGATTTTTAGAGAATAGGATTTATCACAATTTGAACACTTATGAGGTCGCTCATTTCATTTCATTTCATTTATTTAATGTCACATTACATTTGATTTTACAGAAAAAATCCTGCTCAAACAGGTGACTAGTCAGCTGTTGATTTGACTTAAATCTAAAATCTAAATCTAAACAATATATAGATTTAAAAAAAAAATGGTCCGTTGTTGTATCAATTTAGAGACTAAAATCGTCATTTAAAAACTCTTCAACGGAATAATAGGCTCTTTGTATCAGGAAATTCTTGAGCAATTTGAAAAATGATCTCTGTTTCATGCTTTTCCAATCATTAGGAATTTGGTTAAAAACTTTCATTTCCATATAAAAGGTATTTTTTTCTATTTATTTAGTCTTGTGCAAAGGATATTGAAGGAGATGATTTTTGTTCCTAGTGTTGTTTTTATGGTCAAAGTTATTTTTCAAATATTTTTCTTTGTTAATAAAAACTTGCTGAAACAGAGTGTATATATATACAATGAAGGAACAGTTAAAATTTGAAGCTTTTTGAATATTTGCTTGTAGGACTTTCTAGACGGAGTCATAGTCATTTTTCTCAATAAATTTTTTTGTATTTTTAGCACTTTTTGTATGGAGGATGCTCCTCCCCAAACTGAAATCCCGTAACTAATAAAAGAGTGAAAGTAACCATAATATAGAATTAATTTAGTCTCCATGCTTATTACATGTGTCAAGCAACTCATGTTAAAGCAGAGTTTATTTTTTTTGACAAAATGTTGTTATGTTCAGACCATGTAACATGTTCATCAATAGATACCCTAAAATGTTTGCTTGGTTATATCGATTGATTATTTTGTTTTTAAAACACAGTTCCAAAGGTTCAATTGGTGATTTTTTTTTATCGATAATGGATTAAACTAGTTTTAGACTCATTTAGGACCATTCCACTTACCCTAAACCACCTGTCTAGTTCTCCCACAACTTCGATAATTTTACTTTTTAGATTTTCCAAAGGTTTTTCCAAAATTATGGCCGTGGTATCGTCTGCATATAATATTGATTGAGTTTGAATGTTTAGTGGCAAATCATTAGGTACAAAATGAAAAGAGTCAGTCCTACAATTGACCCTTGTGGTACTCCTGATTTAATTACTTCAAAATTTGATCTATATTTAATACCATTTTTAATAATTTGAGGTTTTTGTTTTCTACTGCAGAGGTACGATTTAAACCATTCAAGTTCATTTTGGACTATTCCATACCTCTCAAGCTTCTGCACCATAATGTTGTGATCCATGCAATCAAAAGCTTTGGACAGATCACAACTGATTGAAACTGCACTTTTAGATCTGTCTAAAGTCAGATAAATTTCTTTTAAAAGCTACAGCTGAACTGGTTGAATACCCTTTTCGAAAACCATGTTGACTGTCAGATAGTAAACAATTTTTGTCTAAATAGATTTTAGTTGTTTATTTACAACCATTTCAAAAACTTTTGAAAAACTAGGTAATACTGAGATAGGACGATAATTTTCAATTTTATTTTTTGCACCTTTTTTAATATTGGCTTAATAATTGAAAATTTTAGTTTATTTGGAAACCTACCCGTTGTTAGGGATTGATTTATTAATTTACATAACGGAGAAGCTATGACATCAACACAGTCTTTCACAATAAATGTTGGAATCTCATCCCAGCCAGCTGAGCATTTATTCTTTAAAGATCTAATAACTGTTTTTATTTCAGTGAGGCTAACATAATTAAATTTAAAAGGATTTATTGGGGAAGAAATTGATTTTTTTAGTAGCTCTGCTATCACCTCTGGAGATGATTTAGTGTT
This sequence comes from Neoaliturus tenellus, assembly GCA_030545055.2. Taxonomy (NCBI): domain Eukaryota; kingdom Metazoa; phylum Arthropoda; class Insecta; order Hemiptera; family Cicadellidae; genus Neoaliturus; species Neoaliturus tenellus. The sequence goes on from CM061537.1 coordinate 46,247,275, forward strand.
TAGTTCTTTTGTAATATTTACAAAAAAATCATTAAAATAGGAAGCTATTTTTATGGGGCATTGAACTAAATTGTTATCTTGCATGATCTCAACAACATCATTATTGTGCTTATTCTCTTTACCTAATTCATTTTTTATGACTTGCCATGCAGCCTTACTCTTGCATTCTGCATTTCTAATACATTTATTTGTCATTATCTCTTTGTTTTGCTTCTTTTATTACCTTTTTAAATATTTTATTGTATATCTAATAATTTTTTTATTTCAATATTATTGGAGTCCTGGTCTAATTTGTGCAGACACCTCTTTTTTCACTTGAGATTTTAATCCCTTGCGTTACCCTATTTAATTTACTAATACGGTTTTTTGTGAACCTGTTTATATGGAAATGATGTATGAAAATAATGTAAAAACTGCTCAAGAAACTTGTCATAATTTTGGTCGACAGTTAAATTGTTTTGAAATTCCCAGGTTGCATTTTAAATCAGATTTATAAAACTTTTTCGAGCCGTCATACTAAAAGTTCTTTTAAACTGGCTCTTTTGTAAAGAGGGATAAGAATTTTTTTGGTAAACACTGATAAAAAGAGCACTATATGGTCTGAGATTCCAAACTCTTTTACCATTTTCATGGGTTTAAAGTTTAACTTATTTATAAGTACATTATCGATAAATGAATTACTGGCTCTTCTAGTAACTTCTTTAAAATTTATTTCAAAACCATGCCTATCTAGTATAGCAATAAAATCTTTAACATGTTTTTCGTTATATTTCAGGACGTTTACATTACAATCAGTAGCTATATAAATATTTCCCTTATATTTTTCAATTTTTGATAAAAAATTTTCAAGTTTATTAAAAAAACGGTTTTAATGTACAAGAGTAATGAACCCTGTATAAAGATACAATAAGTGTAGGTCTGGTAAGGTTAGTTATTTCAATAACGGAACATTTAAATACAAAATCTTCATTTAAAAACTTTAAATCGTCTCTAATTTTAAAAGCGAAAATTTTATCTTGTTTTAAAAGAATAACTGAGCCTCCACTGGAGGAATCAGTTTGTCTAGTAAAAGAGTCAGCGACATAAAATTTGTTCAAACTATTTAAAATAGTGATAATTTGACTTTTTTACTTGTGCTCATTAAAACATATAAAGGAGATATTATCTATATCCTCTAGAATTATGTTCAACTCATTTAACTTTTCTTTTACACCTTGAATATTAATATGTAGTAAAAAATCTCCATCAGAGCTGGTAATAAAAGAAAAATATTTTTTTATTTACTACATTCCCTGATGAATTTTCTAAACTATACAAACTTAAACTACTATTTACAAATGAAGAGAGGTGGGTATTTGCACTAAAAAAAGTGCTCATCAGAAAAAGCGCATTTTCAAAACGTAGGATTTATCACATACTGGGGACAGGCGAGGCTGCTCACCAGTAGGGGTCAACAAGTGAGTCTTCAAAGTATATTTTCGAGAGCAGGATTTATGACACTTTAGACACTGATGAGGTGGCCCATCAGTATGGGTAAACACGTGGTTCTTCAAAGTAGATTTTTGAGAAAAGAATTTATTACACTTTGGACACTTATGAAGTCACTCACCAGTATGGGTCAAAAAGTGAGTATTCAAAGTAGATTTTTTAGAGAAGGATTTATCACATTTTGGACACTGATGAGGTCGCTCACCAGTATAGGTTAAATTATGGTTCTTCAAGTTAGATTTAGAAGAAAAAGTTTTATTACACTTTTGACACTTATAAGGTCGCTCACCAGTATGGGTCAAAACATGTTCCTTCAAAGTAGATTTTAGAGTGAAAGATTTATTACATACTGGGCACTGATGAGGCCGCTCACCAGTATGGGTCAAAACATGGTTTTTCAAAGTAGATTTTAAAGAAAAAGATTTTTCACACTTTGGACACTGATAAGGCCGCTCACCAGTATGGGTCAAAAAGTGAGTATTCAAATTAGATTTTCGAGAGAAGGATTTATCACATTTTAGACACTTATGAGGTCGCTCACCAGTATGGGTACAAAAGTGAGTATTCAAATGAGATTTCCAACAGAAGGATTTATCACATGCTGGACACTGATGAGGTCGCTCACCAGTATGGGTCAAAACATGGTCCTTCAAAGTAGATTTTTTAGAAAAGGATTTGTCACACTTTGGACATTTATGATGTCGCTCACCAGTATGGGTCAAAACATGTGCCTTCAAACCAGACTTTGTAGTGAAAGATTTATTACAAACCGGACACTGTTGAGGTCTCTCACCAGTATGGGTCAAAACATGGTTCTTCAAAGTAGATTTTAGAGAAAAGGATCCATCACATTTTGGACAATTATAAGGTCGTTCACCAGTATGGGTCAAAACGTGTGTCTTCAAATAAGATATTGTAGTGAAAGATTTTTTACATATTGGGCACTGATGAGGTCGCTCACCAGTATGCGTCAACAAATGAGTCTTCAAATCAGATTTCCAAGAGAAGGATTTATCACATGCTGGACACTGATGAGGTCGCTCACCAGTATGGGTCAACACATGGTTCTTCAAAGTAGAATTTTGAGAAAAGAGTTTATCACACTGTGGACACTGATGAAGTCGCTCACCAGTATGGGTCAACACATGGTTCTTCAAAGTAGATTTTTGAGAAAAGAATTTATCACACATTGGACACTTATAAGGTCGCTCACCAGTATGGGTCAAAATATGTGCCTTCAAACCAGATTTTGCAGTGAAAGATTTATTACAAACTGGGCACTTATGAGGTCGCTCACCAGTATGGGTCAACAAATGAGTCTTCAAAGTAGATTTTTGAGAGAAGGATTTATCACATGCTGGACACTGATGAGGTCGCTCACCAGTGTGGGTTAAAACGTGTTTCTTCAAGTTGGATTTTAAATAAAAAGATTTATCACACTTTGGACACTGATGAGGTTGCTCACCAGTATGGGTTAAAACATGGTTCTTCAAGGTAGATTTGAAAGAAAAACATTTATCACACTTTTGACACTTATAAGGTCGCTCACCAGTATGGGTCAACACATGATTCTTCAAAGAAGAATTTTGAGAAAAGAGTTTATCACACTGTGGACACTGATGAAGTCGCTCACCAGTATGGGTCAACACATGGTTCTTCAAAGTAGATTTTTGAGAAAAGAATTTATCACACATTGGACACTTATGAGGTCGCTCACCAGTATGGGTCAAATTATGTGCCTTCAAACCAGATTTTGCAGTGAAAGATTTATTACAAACTGGGCACTTATGAGGTCGCTCACCAGTATGGGTCAACAAATGAGTCTTCAAAGTAGATTTTTGAGAGAAGGATTTATCACATGCTGGACACTGATGAGGTCGCTCACCAGTGTGGGTTAAAACATGTTTCTTCAAGTTGGATTTTAAATAAAAAGATTTATCACACTTTGGACACTGATGAGGTTGCTCACCAGTATGGGTTAAAACATGGTTCTTCAAGGTAGATTTGAAAGAAAAACATTTATCACACTTTTGACACTTATAAGGTCGCTCACCAGTATGGGTCACAACATGTGCCTTCAAATAATCTTTTGTAGTGAAAGATTTATTACATACTGGGCACTGATGAGGTCGCTTACCAGTATGTTTCAACAAATGAGTATTCAAATGAGATTTCCGAGAGAAGGATTTATCACATGCTGGACACTGATGAGGTCGCTCACTAGTATAGGTCAAAACATGGTCCTTCAAAGTAGATTTTAGAGAATAGGATTTATCACACTTAGGTTGCTTATCAGTGTGGGTTACCAAGTGCATTTTCAAATTATGTTTTGCAACATAGGATTTATCACATACTGGACAACAATGAGGCTGCTCACCAGTATGGGTCAACAAATGAGTCTTCGAATTACATTTTAAGGAGAGTTAGTCATCACATGCCGGACACTGATGATGTCGCTCACCTGTGTGGGTCAACACGTGATTCTGCAAATGTTTTTTTGAGTGGAGGATTTATCACACTTTGGACATTGAATAGGTCTCTTGCTAGTATGGGTCAACACGATTCTGTAAATGACTTGATTGAGTGAAGAATTTATCTATTTTTTAAACCTAATACGTCTATTATCGATCAATGCATGATTCTTCATACATAGATTTTTCAGTGAAAGATTTTTACATACTTGACACTGATATATGAGATTGCTCACAATTATAGGTTATAAATCAAAATTATAGGTTTTCAAATCACTTTTTAAGAGAAGGATTTATCACATATTAAACACTTATGAGGTCGTTCATTTGTATAGGGCAACAAGTGAGTCTTCAAATTACATTTTAGAGAGAAGGATTACCGGTATCACTCTTTGTACACTGATGAGGTCGGCTACCAGTATTTGTGAACAAATTATTCTTTTAGGTACACTTTTGAGAGATGGTCTTATTACATTCTGTATGCTAATGAGGTTGCTTACTAGTACAAAGTACAGGTCAACATATAATGTTACTCTGGTAAGTTCTCATAAGATACGGATTTATCACGTTTAAGCCAGATGAAGTGTTAATATTATATCACTATGAGTTCACATGTGATGGTTTAGTGTTGCTGTAATTGCTCATATATGCTGATTGAATTTGTTCATTTTCATTTCTTACTGTTTCTCTTCTATGTTATCTGGTTTCTTCACTTGTCTTCCTTTTTAACTGAGAATTTCTATTTCTGCTTGTAAAATTGATTCTCTAATACGTTGATGGTGTAAGCATTCATCTAAAAAATTCAATCTGTAAAAAATCACAGCAATGGTCAATGAATTTAATGGTTGAAAAACATGAATTTAAATCAATTAATATATGAGTATAGATTATTACTCTTAATTACCATAACAAAAACTTTTCATGACATATAAGAATTCTTTAACCCTAAAACCTGGAAACAGCCTAGCCAATCCATAGGAAGTAAATTATTACTTTGACATCATACTATTGTTATCGTCAAAGTCGCATAATTATCATATTTACTCAGTTATTGAATGTTACCCTTATCAAGTGCCTTCTGACTAAAATTGTCAAACAGAAAGGAACATTATAAAAACGAAGATGCTACTTATAAATATGATTTTCGAAACAATTAAAACCTCAGCATGATCAATAAAGTACAAAATCTATCCCCAGTTGACCTCTTTATTTTTTCAAGATCTGCAGTTGAAAAATTATTTATGAAACTTCTTAAGCCATAGAGATTTACTTTCAGAACATTTTAAGAGTTTTTTTTAATCAGTTGAATTTTATTATTTTCTTGATTTTTAATTGCATGAAATTTTCCTTACAGTATTGAAATAAAAGGTCAATTTTTAAACAATGTTTTCTACAGGGTGTCTCTGAACTCTGTACCAACCTTTTTACAGGTATTATTCCTAGACCAAAGACAAGCCCAAATATCATATTTAAAATTTCCAAAACTCCATAGTTACTTGTAAAGCCGCCATTTTATATTTTTTGAAGATTCTATATATTAATAGGCAAGCATGTTTCTTTTCCTCCTTTTTTCTCAGCTCCTGTGCATCATAGGAGAATCCCATTCTAATTCACATCGGACTATAGGGCTAGGCCCCCAGGTTTTCATAGTTCCCATGTTAATCTTATGGAGAAAGGATAATTAATGGAATTATTAGACAGCTGTTGTAAAAACAACTGATAGACAAACAGGAAGAACATATGTTTCAGCTATAAAATGTTTTTAAACTTCTTGGGTCCAATCAACTGAAATTTTGGTCGAATTTCGATCAGGAGGCGATTTCTAGTAATTATTAATTTAAGAACGGCTTGACGTTATAATTTGAAAGTCGATACACAGATTTTTAAAGTAAAGACCCAGCTGGAAAAAATAATCAACTTTTAATCATTCATATTTTTAAAATGGCGGCTGTTTAAAATCTTTAACCTTAAATTGCATAAAAACTACACAAGGTAGCACACTTTATGATCATATGTGTTTTTTGAAAAATTTAATTTAAAAGTCAACGGTGTAAAAATTATGACAATCGGTTCATAAATAAGGGAATAAGGTTGCCACTTATCGCGCAGCAACCATGGCGGCAACCAGCTCATATGCGTGACTATTTGTATTAAAATCGTTCTATCTCGCTTATTTATGAACTGATTTTCATAATTTTTACACGGTTGGATTTTAAATTAAAATTTCCACAAAACACATAAGAACATAACGTTTGCTACCTTAAGTATTTTTTAAGCAATTTAAGGTTAAATATTTTAAACAGCCGCCATTTTGAAAATATGGTTGATAAAAAATTGATTTTTTTTTCCAGCTGGGCCTTTACTTAAAAAAGATGTGTAACAACTTTCAAATTATTACATCAATATGTTCTTAAATTAATAATTATTTTTAAAAAAATACAAAATGGCAGCTGTACGGGTAACTATGGAGTTTTGGAAATTTTAAATATGATACTTTGGCTTGTCTTTGGTCCAGGAATAATACCTGAAAAGTTCGGTAGAGAATTCAGAGACACCCTGTATAAACAACACTATCTGCATTTACAAAATTAACATGCACAGATACATTATTTGAAACATATTTAACACGTTCGCGGCGGCATGGGAGAGATCGCTCCCACGCGTAACCCTAATATCATCCTGATGGGTGCGATCGCTCCCAAGCTGCACTGCTTTACAATATGATTTATTTTTAAGCCAGGATCTGAGCTAGAAATCTGAAGCTTTGCACAGCACCGCTCAATAGTACAATGTATTTCTGGACCACGTGGGTTTTTACTGGGCAGTGCTACTGCTACGGTGGGATTTACAATTTTTACATTCAGGATAGGATGGTGATGAGGTTCGAGCAAAAACCTCGCCGCCGCGAACGTGTTAAAGGTACTGTACTTATAAATAAAACCATCAAGAAAATAAGAAAACATACATTTGACGTAAAACATGGACAATGGAACCATTGATTTTGTATACCATACAAATTTATTTGATTGATTTTGTACAGTTCATAAACAATGAGAGAACTTAAAGTAGTATAATCACATCTTGCAGTCAACATTGTGCTCACACTTTACATAATAACCTTAGTTAAAAATAATTTACTGGAATAATTTGACTCTCTAAGCCTTCTTCACTCAACGGTCACAGTCACTTGCGGTAGTAATTAAGATTGGAATGCGGTCTACTATAGTTTGGATTAAAAATTATTTTACAGACCGAAACCAACAAGTTGAGGTAACTCATTACCAAAACTATATCGAAACAAAAGTTAAATCAGCAATAAAACTTACTCAACAAGGAATCCCGCAAGGCTCATTCCTCGGACCTCTTTACTTCATTATTTACATTAAAAGCTTCCCAGACTACATGCCGACAGAAAAAACATGTATAATGTTCGCTGATGATACAACCATTCTCTATCCAGTAACTACAACACCCAACATTGAAACAGAAGAAACACTACAATTGGCTTTAGAAATATGTTCTTCACTAAACCTCAAGATAAACAAAACCAAAACAGTCAATATCAATTTCTCAATAAAAAATCAAGCCAATCTTCAGACTACAAGGCCAACATCAATTACACTAGTATCAGAAACAAAATTTCTAGGGATCATCTTGGATGAAAATTTGTCATGGCAAAAACACATTGAAGCTCTGGAAAATAAATTATCTTCAAATAAATTATATTATTATAAGGAGAATACGTTCCATAACTGACAAGAAAACTGCAAAAATAGCTTACTTTGCTCTATTCGAAAGCCATTTACGATTTGGTATCATCTCATGGGGCTCTGCTGCAGACTACCTCATACAGAAACTTCTCACAATCCAGAAGAGGGCCATAAGATCAATAGAACAAATTCAATATACTGAACACTGCAAACCTTTTTTCATATCCAACGAGATCCTTACTCTACCATCCCTCTACATCCTGGAATCAATCAAATTTTTAAAACTTAACCCCCCAAAAATAAGAAACGATTGCCACAAACTTAACCTTAGAAATTCTAAACTTAACTATAATATTCAGCAGCACAGATTAACTAAAACCAGTAAAAATCCTCAAATAATGGGATCAAAACTTTTTAACATGTTGCCTGAGAACTTAAAATTAATTGACAATAACAGAACTTTTTTCAATAAATTAAAACAATACTTACTAAATAAACCATACTACAACTTAAATGAATTTCTTGAAGACCATAGCATCTATAATAGATTAAACCCTTAAACTGCTCACAACCTATACTAACACACACACACACATATACACAAACAAAAGAAGAATGACGATTCCCTGGTCTCAACGACTACGGCGAAGAGGACCTAGGTAAAAGGTAAAAGGTTTGGTACATCTCAATTTGGATAGGTGAGCTAAATCCCATGAGAGAAACAGTGGTATCTTTGTGACTACCGTGGTAGGGGACAAGGTGTAAATCACGTGTAAAGCCTTTAAAAGATATTGGTTATTGATGAGTAAACCCCAACCAATTATTACATGTCTACCACAAAAGGCCGAATACAATTGTCGAATCAAAATAAATAGTTTGCAGTACCGGTACGCTTATTCTTCTAGATTCCTTGTATCAAAATAAAGATTCCTTGACATGTGTTTTACAATTAATAAATGTGGTCTCGTGACATATCATTGCAAAGCATAGCTCATTTCAAATAAGTATATTGAATCAGGAATCATTTTTGACAAACAATACAAGAATTATGGGGTATTCCGTTAGGGTTGATTTTTCTTGAAAAAATGGCCGCCATTTTGAAACGGATAAGGACAAATTCATTCTGTTTTCACCAAAATGCTCCTTTCACTAATACTTTTAAAGTTATGTAAAAAAATCTGCATGCTTACTTAAGAAAATTTTGAGATTTGAATCCTTTACCTCCAGTATTGGAACACCCTGTATACTGGCATTGATGAAAATATTTTTATTAGAAAGCCCATATGCGATTTAAGGGTAAAAACTTTATTTTATGATTTTAACTCAAACCGTTCTCCTGCTATAAATAGTGCACGGGTGGTCTGAATCACCCTGTATATACAGGGAGTTTCCAAATAACCTGGAAATATTTTGTGCATTTTGTTCCTTAGGTTGAGACAATACAAAATATCATATAAACATATGTCCTAAAATGCTCTGTTAAGCCTCTAGCCATAGCCGCCATTTTGTTTTTCACACATAATAATTTTTATTTCCGTGACAGATAGTTGTGTTAAGTTCATATTTGGAATGAATATTTATATGGTATCAATGTCCATTTTCAGGAAAAAAAATATTTTTGTCTAATGTGTATTTTCAAAAAGGCGGGCATTTAAAATATTTAAACTCAAATATCTCAAAAACAGTAAATTTTATTAAAAGTTTACAAAACACAAAAAAATTTACAAATAAAATTATCTAACTATTGATACCAAGTTTGTAAGGATCGGACATACACTAACGGAGTTGCTGTGATTTTTCTACTAAAATAACCTAAATTTGCATGAATTATAAAGGAAAATCAATGTTTTTCTACAGAAAAATCACAATAACTCCGTTGTTTGTTGTCTGATCCTTACAATCTTGGTATTATTAGTTAGATAATTTAATTTGTCAACTGTTTTGTCTCTTGCAAAATTTTTATAAAATTTACCGGTTTTGAGATATTTGAGTTTAAACATTTTAAATTCCCGCCATTTTGAAAATACACATTGGACAAAAATATTTATTTCCTGAAAAAGGATATTGTGTCATATAGATTAATACCACATATGAATTTAATACAACCAACCGTCACGGAAATAAAAATTATTATGTGTGAAAAACAAAATAGCGGCTAGCGGCTTAGCGAAGCGTTGTAGGACATACTGTATGTTTATAATATGATGTTTTTTAGTTGTCTTGACCTAAGGAACAAATACACAAAATATTTCGGAAACACCCTGTACAGTATATATATTTACGTTACTGCAATTTACATTTCATTTAGGCCTACTAGTTGTCACATTTAGTCGTATTGATAAGCAAGCCCAAAATGAAGCCCCAAAATAGTAGCATAAAGTTTCAAATTTCTGCCAACCAATGACAATCTGGACGTAGAGAACGTTGTGGAAACAAAAGTTGACATAAAGAAAAAAAATAATAATACTAATAATAAAACGCTAGGACAGCTTACTCATTCTCAATATGGAGGAAATACCGTACCATATGTGTGTTTAAATTATTATTGTACTTTAAAGGGGGTTTTAATTTACAGGGGTTACACTTTATACAATTTCATTTTAAATGTGTTTAAGAAAAAACTAGTATTATAGTTGATAAAAAACACCAGTTTTCCAAATTCTTTTATTTTACACTAAGTCATGGGAGCTGAATGCAAATTTTAACATGACTCCATTACATTTTTGGCATGCGGGGGCTCAGCCACCCAAGAAAAATGTTTTGAGGGGGCTCGAGCCCCTTGGGCCTTATCTATTCGGCACCCATGAATGGTGGGACAAGCACAACGGGTGAGCTTGGGAGCCCCAAACAATTAGTATGCATACACAGTGGCAAAGTGGTAAGGAGAAATGAGGTAAATTGTTTAGTTGTGAGTATCTATATAGGCAAGCGTGTTTCATTTCCCCCTCTCAGCTCGTGGGCAACGTAGGAGAAATGAGGCTAATTTGTTTGTTTGAAAAAGTAAACACCTACTTTTACAATATAAAAGTAAATACCTACGTTTACTCTAAAAAATAAATTATTGTTATAACCATTGTTTGACACTGGTTTTTTTTTATGGGAAACAACGATAACCGATGACTGGACCTATCGGAAGGGGGGGCCCAAAAATAAGTTTGCAGAGGCCCGAAAAATCAGTTACGCCACTGAAACACGTTATCTGTAATGTTCAAGAAGTCCAGAATATTAGTCTTCAATTGCTGATTTTTATTTAAACTCTAAAAATATGTATTTTCAGGGGTGATAAGTGAACTTTTAAAACTTTTAATTGTAGATTGTGTGGAACTGTATGCACAAACACACTGTCTTGCAAAACGTCGGGGGAACAAACTTTATATTCCTGAGCTGCCATCCCGGTCGCATCGATGCTTGTACAGCCACATTGGCATCGGCTCTTGGCAGTGTGTGTGTGTGTGTGTGTGTGTGTGTGTGTGTGTGTGCGCGCGCGCACCCTCTGTTCAGCTGGTATAGGATTTTTATCGTTCTTCCTATTTTTAGCTTGCAATGGAAAATTTACTTGTGAAAAAGACTTTGCAAGGATGGATGTATTAAAGTTGATAGTTGATAGTGATCAGTAGGCCTACCATGAGTTAAACGTTATGAGACATTCCGACTACCTAAATCCTCAGAAATTAAATAAATTTAGAAATTTTGTTTTATCTTATTCTTTTTCTTGCAGAAATTAAACTCATCAGTATCACCAACAGTTTCTTTCGTTACATGCAAATTACTCTCCTCCCAATTTTTTTTCTTTTAACGAAGGCTGCGGATGTCATAGAACTATAAACATGGTGAGCATGGGCGCTCAAGTCTTTCAGGGGGCGCTTCCTTGTATCTATATAGTTTCAAAATATTATAAACATGTTTCATCATTAAAGATAAATAATTTGAGAAAAACTATCAATTTACACAATAGAAACTGCCATTTCCTTCTCTCTCTCTTGGTTTCAAGCGCCTGTCTTTGGATATTAACACACAGAAAACGGCGCTGCGTGTCTCCTACTCTTCTATTCCGCCAGTGTCCAACATTATTGGACGATTAATAACCTATTTTATTTATCATTGCTATTTAGATTTAATATGCAAATAAACTTCAAACATGGCGTTTTGGGAACTGAAATTTGTACCCTCAGGATAGTTGACGTGTACAGAAATAGTTTGTGGGTATAATTTACTCGTGTTCTTTAGCGATGACATTTTCTCATGGTAATAATATTTTATTAAAATAAACTTCATTGCATAAAATTAATATTAAAATCAGCAGTGGAGTGCAGGACCTGACTTAAGTGGTTTTGGCCATCAAACATAAATCAAATAAGCATGTTTGGAAATTTATATTCTAACCTTCCAAGTGTTGTGGCAATTATTAAATCAGGCCTAATGCCGCTATATTTTTTAAAGTATTTTTTATAACTAGAAATAATTTTTTTGGGTTGAGGCTGCTATGTAACCTATATGGATTTAAGATTATATCAACAGCTGATAATTTAGTTAAATAGCTGTCAGTTGTTCTAAGATGTTTTTGTTAATGTTTATCTTGTTTTTTGTTTTTAGTTTAATTAAATCAATGTTACACACTCTTTATCCTTATTTCTAAGATTTTTTATTGGCGACGAGCAAATGGATCAAGAACTTTTGGAATATTTGAAACAGTGTTTAAATAATCAGAATAAGATCATTGAAACACTTTTGTGTGAAAAGCAGAGTAATGGTGACCATCAAAGTATAAGAATAATGAGCCACTATTGCAGCTAGTTCCACCTTTTCAAGCTTACTCATCCAATGAAAACTGGGAATCATATTATTTACGTCTGGAACAGCATTTCAATGCGTACAGTGTTGAGGATGATGGTAAAAAACGTGCATTTTTCCTTTCTTGGGTAGGTTCAGAGATTTTTTCCCTATTACAAAAACTTTTTGGTTGTAATGATGTAGGAGGTAAATCTTACAAAGACATTGTTGAACAACTTAATGTTTACTTTGCATCTAAAGTTCACGTTCTGGCATCAAGGTACAAATTTCTGAAAACTGTAATGAAACCAGGACAATCATATTCTGAATGGGTAACAGAACTTAAGAGGGTTGCCCGCACGTGTAATTTAAATTGTACAAAATCTGGTTTTAATCAATCCTTGGTAGATGATTATATCAGAGATGTGATAGTTCTCCACACACCCCATGATTTTGTTCGCACCCAAGCCCTTCAGATGACTAATCCTTCACTCAGTGACGTTCTGAAAATCGCTGTGACATTTGAAACTACCCATAAGCTGCGAAACAAATAATTACTAACTCTGAAAACATCCCTGAAGCCAATGTTTTGCAAATGAACACATCTCGCGGACGAGGTTCTAGATCACCATCAGGTTGTTCATGTGGTTCATCTTCACAAGGCTACAGTTCTGGTAAGCCAAACAAAACTGGTAAGCCTTCCGGTAACTTAAAAGGGGATTCTACCTTTTCTATACAAAGCAACTTGCAATAATTGTGGTAAACTTGGACACATTTCTACAATTTGTTGTTCTCAAACCAACAAAGCCGTGAACTTGATCGAAGAAGTTCATTCTCTCTCACATCCTATTACAGAAACAGACTCACGATATTACATAGACTTAGTTATTAATGGTAAACCAATTAAGATGACCCTTGATTCAGGTGCAACGTGTTCAGTGATTGGACCAGAAACATATGCGCAGTTAGGCAAACCACGTTTGCACCCTCCAAGTTCATATCTTAAAGCATATGGTGGTATACATGTCCCTCTAAAAGGTTGGTTTATGGCTAATGTAACTCTCAATAATAATTCCAAACAGTTAAGATTGCTTGTGACTAATTCCTCTAAGGGTGACAATATTTTTGGAACACCATGGTTTTATGCTTTTGGTATTACAATATCAACTCCTTTCTCTGAAGCTGTCAATATGCTATCTGCAAAACCTGACTTTGATCAAGAGACAAAAAATAAAGTTAAAGAGATTACCCAGAAGTATGCATCTATTTTCGAGCCTGGCTTAGGAACGTGCAAGACTTTCAAAGTTTCCTTTCATCTGAAACCAGGGGCTAGACCACGATTCTATAAGCCCAGACCCATTCCTTTCGCTCAACACGAAGCAGTGAAGACAGAAATTGATAGACTTCTCAATTTAGGAATAATTCAACCACTTAAATTTAGTCAATGGGGAGCACCGGTAGTTGTAGTTTCAAAGCCAGATGGTAGGGTTCGTTTGTGCGGTGATTTTAAGGTTACTATTAACACTCAGATTGATGTAGAGCGGTACCCTATACCCCGTTTTGAAGAGCTTCTTTGTAAACTAAAAGGTGGAAAAAGATTCTCAAAAGTGGACCTTTCAGATGCGTATTTACAGTTGGAGCTTGACGAAGAAGCTAAAAAGTTGGCTGTTATCAACACACCTTTTGGCCTATTCCAATATCAACGGTTGCCTTTTGGAGTCTCAAGTGCTCCGGCCATATTTCAGTCATTCCTAGAACAAACTATATCTGGAATTACAGGCTGTGTAAACTATCTAGATGACATAATTGTAACTGGGAGAACTACAACTGAGCATCTACAGAACCTAGGCCGATTGTTTAGTCGGCTTGAAGAAAATGGGCTGCGATGTAATCTAAAGAAATGTGAATTTTTCCAAGAAGAAATTGAGTACCTAGGCAATACGCTATCTGAGAAAGGTGTTCTTCCATCTGAGAGCAAAGTTGTAGCTCTTAAATCCTTGCCACGGCCAAAGAATCTGTCTGAACTTCTTACATTTCTTGGAAAAATGACATACTATCATAGATTCATTCCTAACTTTGCCTCTGTAGCTGCTCCCTTAAACAAACTTCGGAAAAAGGACGCCTTATTTAAATGGGGCGAAGAAGAAGAGACTGCATTTAAAAAACTAAAGGAATCTCTAGTAAATGCTACGAGACTTGTTCTCTACAACAGCGAGTTTCCAGCAATTTTAGCAACAGATGCTTCTTCTTATGGTGTTGGTGCTGTTCTTTCATTGAGATATCCCGATGGTTCAGAGCTCTTATAGCATTCGCCTCTAAGACTCTTAATGATGCGGAGAAGGGTTACAGTCAGATTGAAAAGGAGGCTCTGTCAATTATTTTTGGCGTTAAAAAGTTCCACCAGTATTTGTATGGAAGATCATTCGAACTTATCACAGACCATAAACCTCTTGTGTCTCTTTTTCATCCAGACAAACAGTTACCTGTTTACACGTTGTCAAGGCTTCAAAGATGGGCAATCACTTTAATGAGCTACAATTTCTCAATCCGTTACCGTGCAACAGAAAAACACAAGAATGCTGATGCCTTATCCCGCCTGCCATGTGGCCCAGATAAAGCTTTTGACAGTTCAGAAGAGTGCTGCAATTGGATTACTGAAGATATGGAGGGTAGTGTTACTGGTTTCCCAATTAGCTACAAACAAGTAGTTCATGAAACCCAAAAAGATCTGATTCTTCGAGATGTTCTGGTGTATGTAACTCAAGGATGGCCTGAATCATCTCCAAGCAATCAGTTGAAACCATATTTCGATCGTAGGAATACTCTTACAGTGCATTCTGGAGTGCTACTGCTTCAATGTGAATATCCTCATGTTGTGGTTCCATCAGCTCTTCAATCGTCTGTTCTTCGGCTGCTACATACTGGTCACTGGGGGATTGTTCGTATGAAGCAGATGGCAAGACGCCACTGTTGGTGGTTTCACATAGATCAGGACATAGAGACTCTCTCCAAATCTTGTGATCATTGTCAAGAATGTCAGTCCAATCCCAAACAAGAATTTAAAAGCTGGCCTGCCCCATGTAAACCTTGGGAAAGAGTGCACATTAATTTTGCAGGGCCGTTTTGGAACAGTATGTGGTTGATTATTGTCGATGCGTTTTCAAAATTCCCTTTTGTGATAAAGATGAATACTACTACATCAGAATCAACAATTAATGCACTACGCCAAATCTTTTTACTAGAAGGACCACCTGATATTCTTGTTTCCGATAATGGAGCACAATTTACTTCTGCCACATTTAAGGATTTCTGTGCTAAAACAGGAATATCCCATTTGACAACTGCTCCATTTCATCCTTCTTCAAATGGAGAAGCAGAACGTTTTGTGAGAACCTTTAAGGAAGCAATGAAGAAATCCTGGTTAGAAAAGAAAAATAAACTTGACGCCCTGAATACCATTTTGTTCACTTATCGCACAACACCAAATCCTAACAAAGGTAAGTCTCCAGCAGAACTTCTACATGGCCGTCAACCAAAAACTTTACTCGCATTTTTGGAACCACCTCATTTTTCTATGGTTGATAATGATGTCGAACAACACAGAAAATTCCAGGCTGGTGACAGAGTTTTGACTAAATTTTTCAGTGGGACAAAACGGTGGATTAAGGGCATTGTTACTGGATATTTGGGAAGGATGATGTACACTATAGACACTGAAAGAGGAAAGGTAAGGAGACATCAGAACCAACTAAGGGCGCTACATTCAGGTAGTCCAGTCTATTCTAATAGCAAATACTATAATTGCTCTGAACCTCTAAACAAAGACATTAAAACAAAATTTGATGAATCTGCATCTCCAACTAAGGCGATTAAAGCTTCAAGTATCCCCACTGCTCCTGAAATACAGCCTAACACATCAGATATTCGTCTTCAATCAAACCCGAAACCTTTTTCTAATGTAAATTTTGGGAACCAGGACATTAGTAATTGTCAGTCTTCAGAAACAAATGATTGCACCTCAGAAGAAAATGACTCAAACCTTGCTCGGAAGCTACCAACCTTACCCTCAAGCCCGGATGTAAATCGTCAAAGTCCAGAAACTACACCTTCCTCTTTCTAAAAGTCTAACCAACGACAAGTGACATTCCAGTTACCACCTGATGATACAAATAAAGAACAGAGGGAAGTGTCTCGTCGTTCTCAAAGAGTTCGAAAAACTCCCGATCGATACTCTCCGTAATATAAGGGGAGGAAATGCTATGTATATGGATTTAAGATTATATCAACAGCTGATAATTTAGTTAAATAGCTGTCAGTTGTTCTAAGATGTTTTTGTTATTGTTTATCTTGTTTTTTGTTTTTAGTTTAATTAAATCAATGTTACACACTCTTTATCTTTATTTCTAAGATTTTTTAGAGGCTTTTTCTAAACTTATTTTTGGGCCAAAATGCTGTTAAAAACCAAATTTTAATCAAAATCTACCCTGGAGATTTTGAGATGAAATGTAAAGACATCACTACAGACACTCCTCGTTATTAATAGTATAGGATTCACGATTTGTCTGCCACAGTACAGGCCTAAGAAGCATTTATTTAGACACTCGCCATCCATAAATATAGGAAAAACGCACGTAGACGCTCCAAAAAAATCAAACTAAACTAGTTCAAGTGGAGATGCTCTCTGTGTGTTTAATCCCATAAAAAACTACATATTTGTTTTTTAAACATCTTGACGTGCAGGGTTCTGTGTGTTCATCCCCTTCTGACTCCCCCTTCCCGTCACCCAGAGCAAGAACCGGTGGGCCACGAGCCCCTACTGGATGTATAATTTGACAAAGACCAAAGCAGGTTTCTGTAACACTTCCAAGAGGAACATCCCTTAAAGGGTGTTCAAATTGAAACTTCTTTGGCCTCTGTAACATCATTCGTCATTTTAAACATCTTTGCATTTATAGTTATAAGCCACAAACCCGACGTCAAAAGATTGAGTATTTAGAAAGTGTTTTGCATTTTTAAGTTTTACCCATATGATTTTAATGGAAATTTTGTTTGCCTGCCATTTCCGTCTCGATCATCCATTTGAAGTCTAGTTTATGACATGTACTCTGCTAAGTGAGACCTTTAATTTGATATCAAACTTGACCTATGCTGCTATTTCAAAAAACTTTTGTGACTCCTCGCGGGTCCTTAGCCCTTAAGAGATAAACAAGTGTTAATAGCTTAAAAGAGTAGACATTTAATGCTATTATTGATATGCAAAATCTCATTACATTATCTATAATGGTAAAAAATATATTGTACCGTTCTGGGACATTCCAATCACACTATAAAGTATTGAAGATAGTTAATGTTTATATTGTTGCATGTATCACGTTGTAGTTTAAATGTAAGCACTAGCAGACAAGTAAAAACTTAATGTAAATGGTGTCTAAATTATGCTAATGATGTGCATGGTTACCCTACCAGAGGTAGGGATGTGTTCCGTCATTGACTATACATCTAAATAGTCATTTGTATCCTTAGTCAATCGTTCCGTGTTGGGCAGCATAAGACAGGGGCATCTCATCTTATTTGGGGATCTCTTTTACTCTAGAAGACGTTGTCCCATGAGGATTAAATGTTGTAAATGTCTTTCAAGGTTAGAACAAGAAGAACACGGGTGGGTACATTGGATTTCGTATAGCTATCGTCACATCCAATCAAGGTTTCAATATTAGATTTTATAAAAATGTCTATAATATTCTTGACAAGTCTGAGTTTTCTTTAGACGATTAAAGAAAACTCAGACTGAGTAGTGGTACGGTATTCTTGCAGAAACATAAAATTTAATCACTATAAGAATATTAATTATTAATCAAACTGCAATAAAAACATTTAAGACCACAGAAATAACTTCTTACCCAAATGGATATAACAAGATTTTGTACATTAGAATAAAACAACTGAAGTTGACATATTGAATTTGTAAAAGGATTTATATATAAACTGCACACACTCCATACAAAGAACGGGTACACAGCTAGTGCAAACTAATTACAGTTGCTTTGTAACATTATATGGGTAACACAGTATGGGTAATATATAAATGACATGACAAGACTTTTAATTTTTTATTAGCACACAATAGTTATAATCACATAGTTAATGATTATCCAACGAGTTTCTTGTCTTCAAAGTAGTTCAGTGTCTAATAAATCACATAAAACTCTATTTACCAGACTGTCTAATGTTAAGTTATGGAAAGACATTTGCTGTAGGCACACTGGCTATTACTGTACGAAGATTAAACACAAACCTCCCTCTTTATAATCTTTTCCACAATCGTTGCAGAAGTTGCAATGAGGAATAGAGCGATAGCTGGAAGATGAACCCTAATCAACCTTTTCATTAGTTATTGTTCTCAACCCAAACAGTTTCATACACTATAACGAAAAATATCTTCTGTAAAAACCTTTACTAAGACAATAAGTGATAAGTCTTAATATTACATTATAAACAGATTTTATAAACTTACTAGTCAATATATATACATTTTCTTTAGACAATGAGAGCGCTCATTAACACGGCTCAACTCTTGGATTGTTCTTTAAAAATTCTAAAGAAGATTGTACAGAAAAGGAATTATTACACTGATGATGTCGCACATTAACATGTATTTCTACAACTGCCTTTTTGAGTAACCGATTTCGCGCTTTGCACAATAATGGAATAGCCGTTATCATTAAGTCACATCATGAGGTCACTCACCAGTGTAGCTCAACAAAAGAGTCTTCAAAGTATATTTTCTAGAACAGGATTTATCACACTTTGGTCACTGATGAGGTTGCTAACCAGTATGGGTCAACAAATGAGTCTTCAAATTACATTTCAAGGAAAAGGATTTATCACATGCTGGACACTTATGAGGTCGCTCATCAGTATGGGTCAACAAATGAGTCTTCAAATTAGATTTTTGAGAGAAAGATTTATCACATGCTGGACACAGATGAGGTCGCTCACCAGTATGGGTCAACAAATGAGTCTTCAAATCAGATTTCCAAGAGAAGGATTTATCACATGCTGGACACTGATGAGGTCGCTTACCAGTATGGGTCAAGAAGTGAATATTCAAATTAGATTTTTTAGAAAAGAATTTATCACACTTTGGACACTTATGAGGTCGCTCACCAGTATGGGTCAAAACATGTGCCTTCAAATAAGATTTTATAGTGAAGGATTTATTACAAACTGGGCACTGATGAGGTTGCTCATCAGTATGGGTCAACAAATGAGTCTTCAAATGAGATTTCTGAGAGAAGGATTTATCACATGCTGGACACTGATGAGGTCGCTCACCAGTATGGGTCAACACATGGTTCTTCAAAGTAGATTTTAGAGAAAAGAATTTATCACACTTTGGACACTTATGAGGTCGCTCACCAGTATGGGTCAAAACATGTGCCTTCAAATAAGATTTTATAGTGAAAGATTTATTACAAACTGGGCACTGATGAGGTTGCTCACCAGTATGAGTCAACAAATGAGTCTTCAAATGAGATTTCTGAGAGAAGGATTTATCACATGCTGGACACAGATGAGGTCGCTCACCAGTATGGGTCAAAAAGTGAATATTCAAATTAGATTTTTGAGAAAAGAATTTATCACACTTTGGACACTTATGAGGCCGCTCACCAGTATGGGTTAAAACATGTTTCCTCAAGGTAGATTTTTCAGTGAAAGATTTATTACAAACTGGGCACTGATGAGGTCGCTCACCAGTATGGGTCAAAACATGTGCCTTCAAATAAGATTTTATAGTGAAAGATTTATTACAAACTGGGCACTGATGAGGTCGCTCACCAGTATGAGTCAACAAATGAGTCTTCAAATGAGATTTCTGAGAGAAGGATTTATCACATGCTGGACACTGATGAGGTCGCTCACCAGTATGGGTCAACACATGGTTCTTCAAAGTAGATTTTTGAGAAAAGAATTTATCACACTTTGGACACTGATGAGGTCGCTCACCAGTATGGGTCAAAAGATGTGCCTTCAAACCAGACTTTGCAGTGAAAGATTTATTACAAACTGAGCACTTATGAGGCCGCTCACCACTATGGGTCAACAAATGAGTCTTCAAAATAGATTTTTGGGAGAAGGATTTATCACATGCTGGACACTGATGAGGTCGCTCACCAGTATGGGTTAAAACATGGTTCTTCAAAGAAGATTTGAAAGAAAAACATTTATCACACTTTTGACACTTATAAGGTCGCTCACCAGTATGGGTTACAACGTGTGCCTTCAAATAAGATTTTGTAGTGAAAAATTTATTACATACTGGGCACTGATGAGGTCGCTCACCAGTATGTTTCAACAAATGAGTATTCATATGAGATTTCCGAGAGAAGGATTTATCACATGCTGGACACTGATGAGGTCGCTCACCAGTATGGGTCAACACATGGTTCTTCAAAGTAGATTTTAGAGAAAAGAATTTATCACACTTTGGACACTGATGAAGTCGCTCACCAGTATGGGTCAACTTATTCGTCAACAGTATCGTATCACATGTCGTTTTAAATCAGATTTTTTAGTGAAAGATTTATTACAAACTGGTCACTTATGAGGCCGCTCACTAGTATGGGTCAAAACATGGTCCTTCAAAGTAGATTTTAGAGAAAAGGATTTATCACACTTAGGTTGCTTATCAGTGTGGGTTACCAAGTGCATTTTCAAACATAGGATTTATCACATACTGGACACCAATGAGGCTGCTCACCAGTAGGGTCAACAAGTGAGTCTTCAAATTACATTTTAGAGAGAAGGATTATCACTCTTTATACACTGATGAGGTTGGCTACCAGTATTTGTGAACAAATTATTCTTCTATTTACACTTTTTAGAGATGGTCTTATTACATTCTGTACGCTGATGAGGTTGCTTACTAGTACAAAGTACAGGTCAACATACAATGTTACTCTGGCAAGTTCTCATAAGATAAGGATCTATCACGTTTAAGCCAGATGAAGTGGTATATCACTATGAGTTCACATGTGATGGTTTAATGTTGCTGTATTACTCATATATGCTGATTGAATTTGTTCAGTTTCATTTCTTACTATGTCTCTTCTATGTTATCTGGTCTCTTCCTTTTAAACTGAGAATTTCTATTTTGTGCTTTTAAAATTGATTCTATAATACGTTGATAGTGTAAGCACTCTTCTCAAAAATTCAATCTGTAAAAAATCACAGCATTGGTGAATGAATTTAATGGTTGGAAAACATGAATTTAAGTCAATTAATATATGAGGATAGATTATTACTCTTCATTACCATAACAAAAATTTTTCATGACATATAAGTATTCTTTAATCCTAGAACCTGGAAACATCCTAGCTAATACATTGGAAGTAAATTATTACTTTGACTTCATACTATTGTTATCGTCGCAGTCACATAATTATCATATTTACTCAGTTATTAAATGGTACCAGAAATCAATCACCTTATCAAGTGCCTTCTGAATAAAATTGTCAAACAAAAAGGTTTTAGTACATAAAAACGAAGATGTTACTCATAAATAATATATTCAAAAAAATTAAAACCTCAACATTTTAAATAATGTACAAAATCTATCCTCAGTTAACCTCTTTTTTCAATATCTGCAGCCGAAAAATTACTTATAAAACTTCTTAGGCCATAGAGATATACTTTTAGAACATTTTGAAAATTTTTCTAATCTGTTGAATTTTATTATTTTCTTGACTTTGAATTGCATGAAGTTTTCCTTAAAGTATTGAAATAAAAAGACAATATTTAAACAATATTTTCTATAAATAACCCTAGCTGCATTTATTTAATTAACACAGTTACATTATTTCAAACATATTTGAAGGCAGTGAACTTATAAATAAAACCATCAAGAAAATAAGAAAATATACATTTGACGTAAAACATGGGCTATGGAACCATTGATTTTGTTTACAAATTTGATTGATTTTGTACAGTTCATAAACAATGAGAGAACTTGAAGTAGTATAATCACATCTTGAAGCCAAAATTGTTCACACTCTTTAAAATTTATATAATAACCTTATAGTTGAATTAAAATCAAAAGAGTATTGGGCCTGGCGGTGCTTCGGCAGAGTTCGGCAACACTCGGGTAAACCTGCTGTTTTAATCGTGATTGCATCAGCTGGTAATGGAAAATACGGCTCAACTGGCGAATTGATTCATGTGAATAGTTCGTTTTCATGAATAGAATTTTGAACCTATTCATTTTGTCCGTATGATGCAGTTGTTTTTCCACACCTGTCTTAATGCGATAAAATCGGATTTCATTGATTATTTGACGTCAACAGTCTGTGACGTACTTTTGGGTCACGTGAAAATTTAATTAATGAATTTTAGGTTTGTACGTCACAGTAAAAAAGAGTTAAGTTGCCAGGATTTACTCAGTTTACAAGCTAGGTTAATTACAGGGTTCGCGTGACGTAAATGCCTAATATATCAAGACAATTGAATTACGAATGCCGAATTATACTGTTTAATTTTGTACGTTGGTTACACACTCATGTGATGTCTTGATTAAATAATTAGGCCGTGGATGAAAGATGAAAGCTAATAAATTTAGTTACACGGTATATTGTTTCATCACGGTAATTTGGTTGATTGATATATTTAATGGTCAAAGTATAATAAGGTAGATTTATAAAACCTTTAATAATAAATCTTAGTATTAATAAATAGTTTCTTCAAACAAGGTAAGACGATGTCGAATGACTGACCACCTCCGTCGGAGTCACTAGGCTTGTACCCCTATTGAGGTGCCTCTCCTCCTTCACGTGACTCGTCCTTCCACTACTCTAAAGTCTAAGATCCCCCGCTGTTCAAATGTGGCTGTTTCAATTCTTTCAATGTATGCCTACTTCAGACATCATACATTCCATTTTGTGAACCGATTGCGTTCATACTATAACAACCAGGCGATAAGGTAATTAATTGTCTTTACCGGTGCTGACTGGGCTGTATATGTTGACTCAAGATATAAAATAAGAAAAGGCTGCGGGATATGTTTACGCAGACATTTAAAATTTCGTACGTCGCGCAAGTGATGATGAGGAGGGGAGGATGAATGGGATATGAGCGTTACTATATTTCACTTCTACTTCAACTCTCGCGTTTATTTCAATCCAATCAAGGTCGTTGTAGTTTATATATTTTTGTTTCCTCTCTTCCGCTCTTCCTTCCCTCCCGTACGATGGCTATATTACAGAAACCCATTTATTAAGTGTGATCTTCTTGATAATTTATACAGACAATTGAGGATAATGTTGACCTTGCCTTATGTGTTAGATTTTAAAACGGAGTTTTTACTCTGTAGTTTTTGGTGAGCACTGATATTCACAAATTGGATAATTCGGATTTAATTGATTTAAAACTAAATGTAACTTTTTTATATTGTCAAAATAAATTGAACTATGTCGAGCAACACGTGCCCTATTGTTTAAATAATTTGCCGTGCATAGTGATGTAATAGAAGGGCTAGGTTCAAAGAACGGAGCAACGAAGCAAAAGCAAAGTGAGAGAGCCAGACAGAGACAGCTAGCTGCAGATCAGCTGACAGCAGGAGGTTAAAATGACGTCGTTCAAAGAACATGACGTCATAGTTTACCGGTAGCGTAAAAAAAACAATGTGAACTGATAACGATGTTATGAACAAAAATAAATAGGTAGTAGGCTATATCGACGATATATACATTATTGCATAGATTTTTTTACTAATAGTTGTTATTCTTTTTTCTTATTTGTAATTTATTATTTGAATGTTGTGCTATAAAAACGTGTCGCGAAGGAAGCAGCGGCGCGGAAGAGCGAACAGCCTATTTTCAGACCAACGTCAGGTCAGTGTCGCATGACAGTGGCACAGTTGTGAAGAACAGAGACCAATATTATAAGAAATAATCAAGTGTTGTTAACAGGCGAGCCGTCAGAGATGCAGCTTGTTCCAGATAAATATAGTAAAACCAACACCGCCTTATTGCTCTAGGAGGTGTTGGTAAAACGAGAGTGGTATAAATTGTTTGTGTACTTGTGTTTGTGTACGTGAGGACATCGGACATGAATGAATTCTGTGGCCACGAATGTACGACTGAGATGATCGAGGTGTATGGGTGAACTATTAATGAATAGGGCCTACTACTACACAACGCTAGGGATGTGTGAAAAAGAAGTGTTGGTCAAACAAATGAAATGCGTAAATATCTGTTAAATTTCGTAGGGTAAAATTTTGTGTAGTTAATGCTAAGGAGTTGCTTATTTTTAATTCGATGTATGAATAAATATGTAATGTATGTATGCTATATTTTAATATTAATAGTGGAAAAGATAATATATTTTCATCACACTACATCGATATCACCTGTTTTCGACCCTCGTTTCTACCGTCGAAACACCTGTTTTGCCGGCCTAGGCCGGCAAAATTTTCCGGCCTAGGCCTGCAAAATCAGCTGGCCAAGACCTTACATAAAAACATTCACAACACGTTCTATCACAAACACATGTGACTGCAACAATGAAATGAATTGGTTGCCTAGCAACCGGAACCTCAAGCAGTACATCTCGCTAGGTTAGTTGATGTTATGTTTTGTTTTGTTTGTTATGAACGAAAAAGTAATGTTTTCACTTGTTTAGAATTTATTGAATTGTGTAGTGTGATGAAAAATATCGTTCGTAACTCGGGCCGAAAGCGTTTTGCCAACCCTCGATCGTTTCAAGTTCTCGACTTCGTCTCAAACTTGAAACACGATCTCAAGGCCGGCAAATCGCCACTTTCGGCCCTTGTGACGAAATATACTATTTTGTACTTAACGTTTTAATATATTAATGTTAAATTGCCAATCACTATGATGTATTCACAAAGCAATGAAGGTGTAGGCCTAAATAGCTCAATAAAAAATATAATATTCAAATGTAATAAAATAAAAAAATAAAATATTCAAATGTAATTAAATGTAATGCAAATTTTAAAATCGTTTATCTTTTAGAGAATTTCCCATAGGGAATAAGCTATTACCGTAGGTCTCATGGTAAGACCTAAGTCCGGGACCATGTTACTTTTTCGTTTTGAGGTGCCCAGAGACCAAAAATAATAGTCATTAAAATTTATATATATATATATATATATATATATATATATATATATATATATATATATATATGTATGTATGTATGTATGTATGTATGTATGTATGTGTCCCTAGACACGATAACTCTCGTAAAAACGGTCCGATCGACACCAAATTTGGTAGAGATGTGTAATCCTACGTTTATTCGGATGAGTTCGTAAACCAGACATATCGACCTATCGGAAGGGGTAGTTTGGGGGGGTTTTGTACCCCAAAAATGGGTTTTTTGCATTTTTTACATATAATTTTTAAAAATATTTAATTTCCATTTTCACCATTGGATTTAGCTCAAAAAAACACACAATTTAGTATCTCGAAGCTTTGCTCTATCTCCATTGGTTACCGAGATATTAAAAAGTCTAAAGGCAGTACGTTGTATTTTGAGGCTCCAATGTTAATCTTATGGAGGATAAGGATTTGATAATATTTCACTTATTAACCAATATTTTTTGGTGTAACTTGGTATTTAGCTTAATTTGGTTGAGCTTAATTTATTTATGGTAAAAAATCTTGGTTTTTGTGCTTATCATGGCAGCAAACCTGCATACTCTTTTCCCATGTTAATCATATGGAAAATAAGCGAACTTGTTTATTTATGGACAGATATACATGAAACTAAGTTTATGGCTTCATATGTTCGAGATAGTTTTTTTTATGCTAAAAACGTACTTTTAGTGTTCCCCATGGCAGCATACCTGCATACTCTTTCCCTATATTTATCAGGAGACTAGACATTTATTTCCCTACTTATGAGCACGTGATTAAATTTTGTTTACAGATTTATCTGGTCAAATTAATATTACTAATTTTGAAATTCGCTGAGTACGCAGGTTTGCTGCGACGGGGTGTATTCTAGTATCTTGTCGTAAGAAAAGTGTTACCGGTAATACGATTTGTTAAAATTATAATGTGTTTATGAAATTTTGTGTAAATGCGAAGCTAGTGGAAATTGCGTATTTTCCAGTTGCTCGGAGTCACAGGACAGATGCGTCGTCGCGTCGGCGGGATGTGGGCCGCCGCAGAGTCAGCGGAACTTGTCACGTAGGCCTGGCCAAGTGCGCAGCATCGCAGGCGCGCGCACGATAACCCGAGTTCCTGACTCACTGTGTCAGCAACTAACCAACACTCAGTTTGTAAGCGTTCTAGAAAATGAGAGAGTACATAAACTAAATTCTAAGTATGAGTATAAAGAACGCATGTGGTTAATCTATCTGTAACTTGTTGACTTGTTACTTGTAGTTCGCATCCGTTGTCCTTAGAGTGAAGGAAATATTATCTGTTAAAATCTTAACAGACAACACTGAAGGCAGGGGCGGCTCGTGAGTTTTTAGCGGCCATGCAAAGACCAAATTTGCCGCCCCCATCGCTTTCAAACACCATGCTACCCCTGAACACCCCCCCCCCCCCCCCCCGCCCGACGACCGATCGCCAGACCCTGCTCTCTTTTTAGTAACACATGATAAAAATGACACTTACGCGCTTCGCCCCAAATTCACATGCAAGCTCGTAATATGTTGGAAAATATTTATTTTTATATAATTAATTTCCAAGAGTCTCTTTGGAATTAAGGCTCCGGTGTACCAGAGCACGAACGACGTTACCGAATGCCGCCTCTCGGCCGTAGCTAGGCGAGTTTGAGGTTTACGGGAATTGTGTTTTAAAATTAACTAATTATGATAGAGATTGACTCTTAACTTTTTTACAAAAGTAGAAAGACGGATCTCGTCTTCTCTGGTTTTAGAATTTTGAAATAAAATTTATAATTTCAATTATAACTGTCTAAAAATCTTAAGTCATCTTAAAAATCTTAAGTCAACTTAAAAATCTTTCTTAAGTCATCGGTTTTTCTCTAGTGGCAAGTTTTATAGATGCAGAGGTTTACGGGGTTCATGTTTTAAAACTATCCAATTAAGATAGAGAAAGTCAGTAGTAAGAAAGTAAATGTAGCACCCTTATTCTTCTTTAATATGACACCTTAGTTATAGCTCTAGGCTGCATTTAGTAGAAGATAACAGGGTCAAAAAAACAACCTTGCATTTGCATCGAGAAAAATATATGATTTTAGACAGTCATAGCTGAAAGTAGAAATTCTATTTAAAAATTATAAAAACAGAGCCGACGAGATCATTTTTTTTTTTTAATTCTAGAAAAAGTTAACAGCCAATTTCTATCTTAATTGGTTGGTTTTAAAACACGATTCCCGTAAACCTCTGCATCAATAAAACTTGCCACTAGAGAAAAACGGACGATTTTAGACAGTTGTAACTGAAATTAAAAATTGCATTTAAAAATTCTAAAACTAGAGAAGACGAGATCCTTCTTTCTACTTTTAGAAAAAGTAAAGAGTCAATCTCTAACTTAATGAGTTAATTTTGAAACACGATTCCCGTAAACCTCTGCATCCATAAAACTCGCTTAGCGCTACGACCGCGGCCGCGAGGCGGCATTCGGGCTCAGGTAGACCGGAGCAATTATTTTCTTCATCTTTTCTTTTACGTTTTCGGTATTCTTCGCCGCTAATCTTTTGATATGTCAAATTAGAACTTTATATAAAACACAGACAGTTTTTTATAACTAGAAAGACATAGCTGTACCATTGACTGTACACCTCACGGAACGATACCACGTTCGGTAGGCTATCATCGGACTTAAGAGTCTTCATCACCCCTGCAAAAAACGTCGAAAACATGCGTTCGTAGTCCCCTGTTTCGGACGACATTTTTGAACCGATTTTATTGGTCTTAGTTTATTGGTATTAGTGGTCTTAAACTGTTCAGAAAGAGTGCCCGCGTGTCTCTATTACCTCATAATAATAAAAAACGTACATTGAGGTACCTAAAAATACAGTTAAAAAAGGGAAAAATTACTTGATTTTCAACAATTTTTTAAAGTAATTTTAAGAAACCATATCGATTTAACGAGGTACAAGAGACACGCAGGCACTCTTTCTGAACAGTTTAAGGCCACTCTCATTCAAATCGGTTAAAAAATGCCGTCCGAAACAGGGGACTACGAACGCATGTTTTGAGCAAAAACGGGGTCTGCGAATTTGCCCGTTCGAGGCGCTACTAGCCTTTTCGCAAACGTCGTCTTTCTCACTAACACGAGCACACACACACACAAACATTATCGCATTATAAATAACTCAGTGATGTTGTAGGACACATTCCTCGTATTTATTTGAATGCTTCTTTATCCATCTAAATTACTCGTACAATTCAATTTTAGAACACGTGTGTTTATACATCCAGCACAATGAATCATTGGCGATAGTTTTTTTTTTTTTTTTTTTTTTTTTTTTTTTTAATATGTACTCAAGACGAGCAGTACATTATTTGCACTATAATGGTTTTTACAGTACATAAATAATACAGACAACTAGTAATGTGTAAGTGTATTTTCAACCCATCACAGATGAGATTCAAAGCTACTGTAACACCGGAAGTGTGCGAAATACGATTCCGCTTGATACCACCTGAAGTGAAGGAAATTCCTTTTTATAAGGCCGGCGACACACTACCGGACTTTCCATCGGACCGTATATCGGACCAAGCATCGTACCGAACATTACATCGTAAAGGGACGTAAATTTACTCCGAACATTTCGCCGAGCAAGACATCGGACCGAGCATCGTACCGGACATTACATCGTAAAGAGACGTAAATTTACTATGGACATTTCGCCGAACAAGACATCGGACCGAGCATCGTACCGGACAAATCCACCAAGCGAGGTGAAGGATGTTTAGAGAGATATAGGGAGCGTAAGTCATAGGGCGCTAGACGATGGGGTGGAGAAGGGAGGGGCTTTCCATCCCGGGCGTTCGGGGCCACGCTCGGTACGGAGCAAAATTTACCTAGACACACTACCGTACATCGAACCGTACACCTGTCCAATCTTTTCTTTGATGTTTCGCCAGAAAACCACCTCCAGAGCGCTCGGCCCGATGTACGGACCCCTGCTGACACACTTCCGGACTTGCTGTTTGTTTTTGCTCGGTACAATGCTCTGTGCGGTGCTCGGTCCGGTGAAAAGTCAGGTAGTGAGTCGCCGCCTTAAAAGACAAATCTCTCACTAGTTCATCACTAGCCTAATCCTCCAATTTTTTCGTTACGCAAGAGAGTTGAAATTTGGTAGGGCCTACACTGATTTGTTCAGTTTTCAATAGAATAACGTGATGATGAAGCAATTAAAATGCAAATAAATCTTAGGCAGTTCTGTTAATAATTTTAGGAGGGAAAAATTATCTCATCTGGGCATATTTCATCATCATCCGAATATTTTGTTATAGTTGTTCTAATAAAAATACCGACATTTGCGTTTGAATTTTCAAAATTATTATGATCGGCTGATCATATTTAATTACTTTAATTATGTATTTTGTTCTTAGACTCTGGGCCAGAGTCTCATTGACCAATATTTAATTAGAGCCTTCCATGGTCTGAGAGAAAAGCGGTACGTTCGCATATTATTCAAATTACAATTATTTTATACTGCTTTACAGAAAAAAATTAAAAGTAAAATCCAGTGAAGCCACTATGCTTTACAAATTTAACGTACTATTGTAAAAGAGCGGCACCGAAAACCACAGCTAGATGTTTCGACTTTCAAACACTGGGACTAGAAAAATAAATGAAAACAACTTAATGGTTCCAAGCAATTAGTAAACAAAATTGTAATTTTAATTAGGCTATTTAATTAAATATATTACTAGTTATAAGTATACGAATGTAACTCGTTTAACTCTTTCATAATTCGGTTAGTTCGAATAAAATTATCAATATAGGCCCTATACGCAATTTAGCATACATTACAAGAGGTTGATTATGTCCTTTGTTAGTGGGTGTCAACTAATTGTTTTTGGTGTGCGAGGGTTGCCTCTATACGTTGCGTCAGATTATTCTAAAGAAAATAATTGCTTTAGTCCCATCATTTTAAAATTATTTATTTTGTTTCGTTACTGTATTGTCTGATCATTCTGGTTCGCGAACTCATTCAAGTAGATACTGCCTTACACCCCTGACCTAAATTAAATCTAAATCGGAGGTTCCGTTCAAACGCTATCACTAATATAATAATTGAAAACCATTAATTAATTGTAATCGCTGTAAAATTTTAATCGGCTGTATTGAAATGGAAAAGTTTGAGCCTAGTATTAATAATAATTTAAAATACTCTTCAAATGTAGACAGGACGACGCTACAGCAGCATCGGACTGGCCGAACTCTCATTGTAGCGAGTCTGCGCGTGCGTGTGTTGGACGTCGCAGTTCGATGTTTTTAGAAATGTACCCGCGCCTCACCCCTCGCCCTAGTTGGGCGCACCCAGGCCCGGATTATCCATTAGGCCAACCTAGGCCATGGCCTAGGGCGTCAGCCGAGAGTGGGGCGTCAAACGGGCCTTTTATACTACGTTTCAGTCAAAAAATTATTTAACTAAAAATATAATTTAATGTTGGGGTTTTCACATTTTTTATTAAATTCTTTAATAACAAGAGTACATAGAATATTCGGCAAAATAGAAAGAAGGAAGAATTATTCAAGCGAACTAGAGGACTCCCTAAGTTGCCAGGACCCAAGGGGCTCCTTCACGGCGGGAACAAGCGCCTATGATGTGCCTAAAGAGTGTCCCTGAGCAATCAAGAGCATCTTCCCGACTGGCAATAAACAGCGCCCTCTAATCGACTGTAAATATCACGCTTGATCAGGATTAAATCACGCCTCCGACCGCCGGTAAAGAGCGCCCCATATCGACTGCAAAGAGCGCTCCTGATTGACTGTAAAGAGCCCCCCCCGGCAAGTGGTAAATATTCCCCTAATTGACGGTAAATAGCGCCCCTTTGCCTTGACCGTCGCCTTGTAAGGTTTGCCTTGACCTTGTCCCTTTGCCCTGGATTTAAATTTATTTATGAATTACAATTATACAGAGTGTTTCAGAACTCCCTGCCAACATTTTAGGCCATTGTTCCTGGACCAAAAACAAATCTCGGAGTAAAGTGACGAAAATGCCAATCATAACTTTCGTCAAATAGTTCTTTGCTTTTATACTACAGCCAATATAAATCAATGTATCGGATTGTTTTTTGTTTTTGTTTTTTTTCGGGGGGGGGGGGGGGGGGCGTAGTTATGACCTTTGACCTAGGGCGTCAAAAAGTGTTAATCCGGGCCTGGGCGCACCTGACTGTACTAGGACAGTTGTAATGGAAATCAGAGTGTACGAAGGATATTTTGCCAAAGGTGATGAAGACTCTTAAAATATTACATTAAATATTAGAAATGTTTAACAATTGGGAATTACCGGACAAGAATATACCTGGATAAACACTGGACAGACAGTAACAAAAGTTTTATCTGAACAGGAACAATATACGGCGCGCCCGGTAACGACGATGTTCTCATTTTTCAAGAATTTAAATATTCAATAATTAATTGTGTAACGAAAAAAAACACGTTATCTGTAGCGATTAAGTAGTCTACAATCTTCAGTCTTTAATTTCTGATTTAGCTTTTACCTCTTTATGAGACATTCCGACTACTTACATCCTCGGAAATAAAATAACGATGGTGGTATAGAAATATTGTATTTATCTTATTCCTTCTCTTGTAAAAATTAAACTTATTACCACAAATTTATTCGTCACATACAAATTACTTAACGAACTCAACCATTCGCCACATAGGCTAAATCCAGTGCCTAAGTTGTAATTAAGTCGTGAGGAAAGAGACCAGTTTGGGAGGAGTCCCAATCAGGTCTCTTTTGACGAAGGATTGAAGCATGGTGTTGTTTATAGTTCTATGACGGATGTCCGGGGTGACGGAATGTCGTCGCGGTGGTGTCAACCAGTGATCGCAGATCATCAAAAACATCCGTGCCGAACCATTCGTCCATTACTAGAATACTTATATTGAGAAGAGGATACCTACAAGCCTAAGAGGGCGGCACCGCAACTTTGGATGGGCGCTCGAGTGTTTCAGGGAGCGCTTCCTTGTAGCTACACAAGTTAAAAAATCATACAAACAAGGCCATTGACCTGCTCTCTTGAATCATTAAAGATAAATAATTTAAGAGAAACTATTGATTTACATGATATAAACTGCCGTTTCCCCTCTCTTCGTTTGATTTTTCAAGCACCTATCTTTCTCTGACCTGACCCCCCTTTCCGTCGCCCGGAGTGGCGCTTCGCGCCGCCCCCCAATATACAGATCAGCGGGCGCACGGGCCACGAGCCGCTACTGACTGAAGGGCTATGATAGAATGACGAAATATTGATGAGATATTTTGAGACATTTAAAATGACAATATCGAGTTAAATTCTGTTAAATTAATGAGCATGAGTGTAATGTTCTGTTCCTGTAAATTGTTATTCCTATAATTTTTATATTTTAATCCCGTAAAGTTGATCTACTAATCTTATTATATATATATATATATATATATATATATATATATATATATAAATCGATTGTTGTAACCTTTATTTTGTACTTAATGAATATGCCTAATTGTTATCTTGAATCTTGTACCCGGTGTTATTGGACGAAAATGACAAATAATTGTAACCCCTTGTTTTATTGTGTTTATTATCATTTACGGGTGAACATGTATAGGCTACAATAAATGACATAAACTTTATTACGTTTTGCAAATCATGTTATTAGTGTCATTCGACTCGCAATTTAATGAGGATTATAATGATATGCAACACTTATGACTTCATTGTCTTATATTTAAAACTCCGGTACACGTAAAAACTGACACCAAGTCAAGCTATTGCAATGCTTTTAATGGAGTTGACAGATGAAACTCGGTCGCATCTGATGGTCACGTGACAAAAAATTAATACAGTAACCGTAAGGCTCCGGTTAAATATTGTTCAGAAAGGTCTTATGTCGGTAGCCCCTCGACTTAATTAGGGGCCCCGGGTATTTCTGGGGACGTTTTTGGGGATATTTCCCCTGAATCGGGTAATACTAACCCTCATCAACAAAAATTACCCACGTACGTTTCCCAAAAAATCCCAATGGAGGGGGTAGGGGTTGGAAAATAGGGAAAAAATCCCAAATTTTTATATTGAGCGTAAAAAATCAAGATAGCCAAAATATATAGATTGCATACAATGCATTCAAACCCCATCAACCCCCAAAGCGAACCGTTCAGTTCTTATCAGTCAGTCGAGGAGGTAGGTCGTGCGTTATCTGTGCTCCTCCGCGTGCATGTAAGCGTGTGCCTACACAGGACTAACCGCCTAACCTAAACCGAATACGTGCCCCTAGTTAAAATCGTAGTACTAAATACGTATTTTTGACTCTATTAGGCTAGCAGTGTGACTCAAAATGTCTGATCAGTGTACTAAGTGTAACTCCGCTGTAGTGAACGCTAAAGATGGTATTAAGTGCTCAGAATGTTCCGGATTTTTTCACTCTACGTGCTGCAGGATTGCAACTTTGCATAAACTTAAAAAAATGAGTTCTTCTGCAAAAAGTGTATGGAAGTGTGATACATGTGTGTCTGAAAGTGCGTCAAATCAAAGTAAATCTGACTCTGAGGCATGTGATGGAAATACACAGCTTTGCCAAATGCTAAACGCGTTGCGTCAGGAGATGAACTCTCAATTCGCCCAACAGATTACTCGATTTGATTCAATGGAAGACAATTATAGCTCACTGTCTTCATCTTATGCGCGCTTGAACGAATCTCTCGAAGGTTTTAAAGTGGACCTTAAGCTGCAGAAGACCGACATAGAAAAGCTTAAAAGTGAGAAGCAAGCACTGGAAAATTACGTCGCAGAACTTCATGACAGTTTACAAGATCTACAACAATATACTCGCCGTAATAACATCGAGATTAGAGGAGTGCCGGTCACTGCCAAGGAGGATGTATACGCAATCATCGCTGCAATCGCCGGAGCTCTACATATACCCTATGACCGACGCGAAGTGTCGGTGGCCCACCGGGTCCGCGCCGCTAACCGGTCGGGAATGCCATCATCGTCGCTTTCGTCTCCCGGACATCCAAGGAAATGTGGCTGACTGCGGCAAAGAAAATATGGTCTGCTGGGAGGAAGTTGAGTACCAACGACCTGAAGAAATCGCTGCCCGAGGGGACCATATTCATCAACGAGCACCTATCTCCATTCAACAAAAAGCTCCTAGGCGCCGCTAGGGGGCTGGTCAAGGATGGGATCATCAGATTTGCCTGGTCAACCGAGGGTAAGATCTACGCCCGGAAGACCGAGGACTCCGCCGCAATTCGTCTGAAAAAGCTGAGTGATCTAAATAGCCTTAAATAGTCATAGAAACTCGGTCATGCTAAGGTTACAAACTTAATTTGGTTTTTAAATTTGTTATTTAAGTATTTTATCTTATCGTTATATTTACTATCATTGTATTTTTAACATCAAATTCAAACTAGTATGCAGTATTTCTCTCTCTATGGCAAAAGCGGATATAATATTAAATTAATTCGAAAATATGTAGGCCTACATGATAAATAAATAGGAATTAAATTTTTCCTCCTGTACTGAAATAATATGCTAACTTTACTTTTATTCTCTAATGATAATTTTTTTTTCTTTTTTTATAATTACAATACTAAATAGAAAAATGAATAAAACCTGATTTTACAGTTTTGTGTTGTTAGGCTATAAAAGAGCTGTTAGTTCAGGAATTATTTTAATTTTCGTTAAGGCCTACATTATATTTGTTGCTAACCAATGGAAATGTAGTTGAAATGTAGGAATGATAGTAAAATTATTTAGTAAGAGATTACAAGCTAGGTTGAAGTTAAAAAATATTTAATGTTTTTATCAGATCACTCTGATGTAATTTTTACTCATACAAGGAAAGTTTAAATCATAAGTAGGACATTATACAAAGTGAAATCGGTTATTTCCTTTATTTTGGATTATGTTTTATCTCTCTACTGATAGCGATTATCATTCACCTCATAATAAATTCAAATCTTAAATAAATGCAATAAACTTCAATTACTTTCACTTATCATACCACTTAATCTTCTTTACTACTGTCATTTACTTGCTTTATAGCAAAATCCATTATGAGAATTATTAAATCTTAAATGAAGGAGAAATAATACTGAGTTAATTTCTTTTTGTAAATGTATAGATTAGTTACATAATAATCTTTGTTCTATTTTAATTGTTTTTGTTATACTGTGTTCAATAATCCAACATTGAAAAAAGTGTAAAGGGTGGGTGTATTTTTGTCAGATTATTTGGTGGTTGGTTTTGGGGTCAGGAAAAAATGTTACAATTTCTGGATGAGTTTGAAAGAATGCACAGTGTGAATGCGAGCGTGTTTGAGGATTTTGTACAGTTTAAGGGATTTGCACAACAAGGAGGGTATATTTCAATTTTACATGTCAATATTCGTAGTTATAACAAAAATATTAACGAATTTCTTATCAATTTAAATTCAATGAATTATAAATTTGATATTATTGTACTAACGGAGACATGGCAAAACGGGGAGGGTTTTACTGTGGGAATTGATGGGTATATTGTGGTATGTAATGATAAAAGTAGAAACCAAAATGATGGAGTGATAATGTATGTGAATGAGAATTTATCTTTTGATTGTGTGAATGTGTCGTTTCATGGAGCCACGGGTGTGAAGGTGAACATTATTGTTAATAAGGAGAGACACTGCGTACTGGGCCTGTACAGGAGTCCATCTGGTGACGTTGATCTAGAGCTTTTCATTAATGACCTTGAGTCGTACTGCCGAGACCGGCCTAGGGATAGGACGCACTGGATAGTGGGCGACATTAACTGTTGTATTTTACCGAAAACTCAGGAACCTTTGTCTCACCGCTACTTAGATTCACTATATGAGTCTGGTTTTATCAGCTGTATAAATGTCCCCACGAGAGTAACGCCAACCACAAGTAGTTGTATCGACCATATTTTTGTAGATAAAACTGATGCGCTTACAATCAAATCTGCCGTAATTAAATCTGATATGACTGATCACTATTTTGTTTTAGCTTTCTTAGAATTGGCTACATTTCAATTACCATCTGCTTCAAGGAAAAATGACCTTTTATTTTTAGATCAAAAACTTTTGTCGGAGCTCATCTCACAGTTTGATTGGTCACATGTTATCAATGAAATTGATGTAAATAAATGTAGCGATTCATTCTTAAAAAATTTGCAATCTCTTATTAATGCATCTACCAAGTCTAAAAATATATCAGCAAAAAAACTAAAATAAAACCATGGATCACAGCAGGCTTAGTAAATTCAATTAGGGAAAGAGACAAATTGAGTAAGCAAGTTAAAAAGCAACCTTTCAATGTACAACTTTGCACCCACTATAGAAATTATCGGAATATAATTAATTTAAGCATTAAGGAGGCTAAAGAGACTTATTACCGTGACAAGATTATTGAAGCAGGAAATAACTCCAGACTTCTATGGCAAAATATTAGCGAACTGGTTGGTAAAAACAAAAAGAACGCAAAATTTCCTATAGAAAGTTTCTTAAAAAATAAACCTAGTATTAAATCAGACAATTATGTTGAAATTGCCAACATATTCAATGAACACTACTCTGAAGTGGGAGCCAGACTCGCTAGTGCTGTCCCCCCTGTCACTGGCTTTACGGTCGACGATAACGATCACCGGGTGGACTCCGTCTTCCGGCTCGTACCCGTGTCCGAGGAGCAGCTTGCTAGTGTGGTGTCAGAACTTAGGGGGGGCTCCGCTCCGGGTATTGATAACATTCCGGCAACAGTTATTAAAACTAATTTCCAATATTTAAAAAAATCAATTTTACACATTATTAATTCCAGTATAATTCAGTCTGTCTATCCCGAATCATTTAAAATAGGTAAAGTCATTCCAATCTTTAAAGGAGGAGAGAAAGATCGAATTGAGAACTACAGACCGATAACCTTGGGAAACGTGCTGGCAAAATCTTAGACAAATGTGTGAAAAAACAACTTTCAAAATACATTGAAGATCAAAATATTTTATTTCATAACCAGTTTGGATTTAGGAATGATAAAAATATTAATGATGACCTATTTTTTCTTACGAACGAAATACATAGCAATCTTTCAAACAATAAAAAGACTTTACTGGTGTTCATTGATTTGGCCAAAGCGTTTGATACAGTGGATAGAACAATCCTTCTAAAAAAGTTAAACTGCATTGGCATTAGAAATGAGGCCTTATGTTGGTTTGAAAGTTATTTAACCAAAAGGACACAAGTTGTAACGATTGATGGGCATAATAGCAGTGCTAGAGATATAAACTATGGCGTCATCCAAGGAAGCACACTTGGTCCTTTGTTATACCTAATATATATGAACAACATTGGTAAATTAGAGCTTCAAAAGGGCCAGATGTTTCTGTACGCCGACGACACTGCGCTGCTGTTTGGGGGGGACAGTTGGCCGGAGGTGTACGGTGCTGCGGAGCGTGGACTCTCCTTAGTTAAGGCTTGGTTCGACCAGAACCGCTTGACTGTAAATGTAAAAAAAACTAAATATATAGCTTTTTCTTTGAGAGCAGACTCAGCGCCAGTAGATTTGACCCTCCGCCTCCACACCTGTGGCCAGGGAGTGTGTGTCACTTGTGAGAATGTCGAGATGGTGAGTGAGTACAAGTATTTAGGCGTAATTTTTGATAATCGTTTGAAATGGGTTTCTCATATTTTTTATGTTAAGTCTAGGATAAGAAAATTCATTTATATTTTTCCCCTAATTTCAAGGATCATGTCTGTCGATCTGCTTCGAATGGTTTACTGTGCTTATGTACAGTCGATTTTACAATACGGAATTCTAGCTTGGGGAGGAATGTCAAAAAGTAATGTCGAACCTTTGAATATTACTCAAAAAACTATTATTAAAGCCGCACTTAATAAACCTTTAAGATATTCTTCAGACTTAATTTTTGATGAATTTAAAGTGTTTGACATTCAGCAGTTGTATGTGAGAACAATTATTCTTTACATTTTTAAAAATAACACTATTCATTTTCCTACTATAGCTCACTCTTACAATACTAGAACATCAGCAAATATTGGTTTCAGCACACCCAGAATTACAAAATCCGTCAATAGAACAAATCCATTTTACATTGCTAGTATTATTTATCAGAAAATTCCTATGGATCTAAAAAATCCTTATCCCTGTTCTTATAACTCTTTCAAGAAACGAGTCAATGAATGGCTATTGAGGATTGGC
Source organism: Neoaliturus tenellus (assembly GCA_030545055.2). Lineage (NCBI taxonomy): Eukaryota > Metazoa > Arthropoda > Insecta > Hemiptera > Cicadellidae > Neoaliturus > Neoaliturus tenellus. Next base: position 46,286,093 of record CM061537.1, read on the forward strand.
AGACATGAAGTTTTAAATTACACTACATCTATTTACATTAAATAACAAGCCGAATACTTTTCCTCCTCCTGTCTTTGATAATAGATTGTACGAATGGTCCGCGATCACTCGGTGTGCCGGTGTGCGTCTGTGAGTGTGTGTTGTGTGCGCGAGGTTAGTGTGTGTGCGGGGGGAGGGGGGCTGTGTGAGTGTGGGGGGAGGGGGCGGTAGGAATGGGTCGAGGTTCTTGGGAGGGAGGGGGGTGGGGGGCTATGTCTCCGTTGGTTATTATCTCCATTATTACCTACACGGATTATTTAACACAGTAGTTTTTTGTGCATATAAAATTGTATACTCAAACATTTAGATTTAAGTGCTGAGTGAGTGGCTGGAGTTACAGCAAACTTTAATTTTAGTTTTAATTTTTCCTCTTTGTGGACTGACTATTGATTTGAACTCTGTTCCACACACAGGTCCGCCTATGTGGGACATTTCCAAACATTACTGTAATATTATTTGTAAACATTATTTTGGAATAAAGATATATTTCATTTCATTTCATTTCAAAGCGGTGGAAGTGGCCGGAGGGGGTCAAAGTGGGGGTAAAATGCAAACAGCTGCATAGTAGAAGGGAGAAAACAGTAATCAACTTGAAAAATGAAATGACTATTTAATATTTTAACTAAGTATCACAATCACAGCCACCCTAATTTTAGGGGTGGGGTGAGATTAGGTTTTTGTTTCTAACCCTGAAAAACATTCATAAAGCCTGAAATATGTGGGAAGAGAAGAATCCATTTAATACTATTCCTAAGCATTCAACCCTTATCATACAGTTCCTTACGGTGGAAGGACCAAAAGTGGGTAAAACACTCAAAATACCAACATATTAAAAAATTATAAATAATGTTTACAAAATCCTAAAAATTGGCTAAGTTATTTTCTTAAATACTACACATTCACCCCCTATCCATCCCAGCCCTATGAGGGTAGGAGGCAAAAGGAATAAACCCAGAAAAATTAAACCTGTTTAAAATATAAGAGGTAGCCTATATAATTTAAAAAAGTAACCAAATAATGTAAAGGCGACTATTTTAGTTAATTACTTCATATTCAACAGCCCCTACACATCCCAGGGGTAGGAGGGTAAGGTGCACAAAGGAATTAAAGTGAAAAAATGAAACTTGTTTAAAACAAGTGGTATTTCAGGGCTGGCCTAAAGAGGAAATTTCAAGTATGCAACTCACATTTTATGCCCCTACCGGGAATACCCCCTAGAGAAAGGGGGGGGGGGTCCGTGGCCCTACACAGGAATTGTTTTTATTTAATGTCTACACACATTTTGTGGCACTTTGCATAAGGGGTTACCTTGTGGGAATCGGGTAATTTATGACCTCCGTCAACAAAAATTACCCACCATCATTTCCCCGCAAAATTCCCTATCGAAGGATCACTTACACTTATTGACTCATTTTGGGGAATTCCTTCATCAGTGTCCAATATATGTGACAGATCCTTATGACACTGACTTATTTATCTAATTGCCATAAGATAAAGTAAAATTGAATTTTGATCAGTGGGAGATCTCTATACCCTAAGTTAGTAAGTTAGCCTAGCCATAAAATATAACTTATAAAAATTAAAACTAACCTGGTTCGAAAATATTACCAGAAATATACAAAGTGAAATCAAAGCAACTAGGCTGTAGGCCTAACAAAAACACACCTGGGGCCTATTACATAAAAGCAAGTGACAGGTTTGACAGTTCCAACAATTTGACGTCAGAAACAATTAAGTATTTTTAAATTATACTTTTCGACAGGTGACAGTTTTTAAATTGTAAATTGTTGCATGAGTTTTTATATATTTTAATAAATTTTACAATTACTTGTTGATTGTTAAATGTAGTTGTTGGGGATAAATTAATATACTCCAGTGCAAGATGTCTGATGACAAGATAGTAATAATAAAGAGAATATACCTAGACATCCTTTACGGAAAATTTTCTAATACAATTATTACTCAAAAAATTTTACAAAAAATAAAAAATAAAATAAAAATTCACTCATGAAATTAAGACGAAAATGGATAGATGTAGCGGAGAAAGCAAAACCTATGGGAAGTACATCTTGAAGTACCGGTACTTATAAATTATTATAAATTTGATAAATAAAATTAAGATTAATCTTAAACATTAGAGTTAACATACTAGGCCTAATGACAATGTCTCGACACACACAGAACCCTATGTCAATTTTGTTCCGACAATTTAATGAATAAGTAATATTGTAAAATAAATTTTCATTTGGTGCATTTCTTCAACATTGTCAAAATATTTCTCAACAGTTTGTAAAAAATCACCTGTCACACTGAAACTTTTATGAAGCAATTATCTGACAAATTTGTCCAGACATTGACAATTTGTAAATAATATTTGACATAAAACTTTAAAACTTATATGAAACAAAAATTTGTAGAATATGTAAAATGTTGCCCAGGAATAAGTTAAACTTACTGATTTAGGTCTACCACTTACTCAGTTTACTTACCACAGTCGATGGTAGGCAACTCTGGTTGTTTACCCACGGCAATTAGACCATTGTTGGTATTGGTTTGGTTGGTAGAGTTGGTACAGTCCCAGTCTCCAGTCTGGCACCCGGTCACTAGCGCCTCGCGGGTCCCTACTCTGCTCTGACTCAAGTAGAAAAATGTAAGCAAATCTTTGGGAGATGCAGATGAGTGGCAGCCAGTGCTGCCAACTTTTTACCGGATAGATGTTTAAAAAGGCCGCATTGCCAACGTTGTTACTGCAATTAACAACATGTCTATATACGGTTGAGTACGTAATAGAATATTGAGAACATTCTCCTCCGATTGTAATCTTGTTTAACGAAATACAAACTAAAAAGTGCGATCCATCTACTAGAGGTCAAAGGGGATGGCTGTCCTAGTCATCCCCTTTTTTAGTCCCAGTCACTGATTGAACAAGCTTATCATCTTATTCCAAACGAAAAATACATATTAGGCTATTCATAATATACTACATTAAAGTTAAAAAAAATTTGAACCATATGAGTTTTGGAAAGTGTCGTTAAACAAAACCAAGTGAAAATCACAACATTTTTTCCTACCACTGCAAGGAAATAATCATATTATTGCCACGCATTTAACCCTACGCAAAACAGTTCATTAGTTCATTTCCTGTTTCCGTTTCCTTTCCGCTCTAGAGCGGCAATGTTCTTTAAACCAAACAGCAATTTAAAGTCAGCTGTTATTGAACAACCATGCCACAACTGTTATTGGTCATTGTTGACGTTTAGTAAGGCTTTTAGTGGCGTTGGGTTCACTAAAGGCTAGCAAGTCTTTCGGTTGGTATCCAACCGACACTATCGAGTATCGAAGTATCGTTCATATCGAACATCAATTTGAACACAAACCCAATTTCAATGCCAGATGCAAAATGGAGGATATTTATTTGTAAACATCACTTTCAATCGTTTCAAATTAATAGTAATGTTTGTTTTCCGATATAGTGCTAACGGATAAGTTGCTAGTTATATGTGTTATTGTAGCCTACCAGGAAAAAATTCGGCCTCTGCATCACTTATAGGTGATGCAGAGGTAGTCGTTGTGAGTATCAGTTCAGAAGTATCAGAATTAATTTTAGACAATTCGATACACAAGATTTTTCGTGCCAACATAATTGCAACATTAGGATTCACAGGTACCAATATTTTTGAAATTTTTATTTGTGTGAGGCATTTCGCTAGCAAGGCTAGCATCATCAGACAACTCACAAACTCTGTACAAAGTTTGAATTCTAGTCTCGTTAGCAAAAGGCCTCACACAAATAAAAATTTCAAAAATATTGGTACCTGTGAATTAATTTTAAATTTATATAATATAAAACAATATTGAAGCTCTTGATACAAAAAAAAATGTTTTCTTGTATAAAAAATGTCACTTAGATTACGGTATGTTTGATTTAATTTGTGATTTGTGTCTGTTGGAACCATGGTTGGAACACACTATTAACTAGAAGGCCCTAAACATAACCTCAAACTAAAAAGAAGCACTAAATAAAATGACAACAAAGACCAACAGTTGTGGCATGGTTTGTAACAGCTGACTTTGTTTAAATTGCTGTTTGATTTAGCGTGCGGTAACATTGCCGCTCTAGAGCGGAGAAGAAACAGAAACCGGAAATGAACTATTTTGCGTGGGGCTTACAGATGTGGCAATGTGATTATTTCCATGCAGTGTTGGAAATATATTTCTGTTTCTTTATTTAGTAAGTACCGTAGTACTGTATCGCATTTTAAATACATAGTAATGTAAAATTTAAGTTTATGATATAAAATTCCCATGCCACGAGTAAAATAATACTCATTGACGGTCAAGACTCAAATATAATTTGAATATTTTGCTAATTTAATTTTTTCTATCATAAAAATTCAAATGACATTTCTCAAACATATTAACAAAATGAAAATACTAAATTAAATGTATGAAATCTAAGTTTAAGACATTGAACATGGATGGATATACAAAACTATGTTGGAAATTGACCGACTTTTTTGATTTTTTACTTTTTTATTTTTGGCATTTATATATTGGTTAGAATTGGGAAAGTGCCGCACCTAAAAATTACTGGGCACAAGCAACAAGATATGTAGGCCTACTGATTGCATGAATATAAGTCATATTGCATATATATTAAGTCATATGTACAATTTTTTGTATTGATAATTATTTTCCTTTATTGTCCAAAAGTATTATTTGACTCATGATTTTAGTTTTTTTTTTTTTTTTAGGAGTCTAAATAATGAAAATGTATTGTTTTGGGACATTTACAACCTAATAAGTGTAAATATGAAGAACAACATTTTTAAATAGTGATTTTTATATTTGGGCACGAAAGAGTTAAACTTCCATGTTTCAGCGATACGGTAACAGCTCACCACTTGGGGCGCGGCATGACAGCTTCGCTTCTAACCACACGTGGCCACTTCTTATAGTTATTATAATTATTATAGTTCTTATAATTCTTATAATTATTATAGTTCTTATAATAATTATGATTATTATATTAATTATTATAATTCTTATAGTTATTATAATTCCTCCAAGGATGGGAACTAAGTCTCTCAATTTCTCGAAAAGATCAGTTAAACAGACCATTTTTATGTTCAAGATGGATAAACCAACCTATGATTTCAATTTTTTCCTGAGGCAGAGGTAATTAATCCAAACGCTCGTTATGATCCCGGGCCGGTTAAGAGAGGATCTACTGTAATTGTAATGAGAAAATTTTTTCTCTCTAATAGATTTTGGAGCCAAATTCTTCTCAAATGTAACTCAATGTGATTGTAATTTAATCTCAATGTATTTTGTTAAAAGCCCTCAATGAAGTAAATAAACCTCCTTTACCTGTGTATGTCTATCAACAATTAAAATTTGGCGTGTGCAAATTTTCTATTGTCTTTATTTAAAGGGCCTAACATAATCCCAGCTCCATCCATTCAGTTTAATCTATTTTTATTCCCTTGTAATCATCCCCTTTTCGTTTTCTATACAACTGTTAAGCTGCTTCTGCACTGGCCGAACATGTTTTGCTTAGCTTTTGTTGTTATCTTATGGGGCGCCGGAATTCTACCCCCAGGAAATGTACCCCCATGAAAAAACGCAACACCATTTTGACGTCACAGGTATGGGGGTAATTTTCCGGCCGCGAACTTTTGAAGAGAATACATTATAATCTACTTCGTTCGATGGTTACGCATTTGTATAATTTATTTTCATAATAAACAATTTAAGCCATGTTTTGTAAGTTTACTTAGGGGTGGAAAACCACCCCCGGAATTCTACCCCCGGAATACTACCCCCAGCAAAACTACCCCCGGATTTCTACCCCCCGGAATACTACCCCCAGGAAAACTACCCCCGGAATTCTACCCCCGGAAAACTACCCCCAGCAAAACTACCCCCAATGGACTAGACCGGGAATCCTTCACCCGGAAAAGTACTCCACGTACACAATTTCTTTTAACATTCACGTACACAAGTATTTAACAATTGTTATTTTATGTACATGTTCTGGTATTTAAATTTTCTTAGTTAGTTAAGTTTATATTAATACAAATTTGCCCTTCGGGTGATCTCGTTCACTACTCTCACTCGCCATCAGGTTCTACAATATTCTTTAGTTTTATATTACCAATCTTCCCTTAATCTTTTACAGGCTTTTAGCTGCTGTGTATTTTTATTGACATCAAATAAAATATAACCGTACCATGATATACTTTGATATTAGGTTTATAATTTTCAGTAGCCTACCTGGGGACCGAGCATTAGCTCGGTAATCTTAAATATTAGAACTTATATTTTTTATGGTAGGTAGTATAATTTACAGACAGTGGGCTATAAAGCCCAGTGTAAAAAGGCGTATTTCTTGTTCAAGACGAACTCGTTCGCTCTGCTCACTCGCCTTCACAATGAGCTCGTTCGCTTCGCTCACTCAACTTTTAGACTGTTTCAATGTAGGCCTACGGGTGCTGCACACTCATACATATTTCTTGTGTATCAATTTTACAATATTATTGGTAACAGTTGTTTTTAATCAGTTTACTTAAGAACTGTTACTTTTTTACAATGTATAAGGGTTTTGGCTTAGAAATATAACAGCTGATAAAAGTTACTGAAAGACACTATAATTAATTGAAATCGTTATTTAAGGAAATCTGATTATCGTACATGTTTGTCACTAGTTTAAATGTTTTGTTTAGTTTAAATCTCTCCCCCACCCCAATATTAAATTTGGCCATGCCTAATGGCCTAATTTAACCGTCCTGAAAGTTGGCAATTCAACATGTGTTTTAACAAATATACACGAGAGTGCAGCACCCGTAGCCCTACATTGAAACAGTCTGAAAGCACAGAGAAAGGAAGCTGAAAGGAGAGTGAGCGAAGAGAGCGGGCTCGTCTTGAACAAGAATAAAGCCTTTTAGCACTGGGCTTTTTAGCGCACTGTCTGTAAATTATATTACTATAAAAAATATTACTGTTTAAGTTTACCGAGCTAATGCTCAATCCCCAGGTAGGCTACTGAAAATTAAAAGCCCAATATCAAAGTATATCATGGTACGGTAATGTATTTGATGTCAATAAAAACACACAGCTAAAAAAGCCTGTAAAGGATTAAGGGAAGATTGGTAATATAAAACTAAAGCATATTATAGAACCTGACGGCGAGTGAGGGTAGTGAACGAGATCACCCAAAGGGCAAGTTTGTATTGATGTAAACTTAACATATCATTATTTTATAATAGAAATGTTTTACATACCAGAACACGTACATTAGAATTAAATAACAATTGTCAAATACTTAAGAAGTTTTGTAAGTGGGAGTACTATTCCGGGTGTAGGATTACCGGTCTAGTCCATTGGGGGTAGTTTTGCTGGGGGTAGAATTCCGGGGGTAGAAATCCGGTTGGTGTTTGATTTGCTATAATGTTAATTTAGAGCAACCAAATTAAATAATAGGTAATGTATTTATAAAACTGGGGGTACTTTTCCGGCCGCGAGCAAAACTTCATGCCACTTTAAGCTCCGCCCCTCGTGACGTCAAAATGAAGTAGCGTTTTTTCATGGGGGTACTTTTCCTGGGGGTAGAATTCCGCTACCCCCGCGGCCGTAGCGCTAGTCGAGTTTGATGGTTGCAGAGGTATACGGGGATCGTGTTTCAGAATTAACCGATTAAGATAGAGATTGGCTGTTAACTTTTTCTAAAAGTAGAAGAAAGGATCTAGTCGGCTATCTTTTTAGAATTTTGAAATAAAATTTCTAATTTCAGCTATAACTGTCTAAAATCATCTGTTTTTACTCGATTTTTAACTGAAGTTTTCTATTGGTTTTAATGAACTAATTACAAAAGTGTAACAGAGGAAAATTAGTACCGTTATTCTTCTTTAATATGACACTTTATTTATAGCTCTAGGCTTCATTTGGCAGAAGATAACACGATTCTAAAAAACCCTTGCATTTGGGTGCGCACCAGGGGTAGACCGGGGTGGTCCCGGGCTCCGGTCTACCCCTGAGAGAGTAAAATTTAACAAATATTACTCTCTGTAACGTCACAAAATAACTCAATTTTCCTTAGTTAATATTTCAAAATTTAGTAAAATTTTCAAAATTTCGAGGTATGAGAAACCTAATATAAGTATTCAACTAAACACTTACCAACTTTCAAGAAAATCGGTTGAAAAACGGCCTCCAAAACAGGGGAATACAAACCCATGTTTTAGCATAAAAGCCGTATGATTAACATTGCCGATTGCGCAACAATGGGCTACTGGCCCAGGGGTGAAGATGACTCTTAACTAATTAAGATAAATATTGACTCTTATTTTTTTCTAAAAGTAGAAAGAAGGATCTTGTCTTCTCTGGTTTTAGAATTTTTTTTTAATTTCTAATTTCATCTATAACTGTCTATATTAAATAATCTGTTTTTCTAGATTTTAAAAATTTATTTAACTTTACAATTTGTTTTAAATTAAGTTGAACAATAAGTAAATATCATATACGAGAAAGAGTAATTAACAGTGAAACGTGAACTAGTCGGTAACCGAAAAGTTAACAACAATTTACTTTCAATTTTCAAATCTAAAAGGTAAGTTAAAAATTGAAGATCTTTTTAGCCTGTAGACGAAAACTGAAGTTTTCTATTAGTTTTGATGAAATAATTTCCAAAGTGTAACACAGGAAATTTAGCACCATTATTCGTCTTTAATATGACACCTTAGTTATAGCTCTAGGCTGCAGTTAGCAAAAGATAACACGGTTCTAAGAAATCCTTGCATTTGCATCGAGAAAGACAGATGATTTTAGACAGTTATAGCTGGAATTAGAAATTTTATTAAAAAATTCTAAAACCAGAGAAGACGAGATCCGCCTTTTTACTTTCAGGAAAAGTTAAGAGCCAATCCCTATCTTAATGAGTTAATTTTAAAACACGATTCCCGTAAACCTCTGCATAGCCACAAAACTCGCTTAAGGGTGCGCTCTACCCATCTGCCGCGCGCGGATGAAAGGGTTCAGAATCTCCGTGTTTGTCGCCCTAGTTGTAAACCGATTTAAAATATTTTTGTGTCATTCTTTTCGTAATATAATTTTGTACTATGCTATCGTCTTACAATTTTGATATTAATTTAAATTACTAAGCAGTGTGCTTGCTAATAATTTTGAAATAAGCGTTTTTGTATCAAGTTTTAACGTATTAAAAACAATTTTTTGAGAAAAAATAAGACGATACTAGAGTACAATATAATCTTAAGAACAAGAATCTGCAATAAGATTGGTAAAAAGTTTATAGATAACGATGCAAGAAGGGAGATGCAAAAGGTCTGCAATTTCAAAAACATCGATATTAGACCACCGATCGATTTCGCCCTGAAATCAAAAAAAGCATTAAAGTAACAAAATTTAAAATCACTTGTCATATATTTTCCAAAATGTGATTTTCCGCGTATAGCGGCAGTTAACAGTCTCGCTCGACGATTTTGACGCCGAGGTAGAGCGCACCCTTAAGGTTCGGTTGGAAGATCACCTCATCGTTGTTACCACCAGTCATTCTTCCCTGTGTTTTTTTTTTTTTTTTAGTTTACTATAGATAATTGAATAATATCTCTATTGTATAGTATAAATTGTATAGGAAAAGGGAAGGTGGGACTTCATTGTTTAAAACATCATTGAAGGTCTGATGAAACACTACTTTTTCATTTTTATGAATTCATTGAATTTAATGTATTAATGAAGACGTTTTTAAAAGATTTTTTACAGGTGGTTATTAATTGGGCCTCCTTGCCTTGCCGAAACAGGTTTTTACTAACCACTTTAGTTAAAGCAAAACTGGTCGTGTGGTCGTATCCTAAGGGTATAGAAGCAAAACTTGTCTTAACCCAATAGTCTTAGCAAAACCCGCCTTCTCCATTTTTTTTTTTTTTTTTTACCTAATAACTTAGTTTGCTCAGTATATAATTAATTCATACTACATGTAATGTTTTTCTCCTATTTTTAGTTTTGGTTTCATGGAAAAATCTACCGGCGTTCATTTACAATTCGTTTTTTGAGTTTCCTGAAAATGTTGCAACTTTGGAGAAGGCGAGTTTTCCTATGGAACGCCTCAGTTTTCCGTAAATTGCTTATTTCATGATTTAACACCCCTTTTAGAAAATGTAAAAATTGTTTTTGCTTTGTTTTTGAATGATCTTGTTTGGTGATGTATATGGAAATGAGTTCATGATTCATTATTTGAAACTTTTATAGTTATTTTACATAGCTTAAGTTGAAATGTTTTGTTAAGTCATAAAACGAATTTAAAATAATTTATTTATTTTTCTAAATGAAATGTTTTACTTAACATGTTACGCCTTTAAAATAATGTATTTAGTTATTTTTCTAAATGAAATGTTTTACTTTCAATTTAAATAAGTTTTATTCTTGTATTTGTAAAATAACATGTAAAATTCAAGGATTGAAAACTTCTGGTTTTCTTCATTCTCAGCCAAAATTAAAATCTAAAAAAAACTATAAAAAACACGTATCAAATAACATAGAAGAACAATTTAAGTTCTTGTCATGATTAGGTCTACTCCCGTAATGCTTACTAATACTAGCATACAGGAAAATATTCTTAAAATCATAACACAGAATTTGTAAATAGATTTGAGACAAACAAACAGCCACTATGGTAATGGGGTATTTTCTGTATATTAAAACTTTAGAAAACAAATACTGTACTGTAATAATTTATAACAATTATACCATTTCATCTCTAATTTGAAGTAAACAATAATTGAAAGAAACAGTGGTTTCTATGGAGATTTTACTACATCTAATCAGTAATTTAAGAAATATAAACGAAATTCCATGTCAAAACTTGGACCTCCACTAAATTAATACATACTCAATACTAAACACCAACTTTGTACAAGGGCCCCTTCCAGAGTCTACACTAGATAGATCGAACACCGCCACTGTAACGTACAGGGGCCCCTCCCAGAGTCTACACTAGATGGATCGAACACCGCCACAGTAACGTACAGGGGCCCCTCCCAGAGTCTACATTAGATGGATCGAACACCGCCAATGTAACGTACGGGGGCCCCTCCCAGAGTCTACACTAGATGGATCGAACACCGCCACTGTAACGTACGGAGGCCCCTCCCAGAGTCTACACTAGATGGATCGAACACCGCCACTGTAACGTACGGGGGCCCCTCCCAGAGTCTACACTAGATGGATCGAACACCGCCACTGTAACGTACGGAGGCCCCTCCCAGAGTCTACACTAGATGGATCTAACACCGCCACTGTAACGTACGGAGGCCCCTCCCAGAGTCTACACTAGATGGATCGAACACCGCCACTGTAACGTACGGGGGCCCCTCCCAGAGTCTACACTAGATGGATCGAACACCGCCACTGTAACGTACGGAGGCCCCTCCCAGAGTCTACACTAGATGGATCGAACACCGCCACTGTAACGTACGGGGGCCCCTCCCAGAGTCTACACTAGATGGATCGAACACCGCCACTGTAACGTACGGGGGCCCCTCCCAGAGTAGACACTTCCACTGGATTGCATCCCTCCTCTCCAACAACCAATTAGAATTTGATCAACAATAAAATTGGCTACTTTAAATTTACAATAAACAGTGTTTGTACAAAAATTGGTTTTTATTGCTACTATTTCACTAAACCATCGTCATATTTTAAAATGTAATTTTCCGAAACTTGAGTATAGAAAAAACTACATAAAACGTCTATATTGTTCAAGTGAATACATTTGTGAGTTTTAATTTACATTGGAGGCAAGTTCACCACTTTGCAAAACCCAAATCATTCATAATCTATTAAAAACAAAATTTGTCATTAAATAAATAGGTAATAGGTAGTTATGGGCTAAAAACAGAATTAAGGCCATATTCCCCATGCCCTATGCAATTCCTCCAATGACCAACTAGACCTCAGTTGCAAGATTAATACCGAGTGTCCCAGACCCCCGACACACTTCTTTTAAAATTTACAATGGCCTATATACAGTCTCGCTCGACGATTTTGACGCCGAGGTAGAGCGCACCCTTAACCCGCTACGGCCGCGAGGCGGCATTCAAGCTCACGTAGACCGGAGCCTTAACAAATATTTCATTTTGATTTAACACAACAAAAAAGTAGACAGATTCATTATTAAACAACTGAATACTGATTATGTAAGGAGACAGTTCATTTATTAAACAACTAAATACCGCACTGAATATGTAACTTACACTAATACATTGATGAATTATAGTTAGTTTAATTTGAATTTTAAATAACTAATTAAAATGAGACTAATATCATTTTTAATTATACACAATAAATTCATGCAACTTTAATTTATATTTTCCGACTGTAGAAAAGTAGTTTTAAATAGTGTTCGGAATTAAAAAGAAACCAAATTCGTTACGGAAATTATGCCAAACTGCATTTGGGAAACCCAAAATATTAATGCCGCCGTACTATTTTCAAACGATGTTTGGAAAACCAACAACACTGGCTTGTAAATAGTATTATTAGTTTTAAAAACATACGGCATACCTAGCAGTTTAAACGAAATATATCTACATAAGCTTATTTTACAAACACGTTTTATTACAAAACTGTAAAGTTAGTCTATACTGCACTTTATATCAAACGCCGATTTTTCAATATTTAAACAGCCGTTAAAATATAGTATGTATTAGGCTACTTTCAAATTTTATGTTCAAACATTTTTTTCAAATAAAATAGTTCCTTGAACAAAAAATCGTTTAAAAAAAAGTAGGATTCCTACTGATACAAGACCTATAGGCTATTTAAAAATTGCAAGTAACATTGCTGTGAACAGAGTTTGGCAGCGGTCAACGTTTAGTTGTTTTACCTTACAATGAAATGCATAAAAATGTCTTAATCATAACTCTTATTTCCTCAAGAATCATAAATCATCAAATTGTCTCAATGAGAAACACCAATAACAAACGACAACTGACACTACCAAACCAAACTAAATACTCCAGTCGCAAATCGCAAGTAAAAATGAAGCGACTCTAAAAGTCAAAAATATCAATAGCGTTACAACAGAAAGAAACTCCCCCCTCCTCTGTCGAGCACTGCGCACCTTTCCGTTCCGGTGGCGGGCGATATAGAGGTGGCTTGCCTGCCTGCCGCTTCCCTTCATGGATGGCTGAAAGGAGTAAACAAATAGCCTACGGATCTAATTAATTAATTCAACAGAACTACAAGTTCCGTTACAAGGATTATTTACAATGTATATAAAAATTGCAATTTATTTTGCAAACGCCGTTATGTTATATAATTTATTTAATTTTAGTTGATAAAGAAAAAAAATTATTTCAAAATTTGCCGCCCCCTAAAAATTTGCTGCCCTAGGCCGCGGCCTACTCGGCCTATTTAGAAAATGGGCCCTGGAAATTTGAGAGCCTGTTGGAGTCTATTGTGAATTAGAATGGTATTCTGCTCATCTACAGGAACCTTTCTATCGGTATATGTGGATTTCTCCTACGATGCACACAAGCTGAGAAAAAAGGAGGAAACGAAACATGCTTGCCTATTAATATATAAATATATAGATAACGGTTGACATTGCTAGAGAAATGGAAAAATATTAGTTTTAATACTATGTTGAATGTGTATTAATTAATTCTGTGACCATTTTCATACGTGAACATCAAATTAATGAATAATCATCAAGAAAATTACCCATCATTTTTGACGGGCTGTTTGCTAATTTATTTATAATGTAAATCATATATCAGTGACAACATGTTAGAAATGTTTGTTGACTTATTGTGTTCGCCAAACAAGTTTGCTGGGAATTTTCGGCCAGTGAGGACACGGCTTTACTATTGTCGTAAGTTTATTTCCGGTACCAACTTTTGTCTACAACAGTACTGAATCTTATGAGGACGCTCTACCTTACCCTGTAATGTCACAACATTTTTTAATAATATTTGAAAAAATTTACTTGCAACTTTACGCTGAAACTAACAATGGCTTTACTCAGAGGTGCCCACCCCCCCCCCCCCAACCGAACTGCCCCCCCCCCCCCCACAGCTATAAAATTTGTTGTTTTGGTGTTTCATCAATGATCAGGGACACATGAATCTTTATAATTTCCTTATTGTGGATGGTTTTAATGCTGCGATCTAATGTAAGTTAATACATTGTCAACTTTTAGAATAAAATTTAATAATTGTCTGGTTTTGAATCACAGAAACCTTGAGTAGGCCTAACTTACCAACTAAACGTTTTGAGGTTATCGCGCACGCACAACAGGCAGATTTCTTTATCGTGAAATTTCATTGACAAGGCTATGAAAAACGCTACTTTCCGGACAAAATTACAAACAGCTTAATGTTTCTGTTTCTGGTGTCGTTGCATAAAATAAAAACAGATATGAGCAAGAGCAAGTGAATCAACTTTGGCATCGAATTCCGCCGCTTCCGCAACCGACATAGCGAGCGTCATTTACAGCTCGCCCGTTTCCATAGCAACCATAGGCTTCTAGATTCCGCCAACCTTAGAGAAATGAATACAGAGAGTCACTGTGTTTGTTGACCAACAGTTGGGGAAATTTGATGGTAAATCCTAAGCTGTACAGTTTTTGACGGTCATAAATGATTTGTTTATTTAAAAAAAAACTTTAGTTTTAATACTACTCGTTATAAAAGTATACTTTAAAAAATCGCCCCCCCCCCATCTTGGACAAAAATATCCTTTTTTCGACCCCCCCCCAAAAATTTCAATGACGCAGTCTGCGTCGTAACCCCCCCCTCCCCCCCCCTGTGGGCACCCCTGGCTTCACTATTGTTGTTACCTGCCTTTGTTTACTGTTAATAAACAGAATGATACTTTTTTGTACATTTTACAAAGATATAGCAGGGTGTCTACCAGTCAGGAAAAGTTGGGAATTTGGAAAAAAGTCGGAAATTTTGTGAGGCCAGGAGAAAGAAGGGACAAAAGTCAGGAATTTAGGTTTCTGGTCGGGAAACCTCATTTTACATAAAAAATACAAGAATTTTAGGATATTTTACAAACTTTACAAATTATTTTAGAGAATTTTACAAAATTACAGCCACTAAGGGCAGTGAGTCTGGTTTTTTGGCAGGGAATTTTCAGAAAATGTTTATAAAAATGTCTGGAATTTCATTGGTGAAATTTGATAGACACCCTTTAGAGTTCATTCATCTCAATTTTAAAACTTTCTGTCAATACAATTTTTTTAAATTGTTTCTATTATAAAAATACTTCAAATAGGGCCCAGTCAAACGTTTTTTACAGTTTCTCTTGTTTATGCAGCAGATACAGGGTGGTTAACCAATTACCATATAAATCATATGATAAAAAAAAAGAAAAAAAAATAGAGAGGCTTAAAAGAACAGGGTTTGATTTTGTACAAAAGGTGAAATTAGGTGGAAAAAAAATCTTGGATGTTTTTATTACAAGTTAAGAATCGTTTTAAAATGTACCTCTTTTATAAACTTTATTCATGCTGACCATAATTCAATCTAGGAATCAATGATTATTATATCGTAAACTATTCAGTCATAAACTCATTGTCCTTAAAAAATAATAACCACAGGTGAAGTAACAAAACAAACATTGCTATCAATTAACAACTTTCTTTATTAGCGAGTTTAAAAACAAAGCAGACAATCAATGTCTGTTATACACACAAATTTAACAAAAACAAAATAAATAAGTCACAAAATAAGTTAACGTTGAACATCCAGTTTTATTTACAATATCAACACGTGGCAGTTTTAGTCTTTTCAAGTGCACTCAGTTAAACTAAAGAGCTCGAATTAAATTCGTAAGGGTGAAAAGCTTCATGTGGCGAGAACCGTTCATCGGATCTCAGCAGATTTCACAAGTCTGACCTGGAACATAGCACAACAAACATTAAACAACACTCTTGATACTCAGGTTACTTTAGAAAGCAAGCATCCATGATTAAATTGAATTGGATATTTTTAAATAGTTTTCATCACCTTATCCAAACCTAACAGTTTTCTCTCCTTTTTGTATGACACATGACTCACTCACTGCAAAGTAATGTCTAAGTATGCCTAAATGTATAATTAGCTTCAGAGTGTACACATTGCAAAATTTATTGTGAAGATTTGTTCCATTAGAGTTTCTTTATCAAGTCACTGTGCCTTGAGAGAATTTTCACATCCCCCATAACAGCAAACCTACATACTCAGCCCCATGTTGGCTATGGATAAAATAAAGAATTCATTGAATTGGTTTAGAAATTTTGCTGAGTACGGAAGTCATCTGCAACAATTTTTTTTTAGGGAGAGGCAGGACAAATGCATAACGCACACAGGTGGCCAGCCTGTAGTGTGGGACTCCCCTAAAAAACGGGTTTACCCACTAAAAACCTCCTCTAATCTTTAGGATTTTAACCCCGAATTGTTTATCACATTAGGTCAGGCTAGGCATTTGGCTTACGCCCGTGGGGCTCGCTCCTTATCCAGCCACTCGATCAAGGGATCTGGGCCACTTCGCGGTCCAGATCATGTTTATTTTCCATGAGGATGCCCCGGACAAACTGTGATAAACAATCCCAGTTGCCCTCATCCTCCAAGATCTTTTGGCAGACCGAGTCCACCGAAAATGCACCAAAAATTTGTGTGGCCTCTAGGCGGGGCCCTTCCCAATGGGGGCAACGCAAGATGTGCTCCGTATCGTCGGGAACACCCAGAGTACGGAGGTCATCTGCGACAATAGTGCTAACAATAACAAATATATTCGTGTTTGTAATCCTTCATGTGCTCTTAACACTAAATAGGACAAGAATAAATCCTAATGAAGTGTTTGAAATGGGAAGGGAGGTTTTGGAATAGCGGGGTTGGGAATAACAGGACTCTACTGTAATTTGATTAGGTACTGCAGTTAAATAGTTATGTCATTTCTCAGTGAGTTTGTGTCATTTTTCATGCACTATCAACCTCAAGCAACTAAGCTGACTCATCATTACACAAGTTATAGAGCTTTAATTAAAGCAAATCTCATCATTTTGACTTCTTTATTAAATGTTTACATCTCTATTGAAAATTGTGAAAAATACATGCGTACCTCAATCAGATACTGTAATACTCCTACTGAGCGCTAAACAAATGTGACTTTTCAGACTGAGGCCAAAATATTACAAACATAATATACCTAGTTGTAATCATGCCTATTAGTAGTGAAAAAATAAACGAAACTAAATAAAATGTTAAGATTTTAGACATGGAATTGAATAATTTACCACAAAAACATTTTTAAAGCTAAAAAATTACACATACCAAAAGATTTGGGAAACAAATATCAATCTTAATAAATTGGTACTTACATTGTTAGACTTAATTGTAAAATGCAGTAATTTTTTACTTAGGCTAGTTAAATTTTCTTTCATATTCAACACTGTTTTCATATCAGTAAAAATATTCTATGCTAGCTTACCCGGCATACTTTGCAATGCCCCTCTGAGGATTTTTGGCCTTCAAGTTTAGACTCATGATCAATTTTGTTATTGTTTATTTGCATATGCTAGATTTTAAAGTTTACTTTTATTTAAATTACTAGCTGTTGCCCGTCACGGCTTCGCCTGTGATTGAATTTATTTTATAAGTAATCAAATCTTTTTAAAGAGCAACGAAATCTACTTCCCTCAGAGTGACATTGAACAATAAAGTGGTGAGAGTGGAGCTCTGAAGGAATTTCGCAAAACCTGTTCTTAGTGAGTAAAGAGTTCTTAAATAGAAAAGGTCCTGAGAACTTATGAGCAAATACGAATGGCCATGTCAAATTTCAACCCCGTAGGCCCTATAGTCATTCGGAAGTCATGTGGGTTGGAGTTCTAAAGAACATCAAAAACTATATTTGCAAAACTGTTTCTTAGTGAACACCTATTCGCAAAATAGAACGATTACATTAAATTTCAACCCTTAGGATCTATGGTGGGTTTGAGAATTTGTGGGGAGGAGCCCTAAAAGAAATTTACAAAATTGTTTCTCATTGATGGACGTTACCTATGAGCAAAGAGGAACGTCTATGTCAAATGTAAAATACATTAGCCCTGGATTAATTTTGAAGTCATGTGGGGTGGAGCCCTAAAGAACTTAAAAAACTATATTTACAAAACCACTTCGTAGTGAGCACCTGTTCGCAAATCGGGACATCCATGTTAAATTTATACCCCCTAGGATTTATGGTAATTTAAGGTTCTATGGAGCGGAACGTTAAAGGAAATTTTCAAAATTATTTCTCAGTGAGCACCTATGAGCAAAGAGGAACGTCCATGTCAAATTTTAACCCCGTGGGCCCTAGAGTAATTCTTAAGTCCTGTGGGGCGGAGCACTAAAGAACTTCAAAAACTATATTTGCGATACCATTTCTTAGAGAGCACCATGAGCAAAATAAATAAATAAATATCACTTCATTGTCACAAAACATCTCACAATCCCAGTGGAGCTGGTGAAACAGGTGACATTGTCATAGCGAAATAAGACTAAAAACTATGAAAACCAGTGAAACAAATCATACCACATTTATTGGTCTTTCAAATAATCTGCAATTGAATAATAATTCTTTTCTAAAAGGTACTTCTCAAACTCACCCTTAAACTTTGAAATACTGTTAATTTATTTAAATTAACGGGTAGACTGTTGTAAATCCTTAAACCCATGGTATTGTGGAGACCTTTCATTCAAGCAAAGGCGATGCCTTGGATACTGTAAATTATTTTTAAAGTGTGTAGGATACTGATGGGTGAGTTGTTTATCATGGTAATTTGATAAATTACTTTTCAGATTTACCATCATTTTAAAAATATAAAGTGAAGGCACCATTAATATATCATATTTAACAAACTATACTGTGGGGCGGAGCCCTAAAGAACTTTGAAAACTATATTTGCAAAACCGTTTCTTAGGGAGCACCCATGAGCAAAAAGAAACTTCAATGTCAAAATTCAACCCCTGAGGTCATATAGTAATTCTGAAGTCCAGTGAGGCGGAGCCCTAAAGAATTAAAAAAATTATACTTGATAAACCGTTTCTTGGTAAGTAACTATGAGCAAAGACGAATGTCCGATTCAAATTTAAACCCCGGAGGCCCAAAAGTAATTTTGAAATCCTGTGTGGCGGAGCCCTAAAAAACTTAAAAAACTATATTTGCAAAATCGTTTCTTAGGGAGCACCCATGAGCAAAAAGAAATGTCCATGTCAAAATTCAACCCCAGAGGCCCTATAGTAATTCTGAAGTCTAGTGGGGCGGAGCTCTTAAGTGCTTCAAAAACTATATTTGCAAAACAGTTCCTTAATAAGTATCTATGAGCAAAGAGAATCGTCCATGTTAAAATTCCAACACGTAGGCTATACAGTAATTGTGAGCTTCTGTGAGGCGGAGCCCTAAAGGTAGTGTTCAAAGCACTTCTTTTATTGACCACCTAAGAGAAAAGAGATCATTCCCAAATTTCAACCCCGTAGGTTTCTTAATTTGTATTTGAATTTGGCCATACGGATAACGTTATATTGACAATTCGAAGGCCTGTGGGTCAGAGCCCTGAACGAATTTGGCAAAGTCCTTTCTTAGTAAGCACCTAAGAGGCAAGACAAACCTGTGGTAGTTTCTGTGATTTTGTGATGAGTCAGTCAGTAATCAATTCCCGTCAGGTTTACCTTGTTCGTTAAGCTCACTCGCCGCAAGACGAATGGCCGATTCAAATTTAAACCCCGGAGGCCCAAAAGTAATTTTGAAATCCTGTGGGGCGGAGCCCTAAAAAACTATATTTGCAAAAAGAATTTCCAAAAATTACTCACTCGCCGCAAGACGAATGGCCGATTCAAATTTAAACCCCGGAGGCCCAAAAGTAATTTTGAAATCCTGTGGGGCGGAGCCCTAAAAAACTATATTTGCAAAAAGAATTTCCAAAAATTAACTGAAGTAGCTGTTACAAATTAAAGTATGCAGTAAAGGCAAATATTCATATGAGACATATAAGAGTGTCCTCTAGTTTTTTATCACCACTGTTCCCGCAATAATTTAAATGACATCAGCTGTTTACAAAATTAATATTTCTCAATGTAATCATATGTTCTAATACAAAAATGATGCTTCCATAAGAATAACATGGTAAATTTGAAGACGTGTGGGGCGGAGCCCTGAAGGAATTTAGCTAAATGGTTTCTTAGTACTTTGCACACATTTAACATATCAATCATGGCGAATAAGTCCTCATTACTTCTAAATTATTTCTAATTGGCATTACATTAATTTGATTACCTGGAAAACAACATGCAAGTTTTCTGGTATATGGAGATATAAAAATTCAACTTGAACCACTTGATTGATCAGAAGCTCCTAAAAGAGCTTCCAGAGCCACTGAAGGAGCTGTTACAAATTAAAGTATGCAGTACACTCTCATCCAATTAGACAGACCTGCTTCAAGTGGCAACCTCGGTTGAAACCTGGACTGAGCTGACATTAGTCCGGGTGAACGAGAGTGTACTGTATTAGAAAGTTAAAATCATAAAATTTAAAACAAAAATACTTTAAATGTAAAAAATTGAAATTAATAAATCACCTATACATTTTGGACAATACTATGGACACGAAAATAGTCCGATGGGAATTTTAACAGCTGTGCCCCCTCTCACCCCTTCTCGCCCTGCAATGTTGTCATTTGTGGTTATTTTTACCATGTGAAATACAGTATAGGGGAGAGGTGGGTATAACCGGGTGGTTGGGTACAAACCTGGTGGTCGGGTTTTGACCAAGTAAGTGCTGGTACCTGGCGATAAATGCCGAAATTAACATGTAGTTGGAGAGGGAAAGTGGCGGACATTGCGCCATTAGTCTCTGAGCAGAACTTTGGCTGTTAAGAGCGTTTCTTTGTTTTTGATATTTCGTTTCCCAAAGTTACGGACAGTTTGATCGCCTACTACGGAAAAACTACATGAGTTTCAGTGAAGTTGACTACACTACTGTGTAGTCTATGTCTTTATATTTACACTGATATAAGCAATATCTCAAATTAGTTTAAAGCACTCTGAATATGTTAAGTTTTTGTTAGTTACTACCAGTGGGGTGAAACCGGGTATGACGTGCGGGGTAAAACCGGATGGTATTTATGCATGTTATTATGATCTAAATATTTAAAATTTGATTTTTCGCTCATAAATTAACTGAATATGTTATCTTTGATACTATTTTTGACTTAATTGTGTGTACTTAGTAATAAAATGTTATGGCTATTAAAAATTTGTTTTTTTTTCTATTTCCCATATACTTAACATGTGTACCCGGTATCACCCCACTAGTGGGGTAAATCCGGGTACTTGCACTTTTTTTACAAAAAAAAAAATCGCAGAAAAAAACTATAAGACTTATTAAGTTTTTAAAAGAAGCAATTGAAACACAAATAAACACAAGATAAATTGAGACATTATTCAAAATTTTCTGTATAAAAACATGGCATCTACATGTCACTAAAACTTAGCCACCCGGTTATACCCCACTTTCCCCTACAAATAAAAATGTGTCTTTCAATAAATCTGGCAACAATGTACCAACTCTCATCGGACTACTTTTGTGAATCCTACTATAGGACTGTTCCTCATACTAACTGTAATTTACTAAGTCTATAGTGTATAAATATTCATATGACTTCAAAAACTTTTTCTTTTAATGGGGAATAGGGAATTTCTGGAAATGTTCCATTTCTAGGTCAGGTTGTGTTTGAGCTCTTAAGATTAACATTTATGCATAAAATTTTAGTTAGTTTTATCTTCATTTTGACAATCTTTAATATTACAGGTGATGAACCAAAACAAATTTTAAAGACAAATATTAAGAGAAACCCACAAATGTTGCAAACAACTGTTTATGATGTACTTTTGTTGGACTACTGAACATGGCTGAAGGTGACAGACCAATTAGTATATTTCATAAAATTAGGGAGTTTTCATGGTTATGTTGTTGTATTACAAACGTTAAACTGATTTACGCAAAACATTCTCTCTACTGGCATCTGCGAAAAACGGGTGTTTTAAAGGTTGGGGATGTCTGAGAACTTTCAATATTAATTTTTAAAGATTTAAGAAACTTAAAAAAATTGCAAGCGAATCGAGATTTTTTTAGTTTGGTTGGATATGATGATTCAATTGCATTGCTCAATTATTCCTAAATTTTAACATACAATAAATAATTTAGAACCGACAAAAATTACAGTGTCCTCAATTTTTGATAACAGACTAGAAAATAGGATGACATTCCTAAAACTAGTCATCTGCTACACAAATGTTGGATTGAAGACGAAATGATACTATAAATTGTATCATCTATTGTCTATTGTATGTCTTTCATAAATCTAAATCCATCTAAAGTCAGAGAATCGAAAAACGTCAGAAAAAATGGATGGTTGTAGTGGGATGTGTTCCATTATCATTAATCTATTAGATATAAATTTTAACATAATTCAATACATTTCCCCAAACCTTTCTTATTTCTCCTGCTACCAATAATCCAAGCAATCATGATTAATAAAAATTGTTGCAGCCGTTTAATGTCTCATGTCACTTAATGCCATCACTTTAATTTTTTAAACAAATATTGCTTATTTTAAAGTTTGTAAAAAGAAATGCTTGCAATGAAAATTAAGAGAATTAACACAACACGATCACCAACACTATTATTTACTGTGAATGTCAAGCGAAAAATTAAAATAACAGACGATTGTGAAGAAAATAGGGAGGAAGTTTTGACTGTAACGGGAGATAAAATTCTGTTTTTAGACTGCAAATTAATTTTGAGAGGGGTATAGCCATGAGAAAAACATGATTTTTTTTTAATCCGGAAAAAGAGTAAAGGTGTAGGGTGGAGTGTTGGTCTGATACCTGCCGGGCCACTGGCGCTCCTTGTCGGTGAGCGGGACGTAGACGACACCCATCAGCGGCGTCCGTGTCACGGAGCCGTCGGCATTCTTGTCCACCTGCTCCAGCCGCTGGTCACCGCTGGCGGGGCCGACGGGTACGATGAGCCGGCCACCGGGCTTCAACTGGTCCACTAGCTGCGGCAGACGACATGAATTACCAGACAATCACAGATGACGACCATCAGTCACGGAGCCGTCGGCATTCTTGTCCACCTGCTCCAGCCGCTGGTTACCGCTGGCGGGGCCGATGGGTACAATGAGCCGGCCACCGGGCTTCAACTGGTCCACTAGCTGCGGCAGACGACATGAATTACCAGACAATCACAGATGACGACCATCAGTCACGGAGCCGTCGGCATTCTTGTCCACCTGCTCCAGCCGCTGGTCACCGCTGGCGGGGCCGATGGGTACAATGAGCCGGCCACCGGGCTTCAACTGGTCCACTAGCTGCGGCAGACGACATGAATTACCAGACAATCACAGATGACGACCATCAGTCACGGAGCCGTCGGCATTCTTGTCCACCTGCTCCAGCCGCTGGTCACCGCTGGCGGGGCCGATGGGTACAATGAGCCGGCCACCGGGCTTCAACTGGTCCACTAGCTGCGGCAGACGACATGAATTACCAGACAATCACAGATGACGACCATCAGTCACGGAGCCGTCGGCATTCTTGTCCACCTGCTCCAGCCGCTGGTCACCGCTGGCGGGGCCGATGGGTACAATGAGCCGGCCACCGGGCTTCAACTGGTCCACTAGCTGCGGCAGACGACATGAATTACCAGACAATCACAGATGACGACCATCAGTCACGGAGCCGTCGGCATTCTTGTCCACCTGCTCCAGCCGCTGGTCACCGCTGGCGGGGCCGATGGGTACAATGAGCCGGCCACCGGGCTTCAACTGGTCCACTAGCTGCGGCAGACGACATGAATTACCAGACAATCACAGATGACGACCATCAGTCACGGAGCCGTCGGCATTCTTGTCCACCTGCTCCAGCCGCTGGTCACCGCTGGCGGGGCCGATGAGTACAATGAGCCGGCCACCGGGCTTCAACTGGTCCACTAGCTGCGGCAGACGACATGAATTACCAGACAATCACAGATGACCACCATCAGTCACGGAGCCGTCGGCATTCTTGTCCACCTGCTCCAGCCGCTGGTCACCGCTGGCGGGGCCGATGGGTACAATGAGCCGGCCACCGGGCTTCAACTGGTCCACTAGCTGCGGCAGACGACATGAATTACCAGACAATCACAGATGACGACCATCAGTCACGGAGCCGTCGGCATTCTTGTCCACCTGCTCCAGCCGCTGGTCACCGCTGGCGGGGCCGATGGGTACAATGAGCCGGCCACCGGGCTTCAACTGGTCCACTAGCTGCGGCAGACGACATGAATTACCAGACAATCACAGATGACGACCATCAGTCACGGAGCTGTCGGCATTCTTGTCCACCTGCTCCAGCCGCTGGTCACCGCTGGCGGGGCCGATGGGTACAATGAGCCGGCCACCGGGCTTCATCTGGTCCACTAGCTGCGGCAGACGACATGAATTACCAGACAATCGCAGATGACGACCATCAGTCACGGAGCCGTCGGCATTCTTGTCCACCTGCTCCAGCCGCTGGTCACCGCTGGCGGGGCCGATGGGTACAATGAGCCGGCCACTGGGCTTCAACTGGTCCACCAGCTGCGGCAGACGACATGAGTTTTCAGACAAGTCACAGACGACGACCAAACGTCACGGAGCCGTCAGTGTTCTTATCCACACAGGTGCTCCACAATGGTTACCACAATGGTTCTCCAGGCTCTGGTCACCATTGGTGGGGCTGTCTAAAAAGTGTGACAACCAAGGGCCTGATTGATGTTGCGGTAGGCTAAAAAGGGTTTACTGTATTTTGGCCTGCAGATGTTTCAAAACATTAAGCTGTGCAACTTTTAAATAACAATTGAGCTAATCCAAAAACATCTTCAAGCTTCTTTCTTTATGTCTAGATTTTTTTTTTATAATTCAAAATCGAGCCTAAATATTTTATTTAAAATGCGGTAGACTCTGTACAATTACTTTATTGTACACTGCCACATCATACTTGTTGTACACTGTCATGTTTTACCGAATAGTGATTGAACTAAATAAAATTTTAATTACTTAAGTAATAAAACTTTTTTGCAATTGCTACCTCATCAATTAATGCCTTTTGTCTGTTGTCGCTAATTAATTTGGAATTGCAAATGCTCACATAACAATATTTTTGTTTTATGGAGAAAACAGATCAATAAATTTGAATTTCATGAAAAAAAATGAATGAAGTTGTACTGACCGCCTGAGGAAGGGTGGGAGCTGCTGCACCAACGTGAATGGCGTTGTAGGGGGCTTCTTCTGGATAGCCTAGTCTGCCGTCACCGACTGCAACATCAAACCTAGGTAGTAGGAAAGTGGCATGTAACCCTTCCTTGTTTTTTAAACATTTATTTTAACTAAAAGCATAAAAATATACAAGAGAGCCTCATAAACAAGGCAATGTGAACTTTAGGTATTAGTGAATATGGATTATCGTGGAGCCAATATTACTTCATCAGTTTACTTTATATAAAAGTGTGATACCTCAATTCCAATCGGACCAGCTGCAATAGCAATGGAATTGCGCCTGATGATTGTAAATTTCAAGTAATATTGCTGACAGGTATATGAAAAAAGATTTAGTTCTTGAAGTAGATTAAAATTACCCTGTCAACATAGGCCTAAATTGGTAGCATTCTTATCAACAGTAAATCACTTAATTAGTTCTCAGCTTTCAAAAAATGAGTATGAAAAGTGAAAAATTATACAATAGATTGCCTTAAACAACGTATTATACACCTATTAGATTAAAAATTTCATTAGGGAAACAATATTTCAATTGCCTAATCATTATCAAGGTAACTGATATTAAATCCATTCCAATAAATATTCTGATAAAAAGGAAAGTTTTGTCACCAGAGGTGCTAAAATAACAAATCTCCACTAAATCTCCATCTTTCCACTAAAGTCATCCTTTAGTAGTCAGGAAGCACGCAAACGGTGTCTATTTGACAGAGTTCAATGACTCAAACTGCGTAGTAAAAAATTGGATTTAAAATTCACTAACAGATCTTTTGATGAAAAATTTAGGGAGCACAGCGAGTTACAAAACAAAATAATCATTCCTCCAAAGTTGCTTTTGTACATGAACATGCATTTGACTTGAAGCTACATCAGAGCATAACTTTGTTGAAATCCTTGTAGAAAATCAATAGGCCCACGATCATGGTTGGTCTCACATGAAGTGAAATTAGTCTACTGATTTAATATTTTTATCCTTTACTCTAATACAAGTTAGGTGTATTTGTTTGTGTGCACCCATATCTCAAAAAACAGCTTGAGTGATTTTCTTCAAACTTTGCAAATAACTTAGTTCTGGGATAAAAATAAGATATTTAAAGGTCTCTATGCTAGGAAAAATCTTGTTTTGTTATAATATTGAATTGAAATTTTAAAAATGTTAACACTGGTCTTATGGAGTTTCAAATGAAAACAAAAGGGTGGCTGTAAACAGCTGACTCAACTGTTTAACCACGAACCTTGTGCTCCAGTATCTTGAGTCACATGATTTTATTTAGCCCATTATTTGTGGTTTTTCCCATTTTAGCCACTATATGAATTGTGAAATGTTACTATAATGACAATAATTTGACATATACATGATTGAATAAATTTTATATCAATTTGATTTTAATGTTGGCGTACCTACAAGTTTGACTCGTCCGGCCTCCAACAGGTCGGGCTTGTCCTTGGCAACATTGTCTCGGCTGTAGTTGACGAGCTCGGGGATGTGGTCTATGCCGACCGCGCGGCCTGAAGACCCGACCATGAGCGCCATGCAGACTGTGAGGTAGCCGGAGCCTGAGCCAACGTCCAGCGCCCGCTCTCCCTCTGTCAGTCGGTCCCGGAGCAGCTCCAGCGCGTACGCATGCTGCCGGCAGAGTCAACACTTAACCTAACCGAACCTAAAGTAACTGACTTTATTTGTTATACGGATTCTACCAGTTTGTCGAAGCTCATGCTTTGTTCTCCATCTCAGCTTACTCCCTCCGACATCCTGCAGTTGGGAGAGGAGGCACATCGGGCAAGTAGCAGATCTGGTCACTAAACATTTCCTTTGAGGAAGCACCTGCTATGCATGGGTCTCTATAATGGGGACTCCATTTGCAGGAAGTGTGGACAGTCAGAAGAAACTGTAGAAATAGTATATCCCTTGCCTTTTGACTGCACGGAGCTGAAGGAGGTTAGATGGAAGGCCCTTGGTTGACTGCAGAGGAGCGCCTCCTTCCTCAAGACAAGGTTATGTGCTGTCTGCAGTGGTTCATCAAGATTCTGAACTGGGATGAACTCTGAAATACAAACGGGGAGCACAAAAAGAGGCTGATGTGCCTTGGGATTCCGTCCACCCCATTAATGAATGAATGGCACCTGCAGAGCTTAGGTAAGGTATTCTACTGCTCAATTAATTTATCTGAAATACTTTCTCTAATTCAAAATAAGTCACTTGATAGTGATGAAATATTATTCATGCTGTCTGAACAGCTGTAAATAGGACAAGGTCAAGTCGTTGATGGGAGCATCCTTTTGCTACTCCCTAGTCATGGCTAATGTACTTAAGTAAAATAACCTAGTAGTCCAAAGTAACCTAGCCTATGAATAGGCTTGCCATAATTTTACAGGACCAAACCGGGACGCAAAGTATGATACTCAATCGCCCCTCCCCCTACCCCTCTAACACGTGTAAATGGAAAACGATCCGGTGGTCTCTATTATGGAAATTTTAAGCTTAGACTAAAAATATTTTGAAAAATTCCATACAATATGTGATTTTAGTCTGTAAAACTGAAAATGTTTAGTATTGTGTATTATATGATTAGAACTAAAAAATAAAATGAAAGCAGTTTTATAATTTTGGTTAGCTAATTTTTCTAAATATGCTCAAAATATAGGTCCTCTTTTGAGTGAAAATAAAGTTGCAACAATTATAAATCACCTTTTCTTGTCATGATCATCTGATTGAAAACCCCTTTTCCAATAGTCTATTTCACAATGCACTAGACTTGCCTCCCCAACCTTACAGGTTAAAATTTCATTTTGTCTTTAAATTTGATTGACTTCTAAAAATTGAATCATCATAGTAAATTATTAATACTTTTTATATAAAAAAAATGTTATAAGAAAATTTATTTTTGGAAATTAAACAAAACAAATTGTTATATTTGTTAATTTTTATTTTATTAATAAATCACCGTTTTCTCAATTTTTACAAAATACCATTACAATTAAGCAAAACCAGCCGGGACACCGGGACAAAAAACTGGGACTGTCCCGAAAAAAAACCGGGATGTATGGCAAGCCTACTCATAAAAAATAACTTAACATTAGACAATCCAACCCAACATTTAAAAATACTAAACTTAAGCAACCCATCCAAATTAACGGACCCAATCTTAATGTACCATAACCTAACTTAACCTTTGACCATTTATCAAGCCTAACCTTATTTGATATAACCTAATTTTGAGTGAAATTCAGACCATCGGATAAATGTTATGTAATCTAAGAAAACCAATAGTCAACATAAACCAAATGAACCAATTAGTTACACTGTTTCTTTCATTTGGAATAGGCCCTACAAATGGCCTACCAGTATTTTGTAGTTTGTAATCACTTGTTGTAATCCACTTAGCCTATTATACAATATGCAAGTGAAACTTTCAAAAAAAGATGTAAAAATGACTTTATGAAACACTATTTTAGTCAAAGTACAACTAGGCTCCTATTAATCAAATGCCGTACTTAAAGTTAAAGCTCTTGAAGTTACCACCCCCTATACACTGTGAAGATGGAAAGAGAGATTGTTGTCTTGCAAAAATTTGTCAGGTTTATTTATTTTTGTTAAACAGGACCAGTAGGCCTGTATTACTCTTATGCATATTTGAAGTGCTATACATAAAACTAGTTGTACTTTGAAATTGTTAATTCTAAATATGGTAGGAGGTTCACATTTGTGATTATCTGTTATTTAACATTAATAAATGTAACAAACTGGATTCAAGAGTAATGATGGTTCTCATTTGCAGTTGGAATATGTCAGCCCTCTCACGTAGAACCTAACGCTTAGTTTATGTTTGAGCTACCCCTCGTTTTAGGATGGTAATCAAAGTGTTTGTCTCATTAGCCAAATGCTTGGCCTTAACAAAGGTTGAACCAAATGGTCCAATATACGTGATCCACAATTTGAGAGGTCTGAACTACTTATCCTAAGCACCTACAGATGATAACTTGCATATTTCCGTGTTGACAGTTTGTTGACCTTACCATGTGTGGTGCGCTGATGGTGACCCCAAACCCGATGCTCTGTGGCGCGTCCATGTACGGGTTGTGCGTCACGTACTTCCCTCGGTCCACCTGAGCCATTACAGCCTCCACCTCATCACTGCGGATAACTTTGTTGGCTACAGGACACAACAAATCATCATTACATGACAACACACTCGAGCATGCCCGGATTCACACTGTTTACAGCAGTTCACTGAGACCTAGATTTTTTGTGTTTACTTTTTTAGTTCTGTTCTAATCTACCTACAGTTATAAACAAGCAAATTATATGGTTTTTAGATTGAGGTTTTAAGCACGATCAAGGGAGGATTAAGGATAATGTAATTGGACTATGTCAATTTTAAAATGAAACTTCAAAATGCATTTCTTATTTTGGAAAACCTACATTTCTACAAACCTGCATTTCTTATTTTGTTTAAAATGTACGTGACATAAAAAAATATCAGGCGCAAATGGAAACATTACAGACTAGGTTAAGGTACCGTAAATGCCCCAAACACCGACACCTTAAAGCTAGGTTTACACATGAGAGTTTTTCACTCTCAGAGTTTCGTGCTCTCAGGAGGTACTCCCAGAGGTGTTTACACAACCGGCAAATTTTTTAAGATAGTTAATCCAGGACAGTTTTTTGCGAATACTAACAAGTGAATAAGTTTAAACTAGGGTCTTTTTTGAAATGTCCCCGCATTTTTAAACAATTTTCTATTGAGTTCCCACATAATGGAAATGGTTAAGACACCAAACCTAACCTAACCTAACCTAACCTAAACTAGGCCGTCCCACAGCTATCCCGCGACTGACCCACCGCGCCGCCGGGAGAGCCGCGGGGCAGTTAGATTAGGTTAGGTTATTTTAGGTTAGGTTAGGTTGGAATGTCCCCGCATTTTTAAACAATCTTCTATTGCCTTCAACATGTCTAAGGAATGTACTGCAGCATATTATAAACTAGAAACATGATGACGACTGAATATGTAAGCCGAGCTCGCAACCTTTTATCAGCCTACCGATAAGCAGATGAAGGACCCAAAGATAATCTTACTGATAACGATCACGATAAAATAACTTCCCACTTGACTACCAGTCGTGTCTTAACCATTTCCATTATGTGGGAACTCAATAGAAAATTGTTTAAAAATGCGGGGACATTCCAAAAAAGACCCTAAACATATTCACTCTGCTCACTTTCATAGCAGAAGCTTGTTCACTAAGCTTCCTCACCATTTTATTTAACACGTTACTCTGAGGTGCTTGGTTATATTTATTTAGAGTCATAAGTTTAAATCAAAAGAAGTTTGGATTTTTCATCAATTCTTACCTCTAAGGTTTTTGACTAAGTCCAAATTGGAGCGTCCATGGGAGCGCCATGCCATGGTGTTGTAAGAGATGAAGACGAAGGCTGAGAGAAGGGCTGTTATCGATAAACCACTGCACAATAATCGGCTTAAATTTACCATAAAACTGAAACAAACCAACACATTTTTAGAATGGGTATACCATTCTAAGGTATTCAAGGTATTGTGTATTTGTTTTTTCCTATTGTACTGAGGGAAACTTATGAGCTTTTTAAATGTTTCCAAAAACCATTGATTTTGTTGTTATAAACATCGCTGTCCATCAAAGTGAGGGAACTTTACAGTTAGATTAAAGTTGGATAAATATTAGGCCACGTACATTTCTTACCGTACTTCACTATCGTTGTTGATTTATTTGTTTTCATGCACAATTTTAATCGCAAAACCGAAATTTCAACCATTGATATTTGCCGGAATTCTAAAGTAATTTGGAAGTAAACTGAATATTATTGAAGGAAAACCCGAAAGGAAAATGTTTTGGAATAGGGTATGGAATATAAAGGAAAATGTTAAAAGCCTACAGTATGACCATTGTTTGAATGTGCATTAGGTAGCCTACCTAATAAGTCACTAAAGTTAGTAATTTAAAATTTCATGGGGTTTTATTAAATAACCTGTAGGCTAGGCCTAATACGCCCAGGCCTAGGCTAATCCAAATTTTAGATTACATGTCACCTTTATCATTGCAAAATTATCCTCTACAATCAAAGGATTTCAAAAGTGGATAAAAGGTTGAATTTACATCTGCATCAGCCAAAAGCCAATGTCCTATTTCAAGGTTTAAATTTAGGTAGGTTTTAATGCTTGTCATTCCAAAAATATGTAGTGATAAACCCCAAGATTGGTGCGTTTTATGATTTACTGTGTAGTGTAATGTAGAAATTAATTCTTCCAATAAGTTATTGGGGAATTCAATGTAGGCTACAATGTGAATGTCTCAAGATTTAATCAAACAATAGGCCTACAACATTTTAAAGAGTCAATTAATGTTATATACTTAGGTAAATACCTAAAAATAAAGCAATTAAGATTAATTGCTCACAACTGCATCTCACACACAAAATTCCAATTTAAATCCTAACTTGCACATAATCAACATAACCTGTCCTTTGACTCTGACGTTCAAGAATAAGAATCTGCAATCTGCATCTGCAGTTCAGAATCATATTAGATTTTTTTCTAATAATCAGTCTTTTTTATTCTTCTTTAGCTCACTCACAAGGTATCTGTAGGCCAGGGCCAGGTGAGCTACATCCCATAAGAGCAATGGTGTCACTTTCTGCGACATCCGTGGATGTCGCCACAGAGGTTTTGTTGGTTAAAAAAGTGTTAAGAAATCAACATACTCTTTGTTTCCTGCAAGTGTTTGTTGCCAACGCTGCAGGAAAAAAAATTGTTCTCGTTTGTGTTGGACATTTTTTGTCTCAACTATTACTAAAATAAGGAATTTCAAAGCAAACTAGGGTAGAATTTATGGTTTTATATTTACCTTGATTAATTGTTAATTTGGTCATTACCTAATGGTTTGTTATTAGTTATTGTTATAACTAATAATCCAAATGTAAAATAGAGTAATATGGTGTCATTACGATAAATATCGTATCCATGGCAAGACTGCTTCTTCATTCCCTTTTTCAATCAGATGTGTAATGGTTAATATTATAAATTAACTTGACTTCCATTTTATAGTTGGGAGATGACTTGTTGGCCAGTGAAGAGGAAGATACCCCCACCACTATCAGCTGTTACATAGCATTGAAATAAAATAAGACATTAAAAATTAACCAATAGGAGATCTAGAAATCACTGAGGTGGGGGTAACCTCCCCTCAATCCCTATTTCCCTAGCTGGCCAACAAAGTCATCTCCCAACAGTAGTTTTGACGCTTCATATCCGGAACACAAAAAATAGCTATTCAGCTGACCCGGAAAGAAGTTATGCTATTTAGTTAAGACCTTGGCTCACTCAGTCTACTGTCCACAGCATTGGTGCCACCTCGTAACTTTAGTTCTACTCAAACAAGAGGAAAAATTACCCTAAAGATTAATTGGTGCCTTTAAGTACATAATACTGTTCAATTATGTTGTTTTTAGCCTTAAGTTTTGACTATGTCAATTACAACCATTGTAAGTTGTTTGAAGGCAAAATAAAATTTATGATTTCTGATTACTGTTATAAAACACCTAAAAAGGGAATGTTGGCTAGCAGTTAAATAAATTAAATAATGCTTAAATAAATAAAAACAAATATAATAAAATGTAATAATAAAAATAAGGCCAAATTTAAATGCATTTTTTGTGTGTAGGCCTAAAACTAATATACAACATTTCCTGTTTTTTTATTATTATTTTTTTAATTTTAAAGATTTATTTTTATCACAGTATTTCTGGCCTGTTCACCTTATGAATTCCTAGGCTACTCTAATGTTTTTCCTCTTTAATATAACTAAGGCTACATTATTTTTTAAATATATCTAACTTACCTGTTTTATTATTATATGTCATTGCGTAGTCATCATAATATACCTATACACGACTAACAATTTAACTTATACCAATAGGTTTTCGCAATGTCCTGTCCTAAATGTTACCTCTGTCTGATTTATTTTACTTTTTTTGTCTTTACCTATTATTAATACGTTTTATGCCGTTATTATGTAGTCCCACAAAGGTTTCTATGTTATTATAATTTATAAGTGTTGTCAGTTTATTTCTTCTATCGATTACGTTAAAATTACCTAGTTATTATTTTCAAGTTACAAATAATACTGATATTTTTTACTGAAATAACCTATAAATACTGATGGGCTGTACTAACATTTTTCATACGGTATTTAAATTTAAAAATTGATTATTTTGTTAGTTTCTCGATTAAATGTTGACTATTTGCAACATTTGTAATTTTACCCTAAAGGCACACAGCAACAGACGGACGTAGGCTATAATGACGGACGGAACAAAAATCCCTCCCCATGTTATTAAATGTTGCAACGCACACAGACGTCCGTCTGTCTGAACGTCTGCGGGACAGACGTCTGTGTGAGTTGCAACATTTAATAACATGGGGAGGGATTTTTGCTCCGTCATTCTGCATACGTCCGTCTGTTGCTGTGTGCGCCGGCCTTAAGATTACCCTAAATTTTCCGTTACTCTAAAAATTACCCTAAGACCAGTAAATTACCCTACAAAATTTTAATTACGCTAAAAGTGGCAACATTGGCCACAGTCCAAACACATTCCGAATGCTCGGATTTGACATTCCACTGATTTTTTTGCCAAATTGGCCATAAGTGAAAAGTAAGTTTTAAGCAAGATGACTGTAGTGCTACAGGTGAACTACATCCCATAAGAGCAATGGTGTCAGTTTCTGCGACATCCGCGAATGTCGCTACAGAGTTTTTGTCGGTTAAAAAGTGTTAAAACATTTTACTCTTTGTTACCTGCAAGTGTTGCCAACGCTGCAGGAAACAACAATCGCTCTCGTTTGGGTTGGAGATTTTTTGTCTCAACAATTACTAAAATAAGGAATTTCAAAGCAAACTAATGTAGAATTTATGGTTTTATATTTATCTTATTGATAGATATATAATCATTTACAGGTATCTTTGTTTGCATACTACACATAAATAAAATTTTATTGGAGTACTTCCTTGCAGACTACATTTTTTATTGTTCTTTCATTTGATGACAAAACATGTACATTCTTTGAAGAACTCACACGTGAGCAAGCAACATAAAATTGGCCATGGAAAAAACACGGTGAAATAAAATCAATTCCTGTTACTGTTACTGACTGGCCCTGAGATTTATATATTGTCATCCTGAAACACAATTTTACAAGAAACGGTGTCCTTTTAAATGGAATTCGGTAATCTGAAGGGGACATCGGGATACGGGGTATTTAAAAAAAAAACTGTCCAGTGCCAGACCTGTTATTATAGTTGCCTCGATCATATTTTTTATGAGTTTGACCACCTGCAGCATAGTTCTATTACAAAGGTAGGGAGGCATCAGATTCCTTATACACATTATTGGAGAAGCAACCTTCAATCTGAGTTTATTTGGGGGCATTCCAGATGGATTTAACGAATTCTGAAATTCAATGGGGTAGTTTATAGCATCTTATTTATCATCGACAACAGAGAGGTACATATATGAGTATATGTTCTTCAGTGGTGAATAATTAACACTGTATTTTTAATTAGATCAACCGAATAACTTTTTTTGGAGCAAGAATAGCTCTTTCGCTGAACCATTCCAATGGGTTTTCATTATGCTTATCGATGTTTGGGTAGACTATACTGAAATAAGATCTTTTATACTACCAACCTTGCTTCCAAGTTTCTGATCGAGGTAAATCAACTTCTCCATTGATGTGCTGACGAATGTAAACGAAGAGAAAAATTTAAATAAAATAAAAACTACCTCCAGAAAAAGAGAAAAATGAATCTGAAAAAAAAAGAAAATGTAGATTTTATAAATATCAAAACTATAAAAAGAGTAAAAAAGTGTTAGTGACCGAGATAGTGCGTAGTTCGGCCACCAAACAGAAGAGTGCCATGGCAGCATTGACTATGTACACTAACGTGAGTTAGTGTACATATAGTCAATGGTGGCAGCAATGCCTGATGACGCTACTGCCATAACGATTTTCCCACTATATCTGATGTAAGATATGATTAGATTGATCAAGAAAGTTTTTCCTATTCCCCCCAGTGCGTGCAGAAAATGTAAAACTTTCCTAGTTCTTCATCGACACTACGTAAAATTATGTTATATGCATACAAGGCTCACTGAATCGCAATTTCACAGACATTGGAACTCACTTTTTGCTAAATTGGTAGGCTTATTGCCATCAAGCAGCCTTCCAGTTCCTCCTCGGCGGTCTCTCTCGGCAAGTCTGGTTTTATGCATGCAACTTTAAAGACCATTAACCTAACTGGCTCTTAAGTTCAAGTTTTCAACTTCTGGTGATGACGTCTCGTCAGGAACCAGTTTAAAAAGACTATTATTTATTTCCGGAAATGTGACAGTATTTATGTTCTAATAACCATTATGTCATGTTGTATTGAACTATTGCATCATTTACTTT
This sequence comes from Neoaliturus tenellus, assembly GCA_030545055.2. Taxonomy (NCBI): domain Eukaryota; kingdom Metazoa; phylum Arthropoda; class Insecta; order Hemiptera; family Cicadellidae; genus Neoaliturus; species Neoaliturus tenellus. The sequence continues at coordinate 46,321,946 of CM061537.1, forward strand.
CGTTACGAACTCATCGTGTGTACATGTTTAATGTTAAAATTATTTTGATTGCATCCGGCAATTTAATAGTGCAATTAACTGTCTTTTTAAAAAAAATTACCTACCTAACTGTATTTTAATACAGGAGAGAGTAGAGAGTTTTTGCAACAAACGGTAAACATTACGGTAAACGCTAAACGCTATTTTTATATTGGTAGATTTAAAAATAATTCGCAGTTCATGGCGGTGGAACCGGATAGATAATGTATAAAATTTACCGCTGATCACTTTTCAACAAATTTTTCATAGCTTCAAGAAGTATAAATAGGTAAATCAACCATTTATGAAATAGCGTTTAGCGTTCACCGTATTCATTTACCGTATGTGCAAAAACTCTCTATTATTGGTTGTTTACAGATTTAATACTGCCACTGCCGTAAAGTTAGTCAAGATTAGGTAATATTTTATAAGAAAATCAAAGGAGTAGTCATGTCTTTGTTATGACCATCTTGAGGCTGTCCATTGTTACCTTGCCATTTAAATTGTAGCCTACTATTGGTGTAAATCCGTTGGAATAAATAAATAAATAACCCGTGTAAATTAATTCTAAGGTTTGAGACGAAATATTTGTGCAATGAGGTTTCAAATGAAGTGAAACTTGATTTTAGAGATAACATCAAAATTTGGATTTTAAGGGGCCTTTGCCCCTATAAGCCCCTAGTACTTATTTAATACGCTAAGGCATTAAATAGCGAATTTCCCATAGGGAATAAGCTATTACTGTAGGTCTCATGGTAAGACCTAAGCCCGGGACCATGTTACTTTTTCGTTTTGAGGTGCCTAGAGACCAAAAATAATAGTCATTAGAAATTTTATATTTATTTATTTATTTATTTATTTAAGATCTAATTGCCATATAAATTGATTTATATGGTTAGATCATATCAAATATACAATATAAACAATTTTAAATTTATAATTAAAACTAACTTAATATAATAAAAAATCTTCATCTTCTTTAAAAAAAAAAAATCTTCAATTCTGTAATAGCAATTTTGTATCACGTCTTCTTTTAAAGTCTTCTTAAAAGTTTTATTGCTCTTAATTTCTCTGAATTTTTCTGGCAGTTTATTATAAATTTTTACCATCATTTAGTTTGGCCCCTTTTGGTATATATATGTATGTATGTATGTATGTATGTATGTATGTGTCCCTAGACACGATAACTCTCGTAAAAATGGTCCGATCGACACCAAATTTGTGTAATCTTACATTTATTCGGATGAGTTCGTAAATCAGACATATCGACCTACCGGAAGGGGTAGTTTTTGGGGGTTTTGTACTCCAAAAATGGCTTTTTTTGCATTTTTCATACGTAATTTAAAAAAATTTTAAATTTTTATTTTCACCACTAGATTTAGCTCAAAAAACACACAATTTAGTATTTTGAAGTTTGCTCTATCTCCATTGGTTACCGAGATATTAAAAAGTCTAAAGACAGTACGTTGTATCATAGATTAAGCATACATGCTTAATCTATGGTTGTATTTTGAGGCTCCAATGTTAATCATATGGAGAATAAGGATGTGTTAATATTTCACTTATTAACCAATATTGTTGGATGAATCTTGGTAATCAGCTTCATTTGGTTGAGATTCAACCATTTATGTTGAAAAACCTTGGTTTTAGCGAATTTCCCATAGGGAATAAGCTATTACCGTAGGTCTCATGGTAAGACCTAAGCCCGGGACCATGTTACTTTTTTGTTTTGAGGTGCCCAGAGACCAAAAATAATAGTCATTAAAATATATATATATATATATATATATATATATATATATATATATATATATATATATATATATATATATATATATATATATATATATATGTGTGTGTGTGTATATATATATGTATATATGTATGTATGTGTCCCTAGACACGATAACTCTACACGATATAGCGATTAGCGATAATACACGATAATAGCGTTTAGCGTTCACCGTATTCATTTACCGTATGTGCAAAAACTCTCTATTATTGGTTGTTTACAGATTTAATACTGCCACTGCCGTAAAGTTAGTCAAGATTAGGTAATATTTTATAAGAAAATCAAAGGAGTAGTCATGTCTTTGTTATGACCATCTTGAGGCTGTCCATTGTTACCTTGCCATTTAAATTGTAGCCTACTATTGGTGTAAATCCGTTGGAATAAATAAATAAATAACCCGTGTAAATTAATTCTAAGGTTTGAGACGAAATATTTGTGCAATGAGGTTTCAAATGAAGTGAAACTTGATTTTAGAGATAACATCAAAATTTGGATTTTAAGGGGCCTTTGCCCCTATAAGCCCCTAGTACTTATTTAATACGCTAAGGCATTAAATAGCGAATTTCCCATAGGGAATAAGCTATTACTGTAGGTCTCATGGTAAGACCTAAGCCCGGGACCATGTTACTTTTTCGTTTTGAGGTGCCTAGAGACCAAAAATAATAGTCATTAGAAATTTTATATTTATTTATTTATTTATTTATTTAAGATCTAATTGCCATATAAATTGATTTATATGGTTAGATCATATCAAATATACAATATAAACAATTTTAAATTTATAATTAAAACTAACTTAATATAATAAAAAATCTTCATCTTCTTTAAAAAAAAAAAATCTTCAATTCTGTAATAGCAATTTTGTATCACGTCTTCTTTTAAAGTCTTCTTAAAAGTTTTATTGCTCTTAATTTCTCTGAATTTTTCTGGCAGTTTATTATAAATTTTTACCATCATTTAGTTTGGCCCCTTTTGGTATATATATGTATGTATGTATGTATGTATGTATGTATGTGTCCCTAGACACGATAACTCTCGTAAAAATGGTCCGATCGACACCAAATTTGTGTAATCTTACATTTATTCGGATGAGTTCGTAAATCAGACATATCGACCTACCGGAAGGGGTAGTTTTTGGGGGTTTTGTACTCCAAAAATGGCTTTTTTTGCATTTTTCATACGTAATTTAAAAAAATTTTAAATTTTTATTTTCACCACTAGATTTAGCTCAAAAAACACACAATTTAGTATTTTGAAGTTTGCTCTATCTCCATTGGTTACCGAGATATTAAAAAGTCTAAAGACAGTACGTTGTATCATAGATTAAGCATACATGCTTAATCTATGGTTGTATTTTGAGGCTCCAATGTTAATCATATGGAGAATAAGGATGTGTTAATATTTCACTTATTAACCAATATTGTTGGATGAATCTTGGTAATCAGCTTCATTTGGTTGAGATTCAACCATTTATGTTGAAAAACCTTGGTTTTAGCGAATTTCCCATAGGGAATAAGCTATTACCGTAGGTCTCATGGTAAGACCTAAGCCCGGGACCATGTTACTTTTTTGTTTTGAGGTGCCCAGAGACCAAAAATAATAGTCATTAAAATATATATATATATATATATATATATATATATATATATATATATATATATATATATATATATATATATATGTGTGTGTGTGTATATATATATGTATATATGTATGTATGTGTCCCTAGACACGATAACTCTCGTGAAATGGTCTGATCGACACCAAATTTGGTAGAGATGTGTAATCCTACGTTTATTCGAATGAGTTCGTAAACCAGACATATCGACCTACCGGAAGGGGTAGTTTTGGGGGGTTTTGTACCTCAAAAATGGGTTTTTTGCATTTTTCATATGTAATTTTAAAAATTTTTAAATTTTTGTTTTGACCATTGGATTCAGCTTAAAAAAACACACAATTTAGTATGTTGAAGCTTTGCTCTATCTCCATTGGTTACCGAGATATTAAAAAGTCTAAAGACAGTACATTGTATTTTGGGGCTCCTATGTTAATCTTATGGAGAATAAGGATGTGCTAATATTTCAATTATTAACCAATATTTTTGGTTGAAACTTGGTATTCAGGTTCATTTGGTTGAGATTCATCCATTTATTATAAAAAATCTTGGTTTTTGTGTTTATCATGGCAGCAAACCTGCATACTCTTTTCCCATGTTAATCATATGGAGAATAGGCAAACTCCTTTAGCAATGGACAGATATTAATGAAACTTAGTATATGGCTTCATATGGTCGAGATAATTATTTTTTTAAGCTAAAAACCTACTTTTAGTGTTCCCCATGGCAGCATACCTGCATACTCTTTCCTTATTTATCATAAGGAGAATAGACATTTATTTCCCTATTTATCGGCATGTGAAGATACTTTGTTTACAGGTTTATCTGATTAAAATTAATATTACTAATTTGGAAATTCGCTGAGTACGCAGGTCTGCTGCGACGGGGGGTATTTGAACTTATCATGGCAGCAAAACCTGCATACTCTTTTCCCATGTTAATCATATGGAAAATAGGCAAACTCCTTTATTTATGGACAGATATAGATGAAACCATGATGAAACTTAGTGTATGGTTTCATATGGTCGAAATAATTTTTTTATATGCTAAAAACCTACTTTTAGTGTTAGCCATGGCAGCATACCTGCATACTCTTTCCCTATATTTATCATAAAGAGACTAGACATTTATTTTCCTATTTAGGAGCACGTGATGAAATTTTGTTTACAGGTTTATCTGGTCAAAATTAATATAACTAATTTGGAAATTCGCTGAGTACGCAGGTCTGCTGCGACGGGGGGTATTTTTGTTAAGAGCACTCCTCCAAAAATTCTAAACCGATTTTCGAGTTTTTGGTCTTTGGATGGGGCTTTGGTCTGTAGTTGTTTCCGGCAAAAAATTATTACATTCGGACTTATAACAAGAGCATTATCGACAAATTAAATTTGAAATTTCCCCATTAGGTCCATTCTACACGAGCGGTAAATTGGCGCAATAGTAATGCAATACATTCATATACTGTCAAAACTACCGCATTAAGTATTATTCATCCCTGGCTTTGCTAAAATTGTTTCCACACATATTATCACGCTTTACAAATTTTGTAGCGTAAGAAAATACATAATTGGGAAAAATTATAATTATAAAATGAATTATGAATCTATACTTATTTAATACGCTAAGGGTTTTTTTTGTCATAAGAACTCCTCCTACAATTTTCAACCGATTTTCAAGTTTTTGGTGTCGTTGGATAGGGCTTGGTCTGTAGTTGTTTCCGCCAAAAACTGACAAGAATCGGACTGAAAATAAAGGTGCTATCCCCCATTGAAATCTCAAAATTTCCCATTTAAATAACATTGGGATTGAATAAAGCATTTTAAACATCTGTTAATTATCAGCTGTAAATACCTGTAGTTTTGGTGATTAAAGAGATTCACAATATTGGATTGGTCGGATGTCATTGATTTAGGGCTAAAAGTAACATTTGTATTGTATTAAAATTAATTGCTCGATTTCGAGCAACACGTATACTAGTTATTATAAAACTAGCTGTTGCCATCAGGGCTTCACCCGTGATCGATTTTTTTATAGTTAGTAAAATCTCTTTGAAGAATGTGTGGTGGACATTCCAGGAATCGAACCTGTGACCTCTTGAACCAAGTCTAAGACGCTAACCGTTAGGCTAGAGAAATGACTATTTTCATTATTCGTTATGTGTTCGTGTGTGTACATATTTTTAAACTTTTTGAGGATGTCCACCTCGGATTGATGGTATGACTACTTAATATCTCAACATTCTACGTGATCATGCATGGCGCAACTTAAGCACCGAAACCGGGTTAGTGTCTACACGCAACTTAGAACTGGAACGATCAAGGTGTTCTAATACCACAGAAAAAGGAAACGATATCGTTTCTTTTTCTGTGCTAACATCAATTTATAGTTACACATCAGTCCAGGGGCAGTAAATTACAAAAAAAATTTATGTAAATAAAAAATAAATTACAACAAATTAAAATATATGTGCGAGAAATTTCGTTTTTACGTTTATCGCAATATAGACTTACCGATATTGCAGCATTACTGAAATACATAGTGAAATAAAGTACTGAATTTTTATAAGTTGAGAAAATTGTTGAGATAACTACAATATTACTCAACAATATTTCAATGAACAAACTATTAATGTCAAGAAATAATCTGCCATGTAACATTCACTTTAGAACTTGTTCACGAATTAGGTTAAATTACTAAATTTAACTATCATCAGAAGTTGAACAAAATTATTTTAATATTACAGTGGAGATTACATAGTCAAAGAGTTTTACATTCAGCTTTTTAAAAATACTCTGCATGGAATGAGCTTTGGTTTAGAGGTGAGCGGCCACTCCGGCAAGCGAATCAGGCAAAAGTGACCATGTGCTCGCTCCGCGGGGGCCTCAAACCGACCCCCCTCAAATACTTCAACACTGTGCAATGGAGGTACGCCCAAAAAACTATATTAAGGTTTTTTTTATTATTTCTGCAAACCCTCAATTCTATTACCAATAATTTACTTATTACTTACATTATACACATAATGTAGGTAAGTACGTAAACCTCACATCTTCAAATTTAATGGCTTCAAAATCGATGGTTTTTTTGCATTAAATTAACTTCTTTGACTCACAATATATTTTATTTAAAATTTAGAGAAACTTTTATTACCATTGACAAAAACTTTGAAATGCTATTATCATATCTTGGCACTGGTCGTGGTGATGGTGGGTTAGTTCATACTGATTCGAACAACTGATTTGTTTTGGTAACAAATCAGCATATTTATATCACAGATAAAAAAAATAATATTATCATTGAACAATTTTATATTTATCTCGGTAAAAAATGCTCTTACATTTTTAATTACAAATGTCTAAACATTAGGTATCAACAGCATGTTTCGCAGCGGTTTGTAATACCTTTAAAAGAGTGCCCGGATTTGTGTAGACGCAATGTGAAAGCTATTACGCACAGTAGACCGCTCGAGGGCACTTCCCGGCGTCTATCAAAATAAGTAAAAGCACCGAAATATTTCGAATATCATGGATATGTCTGTTTAAAATTGTACCGGCATACATTTTTTATTTCCTAATTTTTATTTGTTTACAGTTATGTTTCGTTTTAACAATTTCTTGAAAGAAAAATAATGTGTCATATTGTTTGATTTAACCTTCTTCTATCTGATACAAAGAACCCCAAAATAAATACTCTCACATAATGATTGTCTAAAATAAAGTGCTGTTAAGCAATAAAGAAATAAAAGTGTATACTAAGTGTGGTGAATGCAAGTATAATACAAAGGCTAATAACTGCTAGCCTACATAAACTTAAGTGGATTTATAAATTTTGATTCTATCAGATTTATTTCTTACGTTTTTATAGACTAAATACAGTTCTACCAAATAATGTGAAATAAATAAAGTAAGATAAGGTAGGGATCAATTCATGCAACGCCCTATAAGCACTGGTTGCTCTTTTGCACATTTACATACAGTGTGTAAATTAAGTATGGAAACAAATCTGTATTTTTTAAACCAAAATAGATAAAAATATTTGGTTTGTGCCATTGACTGTTAACCAAGGTTCCGGAATTTTTTGCATCAGAAAAAAGTTTTTCACCCCCTCAGGGGGGGTAGAGGTAGGGGGTAACTTAATTTTTTTTAAATAGCAACCCCTATTGAGTGACCCCTCATTTTGAAGGGTTTGTCAAAAGAAATACAATGCCGTAAACCCGAGGTCGGTATCTTACCCCTAACCAGAATGGCGGCCATTTTAAATTTCGAGATACGCAAACGAAAACCAGTGTGGATACCCATATTTACCTTTTAAATGGGTTACATTGGGTAAGCCGAACTCCAGATACCATTATTAGATTGAAAAGTGGATGTTTTTATCGTATTCAAAATTTTGCCCCAGCCCCCAAAATAGGGGATTTTGGGGGCAGCCCCAAATTTTTAAACGCAAACCCCTATTGAGTGACCCTTCATTTGAAGGGTTTGTCAAGACAAAAGCAGTGGCACAAATCTTAGGTCGATATGTCATCCCTAGACGAAATGGCAGGCATTCAAAAACTTGATTGGGTAAAAAAGGCCAATTTCACCAATTAAAAATGTTGAATGCCTGCCATTTCGTCTAGGGATAACATATCGACATAAGATTTGTGCCACTGCTTTTGTCTTGACAAACCCTTCAAAACGAGGGGTCACTCAATAGGGGTTTGCGTTTAAAAATTTGGGGCTGCCCCCAAAATCCCTTATTTTGGGGGCTGGGGCAAAATTTTGAATACGATAAAAACATCCACTTTTCAATCTAATAATGGTATCTGGAGTTCGGTTTACCCGATGTAACCCATTTAAAAGGTAAATATGGGTATCCACACTGGATTTCGTTTGCCCATCTCGAAATTTAAAATGGCCGCCATTCTGGTTAGGGGTAAGATACCGACCTCGGGTTTACGGCAATGTATTTCTTTTGACAAACCCTTCAAAATGAGGGGTCACTCAATAGGAGTTGCTATTTAAAAAATTTAAGTTACCCCCTACCCCTACCCCCCCTGAGGGGGTGAAACATTTTTTCTGATGCAAAAAATTCCGGAACCTTGGTTAACAGTCAATGCCACAAACCAAATATTTCTATCTATTTTGGTTTAAAAAATACAGATTTGTTTCCATACTTAATTTACACACTGTATATGAAATCATCATTATCATTACCAGTATTAGTAAATGGTGATGTCATAGATGCAAAAGAACACCTGGTTCATAAAGGGCGTTGATTGTCATGAACATACCTTCTCATTATTTACTTTGGATTCCTAGGGTTTAACTTCTAAATTGAGATGAAGTAAGAGGAACAGCCACCGACTGCTGCACATCTTGATCTGGTTTGCAATCTGCTCTAACACGCCTGCCATTTACAGCGCTAGTCTCGCGGTTGTTTTAGCAAGCGACGCATAGCTAGCGCTGATGCGGGCAAAGCTGGAACTACCTCGCGTCTTGAAACGCTGCGTTGCAATGAGAACGAGCAAACAGTTTTGAAAGTTTATAATATTTTTGTGACCTACAAACAGGATTTAACAATGTTCCTAAAATGATAATTAATAAGTAGTTTATGAATGTATTTTTCCATCATAAATCCACTATATGAATGTAAAACATTGATAAATCGCATTTAACTCTCGTATTCAGGATGGTGAAGAAGCTGCCATATGAACTTTCCGCTGAACATGTCTAAGTGATACTTAAGAGTTGTCTTCTTGCTTTTCACTAATATCTGCAAGGTTCCAGACTTGGGCTGTTTAATAGTCTAGTCATTTGGAGCCTAATTAATTCAATAGAGAATAACTTGTGAGCTATAAAATGCCGCCAGGTAAACCGTTCTTGCCCATCCTCTTCAGGTACGGCTGAAAATATATGTGCCACTCGCTCTGGTTTAAATATGTGATTTATTTTTCATTGTAGCAAGTAACAGTATACCTAAATGATATTATAAGAAATAATTTATCAGTTAGGGTATTAAATATTACTTAATATTGATTGATTATGACTATTTAATAAAGTAAATCAAAGTAATAAGAAAAAACAACCAAGCATTAAGTAAATTACTATTAAATTTTTAAACCAAATAATTACCAACAATAATTAAATCAGCTGTTTACAGGGCCGGTCCGAGGGCCATGCGATCCATGCGGCCGCATGGGGTTATCGAGATTTTTATACAGAAAAACATTTATTTTCCAGTATAATTAATGCACATTTATGTTACTTTCCAAGAAATTACTGAGTTATTTATCTAACCCTTACAAACTGGGTACCAGAAGTTAGATTATTATATCTGTCAACTTTTTCGCACCTTGTAAAATTTTGTTAAAGTTAACCAGTTCTGTGAATTTTCAGTTTAAAAGTTTAAAATGGCCGCCATTTTGTAAACACACATCGGAAAAAATAATTCTTTCCTTGAAAATGGGCTCTGGTGCGTTAAAGGTTCATAACAAATATGAACTTAATACAACCGGGCGGCATCATTTGCGCAGTATGCGGAGGCCAGGTAGAAGGGATGCGTGTTTTGCGCAGTGAGTTCCAGGGGGTCATTTTTTACCCGCTCCTCGTGGGGCCCTAACTAAACCGAATCTCGTCAAATACTTCAGCACTGTGCGCAATGGAGGAACGTCCAAAAAACTATATTAATTTTTTTATTATTTCTGCAAACACTTCTATTCCCGATCATTTATTTGCAGGCCCCTATACATAATGAAAAAAGTACGTACACCACACATCTTCAAATTTAATGGCTTCAAAATTGATAGGTTTTTGAATTAAAATTACCTCTTTTCCTCACAATATGTTTGATTTAAAAAAACGAATTACTATTGACTGAAACCTTGAAATGCTATTATCATATCATGGCAACTGGTCGTGGTGGTGGTTAGTTGACACAGTTTCGAACACTGGAACCAGATCAGCATACTTTACAGTTAAATAAATAATAATTTCATCATTGAACTATTTTATATTTATCTCGGTAAAAAATACTCATACATTTTTAAATAAATTTCTAAACATTAGGTAGTAACAGCATAATTTGCAGTGGTATGGAATACCTTTAAAATAGTGCCCGTATTTGTCTAGGCGCAACGTAAAAGCTATTGTGCACAGTATACTACTGTACTTGAGGACAGGCCAGAACGTCTATCAATATAAGTAAAGGCACGGAAATATTTCGAATTTTGTGGATGAATCTGTTTAAAATTCTGCCGACATACATTTATTATTTCCTATTTTATATTTGTTTGCAGTTTTTCTCATGATACAAATAATGTGTTATATTTTATTATTTAACCTTGGTCTTTCTGCTATGAAGAAACCCAAAATAAATACTCTCACATAATGCTTGTCTAAAATAAAATGTTGTTAAAGGACAAAGAAATTAAAGAGTATTTGTGGTGAATGCCAGTATAACACAGAGGCTAATAATTGCTAGCCTACATAGACTTAAGTAGATTTAGGCTATAATTCTAGATTATAAAAAATGTATTTCTTACGTTTTATAGACTAATTACAGATCTAAAATAATATAAGCATCTAAAATAAATAAAGACAAAGTAGAGATCAAGACATGCAACGCCCTCTATGCACCAGGTGTTTTTGCATATATATGAAATCATCGTTATCATTACCAGTATTAGTTAATATTGATATCATAGGGGCAAAAGAAGACCTGGTGCATGAAGGGCATTGAATGTCTTGACCCTTCTCATTATTTATTTTATATTCCTTTGAGTTCAACTACTAAATCGATAAATAAGTGGAGCCGCCACCGACTGATGCCAATGTATACAGAACCGAATAAGTAGGGACATCCTTATGGGGAAGTGAGAACGCCGCCCCTGAAACACAGATAGCACCACCAAGATGGAAAGGATTATGCTGATTGGTTGAATGGAAACAGATGACTAGAATAATTTTACAGGGGTTTGTTATTGTTTTGATTTTTTTGTAAACAAATATGCTCATTTTGACATTTGAGAGGTAGAAAGAGCGCTTCCTGTGACGGTAAGGAGAAGTAATCCTAACATCAGCGCTTTATTTTCCTCTGGTTTTCGGGGGCAAAACTAAAATTTTTTAACATGGGATGTCCCTACTTATTTGGTTCTGTATACATTGCTGATGCACATCTGGTTTGCAATCTGCTCCAAAACGCCTGCCATTTACAGCGCTAGTCTCGCGGTTGATTTAGCAAGCAACGCATAGCTAGCGCTGATGCGGGCAAAGCTGCAACTAGGTCGATCCTTGAAACGGTGCTTTGCAATGAGAACGAGCAAACAGTTTTGAAAGTTTATAATATTTTTGTGACCTACATACAGGTTTTAACAATGTTCCTAAAATGATAATTTATTAGTAGTTTATGAATGTATTTTTCTATGATAAATGTAGGCTACTATATGGATGTGAAACATTGATAAATTGCATTTGAACTCTCGTATTCAGGATGGTGAATTAGTTGCCATATGAACTTTCCGCTATTCTTATTTAATTGATTCAAAAGGGTTGTCTTTGTGTATTTCACTAATATCTGCAAGGTTCCGGACTTGGGCTGTGTGAAGGTCTAGTCATTCGGAGCCTAATTAATTCAATAGAGAATACATTATGAGCTACAAATGCCGCCAGGTAAATCATTCTAGCCCATCCTCTTCAGGTACGGCTGAAAATATATATGCCACTCTCTCTGGTTTAAATATGTGGTTTATTTTTCATTGTAGCAAGTAACAGAATAACTAAATGATAATATAAAAAATAATTTATCAGTAACGGTATTAAATATTACTTAATCAAATCAAATCAAATCAAAATTTCTTTATTTAACCATGTACAAGATATACACAAAATAGCGTCACATTTGAGTTTTCCAATGAAGGAAACATATAAGTACTTATTTATAAAAACATACGGTACAAAATATACATACAGTAGTGTTACATTTGAAGTTTTTTCTGAAATAACATATGTGTAAACAAAATTAAAAAAAAAGAAACATGACATTCTTTTCTAATGGCGGCTGCACATCAATTTATGATTAATACCTATAAAACTAAAACAACTTTCCAAAATTAATAATCCTAGTAGCTACTTCTAAAATTTGCTAATTTGTTTTTAATTCCCAAAATTCTTCCAATGAGTATAATGATAAGTCAATTAAATAACTTTTCAGTAACTTTTTGAATTTGTTAATATTTTCTTCTTGCAAAATATTTTTAGGTAAGGAATATAAAAATTTGGTACCCATGAAACTAACTTTTTTTTCGTAAAATTTCAGATTGTGTTGTTCGACAGTTCTATTAAGTCTGGTATTGTAGTGTTTATCATTCAAGACTATTGTTTTTGTCTGACTTGTTTTCACGTACATTACGGTTTCAAAAATGTATAAAGCATATACAGTTAAGATTCCAAATTTAGAAAAATATTCCTTCACAGAGTCTCTTCGTTTTAAATTAAAAATTATTCTAAGGGCTTTTTTTTGTTGTAAAAGAATTCGGTTTAAATTTCTTTTCGATGTAGCTCCATAAATGGCAATACCGTATGACATATGGGAGTTTATTAGTGAAAAGTAAATTGTTTTAATGGTTTCAATATTACAAACTACACACATCTGGCGCAGTGCATAAAGTCCTGAGGACATTTTGCTAATGATATGATTGACATGCTGATCCCAACTTAAATTCTGATCTAAAATTAGTCCAAGAAATTTGCAAGAATCAACCTGGTCAAGACTTGAATTATCAATGTGTATATTTGGCTGCAATTTAGATCTATTTTGTTTTGTAGAGAATGATATAAAATTTGATTTATTTGTGTTTAGTGAAAGATTTTTATCATCTAAAAATTCCTTGACAGACAAAAGGCTAATGAAGGAAGAGAGTTCAACATCATCCTGTTTATTTCCAGAAACAGTTATATTAGCATCATCGGCGTATAAACATACGGAACCACATCCTTTTGGTATTGCAGTGGGCAGACCAGTTAAATAACATATGAATAAAAGTGGGCCTAAAATTGAGCCCTGAGGAACACCATGTGTCATAGTTTGAAAATTTGAGTGACATTTATGTTTATATTTGAATTTACTACTTTTATGATAAATATTACTGTCGAGTTCTACACACTGAGTTCTATTTTTGAGGTATGAGCTAAACCAATTAAGTTCCTTGCCTTGAACATTGAATTTATTAAGCTGTATTAGTAATTTGTCATGAGATACGCTGTCGAAAGCCTTTGCAAGGTCTAAGAAAATTCCAATGATGTTTTCCTTTTTATCAACACTGTCTATAATTAAATCAATAAATTTTATAGCTGCCGTAATAGTTGATTTACCTGGCCTGAAGCCATGTTGTTCATTATCAAGTAATTGATTACTGTCAAGAAAATCTAAAAGTTGGTTATAAACAACTTTTTCTAATATTTTTGAAAAAACTGGTAAAAGTGATATTGGTCTGTAACTTGAAGGATAATTTGGGTTTCCTTTTTTCAAAATTGGTACTACTTTGGCAATTTTTAATTTACAAGGGAAAAAACCAGATATTAAAGATGAATTCACAACATGTGTTAATGGTTTAAGGATGAAAAGAATGCACTGTTTTACTACAGTCATTGGAATTTCATCAACTCCTGCAGAGAATTTATTTTCAAAAGTCTTCACTATATTATAAAGTTGCTCTTCACCTATTGTTTGAAATTTAAAAATATTGGGAGTTTTAATGACATTTGGGTCAGATGAAGCCAAGTTATCATTTACAGTGTTTTGAAAATTTTGCATTACCAAAGTATTTACTGAGTTGATGAAAAAATCATTCAATATGTTAGCTACAGTAATAGGTTCTGATGTGATTTTATTATCTTGAATAATTTTAATACCGTCAAATTTTTTGAGTGAGTCATTGAACTCCGACTTTATGATCCTCCACGTTGATCGTGATTTGTTTTTAGAGAACGATATTTTGTTATCAAAAAAAAAAAGTTTTCTTCTCTCTAATACTTTGAGATTTTATTTCTTGTTTTATTTGGTGGATTTCTAATTTTAGATCTTCAGTTTTTAATTTTCTGTAACATTTCTCAATATTTACTAATTTTCTTTTTTTATTTCTGATTTCATCTGAGATCCATTGATAAAAATTGGTTCCTCTCTCCGTGACCATTAATTTTGGAAAGCTAGTTTCAAATGCATGTGAAAATATGGAATAAAACACGTCATACTTTGTCTCTACTGTAGCCTGATACACCTCAATCCAACTCTCTTTAGCCAATATTCTACAGAACAATTCTACATTTTCAGGAGAGAATTTTCTACAGAGTTTTCTATTTACATATTCTTTTGCACACTTAACCCCTAAAATTTCAAGCAACTGACCATCATGGTCTGATGTTAAAGTAATTAAGCCAGATATTTTAAGTTTTTTGTGTTTAATGTTACATATAAAATTATCAATAGCAGTTTCAGACCCTGAAACTACTCTAGTTGGAAAATCTACTTTATACTCTAGGTTATAAGAATCTAAAATGTTTACAAAAGTATGATATATTTGATTTTTATCCAATACATTTATGTTAAAATCGCCTGTAATTATTATATTATCGAATCTTTTGCTTAATATTTCACATAGAATATCAAATTTTTCTAAAAAAGGGTCAACAAAGCATTTCTGAGGAGTTCTATATACGCAGGCCAAGATAAAAGAGAAATCATCAATAGTAATCTCAGAAAGACAACATTCAAATTCTTTTTCCGACAGAAGTTGTTCAACTGCAGGGATGGTTACTCGTTTACTTTTTACAGTTTTACTAACCAGAATTAGAGAACCACCACCACCAGACTTACTTCTGGTATAATATGAGCACAACTTATAATCTTGAATATTTAAATGTATTATTTCTTCTGCAGACAGTTTGTGCTCTGTTAAAGCAATAATATGTGGCTGAATTTCATCTAAGTTAATTTTTAATATATTTAAGCGGGAGGATAGATGCTGGACATTTTGATGAAATATTTTTAGTGAATGATGTGGCATGTTTTCATAAACATGTTTGTTTACTGGTGAAGTTATGTATATTGGTTGATTGGATTTGTGGGAAAATTTGTTTTTTATTGAGTGGAATTCCTCAGAAATACTATTATTGCTACAAGCTACTTGCCTATAAATACAGGTATTATCAGGTGCAGACACATTTTCTTTGTCGCCTAGACTCAGTTTAAATCAACAGCTGTAGAACTGAGACCACTTTCACTATATTGCCCATTTCCACTGTCACAGGACACTGGCTTGAGAGATGTATCTGGCATGACATGTTGATGTTTCGTTAATCTGAGCTTGGACTGCTGCAGTTGAGGTGTCGTCCAACCCCGCCAACATGGAGACATCTGATGGCCAACATGACTCCTCCCCATTTTTTCTTGAGATGAACACTCTTGCGATGGGATAACACCTTGAATCAAATTTTCCAGCTTACGATTGAACTCGTCATGTGTCATTCCATTTCTAAGTGTTTTGCTTGAATTTTGATTGTAAGAGACAATGGTGACGTGGGCTCCTGTATGTGACTGAAATTTTAGAAGGTTATTTGTGAAGTCTTCAAGTTGGACATTGTCTCTCACACAGCCTACTGGTGAGCAAAACAGTGTTTTGTAACCTTTTACCTTGAAGTCATCAGCAAGTTGGGAGAAGGCAGTATCATAGTCGTTTTTCTTGGGTTTACTGTGATATTTAGGCTTGGTAATAAGACTATATACTCCTGCCTCTCCATGTCTTTGTTGGAAAGCCAGGTGGGAGTTTATACAATCGCCAGAGGATGGTTTTCCAAATTCTTTTCCAAATGTTACTGCTACACCAGCTGTCATGAAACCATTGGCTTTAAAATCTGATGAAATAGAATGTGCAAAAGCCACTGATGAGTCATGCCGATACTCGCTGATCACGTTCCTCATATTTTCTTCAGAAATTTGGATAGTACCCTGAATCTTAGAGATGTTATCTGTAGTTGAGAAGGTTGAGTTAGCAGATTCAAGGAGCACTTTAATGCCGGTTTGCGTAGCAATATCATAGGCTTGGATTTCTTTAACTATTTTGCTAGATACGATCTGTTTTCCTGACATGTTCAGGTGAATGCCATCTTTAGCATAACATTTGCTGGTCACTGCAGAAAAATCTATGAAAGTAACATTCTTCATTGATTGGGCAAGTTCAAACATGTAGAGATTCAGTTTCATGATTTCTTCGTTTATTCCATGAAAAAGGGGGAGATCCTTCCTAAATGGAATACCACCCAAAATGACCCTATTATTTTTTAGGAAAAGTAAAGTTGGTTTTAAATTCTTATAGACTGATTGGGTTTGGTTGTCATAGGCATTATTGGCTCCTGCAATTAGAATTACAAAGTGTTCTGGAGTAGCCCAGTCAAAATAGGTTCGTGTCGGAAGTAATTCCGGAGGAGCTGAATTTTTCACAGTTGATAGACTATGATAAGGTGTGCATTTTCCCAAAAGTCCCGAAAAATCCCCCTTGAGCTTTCCGCTTTACGCCCCCTTAAAGTTAGAGCTGCAATATGTTAGAAAATCAACTACAGTTTCGTAAGGAAAAAAGCAATCGAGGTGGGGTTGCTTTTATTTTGTTCCCAAAAAAATTTGCTACAGAAAATGTCATTACCACTTATTACAAAATCCTTAAGGTTTTGCGGCAAAATTGATACAAACGTAAAAAATTGATTTTTTTCTTTTCATCAGTTAAAAAACTTCCCTTACAGCTCCTTTGTTTGAAGTTTATATGTAAAACCGTAAATCTAAAGTTTGTAGAGAATAATTTTAGCTTTACAATGATATATAATATCACTGTGTTCGGTTTGAGAATAACGATAAATATTGTATTTTATTTTATGGTGACAGTGAAAAAAGGCTCTGATTTTGAACCATTTCAGTACAGACATTATTGAATTTTAATACCTTCCCCTCTTATTTTTTTCTAAAAGGAATGACTTAGAAGAATGGAACTTCATACATCCATATTTGGCCATTAGTACTTCATTTTGAGTAACAATGTGATTTTTTAGCGCCAATGGGGGACGGCCCACTAGGAGTCGAAAGAAAATCTTAAATGTAAGCATAGTGTAATATGTACCTCATATTAAAGGTCTCACTTAACAGAACACAATGCCGCAAACCCGACGTCAATCGGACAACCAAGCCAGAAGTAGCAGGCAATGGAAGTTTTTTGAATTTAGAAGTTGTTATTAAAGATTTCAATGAAAAGTTCAAACGCCTGGGATTTCCGGCTCGGTTGTCCGATTGAGGTCGGGTTTGCGGCATTGTGTTCTGTTAATTAAGACCTTTTAAATGAGGTACATATCACCTTATGCTTACATTTAAGATTTTCTTGTGACTCCTAGTGGGCCGTCCCCCATCGGGGCTAAAAAATCACCTTGTATCACAAAATGAAGTACTAATAGCAAAATATGGGTGTATGAAGTTCCATTCCTCTAAGTCATTCCTTTTAGAAAAAATAAGAGGGGAAGTCATTAAAATTCAATAATTTCTGTACTGAAATGGCCCAAGATCAGATGAGCCTTTTTTTCAATGTCACCATAAAATAAAATACAATATTGCTCATTATCCTCAAACCGAACACAGTGATATTATATATCGTTGTAAAGCTAAAAACATTCTCTACAAACTGTACATTTACGGTTTTACATATAAACTTCAAACAAAGGAGCTGTAAGGGAAAGTTTTTATCTGATGAAAAGAAAAAAATCAATTTTTTACTTTTGTACCAATTTTGCCGCAAAACCTTAAGATTTTTGTAATAAGTGGTAATTACATTTTTTGTAGCAAATTTTATTAGGAACAAAATAAAATCAACCCCACCTCCATTGCTTTTTTCCTTACAAAACTATAGTTGATTTTCTAACATATTGCAGCTTTAACTTTAAGGTGGCGTAGGGCGGAAAGCTCAAGGGGGATTTTTCGGGACTTTTGGGAAAATGCACACCTTATCATAGTCTATCAACTGTGAAAAATTCAGCTCCTCCGGAATTACTTCCGACACGAACCTATTTTGACTGGGCTAGAGAGAGTTTTGAATTTCTCACCAGCTCCATCACTTGATCAAATTTAGCACCTGGTTTAACAGATTGTTGTATGTTTATTTCTTCTTTCAGATGTTTCTTAATTATTGAGGACAGATCTCTCCCGTGACTGTCACTGAAAATCGCTATTCCGGGTTTATCATGAGTTTCATCAGTTTGCATTAGCGCGACACTGATTTCTTCTGTTTGCACTGCAGTGTCGGAGACTGTCCCTAATGATATCTGTTCCAATGAGTGATTCATCCTTCGACTTGTAGGAATTGATGTTTCCGTAGGTGTGGTAATAAGAGCAAGTAGCTTATCAACAGATATTTGATAATTATTACACATTACGTAGGCTGTAACAGATCTTCTTACTATTAAATCTACTTCAGAAAGAGTTAGGCTCTTTAATATTTCTGGATTGACAGTTTTAGTCAAAAGGAAACTCGAAATTAGAAGTTCCACAGCCGAAAGCATAAAAATGCCACAATCATGCCCGTTTTGTTGTTGTTGCCCATCAATCTCTATGAGATCAGGTTTGACATCTTTCCCAGTAATGAATGACGAAATCTTTCTAGCTAATTTATTAGCTGAAGTGAAGTTTTGCCCTTTAACTGAGTCGTAATGATAAAATAGGTTAGTTTTCTTTATATATAAAAGTGTGCTCCAGTGAGAACCTCCCATTTCCATCAATTTTTCAGAGTTGTTAAGTGGCATCAAGACAAAATTTTTTTCACTGAGATTAAAAGACTCAAGATAGTCTGCGTAACTATCTACACATTTTACAGCTTGTACTATTAAAGGGGAAAGAATGCAAAGATCATGATTTTTTAATAAGCGGTCATTTAACAAATCTGTATGTTTTACAATGATGTCATCTGACAACCAATCTGTACTCAGTAGTTCTTTAGTCAAAATGTTTTGATTAAGTGTAAGATCTGAATCTGTTTGCATCCCAGTATCTTTAGTGATTACTTTCTCCATTTGTGATTCACCTGCTTTCAAATTTTTCTTCAATAATGATTTATTTCTAGTTAAAATCCCACCTGGAGATTGGGTTGGTTTTGGACTGTTTTTGTTTGAATGTTTAGTATTTATTTTACTTTTGCTTGTCATTGCTATGTAATTGGTATAAATACAAACAACACTGTACCGTATAATACTTTAAATTATAAAGAGCAAGTCTATATATAAAACTTGGTAATGTCTATTATTGGTAGAGAATCATATCATAAGGCTTAAAGAGCTTCAAAATTCTGTTAAATACAACAGGTAAATATTACAGAAATATAATATTAACCGTTGCAATTTGCCAGTCCACATTGACTTTAAATCCTATTGATTTTTTATGTCAATTATTTTAAAAATAAATAATTCAGTACAGAGGTTTCCACTATTTACAAAATATACAGTCACTGTTCACTTCATTGTTAAAGTCAATAAAACAAAAATAATTCAAACTATATTTGTTCACAAACAAAACAAATATAGAGCCAGGAAATCTGAGTCAGTTATCTGGATAGGTCAGTCAGTACTTGTTTACAAACGTTGGGAACTGATCCACAGGTGGTTGAGTTGTTCAAGGCTTGCACTGATAAGCTGACTACTCCAGTGTGACGTAGCACTGATAAAGAGCTGGAGTTTGACCCATCAGTTTTAACAGGAAGTAGTGCCGGTTGGGATCAAGAGTTGTAGTTGTATTTCCTGTTTCTTCAATATTTTATTCAGATAAATTTACTTTAACAAGTGTAGATACTTTCAAAATCCCACAAATCCTTCATAAAACAGTGTTTTATATAGGAATTATGGTATTTACATAGTAGTTTCTTGTGTTTTTACTGTGAAATTCATATGCAAGAAAACATGTGCTTTTGGTCTCAAAAAAATGTAAGTTTTAAATTTAATATATTTTTATCCTGCAAACTCAGAAAACTTAAATTCTTTTATTCAGAGGCTTAAGCATACTTTACCAAATTCTTTAAATGCAAACATAAAGCACAGAATAGTCTATTCACTACATAAAACTTTAAAAAATATTCACTGATTAGTACTACCAACACTTAATTAGAGGCCATCTTGAAAGTCTTAATATTGATCGATTATGACTATTTAATAAAGTAAATAAAAGTAATAAGAAAAAACATCCAAGCGTTAAGTAGAATTACTATTAAAATTTTAAACCAAAGAATTAGCATCAATAATTAAATCCACTGTTAACAGGGCCGGTCCGAGGGCCATGCGGCCGCATATGGGGCGCCGGCCCGGGAGGGGCGACGTTCAAAAATTGACGATGATTCTCTTTACTTTACGGGTCTAGTCGAGGTTGAAAGATAAGTGTATGAGAGCATTTAATGTTAGTTATCAATGATTAGAATGTGATTCGAAGTACCTTTTATTAATATATATATATATATATATATATATATATATATATAGAGTATCCCGGAACTCTCTGGAACCCTTTTGTGTTGTGCATTTGTTCCTTGTATCGAGGCAAGAAAAAAAATCATACAAATATGATCTAAAATGTTTTGTTAAGCTGCTAGCCGCAATTTCGGTTTACCCATACTAATCTTCATTCACTTAACGGATGGTTGTATTAAGTTCATATTTGGTATGAACCTTTATCACACCAAGGCCCAATTTCAGGAAAAAGATTATTTTTGACGAAGTGTATTTTCAAAATGGCGGCCATTTTCATCTTTTAAACTCAAATATCTAGAAACAGATGAATTTTATGAAAATTTTACAACATACAAAGTTGAGAAATAAAATTATCTAACTAGTGATACCAATTTTGTAAGCATTTGACGACAAAAGAAAAAAAACGGAGTTATTGAAATTTTTATACAGAAAAAAACATTTATTTTCCATTATAATTAATGCACATGTTACTTTCGTAGAAATTGCTCAGTTATTTATCTAACCCTTACAAACTGGGTACCAGTAGTTAGATAATTATATCTGTCAACTTTTTCGCACCTTGTAAAATTTTGTTAAAGTTAAACGGTTCTGAGAATTTTGAGTTTAAAAGTTTCAAACTGCCGCCATTTTGAAAATACATATCGGAAAAAATATTTTCCCCCTGAAAATGGACTTTGGTAAAATAAAGGTTCATAACAAATACGAACTTATATTTTACAACCGGGCAGCATCATTTGCGCAGTATGCGGAGACCAGATAGAAGGGATGCGTGTTTTGCGCAGTGAGTTCCAGGGGGTCATTTTTTACCCGCTCCTCGTGGGGCCCTAACTAAACCGAATCTCGTCAAATACTTCAGCACTGTGCGCAATGGAGGAACGTCCAAAAAACTATATTAATTTTTTTATTATTTCTGCAAACACTTCTATTCCCGATCATTTATTTGCAGGCCCCTATACCGGTACATAATGAAAAAAGTACGTACACCACACATCTTCAAATTTAATGGCTTCAAAATTGATAGTTTTTTTTAATTAAAATTACCTCTTTTTCTCACAATATGTTTGATTAAAAAAAACGAATTACTATAGACAAAAACCTTGAAATGCTATTATCATATCATGGCAACTGGTCGTGGTGGTGGTTAGTTGACACAGTTTCAAACACTGGAACCAGATCAGCATACTTATCACAGTTAAATAAATAATAATTTCATCATTGAACTATTTTATATTTATCTCGGTAAAAAATACTCATACATTTTTAAATAAACTAGAGATCGCCTCCTGATCGAAATTCGATCAAAATTTCAGTTGATCTGGACCCAAGGAGCTTAAAATCATTTTAGAACTAAAACATCTGTTCTTCCTAATTTTCTAGCAGTTGCTTTTACAACAGCTGTCTAATAATTCATTCAATTCTCTTTTCTCCATAACACTAGGTATACAATGCAGTTGTCTGCTTGCAATATTGAGCGGAGCGACTATTTTTTAAACAATAATAGTAAATATTTTATAGGTAATTTAAGTGAGCTCGTTCGCTACGCTCACTCGCCGTCAGGGTTTAGCTCGTTCGCTGCGCTCACTCGCCATTTGGGTCAGCTCATTCACTACACACACTCGTCGCCAGATTTAGGTTGTTCGCTGCGCTTAATCGCCACAAGTCTGTAATACTCTAATAATTTTTGAGTAAGCAGGTTTGCTGCGACGGGGTATTAAATGTGTACAAGATATTAAATGGTGCATCATCCAAGATTTGTTCCTCTGATGTAAACGTGGTATTTCATTTACGTACAAAGGTAAACAAGCCACTAAAATAAAACAACAATTTCACATAAAACTACTGTATTCACAAACAGCTGATAGCAACAGTCTGCAGTTAAATTTGATGCTTAGAACAGCTGTATAATCAACACACTGTAAACACACCAAATAAAATGTTTCTCCTATTAAAATAACACTAGAGATCGCCCACTGGTCGAAATTCGACCAAAAATTCAGTTGATCTTGAGCCAATTATTTTAAAAATGTTATAGATGAAACATCTGTTCTTCCTTATTTGCTATCATTTGTTATTACAACAGCTGTCTTATGATTCAATCAATTATCCTTCTCCCATAAGATTAACATTGAAACTTTGAAAGCCTGTAGGGCGTAGCTCCGTGGGCTGAAGGATATTAAAACGTGATTCTGCTCATCTACAGCACAATACCTTTCTAACGGTATGCGCGGATTTATCCTACAATGCACAAGAGCTGAGAAAAAAGGAGGAAATGAAACATGCTTGCGTATTAATATATAGATGGTAACTTTAAAGCAAGGTGTATAAATAAAAAGAACAGGTGTGTGCATAGTCAGCTGGTGTGACGTAGTTGGGCTCACCGCTAGCGCTCCGAGCGGCCGTGAAACACATTAAACTCATGTTGTTTACTTTTGTGTTTACAAATAAACTTTTGTCAAGTAAATGTTTTGTTTTCTTAACCGCAATGCCAAATTATTCCGTGTTTGGTTGCAAAATAAATCCCGAGACAGTGATACACGGATTAAATCAGTTTTACAGATTTCCTGTCCGAATATTGCCAAAATAGGTCGAAGTTTTCCAACAGAACAAAACAGTTTTGGGACGTTGGTATAGAAATGGAGGAATGTTTCAACTTCAACGAAAGCCACGCCTCGGTTCATTGAAACAGTAAGAGGGATCGTTGGCGAAGTTCTCAAAAGCATGCTGGAAGCTGGAAAATGTGTTATTGATTAATGCTGTTCCCAAAAGAAGTTTTAAAGGCACTTCATGTGCAGAACTCATATAAGAATATGTTATATATGATATGACTTTTAGTGTAGGATGATTAGCAATTAACTGACAGTTATCCTCGTCTAAAAAACCTGCACTTTTTATGCAAGTGGACCAACGGCTTATTGTTACTTCAGAACCAAGGAGAATAAAGAACTCAATAAAAAAAATTGAGATGGTGACTGTGGCATTAGAAAAATCCTCGTAAATATTGAAAAAATAAGCTTATGACATACTTTTATTTTAGAAAATATTTGAGTATTTATTTATCAAATTGACCTTAATTATTAAAAGTTGAGTGGGACTGTACTTTAATTATTAAATCTTTTTATTTATCAAATACATGTGTCGTGATTTATCCTTAAAACTCTTTAAAAATTTTCGAAGAAACTTCATTTTCCGAGGTTACAAAGGAGGTTTAAAAAATTTATTAACATCCAATGTCGGTATATTGAAGAGTTAGATACAAAATGCTTACAGTATTTGATTTTGGCAAGTTTTCCCTTCGTATGAATCCATTGCAGAGTCACAGAGAGAACAATCCAAAGCGTAGTGATATTTTTGTTTTGAGATAATGATTAAAACATCATTCGTTAAAGTCCGTATATACTTAATAAATAAGTACTCTATTTAATTTTAAGTCAGCGACGGACCGTGGTGCATATCACAAGGCAAATTTCATTTATTGGTAATGAAGAAACTGACGATTATTAGGCTAAACATGCATGGGTCTATTTCAATATGCCCGTTTATAAATATAGCCTACATTATATAGGATATAGAAAAGCCTACAGCTTGAATTCAAAAACAGGTTAAATTAAAAAAGCAAGGTTGAATTCTAAAATCGATAACATATTATCATATTTACGTGACATTTACGGGGTTTGAACGAGTTTTTAAAAGGTGATAAGTTTGAGATCGGCGTACAACGGCGAGAGGATATGGGTAGGGCCTATGATTAGAGTGCGTATGAGTGATTAAAGAGTCAACTTTGCTTTTTCATAGTAATCAATCAGAATATGTTAGATCTTCTGAGTTCTTGTAGGCCGTTTCAAGCATTAAGAGTGCAGGGTCAGCTCGAAACCGAACTTATTAAAACTATCGATCAATTAAGTAATTGAAGGTTGTACATGTTCGAATTTCGAACACATGTTATGTAAGTTATCAGGTACATAATTGATGGGTTAAGTATAAGTAAATAAACAAATAAAGCATACAGTATAAGTAATATTTGTATAGACCACAACAGGCTCTGTTCCTAGTAATTTATGAGATCGAAACAAAATAACATACAGACATGAAAAAGTTAACATGAAAGTAAGTAATAGAACCCAAGGTCCTGTTGGTCTAAATAACCTGTGCAAACGTCTGCTTAGATAGAATGATTAATTAAAGCAAAGTCGGCAAGCACCATTGGAAATCTGTAGACCTGTCACTTACGATTATATGGAATCAATGCAATACCAATTGAGGCGTTGAAAGCCAAATTGGCTTAAGCGACAAAATTGGCCAATTTCAGGTTATGATTGTTTTTAAATCTCTGAGGCATAAGAAACCTTACCAAAGTAGTTTAAACGACCAGAAAATTACGAGGATATTTTATTTTACATGAAATTTAGTTTGGCAGCAATGTCAAACCACTTGTCAGCTCAGTGCTAAACTGATTTATGTGCAGCACAACAGTGTTGTAAGCCCATAAGGAGAGTGCCAACGTAAATAAATAAAATAAATCAAATTGTGCCAAAGTGACCTATGCACTTATAACTTATGATGCATGCGACATTAAACCAATGATCAAACAAAAAAACCTGAGTGATGCCAAAGGGAGCTAAGCGACATTTTATTTCCAAAATATGCATTTTAAGGCTAAAACCATTGAAGAAATGCAATCAATAATTGTCGCTCTATTGATAAATAGCATGATATAAACAAACAATATGGGAACTGTAAGGCAGCGGCCACACGAGCGGTTTTTTCACTCACAAACGCGTATGAAAACACGCGAGAAATATGAACAACATTAAATGTAATGGGGTATGCCACACGAGGTGTGTTTTCCCGCCATAGTTTTTAATTATAACTAGTATACGTGTTGCTCGAAATCGAGCTATTTATTTAAATACAGTACAAATGTTACTTTAGCTCTAGATCAATGACATTAGACCATCCAATTATGTGAATATCTTCAATCGCCAATAACTACATGTATTTACAGCTGATTATTAACAGATGTTTCAAATGCTTTATTCAGTCCCAATGTTATTTAAATGGGAAATTTTGAGATTTCAATGATGAATAGCTATTGATAGCTATTGTTATTTTCAGTCCGATTCTCATCAATTTTTGGCGGAAACAACTACAGACCAAGCCCTATCCAACGACACCAAAAACTTGAAAATCGGTTGAAAATTGTAGGAGGGGTTCTCAAGACAAAAAAAACCCTTAGCGTATTAAATAAGTACTAGAGGTCGCCTCCTGATCGAAATTCGATCAAAATTTCAGTTGATCTGGACCCAAGAAGCTTAAAAACATTTTAAAACTAAAACACCTGTTCTTCCTAATTTTCTAGCATTTGTTCTTACAACAGCTGTCTAATGATTCATTCAAATCTCCTTCCTCCATAAGATTAACATTGGAACTTTGAAAGCCTGTTGGGCGTAGCCCTGGAGTCTGATGTAAATTAGAATGTGATTCTGCTCATATACAGGACTAACCTTTCTGATGGTATGCACGGATTTATCCTACGATGCACACGAGCTGAGAAAAAAGGAGGAAATGAAACATGCTTGCGTATTAATATATAGATAGATTGAATTATAAATTCAAGCAGCGTAAAAACAAACTAGTATTTACCGCGTGAAAAAAAAAAAAACGCTCGTGTGGCCGCAGCCTAAAAGTATGGTTGTGCTTTCTACTTTTTGGTAGTTAACCTACTTTGGAGTTCAGCGCCTAAATTGGCAAAGCAGCAGACTTTGATGAAATTTTCTCAGAGTTTATAAAACACACGGGTAAAAAACTAAACTCTTGCAATTTTAACCCCCCGTTTTTAAGTCCAACTGTGTGTCCCGGTGGTGCGCTCAAGACCAGAGCACCAGCAGCGGCATGGCAGGGGCACGGCAGGAGCACGGCAGCGACAGCATGGACGGCAGGCAAGAAACTCCTTCACAAGGTTCCAACGAGGATGCAAAAGATCTTACTTCGATTAGAGCCTTATGATTTGACATTGGGGGATGATGTAGGTTTCCGTAGCATTCCATTAAAGCTGCACGTATACTCCCTGGGTAGTCAAAAAGAACTGCTTGATCGATGCACAAAAAACAACACCGTTTGAGTGTGGGTTTAACCCTAAACGAAAATTTTTGGCAGCTGAACTATTACGCAAGTGATCTCTCAGCTATGCCAGCTGCCAGACCAAATCCAAATGGCCCTTTCTCGTGGTGATTCTACGATTTCAGCATTAAAACCTATATGCGGAATAAATAAATAAATTCGTTATTGCTGTAGGACAATATAAGTATTGCATAGCATGCGTCAACATACATTAAGAAATAAACACACGCATAGTGTAAAATATATATATATATATAGTTTAAAAGTAACAGCCTGAGATTACCATTGCAAATTAATAAAAGGACTTAAGCTTGTCTCCCCCATCCCCTGAGTTTTGGTTTATGAACTCGTCCACCGAGTAGAACACGGACGACGCTAAATAGCAACTTAATTTTGATTTGAATTTTGATTCAGAATTTTCATTTCGAATGGTTGTCCCAATCCTATATGGATATTTTTTATGAGATAAAACTAGGCTTGCTATAAGTCCCGGTTTGGCTTTTGTTCCGGTTTTAATAAAACACAAGGAAAATAATTAAGTACGATTTTGAAATTTGTGTAATATTTTTAGAAATAAACTTCATTCCATAGATCTAAGCCCTTGTTATAATTGCTTGTGTTTTTCAAGTTTTAATGCTGTAATTTCTTAGATTTTTTTAGTGCTGTACCATATTTTTAATAACGTTAAGCCTATACGTTCAGTATTACTTCTCTGTAATTCAGTCCATAAAAACACTTGTTCCAATGACATTGTTATCTTTTTATATTTTTAGTGTTGTCGTTTTTGCGTTACTACTTATATATTTTATTTAGCAAAGTATCATTTTTAGATACCATCCATCTATGATTGTGATCCAATAATCGCTTGTCGACAGAACAACAAGTTAAAATATAATAATCAATTTCACTACAAGTTTAGTGTTATTTAAGTACCGTAATATTTGATCAATCCGAAAATAGCAATGATTATTTTTATATCATATATAATAAAATTAAATACATATACAAGTATATGTATATGCATACAATAGGTCTACATATTGAATTTATGAACAACAATTTTCACGTTCTACATTAATTTAACCTAAAATTAATAAAATTTATCAAAATTTATTATGGATCGTTCTTTATTGGGGGCGAGGGTTACCATATTCTCTGGGATGAAAAAGAGGACACCTATAGTATCCATCGTGAGTCGTATTAGTGAATTAATTAAAAAAATATTAATTACTGACCCCCTCCAATCCTTCAATTTAATATCAGAGAGCAAAAATTCGTAAACTAACATACGTTTAAAAATAAAATGATTCACCTAATCAAATTTTTTCGGGATACTTGAGTTGCGAATTAAAAATAGGTAGTTGAATTCACTACTTAGTAAAGTCGTTGATTTGATTTTAGAAAATTTTAGCACTACCTATTGATTTTAGCAAATCAGTAGGTTGTATTTTGTTATTTATTTAATATAATTTTAGAAGAAATACTTAGGCCTACATCATAAGAGAGAGGTAAAATTGTAAATATGAAGACTTAGTATATGGTAGCGTTAATATGCAATTAAATAAACATGAATTGTAATAAACAAGCAAATATTTAAGATTTTTCCTTAAGGCCAAGAGAGAGGAACAGTTTCAATATTCTCCTTACTATGGATCAAAATAAGTTAAGTAAAAATTGAAGAAAAATACTATGAACTTTATTAAACTTAGAATTTGATAATGAAATAATTTATAATAATTTCAGGGAGTTTTAATACTGGCTCAATTCTCAATTACTTTCACAATAAGTGACTTTTAGCTCTATTTAAAGACTATTTTCTTCTTGGGCACTAACAACTAATCAAATTATGTAAAAAAAATAATAATAATAAAAAATAGTCGGGTCAATCCTAGACGGAATGAATCGGAAGCCGATTAGGCCCTACACGTCTGCTAAAACATAGGCCTAACCTCTCTTGCTCACTCAATAGACTCAGGTTCAGGTTGCTCGCTGACACTATAAACCAACTACTCGTGCTGTAGTTTATCAATAGTTCCATAGAATGAAAAGTAAAATTGGGATTACTTTTTACTCTACATAAAATTTTTAAATAAAATAAATTACGATTTAATATTAATCCCGAAGGAGTAAGAATGTAAAAACTTTTAGGGGTTGGCTTAAAACATAAATAAAGAAATTCCGTGCTGCTTAAAAAAAACCCGCACAAATGGAGGGTTTGTAAAATTAAAAAGGACATGTCCGGGGAAAAGAGGACGTATGGTCGCATCAACCGTGAGTTACCATGAATGTGATTGTTGTCGGGATTTTTTCCTCTGGATCGGTGATAAGGTTGAGGGAAGGCTTTTTGATTTTCTGGTCCATGAGTTTGAGTGAGTTGTTGTACCAACAAATAAGCAAAACTATTATACATAGACATTTTCTGAAAATTTAATCGTAATAATAGATAAAACCCACACATATTAAAACAAAACTAGTAATGAAATTGACAAAACATTTATAACAAATAAATTATTAAAAAGAGAAAAAAAATTAAAGTTGTAAAATTTGATTATTTTTACATTTTAATGTTTTAAGCATGCAAATTCAAATAATAAAATGTTTTTTTCACCTAAATATACTTTGCGGTTTTCTTTATTTGTTGGTACAAAAATGCCCTAATTTGGACGTTTCAACCTCCTGTAGTTCAGCCAAAAAAAATTTTTCAATTTTTTAATTGCCATTTTTGTGTTCATTACATTGTGGCAAATCGATCCCATGGTAAAAATTAAAAATTTAATTTTTGACCAAACACCCTTAACATCTCCCTCTGCATTGACTGTAACAGCTCTCACATCTGCAGCAGTAGTAAATGTTATCAGGTGTAACTGAACTTCTGATTTAGTCTGACCAAGGTTTGTATTATCTGCTTAAAACTGCCCGAATTCGTGTAGACGCAAAGTGAAAGCCACCGCGCACAGTAGAGGGCTTGCGGACTACTCCATCACAATGAAGTAAAAGCAAGAAAATATTTCAAATTTCATTAAATTTGAATTAGTTTGAAAGATTGTCACAGCATCACTGTAAATTTCTAGTTCTATTTTTTTTATTCGTGCACAAGACAAGGTTCGCGAAAATAGTCCGCTTAAGAGTTGATCAACTGTTACCAAATATATCGAGAAATGTATTTTTATTATACTAGCTGATGTCCATCACTGCTTAGCCCATGATTGAATTCATTTTATAGGCAATAAAATGTTTTTAAAGAGCGACGAAATCGTCTTCCTTAAAAATTATATTGAAACAATGAAATAGTGTAAGTGGAGCTCGGAAGGAATTTTGCAAAATCTTTTCTTAATGAGAACCTATGAGCAAATAGGAACGTCCATGTCAAATTTCAACCAAGTAGGCCCAACAGTCATTTTGAGGTCATGTGGGTCGGAGCCCTAAAGAACACAAAAACTATATTTGCAAAACCGTATTTTAGTGAGCATCTATTAGCAAAACGGAACGTAAACTTTTAATTTCAACCACGTAGGATCCATGGTAATTTTGAGGATTTGTGGGAAGAAGCCCTTAAGGAAATTTGCAAAATCGTTTCTTCTTGAACACATATGATCAAAGAGGAACGTCCATGTCAAATTTCAATCCCATAGGCCCTGGATTAATTTTGAAATCATGTGGAGTGGAGCCCTAAATAAATTCAAAAACTATATTTACAAAACCATTTCTTAGTGAGCAGCTATTAGTAAAAAGAAAAATCCGCGTAGGTTTTGTGGGGCATAGCCCTAATGGAAAATTTCAAAATTGTTTCTTAGTGAGCACCTTAGAGCAAAGAGGAACGTCCATGTAAAATTTCAACCATGTAGGCCATAGAGTAATTTTCAAGGCGTGTGGGGTGTAGCACTAAAAATTTTCAAAAACTATATTTGCAAAACCGTATCTTAGTGAGTAACTATAACCAAAGAGGATCGCCATTGTCCAATTTCAACCACGTAGGCCCTAAAGTAATTTTGAAGTCATGTGGGATGGAGCCCTAAAGAACTTCAAAAACTATATCTACAAAACCATTTCTTAGCGAGCATTTATTACAAAAACTGAACATCCGCATTAAGTTTAAACCTCTTAGGATCTAAGGTAATTTTAAGGTTCTGTTGGATGTAGCCCTAAAGTTAATTTGCAAAATTATTTTTTTGTGAGCAAGAGGAATGTCCATATCATATTTCAACCACGTAGGCCCTAAAGTAATTTTGAAGTAAAGTGGGTCGGAGCCCTAAAGCACTTCCAAAACTATATTTGCAAAACCGTTTCTTAGTGAATAGGCCTACCTATGAGCAAAGAGAATCGTCCATTTCAAATTACAACACGTAGGCTATACAGTAAGTGTGAGCTTCTGGGGGCGGAGCCCTAGAGGAGATGTACAAAACACTTTTTTTTACTGAGCACTTATGTGCAAAGAGATCACACCAAATTCACATCAAATCAAAATTTCAACCCGCATGTTTCTTAATTCGTATTTAAGTTTATACTGATAAAATTTTATTAAAATTTCGAAGGCCTGTGGGGCGGAGCCCTGAAGAAATTTGGCAAAATCGTTTCTTAGTCAGTACCTAAGAGGCAGGACGAATAATGTGTGTTCAACGTTTCAAGTAAATCCGTTTGGTAGTTCCTGAGATTACACGATGAGTCAGTCAGTGAATGGTATTTCGCTTATACAGGGTGTCCCGGAACTCTCTGGAACCCTTTTGTATATTTGTTCCTTGCATCGAGACAAGAAAAAAACATCATACAAATAGGGGTCTAAAATCCATCGTTTAGCCGCTAGCCGCCATTTTGTTTTTTTCACGTAATAATTTTTATTTCCGTAACGGATGGTTGTATTCAGTTCATATTTGGTATGAATCTTTATCATACTTAATGTACATTTTCATGAAAAAAATTAATTTTCTCCACTGTGTATTTTCAAAATGGCGGCCATTTTTAATTTTCAAACTAAAATATCTCAAATTCGGTAAATTTCAAAAAAAATTTATTTGGGACAAAAAAGTTGCTAAATTAAATTATCTAACCAACGGTATCAAGTTTGTAAGGATCTGATAACAAATAACGGAGTTATTGCGATTTTTCTGTGAAAATGGCCATAATTTGCATTAATTATAATGCAAAATCAATGTTTTTTTGGAGAAAAATCGCAATAACTCCATGATTTGTAATCAGATCCTTACAAACTTGGTACCGTTGGTTAGATAAATAAATTTGGCAACTTTTTTGTACAAAGTAAAATTTTTTTGAAATTTATCAAATTTGAGATATTTGAGTTTGAAAATTTAAAATGGCCGCCATTTTGAAAATACACAGTGGAAAAAATTAATTTTTTTCCTGAAAATGTACATTAGTATGATAAAGATTCATACCAAATATGGACTTAATACAATGATTCGTTACGGAGATAAAAATTATTACGTGAAAAAAACAAAATGGCGGCTAGCGGCTAAACGATGGATTTTAGACCCCTGTTTATATGATGTTTTTTTCTTGTCTAGATGCAAGGAACAAATATACAAAAGGGTTCCAGAGAGTTCCGGGACACCCTGTATAGTTATATACAGTATATATTACAAATGGTATAACCACAAATGACAACATTTCAGGGGAGAGAGGGGTGAGGGGACACAGCTGTTAAAATTGATATCTGACTATTTTCGTGAACCTTTGAACCTTACTATAGTTTGCAATCTTCACTCACACGACGACCCACCGTAGGAATTCCAAGGAGACCAGCGACGCCGAATATGATCTCAAATTCTAACATTAAATGACTCCAAGCAAAAAGGAAAGCAAACCTGATGTCGAGACTAATCCCCCAACAGTCAA
This sequence comes from Neoaliturus tenellus, assembly GCA_030545055.2. NCBI lineage: Eukaryota > Metazoa > Arthropoda > Insecta > Hemiptera > Cicadellidae > Neoaliturus > Neoaliturus tenellus. The sequence goes on from CM061537.1 coordinate 46,354,848, forward strand.
TGATTATTTCTCAGATGCTGCAGCAACGTCGAAGGAGCCCCGGAGTCGTCGGAGCATCGTGATAGTGACAGTGGCTGCCGTTCACAGCGCTAGTGTCGCGGTTGTTTTATCAAGTAACGCATAGCTAGCGCTGCTGCGGGCAACCTGGAACTAGCTAGAGCGTTTCAACAATGCGTTGCAATGTGAGCGTGCAATTTGTTTTGAAAGTTTATAATATGTTTTGCGCCCTGCATACCAGTTTTTAACAATGTGACTTAAACGTTAATTTATAAGTAGTTTATTGATGTATTTTTGTATTATTAATCAAGTACACAAATAGAAAAAAGTGATAAATTACATATAAACTCTCGTATTGTAGATAGTGAATTAGTTGCGATATGAACTCAAATCCGTGTGTTTAGTTTAAAACTAGGGAATAAGATGTGATGAGATGGACGTAATGTCAAGTTTCGACCTTAAACAACATTTTTTTAAAGGGTTAAAACGATACCCCTAATAATTTTCTGATAACTCATTAATTCTCGATACAGCTTGACATAGTATGTCAGTATTACTAGCATAACTATTACATTTCCTAACAAAACTAACATTTTCTAACAACATCCCAAGGCAGCAAACCTATATACCCATTCCTATGGTGTTTATGGGGAAAATACAATATCCCAAGATCGTTTGGAAATTCGCTGAGTACGCAGGCCTGCTGCGACGGGGGTATTATGTTATTGTTTTGTTCTTGTGTTTGTTTTGAAAATCCAGTTTAAAGGAAATGTGTGTTCAGTATATTAAACATGCACTCTGCTAACACATTTCATGCCCTTTTTTACCCTTATCGTTAACAACCCCTAAATATAGAGATAGTTAAAAAAAATGTTTCAGGAAAAGTTATATTTTAGTTTCTAGCAGTGATAGCAACATAATTTATTTTTTTATTTTATAGCTGTTGAGTATATTCACAAACTGTAGTATTATTTTAATTTTGTGCCTTAAAGGTTTATCAATAAAAAAATACCCCCGTCGCAACAGACCTGCATACTCATTGAATTTCCAATAAAAATTAGTTATTTTTATATCCCCATGTACACTATGGGAATGAGGAGAGGATGAAGGTTTGCTGCCCTGAGGGTGTTGAAAGATTAAGATGATAATTGATAATAACTCCTTACCAGTGCATGTACATACAAAATTTTATCAAATTCTGGCATTTTTTCTATTTTTTGCATAAAACCAATGGAGGTGAGTATGTAAGTACGCCGGCATACGGGTGTTGTAAGTAAATATAAGTTACACTCTACCACTGTACCTAGTGGATGTACATACAAAATTTTATCAAGTCATGTCAATAAATAAGTGAGATAGAAGTGTTTCTTGCTTTCCCTTAAAAAAAACATGTAAAAAGAAAAAAGTATTTTTTGGATTTTCTCCGTTATATATCTATTAAGCTATCTTAAAAATTCAAAATGCTAAATTGTTTGTTTCTTGAGCTCTTTTAAATGGTTTAGGCTAAGTTAAAATTAAAAATAAATACCCCCGTCGCAGTAGACCTGCGTACTCAGCGAATTTCCAATGGAATTTTGGTATATTTTCTATTTCCCCATAAAATCTATGGGGATGAGAGTATGTAAGTTTGCCGCCATATGGGTTTTGTTGGTAAATGTAAGTTAAACCCTATCTAGTGATAATACATACCAAATTTTATACGGCTATGGTGTTCTCTTTATTTTCCCCATAAACCCTATGGGGGGGGAGTATGTAGGTTTGCCGCCATATGGGTTTTCTAAGTAAATATAAGTTAAACGCTTTCTAATGAATTTACATATCAAATTTTATCAAGATATGTCAATAAATAAGTAAGATAGGAGGTTTAGTTGATTTCCCATAAGAATAACATGGAAAACATACTTTTTGGATTTTCGCCATAACCATATAAGCTAGGTAAAAATTCAAAATACTAGATTGTTTGTTTTTTAAGCTCTTTTAAATGGTTTAAGTTAAAATTGTTGAATTTCCGAAATAAAAGTAAAAAAAGCCAAAAACCCATTTTTAACCCTTTTGAACCCCCATAAAACCCCGTTACCATGGTCCGATCATTGTGGTTCGCGAATTCAACGTAGTAGATGCTGGCTTACACCCCTGTACCAAATTTCATCAAAATCGGAGGTTCCGTTCAAAAGTTATCGTGTTCACGGACATATATATATATATATATATATATATATATATATATATATATCAATTTGAAAGAACGGTGTTTTTGGCTTCTAGGGACCTCAAAACGAAAAAGTATTATGGTCCCGGGCTTATATTATGGTCATAAGCATTCTATATCAAAACCGAATCAAAACCGAATTAGAAATCAATTTAAATCATATAAATCTAAAGTATTTGCAAAAAAGAAGTTATATTATGAAAACAGAATTAATGAATCATCTAATATTGCAAGAGAAACATGGAAAATCATAAATTTGGAAGTGGGTACAGTAAAAGGTGGCTTGGAAAACATAGAGTTAAATCACTTTGGCGCCATAGAAAAAAGTCCTCTAAAAATATGTGAAATCTTTAATAATCATTTTACTGGCCAACCAACATCAAAATTGCACATTGATGAACAAACCAATCAAACTAAGTTCACAATAAAAAAATTCAGGTTTCGGCATATAACTGAAAAAGAAACAAACAAAATTATAAGTGATCTCAAAAATAGTTTTAGCACTGGTTATGATGATGTTCCAGGACCCGTCATAAAAAAAGCAAAAGCCTATTTGATCAAACCCTTAACATATTTAATAAATTCATCTATAACTTTTGGGATTTTTCCTGATAAATTAAAAATCACAAAAATTAAACCATTGCATAAAAAAGGGAACCCACAAGAAGTTGATAACTTTAGACCAATCACCCTGATTCCGGTATTCTCAAAAATCTTTGAACAAGTTGTAGCGAAACAATTAGTGGAATACCTTGAGACCAACACTTTATTTGATAACAAACAACACGGCTACCGCAAAGAAAGGTCTGTGATAACAGCTGCCACAGAGTTTGTCGAATCTGTGATTGACTCAATTGACAAGGGTAAAAAAGTTGTAGGTATATTCATGGATTTGTCAAAAGCATTTGACAACATTTCACATGAAATTTTATTAAACAAACTGCCCAGATAGCACATAAACATAAAAAAGACGTGAAAATAACGTTTCCTTTTAACATTTTTGACGTTATTATTACGTCAAGAAATGGATTTATAACGTTTTTTTCACGTGATTATAACGTGCGAGTGTCACACTTTTTTACGTTAAAAAAACGTAAAAATACTACGTGAATATAACGTTTTTGTTTCACTTAATTTTTACCTTTTTAACTTATGTTTTACTGAACATTTTACAAATTTTTTTAAAAAATTTGTAAATGAATGCTTTTTTTCTAACCAACACATTAAAAAAATGTAAATAAAGTCGATCAAAAATTTCTTACCTCCACCTGGATTTGAACCCTCAACCTTTCTATCACTGTCCTAGCGCCTTTACCCTCTCGACCACTTCTGCTGTACTTCAGGTGGATTTAATTTACTATTTATACATTTAATACTCAACCTTCCTTGTACTTGAGAACAGATGGCTCGGTGTATCTGTGCTCATGGTTTTTGTTGAGTATATTTTAAAAATTGATTTCATTCGCGTTTCGTCTCAGATCAAAAACATTATTTTTGGATCTTGATGGCGGCATACCCAGATAGCACAAAAACGTTATTTTTACGTGAAAATAACGTTTTAAATTTTACTTTTAACGTTATTTTCACGTTAAAAAAAAGGTGAAAATCGTGTTATTATAACGTGATTAAAATGTGAAAAGCGCACTCAATTTCACATTAAAATAACGTGAAAAAAAGACGTGAAAATGACGTTTTTGTTTCACTTAATTTTTACCTTTAAAACATTAAGTAAAAAAAGGTAAAAAAATTTTGGTGAAAATACATTTTAAATTTCATTTTTTTTTTTTCATTTTTTTTTTTTACTTTCACATTTTTACGTTATTTTCACGTGAAAAAAACGTATTATTTTTTACTTTTACGTTTTCACCTTTTTTTTACGTGAAAAAACGTGATTTTCACATTGTGTGCTGACTGGGTGTCGTCATTAGGAATTGAAGGGAGAGAATATAGCTGGTTTAAATCATATTTATGCCAAAGGCAACAGTATGTTGAAGTAGCAAACATGGGTAGCAATAATAGACTGTGTACGTTCCGATCTGCTCTTAGAAAGGTAGTTAAAGGTGTTCCTCAAGGTTCCATTTTGGGCCCCCTTTTATTCACCTGCTATTTGATTGACATTCCAAATCTAAACTACACCCACAATTTGTGTCTCTACGCTGATGACACTAACCTTCAAATAAACGGAAAGTCTAAAGACGAAATAGAGCTAGCTTCCTTTTCAAATCTTGCAGTTCTCAATCAGTACTTTAAGGATAACAGTTTGTTTTAAACCCAGCAAAAACCAATTTTATTGAATTTAAGACACATCAGAATAAAGATCAATTGTTACCAGACATTCTCTTAAATCAGATTGAACTAGAAGAAGTAAAAGAAACCAAATTTTTAGGGCTAACAATTGATAAAAACTTATCTTGGAACAGCCATGTCAGTCTTTTGATTTCAAAATTAAGTTCTGGTTTATATGCTTTGAGACGCCTGTCGAAACTATGTTCAATAGAAACCCTCAGAACAGTATACTTCTCGTATATTCATTCTAATATTGCTTTTGGTTTATCATTATATGGAGCAACATCAGTCCAAAATTTAAATGCAATCTTAAAATTACAAAAACAAGCTATTCGAATCATGCTAAAATTAGGGTGGAATGATTCAGTCAAACACCTTTTTCCTCAGGTTGGAATTATGACAGTATTTGGTATGTATATATTTGAGACTGTGATCTCAGTAAAGCATCGATTGGCTGAAGTGCAATTAGTAGGGGAGAATCACAATTATAATACCAGAAACAAAAACAAGATTGCTGTAGAATCACACAAACTTCAATTTTATTGCAAAAAACCAAAATATATGGGTTCAAAATTTTATAATATGTTGCCAAGTGATATTAAATCAGAACATAAAATAGACCGTTTTAAAACAAAATTAAAAAAGTATTTAATTAGTTTATCACTATATTCTCTCTCTGAGTTCCTTTCTCAAAGTTAGAGAAACAAAAAAAATGGATTTTTTTATCCATTAAAAAAAAAATTTTATTAATCTTTTCTTTTATTTTAGTTATAGATTATTTTGTAAACAATTGTTGACGCCATTCTTTGTACAGTGTACATATAAATGAATAAAGATGATTTGAATTGAATTGAATATTAATTTTATGTTTGAAGTATTAGGTTTAGCTCTGTGGTTTATGATTTAATGTATGGTAATGTATGATTTAAACTTGCGGGTTTTAACCTGACAACATAATCAATAAAATAAAATGTTAGATTGCTATCAATTTGATTTGTTGTCAACTTTTCAATTTGGTTATGTAAAATATCTAAGCTGAGTAAGAGTAGTCAGAATTGGGACCTATTCGTCTTTTTCATACTATGACACTGGTAGCAGTGTTTTTCTGTATCATTGAAAAAATGGATCCAAGTTGGATTTATTTCACATACTTCCCAAACCTTTCCCTGTCATTTGCCATAAAATTTATTAATTTTTGTCTAATTCATGATTTAGAATAGATTATATTTGAATTTTATGCCTTTTGTTTGAACAACGTTTTAAGTGTCATAAAAAATTGACTTGTTTTTTCCATTAAAAAAAAAAAAAACCTATACTTGATATAAAACAATATTATCTCACAAACTGTATCTGGCTTAATGAACCTTTTAATTAGAGATACAAACCATATTACCTTTATGACCACATAAAAGAGTTATTGCGTTTCCTGTTTAACATTGCTTTAATGGGGAGTAGACGGAATTGGGATTGACTCCAATGTCCTTGGAACATCGGAATTTTGTTCTCCGCTTGTAGCTGTAACTGTAAGTAGCATTGCCACACGAGAACCGAAAAATTTTGTTCCAGCACAGGTCTGCGTTGCTACTTGCAGCGGCAAACACGCTGCGCTACTACAGTCTGTGAAGTCCCTTTCTCGTCGCTTAGTCTTTTGGATTTCATTATTGACTCACCGAATAAGTAACTGTGAATATGAAAAATAGAATAGGGTAATAATATCTCACGCAAAACCATCTGCTGTTGAATGTATATTTTTGTAGATGTTTTATCAAGGGTAGGCCTATATGGGGAGGTTTGGGCTGGGGGAAATGGGCACAGGGGTGGCAAATATAACCTATGCCTAGGGCGGCAAAAGTGCTTGCGCCAATTTTCACATTGACGGGATTCAGATTACTGTAACTCAACTGAATGTTCAACAGTGGTAGCCTAAGTACATTTTGGGCTTTTATTTAATTTACAACATTTTATTAATGTCTTTAACTTATTTCATTATTTTTCTTGTAGTAATTTTAAATAATGTTACATTTGAATAAATCAACCCATCTTCGAACTTTTGAGCTATCCCTCCTCTACCTCTTTCTAAAAATAACAATTGAACCCTGCTAAATAATTTAATGCAAAATTGAATCAATGATTTTACCACTGAAGATGGGTAATTTATCTGTTACTTCAGTGTAAAGGGTCCTATTTAAAAAAAAGCATATTCATTTGTTTTGTATATTGAAATTATATCTGCATCAATAAAATAAAATTCACTACTTCAAACTTGAAAAGTATCTTCTTCATACTCTCTAAAATCAAGTCCTTGTTATAGTGTATTCAAGTATCTTCTTTTCTTTGTTATCCCAGCAACAAGAATCTCCTATGTGATATCAGCAGCATCAGTTATGAGCCAGCGTTTAAATAATCTAACTCTCTTAGTTAGTAAATCAACCGTGAAATAAACCAAAAAAAAAAAAAAAAAAAATTAAAAATAATAAAAAAGGCTCAGCCAATGTAATGTTAGCAAGGAATGTCGTGGGTTCGAATCCGGGTTCTGCCAGTTACTTAAAACACTTCAACCACTATATCTGGTCCATCCCACAAAGCATCAAGTACAAAAAAGGACTATAACTGAAGAAGCAGGTAGGGGAAATAAACATTTTAAAACAATTGCAAAATCAAATAACTATGCTACAAGAATAGGGGAAAAATAAAACACCAGAGTGGAAAAGATATCTGTTTTTCTCTCCAAAATATGTATTTATTCGATCTAAGACTTTACATTGTATTGAAAAAGTCATAAAGTTCTTTTATTCAATAGTAATTCATCTTTAAACATATGACAACAGAATCACTTTTAAGTACCTCGACACAAGGAAAATAATGTAAGTACAAATCAAACAGCCTACAGTACAATTAACGATAATACACAAGTTGCATTTCGCGCAAACACGAACAACTTAACTGAAGCTAAGCGACTACAGCGTGATTGTACTGTAAGGCTCTCGTCTCGGTAACTAGTCGCGACTTCCGACTGCAACTATGGACATAGGACACAGAGTAAGAACAAAAAACAGCGTCAACACACAGCTGAGATCATGTATAACCTTTTGTTTCCAAATTGTGACACGGTGTTCAGTTTAACAACAGATTTAGTAAGTACATAACTGACAAATCACATTTGCGGTTACGATCAAAAACATGAATTTCAACAAAAGGTTACGTAGGAACATGTATTATTTTACAAGCTCAACAAAATGATCACGACAACAAATTGATCCATAGTTACAGCTTTTATCCAACTTAATCTTTGGTTCTCACAGGGTTGAATATTGTCGCCCACATAAGATGAATAACAAACAAAAATATATTACAACGATTGTAATAACACATTGAAACAATATATATATATATATATATTTATTATAGCACAAATTTGAAGCTTTTTAGCACAAGTATATTAGATGTGAACGTGAAATTAGGCATTAAATTAAAATCGATCTCAGTAAATTTTTAATTGGAGACTTGGCTACGAGAGTCCAATTTCCACCCGATTGCAACCAAGATGACAGCAACTTAGACAAAGGCATAAGTAAGTGAGAAATCGCTTTAAATAAATTAGATCAGAAAGAGCACTGAAACTAGAATACTCTAATGGTAGGTGACAACAACAGCTCAAGATTCAACGTCACTGATTTGTTATTTGTTGTTGTTGATGAGTCACATACCTTATTATATTCTAGATTTCTAAGGACAGAGTACATTTTTAATAAAATTTCAACATTGATTGATTTTAAAACCCTTGCTTAAGCAGAATTACAACAGTAGTTTGAAAACTATTTTGAGATGCAAGAGTGATAAAACACAGCATTGAATAAATAATTCAAATCCAATCATATTAAATGCAGATATTCAAAAATTAATTTACTCCATGATTAATTAGAATCATGATTTTCTGCCACAAATTTGAACTAAACGATGGAAACAGGGAAAACAGTATAAATATCCAATAAAAACAATACAAACACAATTTTTATATATCTGTGATTCATTTATAAACAAATTATAAATATTTTCCACTTAGTGTCCAATTGACATTTTTCAACAAAAAGACCAGATAGTTACTAAAAGAACAACTTAAAGTTTTAGTTATGAATTATAGAAATGAGTGAGTCATTCGGAGCAACAATGATTTTAAAACAAAGAGTTAAAAGATTACAATGATAATAAATTACAAGCATTATTATAAAATATACTCCTGAGACAAATTCACAGTAAATAAAATTACAAACCACTGACCACAGATAAAAATATAAAAAAAACTTAAAACATTCTCAATAAAACGTTTTTAACAAGTAACAAGCACAAAATAAAACCACGTTCACGATGAAAATAACTTGTGTAAAGAGCTCTGTGTGCAGATACATCAAAGATAACACTTAGCAATATTAATAAATAAAAGTAATAAAGTAACACATAGTCTTAATTAATAAGGCTTCCTCCACGATTCTAACAACAAAATCTTGGCTTTTCAGCTTTTCAATTCCTCTGAGGTGATGTTCTCTATACAGAAAAGAAAAAAAATCAAACTGGAATACATTTCGTGAAAGGAATAACTTATGTGTAACTTATCCAATGGCCATATTAAAAAAAATAAATGGCACAAAAAATTGCAACTGACAACAATTGCATGTAGTTCATCCTTTATAACAACTACGCGATGACTACATAAAAAGTTTGGATTTTTCTGACCCAAATTTTAAAAAATACAACAAAAAACACTGTACCGGTACATGATAAGAACACAAAAATGACAAACAACACGTTAAAAATAAAACATTTTAAAAAGAAATAAACATTGACATCCTCGTACAATAAAAAGTTTGCTTCGGCACAATATCAATCACAACATACAAGCTCGGTAGTGAAATACTTTTCGAGTACTGTCAGAAAAATCCAAACTGGATAAACACATTAGAACCGACTACATAAAGAACTAAGCGACACAGTAAATTATCGCATCTCCACCTAAACTGTACAAATCCGAGCCGTACATATGTAATTTGACTATTTTGATATGAATGGTCGACTCAAAACCGTTTGTGAAAGGCCAAAGGTGGTTCCGATATACTAATCTCGAATTTCTGATAAAACAGCTACGTCGAATCTAATCCACTTCACTGGGGCAGCTAAAAACCAAAACTAACAAATTCGTCCACACAACATAAAACAGTCACACGATTCAACGATAAATCACTGTTTTCCAAAAATTTCAACAACAACGATTTACTATCCAATCCATCTCTAATTGGTCCATAAAAGATCAGTCAGCGTGTGCGTCGGTTTGTACAAAGGGCGATTAAAACACTATGTGGCACGGCACCGGCACTTCGCAGCACTCTGGTAACTAAAACGACTAAATAAATAATATGACCGTATATCAGACTTGATTCTTTATCTATTTGGTATCGAAAAGAAAACGATAAAGAAGAAAATGAAAATTAGGTTAACAACCCAGATAACTTCTAACGTAAAAGACAAAAAATAAACCACAAAAGAATAAAGAACTAAACAAACAAAATACTAATCAACAAAGTGCGGATGGCGGCTCTGGGTGGCTGGCCGGTGGTTAGTAGGGCTTGGAGATGGAGTGACCCTTCTTCCGCTTGATCTCCACTTTGAGCTTCTTGCCGCCGATGTGGTAGCCGTTGAGGTTCTGGATGGCCAGTTGCGCACTCAGGATGTTGTCGTACGACACGAAACCTGCAACACACCCACGTTGAAACGTGTTTGCTGAAAAAAAACTATTAAAAATCCATTTTTATTATTTTTAAAACAGTGTTCAATAATCATATTTTTTCAATTGATAAATTGGAAACCATTTATGCTTATTTAATACGCTTAGAGGTCTTTGTAATTGGAACTCCTATGGTTTTCAACCGCTTTTCAAATTTTTGGTGTTGATGAAAATTGATGAGAATCTCACTTAAAATAAAGGAGCTAAATCCTTGAAATATGAAATTTTCCCTTAGAATAACATTAGGATTCGGTTGATAATTTTAAACATCTGTTTATCTACAGCTGTGAATAAGTGTACAGCTGGCGAGTCAAGAGAAGAGCCTTGGCAACAATGCTTTATAATCATCCAGGTCTCTTCTCCTGACTTGTTGACAGTAGTTTTGGGCGATTACTCATGACAATAAATACAGAACAAAACAACGAGGTTAAACTAGATAAAGAGTGCTACAAAGATAAGGAAGTTTTGCCCCCTATTGATTGGCACCACTTTACCCACGATTCCCACCATTTTTTTGGTAACCAGTCCTTCCAGGTGTAAAGTTTTCGCACCAGTTATTGGCCATTTACCCCACACCAATCCGAAATTTCTATGGTAACCAGCTTCAATAATAGCCTGCTCAGACCATCAAATCAAAATGGTTTTAAAAACGAACAACAAATATTCAGATGTCTGTCAAGTATTATCTGTAATTTTGTAAGCTTGTTGTGGCCAATCAGAATAGCTAAAACTTTTAACTAAGGAAACCAGGGTAAAAAGTGAGATGGTTACCAAGGAAACGCCGGGAATTGAGGGTAAATGGCGAAAATCAACAGGGAGCAAAAAATTGACATGTGTTAATCACTTTATATGTAGTTAAACCTCTTTGAAACCAAATTTTGTTCTGAGTACATTGCTGATGATCACAATTTTGTTCAGTCGAGTGTAAATGATTTAAAACAAAACCTCTTTAGCAATGACAAGTGATAGCCTACATTAAATTGCTCGATTTCAGGCAACAAATACACTACTTCAGTTTAATGCAATGTTATCTGAACCTAAACCTCGTATCCTTGTCTTAAGATATTTAGGTTGTACTAGCTATTATCCCTAGGGAGGTCGAACTTGATCATTTTGATACAAGCCTTTTTTGATTGCCGCCATTTTGTAGTGCGTGGTCTGCCAAACCCCATTTCCCTAACCGATATTTCAACCCTCCCTTGTTACCAATCAATCAGTGTTGTAACTGGTTTCATTGGATAAACACATGTTGCTCTCAAGGTCATTTTATCACTTTGATATTGTGCAACCATTCCTGTTTTATAACTGAGTTTGCTCTCAAGGTCATTTTATCACTTTGATATTGTGCAACCATTCCTGTTTTATAACTGAGTTATCAACTTGTTACATTTTATATATAATTTTTATCATTTTATGTATAATTTTTCAATATAAAAAAATTCAAGTATATTATTAATAACTAAATGTATCTAATGGATTTTTTGCTTATTTTTAAAACTTGGTATCATTTTGAAACAGAGCCACCTTTTGACCTTTATGAATTGTTAGCGCTGTTTATTATTATTTCTTGAGTGTTGACTGTACGAATTAACTACTCCTTGATTAATTTGTGTAAAATTAAATTATTACACAATAATAATTAAAATTTTGGTATATCAAATTTCAAAACTCTACCCCCACGCTGAATTATATTTACGTTCCTCCTCCCATTGCGCAAAATTAAAAACATGTAGAATATACTAATCACAAGAAATCTAAAAGCTCAATACCCTTACCTACTAGCTAATGCACAATATGTGTTTCCTTCTCAAACGCTAGAGGAGAAACAGCCGCATTATCTTGACATTGTCATATGTAACCGATCGGATACATCCGCACCCGCGAAGGAACGCCTTTGTATCCTATAGGATACATGCCTCAGCGAACATGTTAATGATGTCCAATAAATGAAGATTTTCCTAGTTTGTGTTTTATTTAGTTTTACATTAGAGTCAATCAACATATTAAACTACATTATATAGGTATTTTTTAACTTGATCCCCCCGGAGTATTTTGGGATTTGAGAGAGGGAATTGATTTTTTGAACTGTAAACAAAAACTTTAACTTGTGACAAACATGTTCGAGTGAGTAGCGGGTCCTTAAGTAACTCCAGTCAGCTGTTTAATTTTTAAGCCGAATCTACACCTTGTTGAAGAAAAGTAACAGTTCTAAAGTAACTTATTAAAATACAACTGTTACAAATAATACTACAAAAGTGATACACGTAGTGTTGTGATGTAAAATTACCAGCTGATATGCAACAATGAAATAATAATAATATTAAAAGAAAAACGCTTCAGCCAACGGAATACTAGCAAGAATAAACATACCCTTCCCACCATTATTTATGGCCCCTCCTACGAATGATCAAGTTTAAAAGCAGGCTACATCTTAATATGCACAAATTAATTTTTTGTGTAACAATAAATGATTGTTTTTTCACAAAAAAGGCCGCGTTTTATTGATTTTTTCTCTTCATCCATTGGTCAAAATCAATATTTTTTCGCCGGAACATGTTCGGATTAAGCGGTTTTTCGAGACTCTACTGTATAGCTCTTTTAATTTATATAAGTTTAGAAGTTCAACCATAGCGGATGCTGACAAAATCTGTCCAAAATTTTACACTCATCCTGACTATACATCAATTTTGATGTCAATTTTGATTGATCAATTTTGACCAATTTTGTTACCTTGTACCCAACAAGGATATCACTAAGTAAAGCTTAATTGGTCTATGTTGTGTCGTCATATATCATTTTGAATATTTTTGAGTCCAAAACAATTTACAACAAAAATGACCATCCAATGTTGAATAAATCAAAAGTTATTGAATTTAAAAGTTATGTTAAAGTGATTCAATGCTGTTTGATAGCCTACCATCATTGAATCGGTTATTCATTATAAGTCGGTGTTGTGGAATTTAATTGATACCTTTAATTTGATGAATGCGTCAACCTATACTTACATTTAACATTCCTTTTTCGTGGACACCTCGTGGGAAAGGGATGACAAAGTCGATTGGAAGGGGAAGGTATGAAAACATGAAAGTTTCTTCCATTTCATTTAACATTATTTATATTACTATTGTGATTTTGCATTGTGATAAATTGTATAGTTAATTACTCTTTTCGGGAGTCCTATTTCAGAGGTGAAGCACTTGGCTTCGCAGATAGTGGCACATATGGGATGCTGGAGAGGGGATCCCAAAGGGAGGTAAGATGTAACTGAAAGTGTGTTCATGTGAATTTATGTCCAAGAACTATGTTCCAGTTTTCATTACCAACTTTATTAATAAACAAATAATAAAGCTGGCCGGGGGTGATGTTTGGAATAAAAGGTTTCGCTCCTTGGGGTTAACTGACAATAGTTTTAAATAACGTAAATATTTTTTTAATAAAAATTTTTCAAGATAATTTAACAGAAGTCAGCACTGTTTGTAGGAATGGCATCAAGGCCAAAACCACAACAAATAAACTGATAAAAATAAAAAAGAAGTGACATTTTATGGGAAGGGGGTTTTGATTTTTATTGAATCCTGAGCTTGTATTAGCAATCTGAGCATTGTTGAAACTGACGTGACCAATATCATAGAAAAACTAACCAAGTACAGAAGTAAGCTTATTTCTGTAACGAGAAATTTTGTAGTTGAGCCGGCCAGATAATAAGAGGCGCTGCGAGCAAAACCGGCCAAGCTATGTTGCCGATCTGACGGCTGCTGGCCGGCCGGCTAGGTCCACGGATCGTTTATTTGGCCGGCTTTGCTCGCAGGGCCTCCTATGATCTGGCCGGCTCAACTACAATATTTCGCTTTACAGAAATTAGCATTGCGTGAGACTTCTGTACCAGGTTAGTTTTTCTATGCCAATATTGAAAATAAAAAAAACAAATGAAACGTCCAGAGTCTGAAATATTTTTTAGTAAAATCTTGAAGAATACTAAATGACTTGACACATAATGTAAAGGAAAAGAAAATGAGTGTTGAACAAAAAATGAATCAATTTTGGTTGTGTATCATTACTGAACTATGAGAAAGTGAACAAAACTAGTATACAGAACATTTTCACAGTACAAAAGTTAAGAAAGCAATAATTACTTACAATGATAACAAATGTTTGTATAAAACCATTGACAGAAGAAAGATATGTAATGGCTCTAAAAGAGATTTATAATATTTCATTGATTTTAAGCAAATTAATGACTGATTGAAAACAATAATTTTGAATTATGTCTAATTCAAATTTATGGTTTCAATCAGTCTAATTATGTTCTAATTTTACTGTTGATTCTGGATTAGGCAAATCTTTACTCGCTATCAGTATAGAGATGTTCTAGATTGGTTTTAATGACAAAAAAGAATCCTTAGCATCTTCAATTTCTAGAGATTTTCCCGCAGCACATGAATGTCAAGTACTTCATTCTTCAAAGATTCAAGAGACTTGTCAGGTTATGAGATTCTTCAAAATCTATGTCTGTGTTTTGACTGAGGATATGGATGTAGTCACTCAATGTTAGGGTGGTGAACAAGGTGAAATCTTTTACTACCCAAGTTTCAGTTCCCCGCAGATACTAAACGAGAAATGTAAATTTCTGAATAAAATAAATAACAAAATGTAGCAATGGGAGTGGATAAATTTTGTGAAATTAATTAATATTGATGAAAAAAAATGCAACAGGAGTTGGAACAAGCAAGGAGTTTCAGGATTAATATTTAGTGTATTTTTTGTTTTGTTTTCTTATGTGTGGAAAAAGGAGAGTAATTTCTTACATACGTAGTATTTTCAGACACAGCATTTTTCGAAAAGAACTCTTGTAATAAGATTCAGTAATTTAAATTTAATAATCAGGAATTTAACTGTAGAACAGCTTACTCTAGTCAGTATTGAGCAAGTTTTCTAATTTAGATTTAATTTTACTCTCAGTAGCTTGTTATTTATTTAAAATTAAGTCTTTTTGAGGTAAGTAAAGATAAATATTTTGAGGGACAATTATTGTAAAAGGATGCTGTTTAGTATTCTTTGAACTCAATTCAACTAGCTGAAAAGCAATTTAACTTGAGTCATATTCCCAGCCTTTGAAAGTCTCTTACTCCAAAAGGTATAAGTTAGAAAACACATAGAAATAATATAACAAAAAGTTGTCAATTTGGAAAGTAGAATATAATTTTTTCAATGATCTTACAGCATTGCCGAAATATTTATAATTTTCCAAAAAATTTACCTGAAATTCTGAAATGGATTATTTATGTACAAGTCGGCGACAAGACAGCTTTACTCAGCATGGACAATACAAGACAAAACAAGACATCACAGGACGACACGCCAAACCAAGCTCTAACTACGGAAACCAAAGTTAACCATGCACTGGTTTAATCATCATAACTGCAAATTAAGAAAAAAATTTACTTGTAAGTAAGCTTTTTCATAATTTTTTACCTGGTGCAACAGAATTAGTCTACAGTGTTTCATTCAAATTTGCGCTGTGATACAAAGTACCTCATAATTTTATTCTACACTTACACTGTAATAATGTAGGAGCTTGTAAGGATAATCCTTATATTATATGGTTATAGTTATAACTAATACTTCAATGGGTCTTTTCCACTATTTATCATTGGCATTATATTGTTAACAAGTGAAATGAATCAAATGTTTAACACAGCTTGCAATTTTTTTCTTTAAGTTGCACAAGTAAAAAAGGAACAAGTTTGATTTAAAATATTTAAAATATTTAAAATATTTTTTGATTTAAAATATAAATATTTGACAAACGGATCAGAAACGAAATTTTTAAGTTTTTGAAGACCTGGCAATATTATGGGTTAACTGTAAAATCAACTAACTTAATCTGTAAGAAAGGCAGTAGTTAAAATTTTTTGGTAGGAATGATATTGTTTTAAACAAAAAAAAAAAAAAGAAATTTTCGGAAAAATCTTAAGCGGTTACAAAAAATTTGCCAAATTACCTATTTGAGTAGTTTACTTAGAAAATCTTTAAATAAGTTTCACAAACCATAATTTATATCTAATCTCCCCAAGACATCTTCCCTCAAAAAAGGTTAATTAAGGATTTTTTTTACCTCTACTATGTTGTAAAAAGTTTAAATTTGTGTCCATAAACTGACTGAATATCTGTCTCGCAGAAAATCTATATGAACCATGGGTGGACCTTGACTTTACCATAAGACTTCCCTTGAAAACTGGAAGTCTTACTTGAACTTGGAAAAATGGAAAAGACCCGACTAAAACTATCCATCGATTGGCCGCACTCACCAAAACATTTAGTCATATTGGTCTCTTTGTCGATGAATACTTTGGCTGATATGACGGTGCCAAAAGGGCAAAACGTCTCTGCGAGCTTGGAGTCGTTAAAGTCTGCCGGGAGATGGTAGATGAAGAGATTCGCCCCTTCCGGGCCCACTGGCTGTTTTTGATGGTATTGCTTGGTCGCTGTAACATTGGCAATCCTCAATGCTCCCGTCTGGTCGTCTTAAAACAAACCACCGAACAAACAGTCACACGTGCACCAACCAAACAAAAGTGAACAAAAGAGACAAATGGCCTAGTCGGCGAATGACAATGGTTCGGGTGGTCATATGGATGTTTTATGTGTCGATGGTTAGTAAGGTTGACTTTACCTCGGTTAGACTTGTCATTCACATCAACTTGGTCATTTGAATTTTAAAAGCACACACTCAAAGTACAGTTATACAGTTAGTTAAATTCACAGAAGTAATTCTTTACAACAATAATATTGAGATTTTTGTTTGATTTGATATGCACACTTGATACTAGTGGATATTATAAGTTATCATCTGAAAGGCAGGACTTCATGGAGGTTTAGGAATATACTTTTTGAGAACAATTCGTTGATTTGTCACCGATAACGAGTTGAAAATTCCATAATCACTGTTTACGAGCTGCAGCTGCAGCACACATGCCTTTTGGCATGGTAAGAGGTGTCACCACCTTTTAAGATGGAAACAAGTAACCAGTTCGACTATCGCTAATCTGACTAATTTTGCATGGTTAGTGCAGAAATGATTTAGCTTACCGCTCAAGTTTGTTTATACAAAGAGGCAAGAATAAATTTTTAAATTCACAGTTGGCCAACCTGAGGTACACATTGTTAATGCCAATTAAAGTTATAATTTGTAAATCCACCAACTGAAAAATAGCACCATATCTACTCCAAGGAGTGCAGCTTAAGTCAACAATACAAGCATTGTGTGAACCAGTTTGAAGTTACAAAACCTACAGTGCCACAATTTATATTTGAAATCACACATGCTGAATCCAAAGTCTGTTGTTAACTGCATGAAAATCTAAATTTATAGCCACAAGTTTTTAATGTTGTTTAATAGTAATGGGAAATAAGTAAGGGAACCGGTATTTGCAATCTTAAAACGTATGATCCACCAAACAGTTATGCCGATTTACTATTAAATGGCTAAAATGCTAAAATCTCCTATGAACCGCTGGAGAAACACACTAAATATTTTTAAAACTTAACACAAACAATAAGGTTCGTAATCAAACAGAAAGGAATCATTAAGACGAAAGCTTCAAATTTGATATAAATATTGGAATGGAAACATTATTCAAAAGGCGGTTGAAGGCAAAGAAAAATAATATTTATAATAGAAACAACACCTCATGTTTCGCAAACTTAAAAAAATACAACATAAAAAAACCAAAAAACAAATACACAATATTAATATTTATTAATTATTTCTGGTTCTAGCTGACATAACTTTACTTTGGAGTGTGTAAAAGATGTGAAACCACTGGAGAACAGTGAGTGTGCTATTTTGGATTATTTTTAATAAAATGAAACTAATTTTAAAACATTATTATCCTATTATCAAAGCCCAGTTAAACATAATTCCTGGGAAAAACTTTTAAATTGATGAAAACTGATTGACTATTAAAAAGTGGAAACTCTCTTTAAATAAACTATACACAGTTGCAAATTAATTTGGGACCCTTAAAACTTTAAAAGCACATCTCTTGTTTTTACCAGTGGCAAAACACCCAAAAAATAAAAAAAAAGAATGCAACAAGAGTGAAAAATGTTAAAAGTTGTACATAGAGCATATACAAAAACACAGTGAGATTAAGATGATAAAATCTTTTTCTACCATAATACACTTATACATGTCCTTACAATATTAATACTAATAGGAATTATAAAGTATTAAATCGATAAAAAACTAGCTATATGAACAATTAACAAGCTTAAAAATAAATATGAGAAGGACAGTGACAATCAGGCTATTGAAATACTGTAGCTAGTTTTAGTGAAAAACAATATATATTTTTAGTGACAAATCTACAGTATACATAGTTTACAAAAAAAGCTAAAACACTCTCCATCAATAAAAACAAAAAATTAAAGCAAATATAAAATATATTTCACTAAATATCATAACTTTTAATACTAACCTTAAAAATATATATCAATTTTAATGTGTATTTGAAAAAAAATACCCTGAAAAAACTAAATAGTCTACAGATTTAACATGGATAAACAAACTCTACAATTCTTTAATAGTGGGACCAAAGTCTAGTCCATTGAATAATGTAAATTATGAAAAAAAACACACCTTCTAAAATAAGTTTCTTACTTAATGTTTCATTTTATTACATAGTAATGCAAAGCTATAAAGTATTCAACATTGTAGGGAGTAGGTGTTTTATAGAAAGAATCTCTTTAGTAAATAAAGAAAATACTGCTAATGTTATCAGCCAGGAAGGTGATGAAATAGATTTATTAGAAAACCAAAGGGATTAACAACCCACACAAGTAACCAATAATTCTAGTAAAACATATAAACCAAATATATAATCATGCAAAAAGCATGAAATAGAAGTAAACAAAGATAACATATAACACTCAGAACATATAGCATGCTAAGGTAAAGCTGTCCGAAGTCTTTCAAACCCCTTTTAAAGTACCAATGGATCCCAGATACCTTACAGTTTTAATACATAGGATTAGATTAGATTAGATTATTCACTGATTTGTAGAGACCCGTTTGAATGTACATTGATTTTAGTTTTTTATATTGAAGTATTTACTATTTTGGAAGTAAAAGGTTTTTTCAAAAGGTCTGAACTTGTACGCATGTTGCACCCTTTCCTTCACATAATTTTACACCTCATATTTAATTTTTTTAACATTTTCATTTCTCTTTACGAAGAAAAGGATTAAAAGTTACTCAAAATTGTTTACCATTTCATTTTAAAACTAAAAATGTTGATTCAAAATAAAAGTGAATAACTACAAATAAGTGATAGTTGATCTAAATTTTGTTTGAAATTAATTTTGGCACATCATAATTGAATTAAAAATATTATAAAAAAATTAAAGATAACTACAAAATTCAACTAAATAAAATAATATTTATTAAAAGTCATCAACTTGAACTTTTTTATTTTGCAAGTAACACGCTTCTAACAGGAAAGCGATGAACCCTTCTTAATTTCAAGGAGTTGTAATTTCTTTACGTAATACCTGTTGATCGATCCCTTAGATTTTTTCAGTTCCCAGTTTCCCTATAGTGATTTAACACTTTCCATGACTAACCATAAACATAAATTGTTCTGATAAGTTTGAACAAGAGGTTTCAACCGTGAACCACATAGAACACAGAGAACACAATGGTGGGGGATACTCACAGTTGTTGGTGAAATGCGTGTAGGCATCATTAACGCTCAGAGCGGTCGAAGAGAGTCCATTTAATGGAGAACTCAAGGCATTTAAGGTGGTAGCTCCAGTGGCTATAACAAAACATAACATGCTGTGGATGCAGATCAAGGCCAACAAAGAAACTACAAAAATTTCATTAAAAATATTGATTTAGTTTAGACATTCTGATTTACTTTTGGATCAACCTTTTTGCTAGGGTTAGTGAGGTTAAAAATATTCTTATGTGAAACATTTTTTTTTTCTATTACACTGCTCCGAAAATGGCTCTTTCCCATACAGCCCTTGTGAACTGGGTTTTGTTGACCTAAAGAGACAAAATGATTCAAGCCCAGATTTTGTATTAAAAATATATTAAAACTTCAGGTAGCAGACAATAAGCTAAACAAGTTCAAATTCCTAATTTTTTTTGAGTGTTTAATTAAATGAATTGAGCACTATGAAAACAAAATATTTCATAAAACTCAGGATCTAGACAAAGTGTAACTTTAGACCCTAGTTATGAAATATCTTTTAGTCTTTTTCATTCACTCTTTAAAATGAAAAATCATCCTTTGGTAATAAACTTTTAAACATGCTGAGCTATATGATTTTTTTCTTCTAATTTTAACCTTTATTATAAAATAGCATTAATAATAGGCCTCCTGTCGATAGCACTATGACATGTGTTAATCACTGTGTGTAAAGTAAGTAATTATTATGCATTTGTAGCTTGTGTAGTTTTATCATGAAACCTCTACATGCAATCATTAAATATAGATCCAATGACCAATGGTTGCTTTGATACATTTCATCAAGCAAAGTAGCATAAACAGACTAGAAAGAATGAGTGTTTTTCAGACACATACGCTCGTATCAAACTAACATGCAGTGAAAATAACTAATTAAAAGGAAAACACATGATTAAACTAAGTTTAAAATTTTATCACAAACAGATAGATACTATATTTACTGACAAACAAAATCATTTTTATGATTCACTTGTCAGAAAATGTCACAGAAAGTAATTAAAAATGTGAAATCAAAGTGATTTTAATATAAAGACTTTGCTTATTCGAGTTCCCATTTCGGGGGAACAGTAAAGGAAACTGAATTGCTTTTGAAAATGCTCCAAACGGCTGGCAGAAAGAAACAAAGGAAGATGCTTGGGGGTTTATTGGGAACGCAATGCACTTTGAGTACAAAGTGCCGTCATATTCATTGTGGTTCGTGGACAAATGATTTGGCACAACTTCGCACGAGCCTTTACTGTTATTGGCAGCAAATCGCATTGCTAGTAAAACCAAATGTAACTCTTTGTGTATGAAATGCTGCAGTCTATCAGAATATTAATTCTGAACAGTAATTAACCAATATTAAAGAATATTAATTAAAGATCCATTTAGGGCAAACTGTTTTGATCTGAAGCGTAAATAAATAGGAAACTTGGTTTAAAATTTTAAATTGCAAAACCTTTCATCTTTTAAGGTGGTTTTATTATATGTTAACCGATTTTATTTTATATTTTTCAAGTCAAATATATTCATTGTTGAACGTTACTAATTCCAAAATAGATTCTTTTGTTATTGGATTCTAAGTGACTTTATTTAGCCTACATTAATCAACATAAAATAACTTAAAAATCGAGAATCATGTTATTGGACCACATATTTGGTATTATATTACAAAAAAATCCAACTGCTGCTTTGCCAAAAAAAAAGTACTTCTACTCCACCTCACAAGATCAGAACTACAACAATCAGTAAATAAAATTCAATAAGGTTAAACTAAAATAATAAAAACTTTCAGATCGAAAAAAAACAGGGAAAAACCAAAATCATGCATGATCGTGCAACTATGATTTATTACTACTACAGTGGGGTCCCAATAATCCGGACTTTGGTAATAAAAAGTGAAATTAGGATTTAAAATAAATACAAATATAAATTTAGAAAGAACAGTGTTATAACAGTTATAATGGACGAACTTGTGGCTGGTTTTAAGACGAGATAATGTGCACACCAAAAATAAACCAGGAAATAGGACAGAATATTTGTATTCTACAGAAATCCAATATTGTTTTTTCAGGCACTGGAAGTCTCAATTTTGAGAAAATAGCATCTCAAAGTATTTATTGTTAAGCTATGTTTGTTAGGCTATGGTAGTTTATTCTAAAGATCAGAGCCGGCCTTAGGGCAGTGCGAGCGGTGCGGCCGCACCGGGCCCCGCGCTTGTAAAGGCCCCGCGCTTACAAAGTTGATCAAGGAATACACCCCGTCGCAGCAAACCTGCGTACTCAGCGAATTTCCAAATTAATAATATTAATTTGACCAGATAAATCTGTAAACAAAATTTAATCACATGCTCATAAATAGGGAAATAAATGTCTATTCTCCTGATAAATATAGGGAAAGAGTATGCAGGTATGCTGCCATGGGGAACACTAAAAGTACGTTTTTAGCATAAAAAAAAACTATCTCGAACATATGAAGCCATAAACTTAGTTTCATCTATATCTGTCCATAAATAAACAAGTTCGCTTATTTTCCATATGATTAACATGGGAAAAGAGTATGCAGGTTTGCTGCCATGATAAGCACAAAAACCAAGATTTTTTACCATAAATAAATTAAGTTCAACCAAATGAAGCTAAATACCAAGTTACACCCAAAAATGTTGGTTAATAAGTGAAATATTATCAAATCCTTATCCTCCATAAGATTAACATTGGAGCCTCAAAATACAACGTACTGTCTTTAGACTTTTTAATATCTCGGTAACCAATGGAGATAGAGCAAAGCTTCAAAACACTAAATTGTGTGTTTTTTTCGAGCTAAATCCAATGGTGAAAATAAAAATTAAATATTTTTAAAAATTATATGTAAAAAATGCAAAAAACCCATTTTTGGGGTACAAAACCCCCCAAAACTACCCCTTCCGATAGGTCGATATGTCTGGTTTACGAACTCATCCGAATAAACGTAGGATTACACATCTCTACCAAATTTGGTGTCAATCGGACCGTTTTTACGAGAGTTATCGTGTCTAGGGACACATACATACATACATACATACATACATACATACATATATATATAAAAATTTTAATGACTATTATTTTTGGTCTCTGGGCACCTCAAAACGAAAAAGTAACATGGTCCCGGACTTAGGTCTTACCATGAGACCTACGGTAATAGCTTATTCCCTATGGGAAATTCGCTAAAAAAACAAAAAAATTACAAAAGTACAAAATTTAACCATAGCAGTGAGGGACGGCCGTTTTCTCGTTTATTGCTATGCCTTAAAGTGGCCGCGGCCGGGAGAGGGACGTCTGGGCCTAAACGTTTTATACTAGTAAAAATAACCGGTGAAAAATAGCTTAAAAAGTGGTTACATTATATGTCATTCGAAAGATAACATTCTGAATTTCTTATTATAGTAAGAGATAACTGTTAAGTGTTTGTGTTACAACGAAATAACTCTCAGAATATTCGTAAATTTTAGCACGACATCAATCAAAGTAGCCAACAGGTTTGAAACGTCAAAACATGACATTTTTAACTTACCTGATCAGATAGATTTTATTGTATAAATTTTCATTTGGCACCATTTGTTGGTCAATACAAAGAGTTCCTATTATTCTTAGTATCAATCAATTTATACTTTGTAAGGTCTCATAGGTTAGAATATAAAATATTTTCGAACTGTATAACAAATGCCAAACTCCTGGCAGACGGCCATTTGCTAAATTGTTATTTTATATAATGTACGTCATTATTACTAGTCGTCTAGTCGAATGAAATGTCATTTTGAAGAGGAATAAATGTAGATTTATGTAGCTTATAGGTTTACACGGTAGTACTGATGATTGCATGGTGTGCATTAGGCTTGACGGGGTATCATAGTAGCTACGCACGTAGCAACTACAAAGTGAAAATAAACGTAGCAACTAAAACTGAATGTTCTCATAGCAACTACGAAAAGGCGGGAAAAATGAAAAATTTTAATATTCGATTAGCGCCTACACAATTATTAAAATTTCTCGTTAGTGCCTACGATATCGCAGCCACTAAAGGGTAGTTGCTAGTAGACTATTTCGTTTTTACGTAGTTGTTGTTAGATTTCTTAAATTCCCGATAACACCGAACATATCAGTTTCTCGATAGCGCCTACAATAATGAGCGGTAGGTAAAAGAACGAATCTTTAATGGTTCGTTCATTATCTTTACATTCCTTCTAGAGAGCAACAGCTCAAATTGGAAATTTCATCATCCTACATAAAAATCCCATAAAACATCATAATTTCCCGCTTATCCCAGCAAGCCCCATAAAATCCCCAAACGCAGGGAAAATACCCATCTCTTGGCAACCCTGCTGGTTGCAGGATGTCATGGCAGGGAAGTCGTTCGAAAGAGCTGCTCTGTAAAAGAGCAGAACGACTCTGTAGGCGCTATGTTACAAATTCAATTTTAGTGGCTATGTAGAGTAGTTGCTAATCGAGATATACAGAAATTTGTCGGACCTAAAAGCTTTTTTCACTTTTAGTTGCTGCAATTTAAATATATTTTACAAATCGAACAGTCAAAATCAATGTTCTAAAAAAGTATAGGTCATATTCTCGTTAACGCCTACACAAATTTGAAATGTTCTACCAGCGCCTACGAGTGTAGGCGCTAATTCACACTGCCATTTTAGTACTTATGTCAACATTCAAATTGTAGTTGCTATGAGCGTAGCTATTATGAGACCCCACGTTAGGCTTTTAGGCTACATGTTGTTTATATTATTCTATCGTTCTTCCTTCGCGCTCCTTGCATTTCCGGTACAACTTCGTGTTGACAGCGTTACAAATTTCAAAAATTTTTATACAGTTTATACTCTTTGTAAAGTTTTTATAATTTAATCCATTTCTTAAATTTATTTGATTTGAACTGCTAATGACAATAATAGGCCTATAGGAATTCATTGCTAGTAAAAACTTCATTTTTATTGCTTGTTTCCAAAATAATCTTTTATGTTACCATTTACAAATTTTTCAATTTTCCATAAACTCGTACATGATAGCTAAAAAATTATTATATTTTTTTGTGCAAACAATAAAATTGTCTAGCCTACAATATTTATATAGGTACCTAACAAAATGTTATATAAATCATACACAAGGTTTTATCGAGGCGTTTTTGGGATTTTGCAAAAGAAGATTCCAATTTTTTTACATTTAAAACAAACTTCAAAATATACTATTGTTCTTTTGCTATATTCAAATTCAATTGTTCTTCTGAACAATAATTTGATACAATTAAAAATTATGTTTTCATCTTGTGCTACAAGTTAATAAACGAAATCTTATAAATTGGTTCATTCAGAAAAAAAGTTTGTGTGTGAGGGGAGGAGGTTATTTTGGGGAGCCCCACACAGGAGGTTTGCACTGGGCCCCGCACAGGCTAAGGCCGGCTCTGCTAAAGATAAGAAAAGCCGCTCCATGTTAAAGGTTGGTAAAATGCAATCCAATTGTCAAATGCAAAACATATGATGCCCACTTTTGTCTGATTTCCACGATTTAAACATCAGTCAAATATACGTTGTGTGAAACTCTTTTCATTAATTGTAAAGTAAGAAGTAATTCTTTGAAAAGAGAACAAGGACTGCCATGAACCTCGTCTTGACTGATGACACTTACAGAGCGTAAGGCAATATATGGCATCTGACCACCGAACGAGGATTTCTGAATATGTTAATTATAAAAAACTGGAGTTTACTATGTTATTCTCAGCTAGTTAAAAAATTACACACTATACTTAATATTATGTTTTTACTAGTAATTGGTTGTTCAATCCAATATTTTCGTTCATCTGAAACAGGTACGGTCACTCATTTTGGATTATCAGGACTCCACTGTATTAGTACTTAATTTATACACTAAAATAAAACTCCAGAAACTGACTACTCAAGCGAATTAGCCAAATTTTTTCAAAAAGTTTAAAATTATGCGATTTGTAAACAAATGATTTTTATCACTCAAGAGTTTATCGCCCTGACTTCCAGCGTGCTTCTTACGCCAGTTTTCTTGAATTTTCTTTTTAATTTATCCAGATTCAATACATTCCTTAGTTCGTTGAGAGTACTGTAATTTTGTTGTAGATAATGTGATATATAATACAAATAGGTTAATGCAGTGTTACAAAACAGTCAATAAAATGTGGACAATTGTAATTCAAGTAAATATTGTTAAAGGATAGAGTTTACTAACGATTGAGGTAGCCGGTAGGCTTAACACCAAAGATGTGTAAGGTACACAAGCAACAAAACTGATGAATTCAATCTAGGAGCGTATTACAAAGTTGTCAGTTGTAAAATAAATTTCAAATTTCTAGATAAGCTACAGTTTTGCAATTGTCAAGATACTCAAGACTGTGAGCACTTAGAGGGTAATTTATTTTGAATTTGAGTTAAAATGTTTTAAACTTTGTTACAACAAAACTAGATATTCTTAGTTTTCTATAATCTCAGAACCCCAGGTTTGATCCTGGGATCGTCGTTTATCAATCCTGAAATCCAGGATCGTAATTTTAGTTTGGGATTGACAACCTTACCTCTGACCAAATCAACATCTCCAATCGCACCTACAAGGGTCTAACATGTGCCAAGTGACTCCTGATAGTTGCCGTCTGAATTACGCAAAATTAAAGTCAAGTTATGGAACTTTTGTTTTTCTTGGTTGTTGTAGTTGTAACCTTCATAATTTATTTACTTACGATGGTACAATCAATTATAATATACTATTCGTACACATGTACAATGTGATTAAAATGTTTGATCAGTATGTCCAGCCATAGCAACCAGTCGCTAGAAACCGATTTTCTACATCTCGATCATGATTGAGGGCAGATAATACGTGGTCTAATCAAATAAGCAGCTCTGTGAAACACAACACTTACCAAACTCAAAAGAGCCAATTAGACATTAAGTATGTTTGTGGGGGTTTGCTTTGTGCATGAAAAGCTTTGTGCATGAAAAGGCTTGTCGCTCAATGTACTTGCCAAGGTTTAAAAAAATTCAGACCGATTGTTCCGACCTAAGACCACATTTTTGAGATTTCATCTCTTTTTAAGTAAATAACCTGATCTTTCTTCATGAAATATATCTTTTCATATGATTGCAACTCACAACTGTCTATTTACTTAGAATCTCAATGCTAACTTAGTCGGGTTAAGTTTGTATTTAAACTATACGATTTTCAAACATGCAACAGTGCAAAGCCAGTAAAAATAAAAAAATAACACCCTTTGAAAAATCAAACCATGCAAGCACTCAGGCCTTACCAGGTGAAGTAGCTTTCCCCAACAGAGCAGCTGGAAAATTGCAGTTGCAAATGTTATACCGCTTTGACATTTGTATGCCAGTGAAAATTTCCCTAATTGCTTAGTAAGCTCTAGAAATAATCTGACATGCACCAATGAATACAAAAAAAGAAGGTTACGTCCCATGTTAAAAATTCGCAAACAAATATTTTTGCTAGGAGCACTAAACTGAAATTGAGCATCCCAAATAGAGATAGCTCCAGCGGAACGTAGGCCTACACATAGTATGAGGGAGAGGGAGATTATTAAATTTCTTGTATTGCATTGTTAAAAAACCCCTTTAAACATAAGTTACCTAGCTTATTTGCTATCATTGGAAAGCTTTTTTCAAGGAGAATCGTTATTTTAAGTCATTAAATCATTTGTCTCGTGCGCGCTCTCATGGTGGAGTGCGCTACTACGTCAACCGAAACTTTCTTAACTATTTCATTAATAAGATATGTTCTTCTTTATTTTTTTTTATTCATCGCATGCACTACAAAGGTATGGACTCTATGAGGGGTTTGATAGTGAAAGAATAGTAAATTTACTACAATTTATTTTGTTAAAATCCAAAACAATCAGTTGAAGTTTTTAAATAATTTCACAACAGTGCACTACACCAACCGCCACCAGACATTTCCGTTGAGCCTTGCCGAAAAGGAAATAAGCGCTGTTTTGCCATATTGCACACTTTATTTTGGACTGTTACTTATAAAGTTTGCAATTTAAAATTTCATTGTTTAAAACAGGTGATTGCCGCAACTTGGCTTGGGAGTAGAGCAAGGAATAAGTATGGTAGCATCACTTAGATCTCATTCGTTGGCCCTAAAAGGATATCTCTTGTGGCATCTGGTGTAGACTTTCCGCATCCAACACTATTATTTAAAAATCTGTTAATTAAGTTATTTTATTGAATTATGGGTAATTTTCTACTGCAAGAAACTTGCCTTTTGTCAAAACAGTAAATAAGAACCTGGTTATTTAATTTTTGCACAGGCTACAGGCTCAAAGAAATTAAGGTTTTAAAATAAATGAGTTTAAAAAAATATTTATATTAAAACAACTTGCTACCACTGCCATAAACGAGAATGTTTCTAAACAGGCTTGCTATATACAACTTAAGTGAGAAGTTGTCCGTCGGGCGGCACTGGTGGCAGCAGCGCTTTCGGTGTTTCGCCATTGTCAACTGCCTTACAATGGCAAAACGCCGAAAGCGATCCTGCCACTCAGCAAATCACCAGTGCCGCCCGACGGACAACTCCCCACTTAAGTTGTATACCGACGGCGCACGGACCCATACATCTCCTTCATTTGAGGCTTGCTATACTTAAAGGTAAGTAAGAAATAAAGTAAATTAATTTTGCATTATGTGATTGAATTACACTGACCTTGTCAACCTGTCACATTATTTTACTATAATTTTGTCTCAGAAGAGTACTATGATCATATTTATTAAAATTTACCACGGTGCTTGAATTTGCCGTTCACCTACTTGGTGAATGCAAGATGTACAGTGTCATTGAAAAAAGCTCTCTATTGAAAAAAATGTAAATCATACATGAATAGACAAATTTAATAGCTTAACTAAACTTGAATATCACTCTACCCCTACTGTAATGTGTCTATGATTCGTTAAATTGAAATAATGTGTGATGTAGATGTGATCTACAAAGTCTGTATCAGTGTAGTCCACCTAGATTGTAAAAAAACCCTTTTTACTCAGGTAGAAACCCTTTCTATTTTCTGGTCAAAGCAATGTCACCGTTCTAGGAGGCCTGCCGGACAACCAACATCCCCCCCCCAATTCTAAGAAATTGCAAGACCCACAATAATTTCCAAATAATTGATGGACTAGTCATACATTATGAAGTGACGTATCATTTCTTTTGTCTTACATAGAAGAATAAAACTAAACTTGAATCCCGTACTATGACATACCTTTTCCGACGTAATAGAATTCACAATATCGAGTTGAGTGACAACTGGTAAAGTAAAAATTGTCAATTTCGAGTTGCATGAAACTGGTAAAGCAAAAATTGTAGTGGGACATGAAATTTTTTGGAAAAGCGATTGGATATTGACCATCCGGCTGGCCGCCTTGAACAGTGACATTGTCTTCAAAAGGGGATTAGGAAGGGTTTCTACCGGACAAAGTGGACTCCTTAAAGGTCTGAACGAAATATATTCATCCACTGGCCAAGAACGATTGGAGAATTCATATTTTAACTAGTGATTTGCACATGATTTCTTTAAATTTGATACAAACCTTCCCCTTCCTCATTAATCGCAAGAGTCATAAATCCCTAACCTTGTTTGTGAGCGTATTATCTCAAAATTTCTCTTTTCACCCTGTGTTTCAATGTTTTCTACAAAAGGAGCACATATTTCTTTTACATATTTCCCACAAGTACAAAAATCAATTTAACATTTTTTTTACATTTTAAAGCTTAATTTTGTATATAGTCAACTTGTTACTTGGCTACAAATAACAGCCTTTTATAAAGATCCTGAATTTCAGAAAAGGTTGTGAATCCGTCGGAAATATGTAAGACTATCTGAAAAGGAAGGTACCTGCATTTAGCTAACTAAGTTTCAACAATAATGCAAAACCAACCTGCAGCAGAAGCCGATCCAGTTAAACTTGAGTGAGCTGAAACATGAGGCAATTTGTTAGTTTATAAATATACCAAAATTAATTGGGGTTACAACTTTTCTCAATGCAGATTATTGCAAAACGCTAAACCACATTCCAAATGCTCATCGGTGAAGGGTACTTCACATGTTTAAGTAGCTAAATAAGTGTCGTATGAAATTAAAATTGAACGAATTTGTATGTAAATAATTAAAATATTTTCATATTATAAGAAAAATTGTCACTATGATTGTATTTGTATTTATGATTCCCAAATTAGAATTGTGTTTAAAAATGTAAAATATAAATTTGGAACGTGTAAAAAATCTTCATATTTGTAAATACAAATACAGTACACTCCCGTTCATCGGAACTAATGTGGCGGACGGCCGGTTCGGATGTCAAAAAGTTCCGATGAAGCGGAGTCCGCCGTGAGTCATCATTTCCGCCCGTACGGTGACCTATCGTGATTGTATTCACTCTTGTTTTTAAGATAACACAACAGATTTTATGAAAATAAGGCATTCAAACTTTGAACATGGTAACAATGAACCTATAGGAATAAAAACAACGCAGGAAATAAAGATCCAAAATCTTTATTCTCATATTCCATATTCATATCCCAGCAGTCAACTGACTTCCACGAAACACAGGTGCAGTCGCGACGCGAGACAGACTGAATGACAGTTTGGGGTGCGAATAGCCTACTCCACAGCCTCGTAAATTACATCGATGGGTACAGTTTATGGAAAACGCCTGTTGTCTTTTGATGCAAAATGTGATACTTCACTGTTGTGCGGATAGAACGAATGGAAATTGAAGGCGCTAAAACGGAAAAATTATTTATTTCGTAAGAAAAAAAATTTATAATGTCTAGATTTTCAGTTCCGATGAAGCGGAGTTCCGATGTCGCCGAGTCCGATGAACGAGAGTGTACTGTACTTACTTATTTGTACAATGACTTACTTATTTGTACAAATGACTTAAGTCACCCTCTTTATGAAATATATGAATTTAATTAATTCATATATTTCATTAAGAGGGTGACTTAAGTAATTTGTCATTACTTTGAGGAGCCAGAGCTCTTTAAATGCTTTTATTGATAGAATGGTAGTTTTCTACACGCAGTAGATGTTATCTGAGTATTGAGTTGTCGTTTCTAAGTAGCAAGGATTATTTTAAAAGGATGGTAATTTACTACTACAAGATACCAAAAAATGGTACAACATAAAAAAGGACTACAAAAAATCATGGCAAAACATTTTCAAAGTCTAAATTGTATACAAATTTAACGACAGGTATACATAGCTAAAGGTCACAAAAAATTATCTGATCCGATAAAAATTCAATATAACATGACCATGAAAACTACAAATTCTACTACACTGTAAAAAGGGGAACAAGCATTGAGTTATCTAAATAAAAATTAGAATGGGGGCATGCAAAATTTATACAGATGGTAAGGGTGGGGTTGAATAAAAAAAACCATGTTATGTAAACTCAAAATTCAATTGGGGTAAAAAGGGGGCTGAAATAGAAATTTGAAAATTTTCACAGACCTGGACTACTGAGGCTAGAGGTACTCGACCCTAGAAGAAAAAAACTCATTGTCTTTTGATTGTAAAAATAATATTTATTGGAGGGGTTATAAGTGACATAACGTGTTGGTTACTTAAAACAATAACCATCCAGTATGACATAAGCTGATCCTGATTGTATGAAACCTAAATTTGGCAAAAAAGACACCTGAACACCTAAATGAGAGGATAAAAACTTATTAACTATTAAAGATGTTTTCACAAAACATAATCTCTATAGCCTGACTTATTTACTGAATGATCAATCACAAAAATAGGATACAGTTCTAGTTCTGAATAGTCAGATATATAAATTGAACTAAAGACACATCTTTTCATGTATAACTAGTGCTGGAGAAATATTTAATTATTATAATTTGCGTCCATCATTGTGGTACATACATACTTGTATTGTGAAACACTACGTGAGCACTATATATAAAACATCGCAGAGTTTAACTCATCAAGATATCAACAAAATCCCTTAATTAAAAATTTAATGTTACCTATTTCTAACAATTTACAAAAATAAAAAAGTTGATTAACATGTGCATTATAGCATAGTAACTAATAATAATAATACCCCCAGAGAATACATAATTA
Source organism: Neoaliturus tenellus (assembly GCA_030545055.2). Lineage (NCBI taxonomy): Eukaryota > Metazoa > Arthropoda > Insecta > Hemiptera > Cicadellidae > Neoaliturus > Neoaliturus tenellus. The sequence goes on from CM061537.1 coordinate 46,386,994, forward strand.
CATAAATTCAAAATGATATCTTAATAAATCAGTTCAGAGTGTCTTATTCTTTAACAACATCAATAATGTCATTTTAAAGAGTGTGAGCGTCACCCTGAACAAATAGATTGTAGATCAAAACTAATATGGTATGTATATCTAAACATATCGCATGGCTCAATTAGTCAGTCACCAAGTTTTAAAAATAAGAGAATAAATTCTGCGGAGCAGATCACCGCAGAATTTATTTTGTATCAGAATATGTAAAAAAAAAAACTCTGAAATAAAAATATTGATCTCTCTTAATAAATATAAATCCAGGGCGCCAAGCCATTGCAGCCCAGTTTCACTTGAGCTAGGCAGACCCGTCTAATATGATAGGATCTATTTGTGATATTTGTGAGGCGGAAAGGAAAAAGGGACCTCTTCACGGCAAAGATTTCAGTACCGGCAGTTTTATCGATTGAGATAACAAGTAATGATTTTTTGTTGTTTGCATTTCAATATACTCCATTTCACTCTTCAACGGTGGAAATAGATTAGAAAACTCTAATAATGGAATAAAACATTCAAAATAATCATTATAATAGTCAATGTCTAGCTAGAGAAAAGGTTCCTCTTTGCGCTTATAGAGAAATAACATTGTTTTGAACAGGTCCCTTTTAAAAAAAAATCAAAATACAGTACACTCTCGTTCATCGGAACTAATGTGGCGGACGGCCGGTTCGGATGTCAAAAAATTCCGATGAAGCGGAGTCCGTCGTGAGTCATCATTTCCGCCCGTACGGTGAACTATCGTTTTATGAAAATAAGGCACTCAAACTTTGAACATGGTAACAATGAACAGATAGAAATAAAAACAACACAGGAAATAAAGATCCAAAATCTTTATTCTCATATTCCACTCATATTCCAGCACTCAACTGACTTCCACGTAACACAGGTGCAGTCGCAACGCGAGACAGACTGAATGACAGTTTGAAAAGTGGTCGAACCGGTTGTTCACTTCCTGCCCCTTCCTCTTTCTATTTTTGTGCGAATACTCCACTGCCTCGTAAATCACATTGATGGGTACAGATTATGGAAAACGCCTGATGACGTTTGATGCAAAATGTGATACTTTACTGTTGTGCGGATAGAACGAATGGAAATTGAAGGCGCTAAAAGGGAAAAGTTATTTATTTTGTTAGAAAAAAAAATTAATAATATCCAGATTTTCAGTTCCGATGAAACGGAGTTCCGATGACGCCGAGTCCGATGAACGAGAGTGTACTGTAGTATGCTATACTTTAAATACTGCACTTAGACAAATTCTATTGGTGACGAGGTGAACTACTACTAATTATTGTAAATCTAGAATGTCTTTTAATAACTAAAATCCAGAAATTGCTGCAAGCGGTCACTTTCGAGAGTTTTGCGATGATTTATGGAGAATAACATAGGGCCGCGAAGAGGTTCCTTTTCTGTAATATCACTTTTACGACTGTCTTGAAAACTACTGTGAGATTAGAAAAAGATGAAAAAGATGAAAGGTATTCCCATTGAAGAGGAGATTTAGAGCTTTCATTTGACTCCGAATCAAAATTGTTGCTTAAATATGAAAAACATGTTCAAAAAAAATATACCTATACTTATTTGAAATTTTCAGATAGATTTTCTCAAAATGACTCTTAACTCTTACGTAATTTCAAAGTCCTAACTTAAAAAAAAAAAATGTAGATTTATAGGACTTGTGCCAAATTATTAGGAATTAAATGAGATTTAAAAAATAAGCACAACTTAAAATCGAAAACTGCTGCGAACATGTCCCTTTTTCCTTTCCGCTTCACATTTATGATTCTACTTTTTAATTGTTTATTGTATCTTTCAAAGAGAAGTTACAAACCCAACAACAAGACTGTTAAAGCTCTATACAGGGTGTTTCAGAACTCCCTACCAATATTTTAGGGCATTGTTCCTGGGTTAAAAACATATCTAAATATCATATTTAAATTGTCCGGAAGTCTTAAGTTACTCACACAGCCGCCATTTTGTTTTTTACACATAATAATTTTTATTTCCGTAACGGATGGTTGTATTCAGATCATATTTGGTATAAATCTTTATCATACCAATGAACATTTCCAAGAAAAAAATTAATTTTTTCCATTGTATATTTTCAAAATGGCGGCCATTTTAAATTTTCAAACTCTAATATCTCAAAATCGGTAAATTTTATAAAAATTTTACAAGACACAAAAAAGTTGCCAAATTAAATTACCTAACCAATGGTACCAAGTTTGTAAGGATCTGACAACAAGTAACGGAGTTATTGTGATTTTTCTTCATAAAAACATGGATTTTGCATTGAATTTAATGCAAATAAGGCCATTTTAACAGCAAAATCAATGTTTTTATGAAGATAAATCGCAATAACTCCGTTATTTATTGTTCGATCCTTACAAACTTGGTACCATTGGTAATTTAATTTGGCAACTTTTTTGTGTCTTGTAAAATTTTTAAAAAATTTACCGATTTTGAGATATTTGAGTTTGAAAATTTAAAATGGCCGCCATTTTGAAAATATACAATGGAAAAAATTAATTTTTTTCCTGGAAATGTACATTGGTATGATAAAGATTTATACCAAATATGATCTGAATACAACCATCCGAAACGGAAATAAAAATTATTATGTGTAAAAAACAAAATGGCGGCTGTGTGAGTAACTTAAGACTTCCGGACAATTTAAATATGATATATAGGTATGTTTTTAACCCAGGAACAATGCCCTAAAATATTGGTAGGGAGTTCTGAAACACCCTGTATATCCTATTGGTAAGTATACTGATAGACCTTTCAAACTATCAGTGGTTATGGAGATGTCCATCACATTGCTTCCAATGTTTCCATAGTCAAGTTTTCAAAGCCTTATTACTATTTACTTTCAGTGATTAAAATTTGAGCATTAACTCTTTTAAGACGAGGAAAATTAAAATGCATGCTCACCAGTTGGGGAATTGGCTGCGGTAATGGCGGCTAGAGTGACTAGGTTCTGCATACTCATCGGGTTTACTGGAAAAATTAGAAAAAGAAAAATTAAAATTAAAGTTCACCATTATATTACAGTAGATCTTATGGTAAGAAAGGTCTTAAGTAAGTACAGATTGTTTACCATACACCCACAGTTGCTGGAATAGAGATTTGTCATCATACCAGCATGCAAGACAGATTGTCATAGAAATTGAACAAGCCCCAAAAAATTGGGACGGAATGACAACTCTACTTGTAAATAAAACCAGTTTTAAATGAAAAAATATTCTTTTAAATTAACAGAATACTAAAGTAAGGATAAGTTAATAAAACTTGTAATATCACAGTTCGGTATTTTAAAAATCCAATGTATAATAAAAAAATCCACTTTAATTTATGAAAATAATGACAATATCATATTTAAATTCAATATCTCTAAAACTTAAAAGACTTAAAGATTCTAAAAATCTACCTATTCAATATTGATTTTGGTCATATTAAACGGACCAATAATCACCAAAGGAAATGGTTAATGTTCTTCAAAATTAAAAAAAAAAAACTTGAAGCCATTTTTAAGTGGCATTTAAGATAAGCATATCTTGAAAGTAAGAATATAAAGATAACATGGAATATCTTGGCCTCTGGAATACTTCATCACTGGATTAAAATTGGTACAGTTGAACCTCAATGTATTGAAACTGAAGGGGAATGTAAAAACTTCAAAATAGTCATCGATATATCGAAGTTCATTATATCGAAATGATTTCTTGCCGTCTTCGGCGAAAGTGACTGAGAATCACGACGACTGCCCATTGTGTATTCTACTAGGAGAATATAATTGCGATTGAGGAATAAATATATGTTTACAATGATTAGTTAACTTAAATTACGCCATTCCATGGAAGAATATAACAGTTCATTGTATCATTATAAGTTGTAGCATTACAAACACTTTGATCGAGTTTTTGTAACAAACTGATCATCTGTACTCAGTATTACCCTACTCTTCACACTATTTTAATACACAAGTTCATGGAAACTTAACACAATGATTGTATCCAGGGAATATCAATCCAAATATAGTAAGTAACCGCCCATTAACCACTACAAAGTTACTAGTAGCTAGTGCTCACATTCCAGAGATAGGGCCTATAACCAATATGTTATCTACAAACATGTGAAACAGGGACATTCGAAGGCCTGTTACACACATAAGTCGCGCATCGGCTACGCGGCGGCATGCTGCATGCGACTGCTACACCATGCAAAAACCAACCAATGCTTTTAAATGGGAGCTTACACACTACAGTAGCAGAGTTGTAGTAGGAATGGCGCTACTGTAGTGTGTAAGCTCCCATTTAAAAGCATTGGTTGGTTTTCGCATGGTGTAGCAGTCGCATGCAGCGTGCCGCCGCATAGCAGATGCGCCACTTCAATGTGTAACAGGCCTAAGGAGACAAGGTCACATCTGTAGGGGGACAGGTTGCAACAAGAAAGAAAAAAGATGAGTTCAATGATTCTTTAGTTGTTTATTTATAACTTTGACACGTAAGGTTTTTATGTTGATCCGCACTACAAAAGATTGAAATATTGAGGTTATCTCGGATAATCCTTGGATATACTGAGGTAGAAATAACATTAGATTAATAGGCAGGTTCAAGGGGAATGGTCAAACTTCGTTACATTGAGGAGTTCAATAAATTGAGATTTGATATATCAAGGTTCAACTGTATAACTGTTTCAGTAACCAAATGGGACTAAAAGAGTCTGCAGCCTGAAAAGAGGTACAAACAATGTTGAAAAGCTTGTTTACAATCCATAAGTCAAACATTGGTACCTTTTGTAAACAACAAACCTAACAATAACATTTACACTAAGAAGCTTCTTCCAATAAAATATAGTACCGGGGAGCCGAGCTTCGCTCTGTAATTATGTTGTAAAATGTTACAAAATGTTTAAAGTTACATTTAAGTTTATTAAGTGAGGGTGAGATGTCAGAGCACGCCTTCAGTCTTCCCTTTTTGTAGGTCTTTTTTTACTTCCTCCTCGAGAATGTTGGGGTGGGAGAAAAGTATTTAAAATGTAAACAAAGAACTTAAACATACGATAGAGGTTTTTGAGTAGCATTTTCCTAAAATAATATTTTCAATAGGCCTATATCTATAAAAATGAAAGTATGTATCTTTAAAAACGAAAGCTTTGTGTGTCTTGAATAGGCGCAAATACTACTGGACCGATTGACCTGAGGTTTTGTAAAACTATACTTTATTTATCTAACAGAAAGATTGATAGGCCTATTCCTGTTATTTATAAGCTTCTGGGCTTTGCCCTATTGACCCTGCATATGTATTGTACGTAGAAATTTAAACGTGTATACAATATAATTATAAAACTTGAAACTGGGCAAGTTTTGTTCAAATTTATTTATTCTTTATAATTCAATTTATTAATATAAATAAACAGCTGTTAAAATTTGTTCTTCACGGCACTGGATTATTTTGTTATTTTTGGTAATTTGACTTTTGCAAAATTATTAGGCCATCTCTCAACTAATCTCAACTAATCAATTCAACTAATCTGCAGCATCTATACTTATTTAATACGCTAAGGTTTTGTTTTGTTTTTTTTTTTGTGTTGAGAACTCCTCCTACAATTTTTAACTGATATTCAAGTTTTTGGTGTCGTTAGATAGGGCTTGTTCTGTAGTTGTTTCTGCTAAAAATCGATGAAAATCAGACATAAAATAAGGGCGCTTTACACAAATTAAATTTGAGATTTTCCCATTAGAATAACATTGGGTTTGGGTTGAAAATTTTAAACATCTGTTAATGTAAACACGTGTAGTTTTTGTGATTACTGTTATTAACAATATTGGATTGGTCGGTTGTCGTTAATTTAGAACTAAATGTTACTTTTGTATTGTATGAAAATAAATTGCTCGATTCCGAGCAACAAGTAGACTAGTAATTCGTAAATAAAAATTACATGTGGTGTTCTTACACCATTTACCATCGAAGTCATCTCTGCAGTCCTTGAAGAGAGGGAGAGTCGTCAATTCTTGCATGAATGTGTTTGTGTGTGTGTGTCGTGTGTGGTGCATTTTATTTTTTATGGGAGTGTTCTTCTATGAACTCACTTAGTTTGTAGTAAGGTCATTCCAATAGATATTTTTAGTTGCTTTTTAAACATGGAGGCCTTATTGATTTCTTTGAGACTGGTCTGTGAGGTGGTTAGGAAAGGAATTTATGTGTATGGGAATAAGCAGTGGGCCGAGGATGGATCCTTGGGGAATTCCTTGTGTAGTCTTCTGGAGTGACGATCTTACTTTGACTTCATAGTTGTTGAGGTGTTCTATTTCCACTATTTGCTTCCGGTTTGTGAGAAGATTAATTGGTTGTGGATTGCTTTTTCAATGTATTTGGATAAAGTGGGCAGCACTGATACGGGTCGGTAATATGATGCTTTGGAGTTTTCTCCTTTTTACATTTAGGGTAAATTAATTCTATTTGGGCTGCTTCAGGAATTTCATTTTGTTCTATGGAGGAGTTAATAATGTTTAATATGGGCAAAATTATTACTGTTTGACAATAACTGATTATTTTGTTGGATATTTGGTCGATTCCTGCAGAGTTTTTGGGTTTGAAGCTCTTAAACATATCTTGAAAATTTTTGACATTTAGGGTAAATTAATTCTATTTGGGCTGCTTCAGGAATTTCATTTTGTTCTATGGAGGAGTTAATAATGTTTAATATGGGCAAAATTATTACTGTTTGACAATAACTGATTATTTTGTTGGATATTTGGTCGATTCCTGCAGAGTTTTTGGGTTTGAAGCTCTTAAACATATCTTGAAAATTTTTGATGCTGACTTTGTTAAACTGGGTCAGGCATTAGAGTTTAAGCCTTACTTTCCTATAAGGATGTCTCTGCTTATTCGTTTGTGTATAGGCCTTCATGGACGCTACTTACATTTTTTAACATTTTTTTAATGATCAGTATGTCATTTTTTGCAGACGATTTTGTCCTAAGACCACAGTGCAGCTCGCTAAATGATGTCAATGATGTTGTTATTTCTAAGTCAACCCCTATTTCTGAGTGGTGCAGTACAAAGAAACCCTGCATGAATGCTGAGAAGGTTCAGGATGTAACACTGTGTCTGGGCAGTAGATCCAGCAATGTCAAATCACTTAAGTTCTTTGGGGTTTCATTTGCAGTCCAATATTAAGTGGCAAACAAACATTGAATATTTGGCTTCAAAAATTGATACGGATATTCATGATAAGATCACTAAGTGCTAGTGTTTCTGCTGATGTCTTTCTCTGTATTATACATCCATAGTTTTATGTCATATGGAACCTCAGTGTGGGCTTACTGTTCTTATGCCATTGACATTGACAGAATTTTTATGTTGCAGAAAAAGGCCGTAAGATTAATGTGTGGCGTTCATAACCAAACACATTGCAAGCCACTCTTGATTGCTCTTAAAATACTTACCATCATTGTTTGTCATGTCATGCTTTTTGTCAAGGACAATCTGCCAAATTTAACCAAAATATCAAATGTTCACAGCTACTCCACAAGGTTTAGAGGTTATATTTCCACGTTAAGGTGCATGTTTTCAGCCACTGAAAATAGCCTTTGCTATCAAGGCATAAAAAATATAATGCTTTGCCTGTTAACATAAGAAATGTATCTAGAGCTAATTTTAAGAATGTTATAAAAACTGTTGTAACAAAAGTCTCATTGTATAAACCTGAAGAGTTTTTTGAGGTTAAGTTTTTATGTAACAAACTAACCTTAGTTTGATTTTTTGACGATTGTCATAAACATTGTTATTGTTTCAATTGACTTTAAAGCATTTCATTTTATTATAATCATATTATTTGCACCTATATTTTTCTTAAGGGCAAAAATTTGATTCATTATCTTACTATGTAATCCAAGGTTTTTCGTGTTTTGATGAATGAAACTATCTGTTATTTTATACCCTAGAATTTATCGCTCAATACTGGGTTTCCACTCGTGCTTTTGAAGATTATGCCCAACCCCCAACACAACTAAGAAATTTTCTCATTTTTAATACACAAACTGGCTACATGGTTAAAACATGGGACTTACGTTTCGGAAAAAATTTCATAATCAGGTGATCGCTCCAATGCTTTTCTTATGGAGAAAAATGATTTTTATTAACGATTTTACTAAATATTTCGAGCGTTTTGAGCGTTTTGATGAATTAAACTACCATTATTTTGTACCTACCCAAGAATAGTTATTTTCCATCCGGAACGCTCTAGCGCTTGTACTTCGCGAAATAATTTCCAACCACAAACCCTACTACAAAACTTTCTCGTTTAATATAATAGGATAAATAACGTCTGTTGATTGACAGTGTATTTTCTTATGCATTAATTTATAAATTACTGAAGGCATTTGAATTAAATGTTGTCAATGCTGCATTGCAATGTTTACTTTTATTTATGGTACTTTGTTGACAAAAAGCGATTTACAAGTAATAAACGGAACATCTGATGAAAGGGCAGCATATGACAATAACATAAGAAGCAAAAGTGACAAAACTTTTCTCCATCTATTAATTCCAATTACTTGAGCTGTAAACGGCTGTCACAGGTCAAGTGATTCGGTGTTATTTGTACCTAACCATTCTTCTGATTTTCAGGAATATAGAAAATAATGTTTTTAATCATTAGTTTCGTTTATTAATCACACATCGCTCCTTCTGCAATTCTAAAATCAAGTGAAACAAGACGTAAATTTATCTCTTTGTAATGTTACACACTGGCACATGGACTCAAACAACAAGTCTTCATGCAACTGAATCATTGTAACAATTATGAAGTATGTTATGTACGAGCTTTACCCAACTGTCCGGAAAATGACAATAGTGACATTAACATCGCAACCGGGATCCGCTACCGGAGAGTTTACGATTTACGACTTCACGAGAGAGAATATCACGTATAAATAGCACTGTCACTCAAAATGTGTTCTGTAGTGTTTAAATGATTTGGCCCCTGTCCACGGATTATTTTGAGCTTGTCTTTAGCATCAGAAGACAATGGACTGCCAGCGGCTGTTAGAGCAGACAGTTGTTTGAAGCGGCACCCTGTTATTATTACCAACTGTCAATTAAATTTAGCTCTCCAAAAACATTTTAAATGATGATGTTAAAGCCTGGTCAAGGTGATTGTCTGTGGCTTGAAAATGACTGAGATTGAGATTCAAAGATCAGAAAATTACATAGAGTCAAAATCAGTTAAATTTTCCTCACTGATAAATTATTTTTGATGATAAAAAATTATGAACTTGTCAATCACCATGCGTCTCAATACATGCTCTTGACAATAAGCAGTAGAACAATATTTGGTCATCGAAATTTTAGTAGAACTAGTTGTAAAAAACAATTCAGTGTAAAAAATTAAACGTGTAGCTTACATTATTACGATATAAATTAACACTCTATTAAATAAACTCACCAGCAGAAGAAAAATTAGCTAAGGACGCCAATCCTTGTAGGTTGGCCGGGTTGATTTCCCCTAAACTTGCCGTTGAACTGTTCAGGGCTGACAGGTTTGGCAGGGCTGAAAAATTGAGAATCAATATATGTCAATACACTGAACCAAAATAGCAAACTTTAGCAAGGCCAGATTTCATAAAAAAATCATCACTTTAATGGTATTTACCTTTAACTAATTTAGCATGGCACTGGTAATAAAGTATGTTAATATATTTTTATATTTACACTGAAATATGACAAAAATTAGTAGTTAAAAATCAAGTTGGTGATTAGTTATTACAATTTATGACAAATGTCTTGGTACAATTCAAATAATGATTAAACTTTTGTTTTTACTTTTTCAAAAGAACTTTTATGAAATTACCAAATTTAGGTTTTACACAGTAAAAAAAAGTGGTTTACAAAATTTTTCTCAGGACATATTGACAATTTCTATTTCTATTCTTTTTCTCAGTCTACTTTGAAGTATAAAAAGAAATTTTAAGGGATGATAAATTTGAACTAATATTGGTAAAAGTATTAGTGTAGAGAGACAAAATGTTTATCGTGGAAACATCAGATTTGTACAAGTAACGTTTGAGTCTGACGAATATTAAATTAATGTAAATTTTGAATTTCATTTAAACATCACCAACTGACTGTAGACAAGCTTGAAGCAACTTTCCGGACGTAACTTGTTGAAATCGAGGAAACTACTCGAGCGTGTCTCAGAAAGTTTCTGTTTGCACAATAGATAAGTCTGGCAACAATTTCTGATACGATATTTTCTTCAAGGATTTATTTCAGTATTTTTCACTTTGTTCTTTATTAAGTTTGAAATATACTTAATATCTTGATACACTTCTAAACGAACTTACTGTGCTCGAGTCATTAAAAATTAATTAATTGAACCTTTCATTCCTCTTGAAGAAATAAACTTGTTACCTTATTCAATTTATCGAGTCTCAAAGTAATTATGCCACTTAAAAAAAGTTGTTAGGAGATGAATATAAACTTCTTACACAACAAAAGATGAAAAAATTATTTCTTCCAATCATAGTTTTAGACCTTCTATTAGCCTACAAGAAAATTATAAATGTAATTTGGAGTGAGAATTTTGTTTTAGTTTTTATTCCCTTTTTACAGTTTTTTATTGCCCACATTCCCTTAAAAAGCAAAATGGCACCTTCTCCTCCGATCCGATTATTGCTAAGAATTAAAACATGACTCTTTCCTACAAAGCAATAATAAGATTCCAACATTTTAAACTGACAGTCAATTCCGATTGACCACATGCTTCCAAAAAATTTTTGGCTCCCAAATGCCCACAAAGTAATCGGTCCAAAAGAAAAAAGTATCAGCTAGAAAATGATTACTACGTCAAATGCATGTGCAATGCTTGAACAACTTGACAGTGTACATAGGGCATTAAATACATAGGGCGCTTTCACACTTGACAACAATGACACAATGACAATGACACGACAACGAACACCAAAATCAATGTTATCTTATGTACCGTTTTCACACTTGACTTGACAACAACTCATAAAAGCGTTGGTGTTGTGTCGTTGTCGTCGATTAGTGCATCTGACAGTGTCGTCACAATATCGTCCCAATGTTGTTGGGCAGCAATAGCAATGAGATCTTATAGAAGTCTTTCACAATTGCCGATTTGTCATTGTCAGGTTGTTGATGTGTCGTCGTAGCGGTCAGTCATTAGCACGGTCCTTTCCACATTAGTCCGAAATGTGTTAATACAGTTAGTAAATGTTATTTTTTATTTAGGTTTTTTTTATTATACTCCACAATATTATTAATAATTGTCCTTTCAAGCGGTGTATATTATAAACAAAAATAATTTTCTATGTTTTATAAATATACCATTTATTTTTATTTCAATTAAAATATATGTTGCTTATAATAGTACTTCAACAAAATCCTTAAAATATCAACATTCTAAATTGCAATTATAATGAAAGTTTATAAGTTATTTATTTTGTTGTAATATATTTAAAGTACAAATATGATTAGAATTTTGAGAAATTTCTATTGTTGAATTAAAATCAAAAGGGTATTGGGACTGGCGGTGCTTCGGCAGTGTTCGGCAACACTCGGGTAAACCCGCTGATTTAATCAGCTGGTAATGGAAAATTCGGCTCATCTGGCGAATTGATTCATTTGAATCGATCTTTTTCAGGAATAGAATGTTGAACCTATTCTTTTGTCCGTATGATACAGCTGTTTTTCCACACCTGTCTTAAATGCGATAAAATCAAATTTCATCGATTAATTGACGTTAATATTCTGTGACGTACTTTATGGTAAAATGGTACGGCACGGACTACAGGTTTTAGAGGGGTTGCACGCACTGGCGGACATCCCGGCGTCGGCGAGTGGCGTTCCGTCATCTTGAACAATAGCCATAGATATAGAACTATAAAGCAGGAAACCCGCACTAGCCCGGCGGTCTCCGTCAAATTATTTTAATACTAAATAATCATTTATCTACCTCCGACTATCTATTATCTACGTCAACACTCTTTATGGTGTTCGTGATAATGGTCAATAATAACACTTCGCCACAGTCGCAACCCTCAGGCCACTGCGCCATAGGCGGTCGCCTAGTTAACACATTCACTACCACAATAAAAAAAAAAAAATTGTAACCACAGACCACCACCGAAATTTTACGGCGGACGAGTTCTACTCAAAGCCCACAGCCGCAGATCTGCGGCGGCTGGGCTCATTAAAATAGACTGCACCGCAGATCTGCGGCAATGGTTCCATGATACTAAATACGAAATTTCTTCGGTTCGGTCTATTTTAAAGGTTAGATAGCTTCGGCACGGTCTACGGGATTGTCCGCCGCATGTGCGCAGCGCGTGGTCTGTGGCTGGGACGACCACTGACGTTCCTGGACAGTTGGCAACACCTGTGGACAGATTCTATTGATTCTAATCGTGGTCTGTGGGGTAAGACACAGCCACTAAAGCCGGTATACAGGAAGTCCATGATTTTGTTGGTGGGCTAAGGGAGTAGCCTGAATGCCGCATATATGCGGCGGCTGGTAGCGAACGTGGTAACCTATATGGTCAAACCGGCCCTGATTTCGGTGCTCACCATCACCAATACCGTGTCGGGGTCGTGCATTTGTTGTGTCGTCAAATGTAAAGGCGTCAACTGAGGGTTTAAATTTCTATTTATAGTTTCGTGGCCACTTTAATAAGCCTCATTCACAATTGTCTATTATAGATGAAATAGCTTGACAAATAAAAATAACTCTACAAGATTATAAGCAATTATCTTAATTTTTTATATTTATGTAACAAAATAGAGAATAAATAAGTTAGTATGAAGTGGGAACTATATAGGCGTTGGTACTTGTGAGATCCATCAAATAACGCTAACCTTTGTATGATGAAAAAGGATATGAAACTTTGTAAACGAAACCGATGAAACATCTGCCTGGTTCTCAGATCGCGATCGAAACAAAGTTATCATCTTACAATCGATACAAATCGGCGAACAAAGAATTCTCTGTGGTCGCTGATTCAAATGACTCTTTTAGAAAATGACATATGATTCATTCAAATCACTTTATTGATTCGTTCATTTGAACAACTCGGCAGTTGTTTACTTACATGAGCCGACTAGTCCCGAACGTACCCGAACACTGCCGAAGCACCGAGATTCCCAATACTCTTTTGATTTTAATTCAACTATAGTTAAACTTACCTGCTCAGTGAGATAAAAGCCAAGGGCCACATACAAAATCGGTAATGGTTGGAGGAAGATCAAAGGAAACATAGAAATTCGCCAAACCCCAAATAGATGGTAAATTAAGGTCAAAAGGTATTTGTGAACAAACCTACATAGTCACCCCACTGTACATTTTGGATAAATAGATAAACACTACCTTAAGATACACAAAACCGGTAAATAGACCAAAGAAATTCCAAAACTGGCTGGTTAGCTGAGTGGTTATAGTGCTCGCCTTTGAATCCAAAGGTTGCCGGTTCGATCCTGAGAAAAGTTAGTAGCTTTTTAAAGGTTCGATTCCGGACCCAGTTGCCATTTGTCATTGGGATATTAATTAATGATGCTGTCTAACAACTAGTCGATGTTAGATAGTAACAAGACTGGGGTTTGGACCGTTCCCCGTCAAAACGTAAAAAAAATGCCACTGGCGTAGAAACACCCAAAATAAAAATAAAAAAAAAAACAAATGTTGACTTCAATAGTTGGCAAAAACCACTCAAGATCAAGGCCAATTTTTCATAATAAAGTACATTCTCTCAATATATTTACCAAACATTTTTGAACTTATTTACTATTTTTGAAATTTATGAAAGATGCAAAAACTTAAAATGCCATTTTCTGCGTCTGTAAGTTTGCCTGATTTTAATTTCACCACTAAAAAAGGGTGGTGTCTTGTTAAAAATTTACAATTCTCGACCATGAAGGATGGTTAACCATACCTGCCTCTTTTAGTTGAAACTCCCTCCCAATGAAAACAAATGAATAAGTGCCATGTAATTCAGAAATTTTTGTTAAATTTACAGTAAGTTAAATCCATATAATGTAATGTTAGTATCTAACCATATATGGTAAATAGATCCATATGTTGAATAAATAAATAGGTTACCACCACTATTATAATTAGAAAAAGGCGTGAAAAGTGGGAGAGGGTAAGCGATGGCAATGAATACAGAGTCTTATAAGAAGAACAGACCCCATGTTAAATTTTCTGCCGTTTTTTTTAATTGGGCAACTCAACACATGGCTGCGCTGAGCGTTGGCTGTTCCGACTGCTCTACGCGCCCCCACGCCTCTCATTGTTGTAATTAATTGGGCAACTCACCACCAGGTTGCGTCGAGAGTTGGCTGTTCCAAAGTACGGACTACACACAGCTGGCTGTTCCAGTTACACTACATCCCCCTTCCAGCCACCGCCACTAAAGCACCAATTCTAAATTACAGCGTTTCATTGCAAAAAAAATAATCGTTCACATTGAAAATTGTAATCTGTCATAGTAAAAATTGGGCTACCACTAGGCCTAAATAAAAATAACTACGGTGTTAATTTAATTTTAGATCTATGATCGTTATGAAAAATATGTAAAAACATTGCGAAGCAATTTCTTTCAAATCACATGAAAAGGTTGGTCTGCGTGAAAGTTTTTTTTTATTATTGGTTTGGTAAATTGTGTCTTTGAGAAAGTAGGCCTAGTTGATAAATACTTACATTTGCACAGTTAATTTAAATTTGGCCTATAATTTAATATTTAAAACCCACAGGACTCTTTCTATGCTTATTCAAAGGTAAAAGTTTAATTGTTGATTGGCAGGTAGCCGTGGGCCATGCCGACGGGCCGTGATTAATTAGCTTGTAGTTTTGTAATTACAGTATATTATATCAATTTTCCTCATTAATGTTTCCAAAAAAAGTGTTTAAATGTTTATTGGAATGTAATGACTCATTCTATAAGTTGTTTGGATTTTAAATTACTTAAATGTATTGAACGAACATGGCCAAAATATTTAACACTTTGGGTGCGGCTCGGTCACCGGTGACCGGTAGCGAAAAGCGCGCGCCGGCCTGCCCGGTCACTTGTCGCCGGCCGTGACTCGGCGAAATGAATCAGTCAGTGTGGCCCTGGGTTGCGGAGTAGTTCGGAGTTGTTTATACGTGCGTTACTAGGGCAACCTGCCTTCTTTCGGTTGTGCGTCGCCCGCCTTTCCCGTGGGCCGGCTCCGGTCCATTGTGACCTGAACTTTTAAAATTACTTTTAACTCTTTTTTTAAGTGTTTCTTACGTGTTTTGTTACACAATATTATGTGTAATATTTTTTTATTTGAGTTTTATCGTATTTTATTTAAAATGGACTCCCCAATACCAGAAATTCTTCGACCAGTACTTGACGGAGTTTGAGTAAATAAAACAATGGCTGTAAGGGTGGAAGGGGCTGTAAATATTTGTAAATATTAGTTTTAATTCTATTGAACATTATTATAATTATATTAAACATTTTTGATGTAAAAATTCGATATTGTGTTCCGAAAAACCATGTTTTGTCGTTGCGCGGGCCGGCTCGGTCACCGGAGACCTGCACTTTTGGACGCCATTTTTTATGTGAAATAATGCAAGAACGCCAGTTTGCCGCCTCGATCTGGACTTCTGGAGACAAAAAGTAAGATTTTATGAAAAAAAATTTCAGGCCCGCGGGAAAGATTTCCGATATTTCTTGCCGCACTCAACGTGTTAATAAGGCCTATTAAATCATTCATAAAAAAGGTATTTTGGCTGTGGACGAAAGCTCGTTCACGTTAAAAATTTTGTTTTAATAAAAGGTAGATATTCTTTCCAGGTCGGTCAATAATCCATAAACATTAAACTCTCGTATCTTACATATCAGAAAGTTTTGTCTTGTCTAGGAGCTACTACCGATTAATTTATTAACTAATATTCCAATTAGCGTTACATAGTTGTAAAATTTTAATAAATTATATTAAATAAAATTATATTATATTAATAAATTATATGATTTACATTTACCTTTATACATTCATTCTTAATTTATTTTTATTATAAATGAACTTTTTTTATTTTTTAAAATAGCAATTTCATAGCACTGTTACAAATGAATGTACACGTACAGTATAACAAATGTTTTCATAATTTTTATTCAATTTGATTTAATATTTATGCGGCCATGAAATTTATTGAAGAGAAAGTAAATTACAAACTGGATTATACTAATAATATAATAATAAAACAGCTCGATATTAATTTTTGTTAATGGCCCCAAAGAAGTTTGGGGCTCAAAATAAGTAAACTCCTCGCTCTGCGATCTAGCGCCTTTATAGTTTAGAACCGAAAGTTTCGCAAGATGTTGTGTTTATTACTGTTGAATAGCCTACATATTTTATGAGTACAGTATAGGTTTAAAAAGTAATTTTCAATTTTAAAATATTTAGCATTACATTATTTATTTAATCGTGATTTAAAATAATATATCTTGTTTAGAAAAACAAGCATCATAGAATACTTCAGCATTGCTGGACGAAATAATGGTTATGTTTAATTCTATAGAGTGTAAAAAATTATAAGATTTCACAACTATGTGCTTAACAAATATTAAGTAAAAAATAGATAGTCAATACACCTTTTCATTCTTATGAAATCATAGACCGAACGATGAATTAAGAGAGCGCGAGAATCAAAGTGAATTTCTTCAAGGCACTATTAATTCAATTGCCAACGATCAAAACATTTAATCGTACATTACTCAATTACATGATGAAATTCATCTAAACGTCAACAACTTTCCCGCTGAAAGTTTGTTTCTGACCCAAAAATAAAAAAAAATTCCTCGCTTAGTAACTTTTTAATGTCAGACTAAATAAAAAATTAAAAGTTTCCAACTTGTAAATTACATATATTTCACAAATTAAAAAATATTCATATTGTTAGATTCTGCATTTCACACAGAAGCCGAATATATACGTTTTATAGCATATCAAACAGTTTGGTTAGGTCCAGGGGCGTGTAAACGGCGGCGCGCTATCCTTAAATTAACGCTGATTTCGCCGTAGATGTTTCGCCGTTAAAGGGGGGGATTTCACGTAAAGGAACGGCACAGGAGTACAGCGCGCGCAGCCTGGTGTTGAGTTGCCCAATTAAAAAAACCGGCAGAATTAAAGCCATAAGGTCTGTTCTTCTTATAAGACTCTGTATTCATTGGCGATGGTAATACTCTGGCAATTAAAAGCCTACTTGAACCTGGGGTCAACTACCTAGCTAGCGCCCAGAAACTTGGTGGTTTTTGGTGAAGTTTGGTAAATTTTTAAAAATATTTTGTCTTGCCTGATTCCTTATAAGTTTCAGGGATGGCACCAAACTATTGAACTTGGTTATCTTGAATATTGTAGCCTAATTGAATTTTGGCAGTAATATCATGTTGTTGCCGTGTCGTTGTTGTGAAGTTGTCATGTCAAGTGTGAAAGCAGTAAAATTTACCAGTGTTGTGCCGTCGTCATGTTGTCGTCGTCGTGTCGACAAGTGTGAAAGTGCCCAATGAATCCCAATTATTTAAACCCTACTTTTTACATGTAAACTTAGGAATACTTATAAACTAAAAGTATTTTTTTGAAACTAACAGATCAATTTTGCTCCAATCATATAAGATTTCAATGCAACAATAGATATTTTATTGAACATGTTAATAAAGTAAATTTAACTAGAGTTGAAGCTAGACTATCTAATGCAAGGTAACAAAGTCAAGTTTATAATGAGGGGATGGAATTACTCCACAGTGGTTGTGTTACATTTAGCTTCCGCAACACTCATTAATTGATACATCAACTCGATTACTTCCAAACTCCATTCCACAGTGAAATCGGATTACAGAAATTCTTTCACTTCTTTCATGTCTTTCATCTTTCAACTGTAAAAACAACATTGTTAGTTATAATCATTTTTTTTTTTTTTTTTTTTTTTTTTTTTTTTTTTTTTTTTTTTTTGTGGTGGTGGTGGAACAGGAAAGTATATTTAATGCAGGACTGTTGTACTTTTTCTTCAACAGTGAATACTAATTCCTTTAGCAAAAAATTTGAAATATTCTTTTAAACAGTAATAATCAAATTGATACCTTGAAACTTGAAACAATACATGATTGGAGAAAATGGGGATCTTGGAAGAGATGACTTAAATGCCCCCTTTATGTGCTTTTTATCTTTAAATAAAGGTTAAAATGCCCTTGACATACAATTAATAGTAGTAGTTTTTGGAATTGAAGACACTGCTGTTTGAGAGAATATTATATAGACTACTAAGCATTCCTGTGAAAGTTCAAGTTTCAAGCTAAGACATCCTTTAAAGAGGAACAATTTGAAACCAACTGCAGCTAGGGAACAATATGGATGTCATTAGAGTTTCGTCTGAATGCGACCATGAACACCATAACCATGAACACGTTAAACAGAAGAAATGTTTTTCCCCCACTAGTTATGCAAGTAAAAATTTAGCTCCTCATAAGGTAGCTTTAAAGTTTTAATTTATCTATCAAGGGAGACAAAGTAAATCCATAATAATATAAAAAATATGGCAACACAATGCCGTGAAAACTGACAACACTAGAGAAAAGTTGCAAAGCTGATTATACGAAGGCAACAATAATTTATATCCCGAGTTTTAATATTAGACAACCCAACTCAATGGGTAGGGATAGTGAGTGCATATCAACTTATTTATATTTATGTAAGGGATTTTGGGGGAGGGGTGAATTTGGAGTGTATTTTGGGGGTAAATTTCATTGTTCCCCTCCAGAAAATTGTCGCCCTCACTTCGGTTCAGGCTCCAACAATTTCCTTCAATGAGGCAATGTTATACTTTACTCCCTAGATGCTGATGCAGGTTGTTTACCAGGGTTCTGCAGCAGTAGCTGGGTGCCGAGGCTGGTCTGGCCGCTGTTCTGCAGCTGCTGAAGCAACTGGAGTTGCGATGCCGTGATGTACGACTGCGAGTCCGTCTGCACAGACAACACACAAGCTACGTTACTACCACTCTCAACATGAGCGACGTTACTAGCGCTCACGACACATGAGGCGTAAAATGGTACACCATTAAAGACATGGGAGGCTAAATACTTAGCACACTCGGATTGCGGTTGGAGAACAGGTAGTTCACACACAACAAATGTTAGGACCTTTACTTCGGTGCCATTAGTCACTTAGTGAATATCCTCAGTTAAATTGAAATATTAAAGATTTATGCTGTTGACTGTTAATCTCTAAAAACAACTAAACCAATCAACTTACCAATTGATAATTTTTCTTGTTATTATGAATGGGAACTTACTTGCGTTGATTATGTCAAGTTGAAAAAAAAAACAAATAAAAATAATATTTTTGACTGAAAAGGTTTACTAGGTGACATTAAGCACAGGTGCAGGCCCGTCTAGTATCCCCTACTGTCCCAAGGGTGAGTGAGTGTGCATGCGAGGGGACCTGACTGGACTCCAGCCAAGCCGCCATCCAAGTTTTCCAAGGGTACAAATCGATATTTGTATATTATCACTCATAAAATAATGTTAACAAGAGATATAAAACAATTTTAACTTTAGGCAGCAGAGGTAATAAGGAGAGTGTACCCTTACCCTTACCTTAATAATTTCATGCCTTGATTGAGCCCTTTTTGTCAGTTTCTTATCAACCCACCCTAATGCTCAATCATAAAAGAATCCACAAGAAGTAGCTTCAATATGCAATGTCATCATTCCCAATACTTAGCAACTCCAAGTTGATGCGCTATCTTTCCCAATCATTTTGAGCTAAATGAACTATCAAATTAACTCTTACAAACTATGATTATCAAATCATCCCAGGCTACTGTTTATAAAACAGTACCACCCAATCCTTACCAATTACCCCAAGTTGCTGGTCTATCTTATGTAATCCTCAAATTCATCTCGATCTAATGTCCCATCTTAACCTATTTTCATCAACTCATCAAAGCTGTGGTTACTGCTGTAAGATATTTCTTACCAATGGTTATCAAATAACCCCAAGCTACAGCCGTATTTCATCAGATTCATATCACCACACCAGAAGCTGCTGCCCTATCTTATCATATTATTTTAATTTTACCCCATCCCATTTCAACTCTCTACCCATAATTATCAACTGCACAATTATTATCAACCAACCCCAAGCTAAGCTTCTGCCCTACTTATCAGATCTTACCCAATCCATTTCCAAACCCATGCTTTTGCCCCATCTCATCAGTTTCTTATGAACAAAGCAGGAGCTGCTGCCTTGTCTAACCCAATCCTTATCAACACCAGAAGCTGCCTATCTATCAGATTCTTATCAACTCACCCTTGGCTACTACCATATATTACCCAATCCGAATTAACTCACCCCGAGCTGCTGCCCCATTGTTGTGATGTAGGAGGGTTGAGATAAGGCGTTTAACCCTGCTGCCCACAGTTCTGATTGCAGCTGTTGCAGTCTTTTTTGGTCTTTCTCCTTGGGAGTGTCAGCGAACTTAACCACCAATGGCGATGAGCAACCCTGGGAACAGATACTGTTAGCGACCAAGATATGTGACCAAACATTGAGGGGAAAAAGATCCGAGGTTGCTTTCAATGATATAAAAAATAGTTGTATAGCAAGCTGGAGGACAAAGCACTCAGCGATATTCTTCCGTGAAACGGTGTTATTTTTGCCAAGTGTTGTTTGACTTTAGAGATCAACTGGGCGTTCAACTGGTATAATAAGTGCTACAAAGTAACCTCTTGCTGTTTTTCCGCTGCTGTTTAAAATATTTATTTCACAAAAGCAATATGTTAGATGGAAGAGGCTCTGGTCACTGCACTTTACATTTCTGCCTGCTTTTCCCACGGTGATTTGGTAAGGTATACCACTATAAACAAAATTCATAATTATTGTTAAAAGAGAGAAAGCATGTAGAGAAAATTCACTTATGTAAGAAATAAATCTTTGAATTCAAAAGGTCAAAAGAGGTGATTATTCTTATTAGTTGGTTATTTTTTCCTTGTGACCGGAGCCTCTTTAAACCAACCAACGTTAATTACCTAAAAGAGTTTCAAAGATAAAATTTTTAAGTTTATTATGTAATTAGAAAAAAATTGCTATCTTTTAATTGATGTTAAACAAGTTAAAATATAAATTTCAAGACAAAAAATTATTTAGGAGCACTCGACAAATTAACATCAACAAAATGTGTTCTAAGTTCCTGTCCGCTGCTGATCAACGTTTAGAACATATTTTGATTCCGGCTGAAATGCACTACTGAGGTGAACACAGTGTAATGATGACTCACATTAAGCGGAAAATTACTGATAAAGTACACGAAAACAATACAAATATCATGCAAAGTACAAAAAGTATTTGTGCTGTGCGAAATCTTAATGTTTTTATCCAAAGCGTTTTTCTTCAGTAATCACAGTTCTTGAGATTATCCCTTGGTTAGTAGAAGCTGCACAACATTTACTGGACACCTTCAATGGCATAATAACGTCACTTCCGATAAGGTGGCCGTTGATTATGGAAGCAAGTAGAGTATTTACAGTTCTATCACGATATTGTACATGTAACACATAACTGGACACTAGACACATAATGATATCATGCATTGTTCAAAGTTTTAGTTTGTTTCATTTTGCTGTTGTTATTGATAATTTAGTTGTACATCCTTGGGAACATGTTTCAACTCTCACAAATAACTTGCCTTTATGCTCAATAGGTATCACTAATAAGTTTAATATGATCAATGTTACTTTAATTTTTATGCGCTTTGTGTCACTGAAAAAATCATGGTTTTGTCATAAAAAAGGGTAAATGGAATTTTGCTATTACACATTCAAACGATTAAAATTTGGAAAAATATAATAAAAGTAACAGGTAGTGTAGTTTACTGAGTAAAATTGTTTATAACTTATTTCACTAATATGGGACAGAGTTACTTTTTTTAATAAGTAAAAATTTATTTAAAATAATAAATAAAAATATTGTTAACTATTAAAAGGCGATCATATAATGACAGTAAAATATCATTTAAAAGAGATATTAAAAAATAAATAAATATGCTGAATAAAACTATAGAGAAAGACAAACTTTCACTTTACTTAGTATACATAAATATCCCTACTGACATGAAAATCGGTTATTTGTGGGAAAAAAATAATATTCACAAAATAATATTTAATTGTTAATGATTTTAAGACTTCTGCACAATAAATTATAGTTAGTTACCTGTAAACAGCCGTGATAAAAGTTTTCAGCAATGATGATGTCAAAGGTTAACACATTCGCTGCGGCAAAAAAATGATAGAAGTCACCCGGCGGCTGAAAATTTTTATTGCATAGACGTTTCACTGCGTCTGTGACCATATGGTCCATGCCGGTCCCGGGTGATATACCTTATGTGACCATATGATCCACGCCGCACTCAATGTGTTAAAACCATGTTTTTAACAGAAATTAACTGAATTGGTTCCAAAGTTTTAACGTTGAGGAATAAAATTCTTTTCCTAGGTAAAATATTTATAGTTATTGAGTGTAATAGCAATTTAGCAGATAGTTTAATTGTCAACAATAAATGTCAGATAGTTTAATCAGAAAATCTTTTTTCAAAGAACCAAATTAACATCCTAATTCTATTATCTTAAATTACAATGGAGAATTTACATGTTTGGGCGCAAACACACATCAATAATTACATTAATGTAACAATATAACATACTGGTAGTACAGTAATATAATACAAATCAAGCAAAATAGGCAATACAGTATATGATTGGTAATAGCAACAGAATTTCTAAATTGTATCCTGAAATTTACCTTAAACCACCTTTTATAGTGTTTATGTTTTTATTTATTTATTTATCTTTTGTATTTTAATTTAAAATAAATTCATGTAAATAAATAAATAATCACTCACCAAAACTGTGCCAAAGTTGTTACAATGATTTTTCAGTACTAGAGACTGTAGTTTCGAGTATTTTAACGACTCATCTTCAGTCACTAACCTAATTTCTCCAATACATCAAACAACTTGTTAGATGGGAGAGGCTCTGGTCAACTGGTGACTGTTTAATAAATAACACAAAGTGTTCAACAGTATGTATTACCGAATTTATTGGTTAGTGACTGAAGATGAGTCGTCAAAGACTCAAAACTGCAATCTCTCGCACTGAAATATTATATTTGTGACATTTTTGGTGCAGTTTTGTCAATGGTTTTTGAAGTGGTGTCAATGCTTTGAATACATAAATAAATACATTCTTAGGTGGGTAAATTTTTTAAAATTTACCCCTGTTTTCATTTATTCTCAACAAAAAATACTGAGCCTTTCAAGTAGTAACCACTACATCATCTACGACTGTCTACGGGTAACCAACTTGTCCGTAACTCCGTCCCAGGCTTAACCCTAGATACATCTATACAGGATGGCTGCTGCGGTCGTACCTCCATATTGTGAGAATGGTGCATGGCCTTTATAGCGTTGAGGGCACACTGCCGAGTCATATACGTGACAAACGCACAACCTTGAAACAAACACATACAGGACGATATAACACAACAACAGAGTCAGACATTGCCTCCTGTGCAAGCAGGGATGTGTTAGTGCGACAGCCCACATGTCCCCTACGGTTTCAAATTTTGGTCCACCACTTTCAATTTGAACCCCTTCTTTTTCAGGTAAGTTTAACCCTGATAAAAGTCAACTAGGGTTTTCTAGTCGACCTGCAATTATTTAAAAAAAATTAACAGACAGTAAAGAAATCTCAAACTTTGCAGACTAATTACAGGCCATAAAACTACTGATCTGTTTGCAGTATAATGAAAATAATCTGACAAATTCTCAGTAAAGATATTTGGTATAAATTGGAAAACATCAATATCATTCATAAAAGATATCCGTAGAGGTGTATTGTACTAATGTATATGGAGAGAGATACAAGTTTCATTGTGCAGATTAAGTTCTTGAGGTAAACTTCAATTATTAATTTTTCAACCAAAAAATTACAGTTGATAAAAGTTAAAGAAAACTGGTCAGACATAGCCTACTAATTCATAGATAGAATGACTTTGTGATTGTAAGAACTGTGGGTCCACCATAAAAGTTTCTAAAGATACCCAAAAATGTGGAGCCAAATAAAACACTGTGCTAGACATTACACATAATTTTGATAACACACTCTATAGGCTACATACTGTTGTATCTTTGAAGCTATTCAAAACTTGAAACAGAAAGAAGAAGAAAGAATTGCATATTAAATTACATAGAATTAAAGGAAACAAAGCGTCTCATGCAATAGAATGTAATAACAAAAAGGAGTAGAGCAAACAATAAAATAATACACAAAGAATGATGACAAGAAATATGATGGACCTTAAAAAAAGGAACTAGGCCGATAAAATTAAATTTTTTAACTGGTCAAATTAGGATCGGAATTTGACCAATATTAATTAAATTGGTACAATGTTTCATTATTATTAGTGATAAAAGAAAGCAATGTCCGAATCTGTGTGTTTCGCCTAGAATATGAGTCAACAACTGTAAATGACACAACATTAAAGGAACATAAACAAACATTGTTTAGTGAAGCAGAACATAAATGCAATGAATGGTATTTAACATTAAAAACATTAAACCAAAAAGGACCGAGATTAAAGTTTTCATGTAATAAAAACATTACCGAAAAGTAATGAAAATAAGGAATTTGACATTCAGTTTGGTTTATGTAAGGTTTTTATTTAGTTTTAAGAACCTTTTTGAATTGATTGAAACCAAGAAGTAACTAAACAAAATATAACTTAAATGTATTGATGAACGGTTTCATGGAAACCCTGCATTGACTAGTAAACAAAATTATGTTTAAATATTTTAATATAACGTACTCTTGGACATTGGTTATAGTTATAGACATTTATAAACCTTTCTTTTGGTTTCTTTTTTGGGCTACGGTATTTGATGTTTCAAAATGGGAATTAAAATTAAATAAATGTTTTTATGATTGCTAAAGAAAGATAAAAGTTTGTAATTTATGTAAATCATTAAATAGGATACCGTGTACTTTGTTTCATAATGCATAGCGATAATAAGAAAGGTATTTCATTAGAATCATCTATGATAAAAAGTCTTTCAAAATATCATTGAACCGTATGGAAACATGAGATTTTATGAACGAGAGACCTTATATTCTGTAAACATGAGAGCATCAAACCGCAACATATTTAAATGTCGAATTAAATTTTATTAAAAATAACAGCGTTCCTAGCAGAATCAAAATTTGAGTTTAAGGATAAATAGATTGGAAACCCGAAATAACAAAACTAGCTACAGAGCTAATTACGTACATAATTCCGATATTACTTCAAATCCCACTTTTCTTCCTCTCCCTTAAAAAGAGAGTCCAAAATCAAGCGAGTATTAATTCAAAAAGGATTAAAAATAAGACTGGCTTTTCCATAAAACATGATAATGGAAACATGGTGTTTCTCAACACAGGAAATAAGTAATAATTGCGAGATAATTTGAAAGAACTAGTGAAATGCATTGAGCAAAAACTACAAATAAATTAAAGGCGAAAAATCTTTAATTTTTTTAATATATTGGTACCCCTTATTGATTCAACTGCATTACCTCAGTTAAAGTAGTCTTAGTTCATAAAAAATCGTTCCCTCCGTATTTTTAAAATACCTATGAAACGTTAAGAGTCATCTCCACCTTTGGGCCAGTAGCCCATTGTTGAGCATTCGGCAATGTTAACCATAAGTCTTTTATGCAAAACATGGTATTTATTCCCCTGTTTCGGACGCCGTTTCCAACAGATTTTCTTTAAACTTGGTAAGTGTTTAGTTGAATAGTTATATTAAGTCCCTCATAGCTCAAAATTTTGAAAACTTAAAATATTATTAAGGAAAATCTATTTACTTTGCAACGTCACAGAGAGCAATATTTGTTAAATTTTCAAAATTTTGAGCCATGACGCACCTAATATAACTATTCAACTAAACACTTACCAAGTGTAAAGGAAATCGGTTGGAAAAAAGGGTCCGAAACAGGGGAATAAAATACTACGTTTTGCATAAAAGCCGTATGGTTAACATTGCCGACTGCGCAACAATGGGCTACTGGTTCAAAAGGTGAAGATGACTCTCAACTTCCATTTCCAATAAAGACAACATTTCCATTAACAAAGGTAAAATGCAAAAATCCTTCATGGTTTCTTTTCTATTTACTAACAGTAAATTTGTTTAGATGTTTTGCGAAATCTTTAAAAGAAGAGTAAATGCCACATAATCGCTTCAGTGTGATCGTCGCACCTGTTCACCGCAGGATTCTCACTCACCTTTGCTCTGACCGTTGGCGTCTCTCAACACCGTGCATTCCTCTATGTGGCCGAACGGGTCGAACATCTGTCTGACGTCCATCTCGGTGCATCTCTTGGCCAGCATCCCCACGAACAGCTTCCGTTCTGAAACACAATTGAAGGTTTCAGCTCAGATAAGCTACTTTTTATCTATTATGTTTGACTCTACGAGGGATGGAAATTTAGAGACGGCTGGGGCTGGACTTGAGCTGAAGTGGTAGCGGTTTTCCGTTCTAGACCTACCGCCGATCGGGGACGCTCTTTACAGTTGAACGATGGCGCTCTTTCTGACGATAGGGGGCGCTCTTTATTACCGATCGGGGGCACTATTCAGCGCCACAATGACACCACTTGTGTCTCGTCGCCCTAGGCGGTCTCCAAGATCGCCAATATTTAGGCTTGCCATACGTACAGGGTTTTCGCTCTTGGCCCGGCCGGTTTTGATTCTGACCCGGTTTTTTGTAAGACATAAAAATATCCCCGTCGCAGAAGACCTGCGTACTCAGCGAATTTCCAGTGGAATTTCAGATTATTTACTTACCCCGTAAAAACACCATAGGATCGAGTATGTAGGTTTGCTGCCATGGGGTGTTGTTAGAAAATCTAAGTTAATCAATAATTTATTTATTTATTTATTTATTTATACATTTACGGCAGTCGCCATTTACAATTGAGTTTTTCGTTAATGTGAGTACATCTAGATGGTGGTGCATGCTAAACCTAGTTACAAACAAAAATGTCATGTTGGTACATACAGTGCAACTTAAATTAAATACAAGGCAAAATTCTACTTATATCAAACATACCTACTCAACATACAGAAAGGTAACAATGACTAGAATGCAACTGAAACAACTAAGAAAACGTGCTTATGTCTAAAAAAATGCAACAGATACGAGAGTTTAACAATAATAATAAATGCAATACATGGTGTGTGATGCGTGCAAAAGGTTCATACAGAGAAAAAGAGCAATACTTGATATTTAACATGCAGTGGCCAGAAAGGCAAAGATTTTCAACAAGTTGGTTACAATCAATAACAAGAACATACATGCAGTGGGACAAAAATACAAAAAGCGAGACAAAAAAAAGGATCACAATGACGGTCTAGTGCATTCTTATTTACTGAGAGAGAGCAGACAATTTATGCAAAGAATTCTAGTCATGCAAGGTGGTGCACTGAGATTGACACAGTACAGCAGACCGTCTGGGGCGAAGGTCGAATCAGGAGGTGATGTTGGCGGGTAACATAGTCCGGAAGAGTCTTTTCTTAAATGTAGTTGGGGTGTCTCCTGCGAAGAAGTCCACATTGGTTGCAATCCTGTTCCCGAGCTTCATCATTCGAGGGAAGGGTGCATGCATCAGATAGTTGGTGGGATAAGACTTCCTGGAGAAGAGTTCTGTTGATCTAGTTCGGCCACCGGTGCGAAAATTGATGCATTCAAGCAGCTCACTGCAATCGATCCTTCCATTTAGCAGTTTGTGGAGGAAACATAGGTCAGCAATGTCTCGTCGAATATGAAGGGGGGCAAGACCCAGTTGGCTTTCAATTTCGGACACAGGAACATCCAGATAACGATATCCCATCTTCATCCCAACCAAACGAATGAAGCGCCGTTGGACTGACTGGAGCCTCTCTGAGTGAGCAAGGTAGAAAGGACTCCACACGGTGGAGCAATACTCTAGCTTCTGTCGCACAAGTGAGAGGTAGAGGAGACGCAACGTACCAATAGAGAAGGGATCTTTTGAGAGGCTGAAAATCATCCCAAGAGATTTGTTTGCCTTGGAGCAGATCTCGTTGATGTGTTCTTCAGGAGATAAGTCGGAGACCAAAAGGACACCTAGGTCACGCATTGAGGAGCAGCGTTCGATAGGTAGTGAGTAGCTGATGACGTAATTGAAGTGTATAGGATGGCCGCTCCTTGAAAAGGTGATGGTGCGGCATTTTGAATGGTTGAGGGACATGAGGTTGCTTTCCGTCCATTCCGCAAGGAAGTCGATTGCTCGCTGAAGATTCTGGCAGTCATCGATGGTGGAGATCTCATTAATCAGCTTCACGTCATCAGCGAAGAGAAGGCAATTGACATTAATATGATGAGGGAGATCGTTTATGAACATACTGAACAGAAAGGGTCCAAGCAAAGACCCCTGAGGCACACCTGAGGAAGCAGTGATTGGAGGGAGATGTGAGATGAGAATTTGACGAATAGCTTTCTGTCTGTAAGATAGCTCTGCAACCAATCCAAAACCAAACCCTGAATGCCGTATTCTCGTAGCTTGCTTATGAGGAGGCAGTGGTTGACCCGGTCAAAGGCTTTGGCGTAGTCAAGATAAATTACATCTACTTGGTTGCCATTAGAAAAAGCCGATAGTATCTGATTTTGAAGGACTAGGAGGTTTGTTTGCGTGGATCGGCCTTTCAGGAAGCCATGTTGTTCCTTGGCAATGATGTGAGCGAAAGCGGTGGCCATCTTTTCCAGAACCAGAGCCTCAAATATTTTTCCAACTGAGGGTAGAATAACAATGGGCCTGTAGTTTGAAGCTTCTGTGAGGTCAGATGTTTTAGGAATTGGAACCAAGTAGCCATTTTTTAGACTGTTAGGGAAGACTCCGTATGAAAGTGATTTGTTGAATAGGCTCGTTAAGGTTGGGGCAAGAAGATCGGCACAGTGCTTGAGAACTCGAGGTGGGATGCCATCAGGGCCACAACCCTTGGACTCATCCAGAGTAGATAACTTGTTAAACACTTCCTGTTCAGAGACATAGCAGACAGAAAAATTAGCAAAGTTTCTGTAATGATGATTTAAGGTGCATGGGCGTGTCGGTACAAAGACAGATGAGAAATACTGGGCAAGGAGGTTACACATATCTTGAGGTTCAGATGCTTCATTGTTGTTGTACTTGATGACGGTGGTCTTTGGCATATGCCCGCTAGTGTTGTTCAGGTGACTCCAGATAGCTCGAGGATTCGAAGGCAGGATAGAGTCAATGTGCTTGATGTAGTCCTTGTAGCAGGTTCTGGAGAGGGCTTTACATTGACTTCTGAGTGAACAAAATCTTATGTAGTCAGATTGTCTAAGAGTTGTTTTATAGGCTTTATGGGCAAGTTTTTTGTTCAAGGTCAGCTCCTTAAGCTCATTGGTGAACCATTTCGGGAAGTGTGAGGGACCAGACTTCTTCACGGGAGTGTTGCTCAGGATTATGTGTTGGATTTGGGAGAGATAGTCTTCGAAGGCAGTGTTGACATTGAGATCAGATAGAGATAAGTACTGAGTGAGGAGAGGAGAGGAAGTGAGTGACTCTCTGATAGCAGCAAGGTTACATCGACGAAAATCTGGGGTAGACACCGTAGTTCTCTCTTGTGGACAGTGCGTGATGTTGATATCGAAAGCTAAAGCGGGGTGGTGATTCTCTTCCTGGATCGGGGGATCAAGAGCTCGAGTGGCATTTAAGGAGAGGTCCGTGGTAAAGATGAGATCCAGCAGGACGCCGCGCTCATTGCTGATATGATTGATTTGACTCATTGAGTGCAGGTCACACATGTCAAAAAGTTGGTGAGCAGAAGAATTCGGTGAGATGGTTGAGGGTGAAACCCAATCTACTCCAGGAAGGTTGAAATCTCCGGCTAAGATTATGGTGTCATAAGCTACTGATGACAAGGCCGCATTCAAGTGATTAACAAATGAGAGGTAGGTAGTGGAAGGCCTCTGAGGGGGGATGTAAGCTGCTCCCAGAAACACAGTTAGGCTAGCATTCGGTTTGAGCAGTAAGAACAAGGCCTCGAAGTCGCTGCTGGTTGAACCAATTAGAGAAGTGCGAATGCCTTTGTGGGTGGCAATGAGGATGCCCCCTCCGGAGTCCTTGTTTGAAGCAAGAAGAGAGCGATCGCAGCGGTAGACATTGTGACTGTGAAGACCCAGCTCATTCGAATCAATATCACTTTGCAGGTTTGTTTCAACTATGATAAGTATATCATAATATGTTGTAGCTACTGAGGTATGAAAGTCTTGGATTTTGGATCGGAGACCATTAACATTTTGGAGCAAGGCACTCACCGTGGATTGACGCTGAGTGCCTAAGTCGAGTTTTTTGGCTTGGAAGACACAATCTTTGGGGTCCCGTTGACGAATTTAATTGTGAGATTGTCTTCGCCAGAAGCCGTTCGCTGTTGCAGCTGTGACCTCAGATCATTGAGATAGGCTCGTTGCATGGGCGTGCGGTCAGAGGTGATAGAAATTCCAGCAAGGTCAGGGTGGTTTTTAAGAGCGTTCTTATCGAAGTTCTTCAGGAACTCCAGGTTATCAGCCTCAGAAGGGAAACAAATTTTCAGGGGTCGTTGACCTTCTTTTTTGTTTACCCCAATCCGGGAAACATGCACTCGACAGTTGGAGAGGTTTGCACAGGTTAACTCCAGGCACTGTTTGATCAGATCTAAGTCTGATTTTTGGCAAGAGGAAGCTTCGGCAGAGGGTGCCTCGGGAAGTCCAAAGACAATTGAGTTGCGAGCTCTACGATTACGCTCCTTCCCTTCAGCAAAAAAGTTTTCAAAATCTGGGGCATTTGGAGCCTTCAAACCATTTTCAGTTACATCAGACAACATAGAGTTCAATTCATTCCTACTTACATGTGTGGACTCTAGACTAGATAGTCGTTTTTCGATGTCTTCCACACGAGGCTCTAGGCTTGACATTTTATCAGAGACACTTTTCAAGTCTTCTTTGATTATTTTTACGTCTTCTGGGACACCATCCAGACGTTCAACTCTTGCACTGAGGTCACTGATTTTATCGACCAACAGATCGAGCTTAGCCATCACAGGGTTTTGCGAGGATAAGTTGTCATCAAAGCAGTCTACTCTATTGCAGACCCATTGTTTTTTGTTGTTGCCCGAAAACTGGGAATTTTCAGATCTTGACAGGTTTAGGCAAATTCTGTGAAAGCGGTGCTTACATCTAGCTTCACATGTAAGATAATCCTCAGAGTCTGAAACTTTCCTCAAACACAGTTTGAAAATACTTTGTATGCAGAATAGAACTGACAGAGGCACTTGTAGGATCTAGCAGGCTGTGGATTGGAGGTTGCTGCTCCTGGGGACGTTTTAGGCCGTACTATTTTTGTTGTTTACTATATAAATAAGTCAAACGGATCGAACTTGAGTTGTGTGAGTATTGAGTTGAGAATATTCAGTTTAAAACATGAAATATTTGCCAGCATTCGCCAATTACACAGTTCAGAAAAACTTGAAACGTAAAGAATTTAGTTGGATAATTGTAGTGTGGAATAGTTTGTGACACTCACAGTTCTTCTTGGAGAAAGAATAGGTAGGTTGAGTGAAAGCTAGGTTAGTTCGACTCAGAAGCACTGAAGTTAAACTTTCCGTTAAAAGCACTTAAACTTCACTGTCCACCATCTTGACGCAAAAAAAAGGATCATAATGTTTCAAATAACGGCAAAAACGGCAATAATTCGTGAATGTAAACACAAAATTGTATTAAGCTACCAAATTTTATCAGGCTATGGTGTTCTTTTTATTTTCCCCATAAACCCCATGGGGGTGAGTATGTAGGTTTTACGCCATATGGGTTTTGTAAGCAATTATAAGTTAAGCCCTATATAGATAATGTACATACCAAATTTGATTAAGTTATGTCAATAAATAAGCAAGATATAGGGTTTTCTTGATTTCCCATAAGAATAACATGGAAAACACATTTTTGGATTTTCCCCGTAACCAGTTATGCTAAGATAAAAATTCAAAATACCAAATTGTTTTTTTTTTAAGCTCTTTTAAATAGTTTCAGTTAAAATTGATGAATTTTGAAAATTGAGGTCAAAAAATGCCAAAAACCCATTTTTGACCCCTTTGAAACCCCATAAAACCCCGTTCCCATAATCCATCCGACAATGCTGGTTCGCGAACTCATGAAAATAGACCTGGTCTTACACCTTCATACCAAATTTCATAAAAATCGGAGGTTTTCTTCAAAAGTTATCGGTACCACGGACACAAATATGCATATATACCCTAGATAGATAGATAGATAGATATATATATACATATATATGAAAATGAACGAATGGTGTTTTTGACTTCTGGGGACCTCAAAATGAAAAAGTAAAGTGGTCCCGGGCTTAGGTCTTACCATGAGTACTACCGTAATAGCGTATTCCCTATAGGGAAATTCGCTAAAACAATGAATAAATTCAACAATTTTTTTATTTGCGTCCTATTATAAACACCATAGCAATAAGCGGTATACTAAATTAGCATTTAACATAAAATAAATACCCAAAATACCTAAAATAAAAGGTATTGTCAGTTATGAGCTACAATTTTTTCTAATAATAATAATAATAGGCCTAATATGCTTAAATTATGTTGTATAATTGAGACCACTAGTGTAGTAAAATTAGTCGGGAAAAATGAAATAATTTTTGGAAAGCTAATTTCTTTTTAAATGTGTTCTATGGCATCCCCTGACCTTCCTCCGAAAAGTCCCCTGAAATCCCATGTGGGGATCATGCCCAAAAATGACGGGTAGGCCTATAAGGAGTTAAAATAAATTTTGATATTAAGCATACTAAATTTGATTACATTCCAGATGGTTTATATATATATCAAATTAAAGATCTAAAATGTAGAGTACAATGCCGTAAACCCGACTTAAATATAACGGCCGGGAGAAAAATGGCAGACATTCGAAATTTAGAATAAAATAATATTATCAAAACTTTGAAATGCAATAACTTCCGACATATTTGACCTTTTGAGGTCTGGTTTTCGGCTATGTACTCTCCTTATTAAGACCTTTAAAATTATGTATAGCATGGCTATGGACTAAGAAAAAATTTTCAAAATTCCTTCTTTGGGACGTCCATGTAGAGGGTGGTTCAAGGGTAATATGATGGGCATATGTCAAACTATCCCTATTTGCTAAGGTAATTGTACAAGCAAACGTTTGCTGCAAACCGGACCTCAAAAGGTCAAGTATTTCGAATATTATTACATTTTTTAGCGTATAGATTAAAATTTGGTTTTTATTCAAAGTTTGACAGACTGCCATTTTAGACTCAAGCAATCTTTTGAGATGGGGTTTGCGGCATTAAATTCTACTACTCAAGAGCTTTAAATTGATATACATAAACGTATTGGTCGACGAAATACTTATTTCTGACTCCACGAGGGCCATTCCATCATTTTTAGACATGTTGCCCACTGGGGATTTCAGGGGACTTTTCTGAGGGAGGTCAGGGGATGACATAGAACACATTTCAGCAAAAATTGGCTGTCCAAAATTTTTTTCATTTTCCAGCCATATTTTGGCTTAATTTTACTACACTACACCGAATCGTTTCCATCTACACCGCGGCGGGGAAAAGGGGTTTACATGCTGTTCGTCCCGGTTTGGTCCTATGCAATTATGGCAAGCCTACCTACCTATACAAAACAGTAGAGCCAACATTAAGTATCTGTTTTATTATTGTTGTTTAACGCAACTACGTTTCATATTGTTTTTAACAACGGAACTACCTTAGTCTCATTTTGCAGGACAGTAAGCCATAAAAATCGAAATATCGAAGAAAATGAATTTATAAACGAAACAAGTGTTACCCAATGAGTATAAAATCCCCGCCTTCCTTGTAACAATGTTGTAATAATGCCATTACAAGTTTAGAGGCAATAATTACAAACCATGTAAAAGTACAGGGTGATTAAAAAGTCGCTGACGATTTTTTTTATTCTATGAAAACTATAGGATGCTACATAGATAAACAAAATAACAAGCGAAAGGTAATTCAATTTAATACTATTAAATGCTGGTTACGTTAAGTAACAACCCGGGTTGTTAGATTACTGATTCATAATATCAAATTAATGATCTGTTTATTCAAATCTGGTATTTGGGGGTTGTTGCCTGATGTTTCAACAAACCTAGCCATCATTGATGGTATAGTATTAAATTACATTCCGTTTGCTATATTGTTTATCCATGTAACATGTCTAGTTTCCATAGAATATCAAAAATAAAATCATCAGTGGTTTTTCAACCGCCCTGTGTAGCATATTTAAAAACATATTCTTATAATGAAAAAACCCAATTAACTGAACCAAATTTGTCTTCAAGACCGACCTAATTACCATTGTTGAGACCGGTAGGGCTGGAACGGTTTGTTTTCCATTGTAGAGGCGCGCATTGACAGGCTGGACTGTGAATTGGCTGCGCTATTATCACCTGAAGCACGTGCTCGGGTACAGTCCCTGCCAGGAGTGTGTCTGACCTGGACCGGACTGTACACGGGTCGGGTGATCGGGACAGGCGATGACAAGAGGAGGTGAAGGATAAAGGTTCGACCACGTTCGACACATCGGGTCATGTAGGCAGGGACGTACTTCCAGCATAAATGAAAATGTATTTGATTTATGATTTCAGCGATTTGAATTGGGGGCGGGCAAGACTTTACATGATTAAATTATGGCTACTATAGAAATACCCTCCCCTCCTAATGTGCTAACCATAATTAGAACTCCGTACTTACGTTTGATAAAAATAAGGTACAGATGGACGCCAATTTTAGTTCTAATTTTCAATTCATTTATTTTCTTGGTCTCTTTGTTATTGTTTACAAAATATTTTAGGGGTTTAGGTAACTGCCCTTCCCTTTCAAAAAAAAATTGTCTACGGAAGAGCTAGTGATTCTATTTGCATAGGATTTTTTCATGTTCATAAACAAATTGATAGAAAAATAAATAAACGGTATCATATAACTGACACATACTTTCTCCCAAGAATATGAAAAGGTGTTAAAAGCCTCAAAACATTAATGTCTTGATGGCTCAGTCGGATAGCCAGCACCAGGTGAGCAGCATGAGTTTTTGCATCCAAAAATTGAGTTTTTTTAACACATTTTGCTCTATAACTTTTGAACGCGCATTTTCCCGGAGATGCGGGTGGTGTCATTTTATTCAGCATTTTAATCTTAATAAACCACAAAATTTTAATCAAAATCGTTAGAGCCGTTTTTGAGAAATTTTGATTTTTCACGTTTTTTGGGGGTTTTTGGGGGTAAACTACCCTTAAAAATCAAAAATGAAAAAAAATGAAAAAAAAACGCCTGGAATTTATCGTGGGTTTGAACCTACATACCAAGTTTCACCAAAATCGGACCATTGGGGAATTCTCTAGCTCTGTTTACATCCAGACACACAGACACACACACACACACACGCAGACAGATATCACTCGAAAACCACTTTTTTGGTCTCAGGGAGCTCCAAAATGGATAAATTTACGAACAATTCAAATTATAAAATTTTGACTAAACCAATACTTTCTCAATATAAACATTTATAGGGGGGAAAGGGGCTCCAAAATGGATATATACATCATCAAACTAATGCGAAGTGTTTTACGAAAACAATACTTTCTCCATATACTATGGTATAGGGGGAGAAAGTAAAAGCACTGTGTTCAGATCTAATTTAGTAAAATTAAACTTTCCAAGCATTTCCACTTCTTTTTTTTTAATGTGGTTTTCAAACCTACTTTATTAGAGAAATTACCTTTGGTAAAACATCATAAACAAATCTGCAATTTTTGGTATAGATTTACAATGATTTACTTCCAGGTCATGATTTTAGATACATGAAATATTCAAAGTAATGATCAATAAATAGTAAATTAAATGAGACAATTCTCTGGTCGGGTGGGTTGCCGTGGACAGTGCTGCTGTCACGGAGGTAGTGGTGATTTCGGTAACTACAACTCAGTGACAGGACAAGGTTCGGGATGGAGAACGGAGAAGGCTGAAATACGAACAGAGATACAATACATGTAGTTGCGAACTTGATACGAAACTATGCTGCCGTCAATATTAAATTATTGCTTTCCCATTCAGATGTAACAAGATTAGGTAGGCATAGAATAAAAACATCGTCTAGTTTGAATATTCTATTGTCAAAATTGACAATGGAAATTCTATTGCGCCTCTGGAATTGAAAAGCTACTTTGTTCCCAGATTTTTCATAGGGTGGCAACAAAATGCAATCCATAAATTCCCGCATATTTCAGTATTTTTCCCACCAATGTGCGTATATGTATTTATTGCTTATTGTCGAAAGCGTTCTCATATCCGTGTATTTTGAAAAGGAAGAAGGTCTTTCATAGGAAAGAAGGACTTTTATTGACTGTAAAACCACTGAAAATCTAAATTCATTTAAATATAAAAAGGCTTTTCAACCAAAGCGAGACGAAAGAATCTAGTAACGAAAACTAACTGAAGTAAATCATTTTGCCTAGGTGGAATCATGAAAGATGGAAGAGGCAATTAGGGTTGAAACCGATTAAAAACACAAAACCGTCACAAATTCTCATCAAAACGCCATAACCGTTAAGCCGGCGGTTTAATCGTTACACATTAACGTTTATCGGTGGGCCCTCCTATCGATCTGATGTTTCGAGTAAAAATATAAATTCGATTACAAAATTAGAGTTATATTGCTACGACATCCATGCATCGATCACAACTGTTAATTTTAACACTTAGGCTACTCTAAAACTTATAATTAGTTCTGAATCGTAATGAAAATTGATTTTTCCTCCACCTACTATCTAAAGCCGTATTTTACTCCTTGGAATAGAGTAGTAAAGTACTAATTTCTATCCCATGTGACCTTAATACAGTACTTAATCTTTCTACCTAGGGAAAACTCGAGTTTTTTCGTACGTGAAAACCACGGGGCTAAAGTTAGTTACATAAGAATAATTTAAAAAGAACTTGAGCCACAGTCAGCTGTTACTTGTATTTGTTTCGTTACTCATTGTTGACTAATAGCAGCTGTAGCTGCTGCTCACCTACTGCTGACCATTCAGTCAGCAGTGGGTGAGCAGCATCTCTAGTATTAGAGATGGCCGTGGCAGTGTAGGTGTTTGTTTACATTTTGCTTGGGTAGGCTATTAACCTAAGAAGTCCAAAACATAAGTGTACAACTTTTGACTAGGCTTAAATTATATTTTGTTTTTTTTTCGTGTTCTTCAAAATTGATATGGCCTACCATGTGTGTTTTTTATGTTGATGTGACAGATCCAGCTTGACGGAGCAAGGGATCATATGAAGGTAAAGTTAAATTATCTACAGTAGGCCTATTAGGCCTAAATTTTATTCGTGTAGGTGGAGGAAAAATGTTGTGTGCATCGAGGGACTAAAGTACTTTTCTCCCTCAGGGAAATTGTCGCCCTCGGCTTCGCCTTCGGGCGACAACACTTTCCCTTCAGGGAGAAAACATTGTACTTTAGTCCCTAGAAGCACAAATAACTATTGTGACTACCTACAGTAACCTCTGAACTAGATATGGATCTCTTAGACCTACACATAATAAAATAAGCTATATACAGTGCATCGATTGTTTACGAGAGACTATCATATGTATAAGAAGCAGTGAAAATTACAAAGTGAAGTTTTACAAAATGAACATTAACTTCAATTTTTGTAGCAGCGTTGGCAAAGTTATTTTTCAGTGCAACTTCATTTCGCCTCTGAGAGAGTTTTGAACATCTAGAAGCAATTTATAGTTTGTTAGCAAGATGGGATTATACTAGTAGTGCAAATTTGGGGATGCTGGCTCAGTTCAAGGTCACCTGAGGGATGACGTCATCGAGGTCAATGACCTCACCGATGACGTCATCGATGACGCAATCGATGACGCAATCGATGACGTCATCACCGATGACGTCACTTCCATGACGTCACTTCCATGACGTCACTTCCATGACGTCACAGAAATGACGTGCCGATGACGTCATCACCCCTTACGTCATCAATATGACGTCACCGACGCCACTGAGGTCAAGGTCACAGCCGAAACTTAAAATTTTTTGGCACTTTTGCCGTTTCTCGCACTACGCTCCGAGTTTCAGTCACATTTCCCGTGACCTTGACGACTTGGAGCGAATTTGCGACGAGAAACGGCAAAAGTGCCAAGTTAAACTAGATTTTGTGACATGACCTTGCCTATATGGCCAATCGGTGATCCCTCAGGTGACCTTGAACCAGCACAACACCCCCAAATTTAATATTACCGTTACTTTGAAAACTTAATAACGGAGAGCCGACACCAACGCGCACCCCACGACAGTCACCGAGCGACTGATTGTCAGGCTCTGTGTACTCTAGGTATATCAGCTCATGAGACTAAGATTCTAAACTGTTAGGAATGGGTGTAACTAACTGAACTTTGCAAGGAAAAGTCATTTCATCCAATATTTTAAACAAATCCTCATCAGTAAAACTTATATTAGTCTGTTTGGTATAAAACTTAGGGTGTCCGCGCAACAGTTTGCGCCACTTAGCTAAAGTCGAAACCCTTTTGACTTTGAGTGGCTGACAGTGTGCAACTAATAAAGTCCTAACACGGCTAAGTTTCTTACCTAAAGCGTCCTGCGACATGGCTTCCCCTCACAAAAGTTTGCACAATACTGAGAGACTGTTGGTAGAGCATGAGCCAAGGGAAAAGTGGCGGGGGAAACAGCAGGAGTGGGGGAAGGTCACAGTGGTGGGGGAAGGTGAGGTTGTATGCTGGAGTATAGCATCACTTCACCATGAGCTGTCCTACAGTCAACACACTGTTCTCTTGGCCCGAGTTGGCACTAGAAGAAACATTTCTGTACAGCTTAGGCTGCGAGGGCCGAGGAAGCAAAGTTAAAGTGGAAGTTGTGTTAAACTCCAAGATGAAAAGTCGTCTAAATAAACTAATTGTATCCCTGCAATCCCCAATAACTTTAGAGAAATACCACTTTATAAAACGACACCTAACTCTTTGGCAAAACGAATTGGAAATGGAAAAGATCACAGTAGAATTAATTTAACTTAAAATCTGGACCGGACACTCATGGCGATACTACGTGGCGTGAAAACGCCACCCTAAACATTACAAGTTAGGATAGTGAGCACCTCTGGTACGATAACCGACGTGCTAGAGTTAAAGTGTGATGACCTTGAGTCAAAACACAGAAATACTACAAGTCGATATTGTCCCAGAGTTAAAGTGTATTGACCTAGATTCAAAACTTGTAAAAATACTTACATGTATAGAGTTGGAGAACAGCGATGCTTACCGCATGTAAGCCTGAGACACACTGGTTGAGCACCGTCGTGTAGCATAGGGACTCGACTATGGTGGGGGTACTGCCAATACTTAGAGTATAAGTGTAGTGGGTGACTTTGAACCAGACTTAGAGTAGAAGTGTAGTCGGTGACCTTGAACCACCCCCGAGGGGCGGACCCCCCCCCCTGGTCTCCATTTTTTGGGGGGCGGAACCCCCCCCCCTGAGGGGCGAACCCCGCCCCCGCCCCATGCCGGCCGCCTCCGCCCCATGACGTAGTGACGTGGGGCGACCGGTGGTGATATAAGGCGGCCCGGCCACAGCCGCCTCGCAGTCCGCTCCCGAGCGTTGAACGTGAACGATCGGGACGGACCGCCATGGGCATCACTAAACACTGAAAGGCGCCTTCACTGTTTAGCGAAGTCTAACGTAACTTTAAGACTTGTATTAGTTTTAAGACTTTAACTTTAAGACTTGTATTAGTTTTAAAACTTTAACTTTAAGACTTGTATTAGTTTTAAGATATTGGGTTTTGGCGTTGGGAATTGTTTTATATTTGAGTGTTTTTAATTGTACCCTATGTGTTTAATGTGTATGTTCCAGCATTTACCATGTTGAGCTCAACTTATTCCGTAAGTGTGTTATATTATAGAAAGTTATTACAGAATAAGTATTCCCTCTTGAGCTCAAAATTAAATTTTAAAGTTAGGGAACGGGAGTAGGCCCCCGTGTAAAATCATTTTATACCAACGCTAGCATGGGTCCTCTCAGGCATGCAAAAGGTTGCGGCTGGTTTGGGAACCGGTCCGTTTGTACGCTGGCAGGCAAAAGGTTGCGGCGGCCTCTGCACTCGGACCGAGGACGTAAGCCACTAGGGCTGTCCTCAACCTCTCTCAAAATTATGTAAATGAAACTTTGTTAGCTATTTGAGATTTTGTCCCCAAACTTATTCTGTAATATTTCTTTATATGTGTTTATTTATTTAATGTATATACGCTTGTTTTAGCACTCCCCCTTGAGCTTTTTCACAGCTCAAAGTAAATTGTAAAGACAGGGAACGGGAGTAGGCCCCCGTGTAAAATCATTTTATACCAACGCTAGCATGGGTCCTCTCAGGCATGCAAAAGGTTGCGGCTGGGTTGGGAACCGGTCCGTTTGTACGCTGGCAGGCAAAAGGTTGCGGCGGCCTCTGCACTCGGACCGAGGACGTAAGCCACTAGGGCTGTCCTCAACCTCTCTCAAAATTATGTAAATGAAACTTTGTTAGCTATTTGTGTTTTTGTCCCCAAGGCCCCCGAACATTCGTGGTTCGCCATGGATGTACGGGGGCCGAAATTTTTTAATGTTCGTTTGGCCTTGACCTAGTAAGAACTTGTACAAATTTAGTGCATTGCTAAACTTAATAATACAGACAGGGAACGGGAGTAGGCCCCCGTGTAAAATCATTTTATACCAACGCTAGCATGGGTCCTCTCAGGCATGCAAAAGGTTGCGGCTGGGTTGGGAACCGGTCCGTTTGTACGCTGGCAGGCAAAAGGTTGCGGCGGCCTCTGCACTCGGACCGAGGACGTAAGCCATTAGGGCTGTCCTCAACCTCTCTCAAAATTATGTAAATGACTTTTGTTAGCTTTTGAAAAAGTTATTTGTTAGCAATGCTGTAAATGCTTAAAAGTATTGCGTGGTGAAGGTCAGACAACATTGGAATGTTTTCTGTTGTCATAGTTGGGTCTCTTTGGAGGCTACAGCGATGACAACCTAATGCCCCAGGTGGGGCTTTATTTTTTTAAAGTTTTTTAGTGACCTTGACCTAAATATAGTAAAACCTCGTCTCCATTTTTTAGGGGGAGACACTCATACTTAGAGTAGAAGTGTAGTCGGTGAGCTCCAACCCCCCCCCCCTCGAGGGGCGAGCCCCGCCCCCGCCCCTCTGGACTTAGAATATTTTCGTAGATGTAAATAAAGTACCTCCAGGTTTGAGCCAACACTTAGAAAACTTTACTTTTTACTTTTTCTAAGACACTCAGACTTAGAGTAGAAGTGTAGTTGGTGACCTTAAACCACCCCTGAGGGGCGAAACCCCCCCCCGGTCTCCATTTCTTGAGGGGCGGACCCCCCCCCGAGGGGCGAGCCCCGCCCCCGCCCCTCTGGACTTAGAATATTTTCGTTGATGTAAATGAAGTACCTCCAGGTTTGAGCCAACACTTAGAAAACTTTACTTTTTACTTTTTCTAAGACACTCAGACTTAGAGTAGAAGTGT
The DNA here is from genome assembly GCA_030545055.2 of Neoaliturus tenellus. NCBI lineage: Eukaryota > Metazoa > Arthropoda > Insecta > Hemiptera > Cicadellidae > Neoaliturus > Neoaliturus tenellus. The sequence continues at coordinate 46,428,765 of CM061537.1, forward strand.
AGTTGGTGACCTTAAACCACCCCTGAGGGGCGAACCCCCCCCCCCCGCATCCGCCCTCGCCCCCGCCCCTCTGGACTTAGAATATTTCCGTAGATGTAAATGAAGTACCTACAGGTTTGAGCCAACACTTAGAAAATTTTACTTTTTCTGAGACACTCAGACTTAGAGTAGAAGTGTAGTTGGTGACCTTAAACCACCCCTGAGGGGCGAACCCCCCCCCCTCTTGGGGGCGAACCCTAAGGGGCGGGGGTCCACCTCCGTCCCGCTCCCACCCCTAAGGGGCGACCGGTAGGGATATAAGGCGGCCAGGTTGCACGCGCTTCTCATTCACGCTCCAGCTTTCGTTGGGAGTGGCTATCCAAGAGCTCATTCTTAAGAAGACTGGTTACCAAAAATGTCTCGTCGTATACCTTATAAACCTTCGTACTATAATCTGATCGGTATTAATAGTATTACAGACAATGAGAAGAAATTGTATAAAAAATTTTGTTGTTTACTTGACAGAACGCAAAAACTACCGCCAAATACTTTCACCTACAAGCTACCCCTGATAGACAAGGATGATGTATGCAAACTAACATCAATTCAACTGAAATTGGTGGAAGACAAAATTCTTGTTTGTGTGAGAGAAGTGTTTCATAATGAATATTCAAAAAGATTGGCTTTTGACTTTAATAAGGAACATGCAGGACGTGAAACAAAACAGTATCCAGGACTATATTATTTACATCTTTTTGAGAATGGAGCAAGTGTAACGGTAGAAATAAGTATCAAATTAATGTAATTCTCCCTACCAAGCTTATAAGGAAAAGTCATGTTGAAATACATGTTGTGTATGGCTGTATATGAGTGTTTGGCGGAATAAAATGTGTTAAAGTAGGACTTGGATTTGATCGAGGTTGTGTAGAACAGAGCGGGGGATAGATCACTTTGCAGCAATGGCCTAGCATGCTGCTTAGTGGTCTATCCCCCGCTCAAAGGGTATCTTTACGTGACCTTGACCCACATAAATGCATATTTGGTGGGGGTATAAAAAGTTTAAACCAATTTGATGGATACCCCACTTCTATACCATGGCTCCACTTGACAACACTGCGTTCCATCACAACAGAATTCTTTCTATTCTGGAGGTAATACCTTTAGAAATTATAGAAGTTGAGGACCAACTACCTGTGGTTAACCAGGAAGAGGAGGAAGAAGAAATAATGGACATTGAAACGGACTCGGACGAAGCTGGTTTAACGGATAATGAAATGGACTTGCACGCCTACGAAACATTGGAGTCCTCATCGGAGTCTGAAATGGAATTCCAACTTGAAATTGAAGAAGAAGAAGAACAAGACACTCCTCATCGTTAAATAGATAGGATGTTAGTTGCCAGAAGACTTATGTATTGTCAGCGCTACCTATTTCGTGATGAGGATGATTCCGACTCTGATGGTGATGTTTCACCCTTGTAAGAAGTTTTAACAAAAAGTAAATAAAAATGTGAGCGGGGGATAGAGCACTTTGTAGTAATTGATGCTGCTTAGTGCTCTATCCCCCGCTCAAAATAATAATTCCAAATGACCTTGACCTACATAAACTTGTTCAAACAGACGTCTTTGAAAAAACTTGTACAAATTAGTGGATTTAGACCAAATATCATCGATTTATCAAGCCTGCTGATAAATGCATTAAAAATGGTTGTGTAAAAGCCAAATTTACCACATGATTGATAACCCGGATCTACATGACGTCACTTTCCCCCACCTTTCTGCCTCGGATATAAAGGGACCCGGTGAGCGCGCTGCTCATTATTGCGTGGACATTCGCAGAGTGTACATTCAAAGCCAAACTGTTTGAAATGGCTCTTTGCGACATTTGTGGGGAAATCTTTCAAGACGAAGATCTTTTTACCCTACACAAAGAATTACATGAAAAAGAAGATGGAAAAGAAGATATTATCATCGATGAAATAGACTTAGACTCAATTGACCGGTTTTTGGAAGAGCACCAGAAGCAGATGGACTACTGGGACAGCTATCTACAGCAAATGCAAAGAAGAAGACCTAGTGTGATCCAATTTGCTGGTGCTGGACCATCCAATACTCGAAGACCTATTGAAGAAGATGAGGATATGCAAGAAGATGACATGGAAGAAGAGGACATGGAAGAAGAACTGGAAGATGTGAGACAACTGCGCACCACAGCCTTGCCAGGACCAGTTGTAACACATTTCAAAATTAATAATGTTCAATTGGAACTGGAAACATTCATAACCCAGGCTAAGGAACTTGTTGGTCGAACCTTGAGGGAAGAACTACAAAAATTAAATTTTATTAAATTTGGAATGGTGTTAGAGGCTATGTTTAACAATACTGATGGTGAAACTGCATTGAGAGCGTTCATTACCAAAAACCGAACCCTTACCTTTACCTCCAACATCGATGATATTATTGAAGAATGATTGGAGGAACTTATAACAAAACTTCAAGAACATGAAGGAAGAGGATCTGGATGGACTTTGTCATCAATTGAAGGTATGGATGTAAGGGTTCATAAGCATGGATATGGTTTAAGGGGTAGTAGTTTTATCCCTCTACCAAAGAAAATCCAAAACACTAAATCGTGTAGGAATGTGCAAAATGAAGGTAATGAATGTTTCAAGTATGCAATGTTAACTAAGTATGTTAAAGATAATCCTTGTAGAGTTGGTAGAGAATATTATGAGAATGAACACCGCTACAACTTTCAAGGCCTCACCTACCCAGTTACTTTGAAAGACATTGACAAATTTGAAAAGAGAAATCCTGGCGTTTCAGTCAATGTTTTTGGTTTGGATGATTCGAACAACGTTTATCCTTTGCGGGTAGTAAAAGTTGAGCAGAGAAACCATACGGATTTGCTATTGATAACTAAGGGAGAAAATTCCCATTATGTATGGATAAAGGACTTTGTAGCCTTGGTATGGAATCAATTATCAAAACATAAAAGTAGGTTAACAGTGTGTAAAAGATGTTTCTGCTTCACATATAAAGAACTAAGATGTGGAGGATCAGAATGGATGACGGAACACAAAAGACTCTGTAACGAGAATTATGAAGTGAAGGTTAGTCTGCCACCACCATCTCGAGCGTTTATCCAATTCAACAAAACAATCCACCAATATCGTATTCCACTGGTCATCTACGCAGATTTTGAATCTACGTTAATACCACAGGAGCTGCCGGACGGTGAGGTAACTAGAAGAACAAAATACCAGCTGCACCAGCCCAATAGTTTTTGCCTATTGGTGAAGTCAACCTTGTCTGAGAACCAATTGCAAAAGTATGGTTTAACATCCACTCCAATACTCTACCGTGGGGAAGAAGCCGCTAAGTATTTTGTAGACCTGTTGTATGACATTGCTGAAAAGGCGCAACGCTTATACGGTAATGTCGTACCTATGGAACCTTTACACCAAAATCAACAAGAAGAATACAACGTAGCGACAAGATGTTATTTATGCAAGAAGACCTTTAGTGAAGAAAACCAAAAAGTAAGAGACCACGATCATCTGACAGGGTTATACAGAGGAGCTGCTTGTAATTCATGCAATATAAATTACAAACTGCCAAACTTTATTCCTGTCGTTTTACACAATCTTAGCGGCTACGACTCCCACTTTATTATCCCAGAGTTAGGAAGAGATGATGGTAAAATTGATGTTCTTGCTACAACATTGGAAAAGTACATCAGTTTTTCAAAAACAGTAGGTAAAATTAAACTTCGCTTCGTAGACTCTTACAGATTTATGCCATCTAGTTTAGCCAAATTGTCAGAGAACCTAAGAAGAGAAGACTTAAAAGAAACAAGCAAAATTGTACCTGAAGATTAATTGGACCTAGTATTGAGGAAAGGAGTTTTCCCCTATGATTATATAACTTCTACAGAAAAGTTTGAAGAAACCAGTCTGCCACCGATTGAAGCCTTCAACAGCAAACTAAACGAAAGTGAAATCTCCATTGAAGACTACAATCATGCTTGTAATGTTTGGAACCAACTAAACATTCAAACCTTAGGGGAATATTCAGACTTTTATATAAAATTGGATGTAACGCTGCTGTGCGATGTGATGGAAGAATTTCGAAACACCTGCTTCTCCGCCTATGGACTGGACCCTCTACACTCGTACACGTCTCCAGGATTAGCATGGCAAGCTATGCTAAAGTCAACCAACTGTCGATTGGAACTTCTAACAGATATTGATATGGTGCTCATGATGGAATCTGGTGTACGGGGTGGTTTGACACAAGCTGTAACACGTCATGTCAAAGCCAACAACAAGTACATCCCCGGCTTCGACGAGAGACAACCATCACTCTACCTTGGCTACTTTGACGCAAACAACCTTTATGGTTGGGCAATGTCAAATCCGCTTCCCTACGCTGACTTCAAATGGATCGACCCGGCCACCATCGGTGACATCTCACAGATTCCAAAGGATGGTCCAAAAGGCTATATCTTGGACTGTGATTTTGAATATCCTGAGCACCTTCATGACCATCACTACGACTTGCCTCTCCTAGCGAAGACTGAAGTTTCACCGACAGGAAGATGGCCAAAATTGATGATGACCTTGAAGAATAAAGATCGGTATGTGGCTCACTACTGGGTAGTTCAACAAGCTCTTGAATTAGGTCTACGTATAGTGAGAATTCACAGAGCGATTGAATTCACCCAGTCTTGTTGGTTGAAACCATACATCGATTCCAACACTACAAGAAGAGCTGCAGCGACAACAGCATTTGAAAAGGACTTCTACAAATTAATGAACACCGCCATCTTTGGGAAGACTTTGGAAAACAAGAGAAAACACAAAAATGTAAAATTAGTAAGTGACCCTAGAAAATTGGAAAAATTAGTTCAAAAACCAAATTTCGGAACATCCATGATTATAAACGAAAATCTAGTTGCTGTCAGTATGAAGAAAACAACAATATTGATGGATCGTCCGTTGTACATCGGTATGTCGATTTTGGATATAAGTAAAACCCTGATGTATGATTTCCATTATAACAAAATGGTTAAACACTACGGAAGGGACAACATCGGAGTCGCATACATGGATACTGACGCATTTATCTACTGGATAAAGACCTTAGACATGTATGAAGACCTAAGGACTTTTCCATACAAAGAAGATTTCGACTTTTCTGACTATCCAAAGAACCACCCAAATTATAATGAAAAGAATAAAAAAGTAATTGGAAAATTTAAAGATGAAGCAAACGGAATGCCATTAGAAGAAATAGTAGCACTAATGTCAAAATTGTATTCATTTAAGATGTACAATGAAAACAACACACCGACAGTCAAGAAAGCAAAAGGAGTGAAGACATCTTATTTAAAAAAACATGTGACATTTGACCACTACAAGACCTGTTTGTTTGAAGATACTACCATCTCGGCCACATTCAACAATATCCGAAGCTTTAAACATCAAGTCTACAGTGTGACTGAAATTAAAAAAGCACTGTCAGCTCGGGATGATAAAAGACACATTATGCCTGACAAAATTCACACTCTTCCTTTTGGCCACTACTCTCTAAACCCTATCGACTAGTAACCTATTCTTCGTCCTTCTACAACTTCGACCTATTCCTTTTTCCTTCCGTAAAAAATGGGGAACACGGCAAGTCTAATGCCGTGTTCCCCATTTTTTTACACAAGTCTGGATGGCCTTGACCTATATAAATTATGTGAATATTTAAGACAACATTCATTGTGATTATACATGTGACACAAGCAACATTCAAACCTGCAATATGAAGGACTTGAAACAACAAATTGTCAACGAACTTCATAAACCTGCAAGAAGAAAGTTTCCACGAAGAAATACGGTGATAAAAGGAATTAATGATTTATATCAAGCGGATTTAATCGAAATGATTCCTTATAGCAAACAAAATAAAGGATATAAATACATATTGACTATTATTAACTGTTTTTCTAAAATGGCAGATGCTTTACCGCTAAAAGATAAAAGCGGCAAAAGTGTTACCAATGCAATGGAAATAGCTATAGAAAAAGACAAACATACTATTAAACATTTACAAACCGATGATGGAAAAGAATATTTTAATAAAGAATTTGCAAATTTAATGAAAAAACACAATATAAACCATTATTCAACAAATTCTGAGGTAAAAGCTTCAATAATTGAAAGATTCAACAGAACTTTAAAAAGTGCGATGTATAAAATGTTTTCCAACAGAGGATCGCACATATGGATTGATATATTACCAAAACTTATAAACGATTACAATAACAAGTTTCATAGAACTATTGAAATGAAACCAAACCAGGTGACTAGCAAAAATGAAAAACTGGTATTAAAACGTATAAAAATGAATACTAAACCAAAAGTTGAAAAACTAAAGCCTAAAAAATTTAATGTTGGTGATAAAGTGCGGATAAGTAAATATAAAGGTGTTTTTAGTAAAAGATATCTGCCAAATTGGACCAATGAGGTCTTTACTGTATTTAAAGTACAACCTACTGTACCCGAGACATATATTTTAAAAGATAATAAAGGACAATTGCTTGAAGGAGGGTTTTATGGACATGAAATGTTAAAATCAACAGTAGGTGATGTATATTTAGTTGAAAAGGTGTTGCAACGGAAAAAATATAAGGTTAAAGTACGATGGTTAGGATTTAATAAGACGGAAGATTCTTGGATACCTAAAAAGGATTTGATATAACGATAGAGAATCATTTTAGGTTGAACCATTACAAAGGATGGAGATAGTACCACAAAAAGAGAGTTTTACTATTAATAATATAGATGAACTCACAGTGGATAATTCAGAATTCAATAGTGGGAAACATGGCAATTTGTTACCAAACACCGTGCGCTGTCTGGTTACCGGACCTTCCAACTGTGGAAAAACTAATGTAGTATTCAATTTAATTACAAACCCTAAAGGATTACGTTTTAATAATCTATATGTATTTTCAAAATCACTACAACAACCAAAGTATCAATTATTGGAAAAGATACTAAGTAATGTGCCTGAAGTTAAATACCTAAAATTTAATGCAAGTGAGAGTGTCATGCAACCACAAGAAGCTAAACCATTCTCCGTGTTCATATTTGACGATGTATCTTGTGAAAACCAAAACACAATAAGAAATTACTTCGCTATGGGTCGACATAACAACATAGATAGTATTTATATTGGCCAAACTTACAGCAAAATACCGAAACAACTCATTAGAGACAATGCAAACATGTTAATTGTATTTAAACAGGACGAAACCAACCTAAAACATATATATTTTGATCATGTAAATGCGGATATGACATTTGAACGATTTAAAGAGTTATGTGGAAAGGCTTGGGCTGAAAAGTATGGGTTCCTAACAATTATGAAGGAACAACCGCTAAACAATGGTCGATACAGGATAGGATTTGATAAATTTATATTAATACATTGAACATGGTATAAAACATTCATTGTTGTACAACACGTCTTGCTACAAACATGGTTAACCAAGAAAAATTATTAAAAGAAATAAAATCACTTAGTGATTCTATTCGGGCTAAAAACAGAGCATTAAAACTAGGTATTAGCGAGAAGGAGAAATTCATTGAATCTACTTTTAAACCTATTACTGAACCCTTGAAACAATTAAACAAAAAATTCGCTAAACCTGTATTGGAAGGAGATGCGATTGCACCTATCACAAAGTTTGAAAGAGAAAGTGTAAAATATGAAGGTTTTAGTGATGAAGACCCGGAATCCTCTACATATAGTGGCTTTACCGGTGCAGAATCTGAAAGAGAGCTAGAATCACCAGGATATAGTGAAAGGGGACCTGAAGATGTACCAACTGCTAGTGAAGAGGAAAAAAAGAGAAGAGGCAAGGGAAGGACCGTCAAACATAAGCTTGTTGGGTGAAAACATTCATAACAAAGGACCTTTAGGAAGGAAATACATGGTAAAAATGTTACTCGGAACAATTCCTAATAAGAATTACCATAGTTATGGAGCGAGATTAACAGAAGATGGTTTAATGATAGGTAATAGCCCGTTAAACGTTGACGAACATGATAATATTGTTGTTGGTGATCAAAGATATAAGGGCACAAAAGGATTATTTGAATTATTATTTGAAATAAGCCTTCAGTATCGTTAGTAAAGGAAAAAGACCTGGAAGCATATAAAAAAATTTTGGGACAGACAAATGCATATAGGAGAAAGTATTTACCTGACCAGCTTCCTTTTAGATCTAAGTCTTTAAATATAGAGAATTTGTATCCAAGTTAATACCAACTAGAAGACAAACAATGCCGTTAACACAAAGAAAACCTGTAAAACGAAGGTTTATGGCATCCACTTTGGATGTAAGTGCTCAGGAACGAAGAAAAAGAAGTAAGTCTGTTACAGGTACAGGTTTAATGAAGAAACTATATAACACAATGTGATTTATTACAATAATATCAATAAATTGGTGGATAGAATGAAACTAATACATGAAGCTAAAGAAGCGGGTCATACAGGATTGGAAAACGAATGGGTGGCTTTAGTGGATGAACTCCGAAACCGTGGGTAATCTTTTAAAAATGCGTTACTCCTTAGAGTACTATTCAGTTGCACCATGAGTGTTGACAAGTTCGGACGTTACTCCTCGGATGGGTTATATTATGCGAATAGTTTAAAAAGAAGTGCTGGTTTACCACAAACACCTGATGGAGATTATGATATGAGTAATTAAAGGTTAAAAAACATAAAAGATCCTTCGGATGAAAACGATGCAATAAACTTAAAAATATTAAAGGAAAAGATATCGCCAACATTAAAACTACAAAATAACACATATGACGCAGAAGATCATAGAATTATCAACGTTGGTAAACCAAATCAAAACGGTGATGCGATAAACAAAGGTTATTTGTCATCTGAATTAAAAAATACGTTAAAATTCAATGGGAAAACGTATAGTGCCAACAATAAACGTATATCCAACGTAGATGACCCTAAAGATGCAAAAGACAGCGTAAATAGACGCTATTTACATTCCTTGATACCTGAAAAGACAAAAGATGGATTTTCTTTTTATAAATTTGTTATTAATGATATAGGTTATCCAAAAAATGAAAATGATGCTGTAAACCTTAAATATATAAAAGATCATTGTATCATACGTGATGTAGGGGTTATAGATTGTTTTGGTAATTGTTTAGCAAATGTTAAAGATGGTTCGGCGCCATCAGATGGTGCAACAGTGGGTCAAATGAAAGAGACTTTAAAACAAGAGACATCTGGATTTGTAAAACAAGACCAAGTGGTATCACGGCAGGGGGATGTGTTTGTACAAGGAAATGAAAAGTTTACATTACTTGAAGAAAAGGATAAAGTTCTTGATGGGTATGTATTAAGGAATAATGTTTGGGATGGTAAAGGAAAAAAAATGATACATATAGCTCCCGCGACATTGCCTGGTAATGTTGTTACTTTTGAACAGATAATACAATTAGAGCCAACTGGACATAGATGGTGGAATTGCAATAACAAACGATTAACAAGAGTTGCAGACCCTGATTATGTAGATGACGCTGTAAATGTTAATTTTCTTGTTAAAGTGATAGGTAATATAATGTTTGATATGCATAATTATATTGCAAGCGGACAATATAATCGTGTTGATGAAAAAATGAGAAATTCATGGATAAAACAAGACATCCTTTATAAGTATTTCTTTAATAAAACACCACAACCTTAAGGATCCACATTGTAGGGTCCTTTTAGTATTTAATTGATCAAAAGCATAAATAAAATCATTCATGTTCAACTTGTCGTAGAGGTAACACATAAGTTGCGAAATTCAATTATAAAAGTGCATTATGACATTTCAATATATCAGTCCATATCGAGACACTGTAAGGAAAGGAGGTGGGATCACGTCCACAGCGGTTTCTCTATTAAGTAAGGCCTTAAATCGAATTCCAGTAGGATCCATAGTAAATAGAGCAATAGACGCATTACCATACGAATTTCATATACCAGGAGGTTATCAGTATTGCGGACCAGGAACTAAATTGAAAAAACGACTGGAAAGAGGCGATCTTGGAATAAACAAGTTAGATCAGGCTTGTAAAGAACACGATATCGCATATTCCACGTTTGCCGATTCAAAAAATAGATCAATAGCAGACAAAAAGCTTGCGGATATAGCTTGGCAACGAGTAAAATCAAGTGACGCTAGCATAGCAGAAAAAGCAGCAGCTTTAGCAGTAACAGCAGGTATGAAGGCTAAAACAGCAGTAGGAGGTGGAAAAAGGAGGAGAAGAAGGGTAAAAAGGAAGTCAACCACAAGAAAACACGGAGGAAATATAAGAAGACGACGATCTAGCAGAAAAGGCAGGAAGAAGCCCACCGTGTGGTCAATGGTAAAAAACGGGGCAGGTCTTTACCTAAGACCTTATCGTGCATATTAAATGAAAGAAATCAATTGGTTATACCACATAAAGCGTTAACCAATGTTGAATTATTTAAATATATTTCCTGTTTAAAAATACCATTTTTCCGCGGTGTATTCATGAAAGACAGTTTACCAAAGAAAATGTGGCAAAATGAGACTGGAATTGTAAATTTATATAATACTGAAGGGCCTGGCACCCATTGGGTTTGTTATAAGAAACTAAATAACAATGTATATTATTTCGATAGTTTCGGTAATTTGCCACCACCAAAAGAACTTCAAAATTACTTTAAATCTGCTAAAAACATATATTATAACTATAAAAGAGAACAACCTGATAATACTTCAATATGCGGCCATTTATGTTTGGAATTTCTAGCTAAAAGTATCAGTCAGTATTGAGATGTCTTCCTATACGGTATCATTAACAGGAAAATCGTCCACTTTACGAAGTATCCTTTTTCCAGCGTTACGCTTGCAAAAAGGAAGATTTTGGGAGGCGGCACTATTGGATTTTACAACTTACAACTCTATTCCCAATGTTACGGAAGGTAAAAATAACGTATTGCATTATTATAAGGGAAAGGATGCCAGTGGGAAATTTACAGACTTACAAGAGTGTAGGTTACCCACAGGTTCTTATGAAATCGATCATATAAATGAATTTTTGCAAACTAAAATGGGAAAAGACAATATAACATTGAAAGGTAATAATAATACGATGAAAGCTGAAATTACTTCCAAATATTATATAGATTTTACTCAACCAAACTCAATTGGTGATTTATTAGGATTTTCCAACGATGGGCCTGTTTTAGAACCAGATGTAACACATTCCGGTAAGAAAACAGTAACAATATTAAAAGTCAATAGTATAGACATAACTTGTAACATTATACAAGGAGCTTACAGGGATGGGGCTAACACCCATATAATACATACTTTTTACCCAAGTGTACCACCTGGATTTAAAATTGTTGAAAAGCCACAAAACCTGGTATATCTACCGTTGAACACCACTTTCATTTCAGACATCGTGTTGAACGTATTGGATCAAGACGGTAACTTGGTAGACTTCAGAGAAGAGCCTATTACGATTAGATTACATTTAAAATCGACACTTTAATACAAAACCATGGGTTTAACATTTAAAAGCGAACAACCTAAGGGAAACCGCATTAGTAGCTCTTCAGCTGTGGAGGAGTTAACACGCGAGAACATTCGTTTCTTAGAGAGAATTGGATTAAAATTAACTGATTATGGATATACTGGATATAGCGCAGGGTCCAACATTCGACGAAACCCTATGGGAAAAAGAATATCACACCCACAACCCTTACACTTCATCGAAATTAAACAATAACGATGAAATTCGTATTCCCATACAACATCAAGACATTTACACACTACCATGTGAAAGTTACTTGTATATTGAAGGAAAAGTTACTAAAAAGGACGGTACTACTATTGGTACAACAGTTCCATTTATAAATAATCCTATGGCTTTCCTTTTTGATGAAATTAGATATGAAATATCAGGTGTAACAGTTGATTCTACTAAAAAAGTAGGTATTACAACAACTTTAAAAGGGATAACATCTATATCACCTAATGAAACCAATTTACTTCAACCTGCCGGATGGGTTTTACCTGAACATGATACAATCACTCCAAATACAAATGGATATTTTGATTTTCATATCCCATTACGTTTGTTGCTTGGATTTGCTGAAGACTATAGAAAAATAATATTAAATGTTAAACAAGAATTAGTTTTATTGAGATCTTCTAACGATAAAGACATTATTAAAGCTCCAGATGGTACAACAGATGCAAACTTAGAATGGAAATTAACATTAGACAAAATTGTATGGAGAGTTCCACATGTTAAATTAGCTGACGAGCATAGAATGCTACTATTAAGGAAGTTAAAGGCTGATCGTGATATTGTAATTCCTTTTAGAAGTTGGGAATTCCATGAACATCCAAGCTTGCCAGCTACGGATCGTCACACTTGGACTGTTAAAACATCTAATTACGTAGAACGAGCCAGGTATATTATATTTGGTTTACAAACAGGTAGGAGGGACAGCATCACAAAACATGCAGGCAAGTTTGATCATTGCAACTTAAAAAATATTAAAGTTTATTTGAATTCACAATTTTTCCCCTATGACAATTTGAATGTGTCATTCGCTAATAAAAAGTACATAATATTATACGATATGTATGCGAGATTCCAAAATTCATATTACGGTAAAACGAATACACCTTTACTATCACCAGAAGAATACTTAGATGGTTACACAATAGTTGTAATTGATTGTTCTAAACAAAATGAATCAGTAAAATCATCAAGTGTTGACATAAAGATTGAAATGGAGTTTACTGCAACTATACCTGCAAATACAACTGCATACTGTTTAATTCTACATGATAAAATTGTAACATACACACCTTTAACTGGAATTGTTAAAAATGTATTGTAAAAAACCGGTTTTGTTCCATTCCGCGAGTATAAAAGCAGAGCGTACAGGCCGCTCCTCATCAGTTTGTTGCCTACTGTTGTATGGGTAGCATCGTATTCAATATGGCTTCTCCTAGTGGTACACCTGAAAATGTGGTAGATATTGAGAAGGAGATATCTGAGTTTTTAGATCTTCAAGGTCACCAGGAAGGAGGTGAACAAAACATTTGCGGACAACTTCACGCCAGTAATAATGTCGAAGAAAAAGGTAAAAGAAGAAAGAATGCACAAAAGAGGAAAAGGGATATTGAAAATAATATTTCTCCAAACATATTGAGTGAGGTATTCTTGCGAATATTTTACCCAATATCTTCCAGTTTGGACAAAAGTGTTTTAATCGGTGTTATGAAATCAACAGGTTATTCCCCTACTGTAATTTTAACTCATGGGCCCAAAATGATTTTGTTTACGGACAGTGCTTGGGAATCGTTTATGAAACACTTGCATCTTCTAGAATGCTATTTAAGTAGTAACATGTTTGGAAGAAAGACAAGAGTGGGACTTTTGGATTCAAATGTGGAAATCGATATTATTAAACATCGTGGTGATCATCAGCTGCGGTTTAGAGACACAACAAGACATGATAACAAGATTCAACTTAGTCGAGAGGAGTTTTTCATTTTAACTTGTGCAACCGAACCTATAACAAGATACTTGAGACAACTGGTATTTTCAAGTTCAATTATTAAAGATTATCTGGAAGACACTTTGGACAAACAACCGGACGCACCTATATTATACGGACCTGTGGATACTTCTATATTCAATAGGGTTCCTCATGAAGTACAAATGTGGAGACAATTGGAAAAATACGCTCAACTACATAAAACATCAGTAATACAAGAAGAAGAGGAAGAAGGAGGAAAAGAATCAAGTGTTAGTGATGAAAACGAAAATAAGGAAAATATAAAGATGGAAACATAGATGACAATGGTTAGTTTCTAAAACAATATCCAAAACTTTGTGGGGTTAGGCCTATTGGGGACGGTGCCCACGTTAAATATACACCAACGCGCCAACAACTGTACGGCCTGGTATAAAAGTAGTACCTACCGTGGTGCGGAAATCAGTTGACCTCCTGACTTCATAATGAGCAGACGTGTGACCTTCAAGATGGACAAGGGAGAAGAAGAACAAGTAAAGTCCAACCCTGGTATTATTGAGTTTCAAGCGTTTCGTGGTAATGATGATAGATTTATTATAAAAGAACTTGTGTTTTTAGACATGAATACAAGTGTTCCGTATTCGTTTTTATTTAAACCACCATGTTCTTATTCGTCTTTAACTAGCAAAGCCGCTACTACCAACAGATGGATTTCAAAATACTTTCATCATATCGATTGGTATGATGGTTTTACAAGTTACACGGACTTGCATCACATTATGCATCACTTTTCAAACAAGTTTACCAATATTTACACGAAGGGGCTTGAAAAGAAAAGATGGATCGAAGAATTTACCTATGTTCCGGTTAATGACGTGGAATTAGATAAGGATTACCAATATATACTAGAAAACTTATGTATTTGTACAAAAAGCCCAGAACATTACAAAGATAGGCATTGCGCTTTGAAAAACGCCTATAAACTCGCCTCTTACCTTCAAAATGGGGAAGTGGAAAGTGGTGGGGGTAACGGGGGGTATATAAGTGAGGAGCAGACCGGGACCTGGCATGAGTATTACTCGAGATTCCGAGACGACAACATCTCCCAGCAAGAAGACGAAGAAGACAATCTTTAACTCAACCATGGCATCTAACCAGTTCCTTTAAACCTTGGTTGAGCAGTTCAATGCTCACTCAAAGTCTACTATACTACCGGTTAAGAAGTGCTCTGAACTAAAAGACGAGAAGCACTATATCATCCATGAGATGAAGAAGATGGAGACTACAATTGGAGAGGCTATCTGCTGCAGTCTCAGCGAGGCACCGTTCACTCCGGGGGATGAGCCCAAGTTCCAGGTGTACCTGCCGAAACGGTTCGTCCATCTCCTACAGAACGAGGATCTACGCTCCATCCAACCCGGCTCTCTCTAACCGAAGTTGGTTTCCCACGGTTCCACGGGTAGCAATTCCACCGAGTTGACCATCCACATCGCTGACAAGCAGCAGTGTTAGATTTAAGTTTTACTGTTGTACATATTGTATTGTAATGGTTTATAAATAAATCATAAAGGACAAAAAAAATTAAAAAAGAAAAAAGAAAAAAATGCAACATATCAATATGTGAAGTTTGTCACATATTGGTATGTTGCATTTTTTTTAAACTTCACGAGTGACCTTGACCTTTGACCTTTGCATTTAAAGATTACCCCCACTACCACACTAGAATTCAAACCTGCTTGGATACGAAAAACGGTCAGTCTGTTGCCAACTAGCAAACGATGAGCACCTTGTACGAACTTTGCTTACAACGAGTTATAACTCACAAAGATTTGTTCCCAACTTGTTTACATGAAAATATCCCACTGACAATAAAAGAAGATATCAAAGCCTACAAGAGGGAAAATAGAGGCTACTCAGAGTACTCTTGGTACAAGTTCAACGATGGAGAAAGGTTTTGTCTACCGTGTGGTGATGCAGCTGTTGGTGACCTTCGACAATTTGTATTGGACGGAGGTATAAGACAGTTTGGTTTTTTAGCACCGGTGTTTAAGTTTGAGAACATCAAAGACACCTGTGCTGTTTGTTCAATTCCATTGTACCAATGGAAAAAGTTTAGAACGATTTAATTAGACCTTCCATACCCCCACCACTTTTACCCCCACCACTTTTTTCATGTACCTCCAAGCGCTGTGTCTCGGCTTCATTTCAACTCCAACGGTCGACCAGTCAACATCAAGATGTCTCTCAATGTAAGCTGCGCCAGTTATGAGGAAGTTACAATCAAGACTCAGCAGGAGCTCAACGAGCTGTACAAAGAGCTGCAGCTGATGGTGGCACGAGGCTACCGTATAAACGTGCAAGTTTACGCTTGCAATATAAAGAATATTCGGCAGCATAAAGAAGAGTCTGGACACTCCTCGCCAACATCGATGAAGACCGAGCCGGACAACTTGGATTACTTCAGCTGACTAGCAGTTGTATTTCTTGTTCTAACCGTTGTACAATATGTTTATTTTTTCATTATATTAAAGAAGTAAAATAGAAAAACACCTATCTTGTTACTGACATATGAGCTCAGTAACAAGATAGGATTTTTTAAAACACAATTTGAATGACCTTGAAACTTCCCCCTCCACTGCTTTGCTACCCCCACCACTTGACTATTGGTATACATGAGACACCGCAATTGGATACCTCATTCCATCTTTAACAGTCAAACTTACAACTTCAACAATGGCAAACCTACCAACAGATGAAAGATGTCCTCACACATGCTGTGATTTCATACACGAGTTAGAAAAGAGAATGCAAGAGAGGGCGATAAGAAGAAAGCAGATCCACTCAGAAAATATCATAATACTCAACGGCTATCTTTTATTGTTTGGTCTTACTATGGTTGTATTTTTCATACTGTACGGCATAGTTACATCTGTCGTAACTATGGAAGAAAACGCTCACCACCGTCAGTTGGAAAATTTTAATGTTACTCTGTAGGTTTTCTTTTTTTTTAACTCCATTTGGATGACCTTGAACTTTCCCCCACCACACCCCCACTACTCCACCATACCCCCCACTACTTCACTAGGTTCCTGTATGGGTCTCACATCTAGCATCATTCCTTATTCCACTGGCAACCATGGCGGACAACACCATCACCCAAGCCGATTCCACTACTGATGTTGGAACAAGTACAGGTTGGACACTGTCGGTCGACAGTGTGCACTATTTAGAAGCAATTTGTGAAAGGATGAAGGAGATACTCCGGGACAACCCTGGGATTATAATTCAGATGAATTTAAACTATGATTGGTCACAAGTTGAATTGCAGCAGGACTACAACGGCCAGCACTCGCCGGAATATTCACCAATGTCACCTGTTTACTCGTATGAATCTGATGTGGGAGACAATGCAAATGAAGATGTGGGGGAGAACGTAGATGACGAGGCTAATGGGGAATAACCTTTTTTAAAACACAAATTAGATGACCTTGAAATTTCCCCTTCCACTCCTTCCTTTTTTAAAACCCAATTTGGATGACCTTGAGATTTCCCCCTCCACTCCTTCCTTTTTTAAAACCCAATTTGAATGACCTTGAAATTTCCCCCTCTACTTTTCAATACTATTACAACGGTCTGCAGCTCACCTCATTCCTTGCTTAGCTACCATGGCGGACAGGACTCTTTCACAAGTTGACTCCACTACGGACGAAGCGTTTCCCTTGCGGTGGACCGTTCATTTACAAGATGTGACAGAAGTGGAAGTCTTGTATCAAAAATTACTCTATGTATTCAACGGAAACCCTGGACCTCTTGAATGTAGAATGGATTTGAATTTTGATGCAACCAGGGTCGGCACAGAACCTTCAACTTCAAGCCAGCCTCAGCAACGGGATTTTACACATTTATACACTCCAATATCACCGGAAGATGTAACTGTCTGCGAGGCTGACTCAACTACACGTTATGTTCAGCCAAAACCTTGGGTGTTGATTATTAACAATGTGTACAAAGTGGAATTGGTATGTAATAGATTAAAGGAGTTGATGGTACAAGATCCCGGCCTGCGCTTTCAAATAGACATACATTTCATCTGGGGAGCATCAGAGCGGGACTCAGACGACTCTCCTTCTTCTTCATCGGAAAGTAGTACGGACGATGAGGACGACTAGTCATCTTTTTTAAAACTTAATTTGAATGACCTTGACCTTTGCCATCTACTAAGTTTATTTAAGCTGCACTCTCACCGCCCAGGAAGCACAAGAGTAGTCTTTCTACTCTTTAACTTTTTAAAACTCCGTTTGGATGACCTTGAAATTTCCCCCTCCACTTCCCGATATACCTAGAGTACACAGAGTCTGAAGATCAGTCGCTCGGCGGCTGTCGTAGGGTGCACGTCGGTGTCGGCACTCCGTTGTTAAATTTTTCAAAGTCACAGTAATATTAAATTAGTCGTGTTAAATCTTTATTAGTTGCTTAGTGTCCACCGCTCAAGGTCAAGCGGGTTTCGACTTTAGCCAAGTGGTGTAAATTGTTGCGCGGACACCCTAAGTTTTATACCAAACAGACTAATATAAGTTTTACTAATGAGGATTTGTTTAAAATATTGGATGAAATGACTTTTCCTTGCAAAGTTCAGTTAGTTACTCCCATTCCTGACAGTTTAGAGTCTTAGTCTCCTGAGCTGATATACCTAGAGTACACAGAGTCTGAAGATCAGTCGCTCGGCGGCTGTCGTAGGGTGCGCGTCGGTGTCGGCACTCCGTTGTTAAATTTTTCAAAGTCACAGTAATATTAAATTTGGGGGTGTTGTACTGGTTCAAGGTCACCTGAGGGATCACCTATTGGCCATATAGGCAAGGTCATGTCGCAAACTCAATTTTAACTTGGCACTTTTGCCGTTTCTCGTCGCAAATTCGCTCCAAGTCGTCAAGGTCACGGGTAATGTGACTGAAACTCGGAGCGTAGTGCGAGAAACGGCAAAAGTGCCAAAATATTTTAAGTTTCGGCGTGACCTTGACCTTAGTGGCGTCGGTGACGTCATTTTGATGACGTAAGGGGTGATGATGTCATCAGCACGTCATTTCTGTGACGTCATGGGTGTGACGTCATGGAAGTGACGTCATTGGTGATGACGTCATCGATTGCGTCATCGATTGCGTCATCGATGACGTCATCGGTGAGGTCATTGACCTCGATGACGTCATCCCTCAGGTGACCTTGAACTGAGCCAGCATCCCCAAATTTGCACTACTAATATTAAAGAATGATGTGGACGGCTTTCTTTAATAATTTACTTAAATACTTACAATTGCGATTGTTATTCTGATAAATCATTAAATGTTAGATACAAGCTGAACTATTTAAGCCTCGCACTTAGTAACAATACAGTTCATTTACTGAACATCGTCAAATTTCCATTTAGAGTTATCCAGCATTAATTACGACTAATGGAACAAAGCGATTATCAACATTATTTGAATGAATGATTCACTTCGGAGTGTGCAGATTAAATAACAACTTACTACTTCAGTGTTATAATAATGTTGTAAACTTGCCTGCAACAAAGTGGTGATTTATCTGAATGCAATTGTAATTTAAAACCCTGTTAAAAATAAAAACATAATTTAAATATTTAAGTATTTAAATATGTATACGCAATAGAATATTTGAAATTATTTTGGATGATAAAATATATAACCTATGATAAACAGTTTTATTTGGTTAACACATATCCAGTAAAGTGTATTTATTTATGTTCGGTTTAAATTTATAAGGACCCTTAAATTAATAAACAATAAAGGTATCAATGTTAAATTAAATAAATTTTATGTACAAAATATATTTAGAATCATACAACAATATTAATTTTTACGATCATATTTGAGCATGGTTATAACTTTCCACGACAATATTTTTTAATACACTAAATGTTTTCAAAGAATTCCAATGTGTTTTGGATGAGTATCTAGCAGATTTTCATTACTCTTTACATCACAACTTACTAGCTAGAATATATAACGCATAAAAACCAATTTATCAAAATAACTGTTTAGCACTTTAGACTGTTAGAAAAAATCCTCCACGAGGAAGACCATATTAAAAGTGAAAAAAGATTCCTTAGTGTAAAAATATTAAATAATAATACAAGGCTTTAGAATTTAGAAGGCTTCTTTAATATACTTTATATTAAAGAATTCTGGGATTTTGAACGGGCGAACTTGAAATAATTTTCAACGTAACCAAATGATTTCACCGTCAAGTTAAATAAGTAGGTTTTTACAATGTTGTATGGGGTCAAATGATGACTTTGACGTTAGCATGAAACATTATACGCTACATAACAGATTTCCAAATAGTGGGATAGGCAGGGTTGCGCCTATTCCCTGGCTTCACAGGAGTCCTGATTTAACCCTTTTGAACTTTTTTATGTTACATAAAGAATATTGTGTATTGAGAATAAAAATCAAGGCTTGAGACATCTGCTTGAGCATATTTCAATGGCGATCACGACTGTAACATCGGAAATGATGCAAAACACTTGGCAAGAAATCGAATACCGCTTTTGTGTCTGCAGTGCAAGAAATGGAGCTCACATTGAAACGTACTATATGGAATACAAAAACTTGAATTTTCCTCTTCAATCCGACATTTTAATCGTTTAAGTAGCTCTAAAACTTTTTAAATAGTGCCCGATCAAAATCCCCGCATTTTGATAATCACCATGTATTATATTCTTCGTGAGAAACGAATAAATATTGACCAATTAATCAATGTTTATTACAAATATAATACTCGTACTTTATATTACTCGATAATGTAATAGGCTAGTTTCAAATACATCTGAAAGTAAAGAAGCTGCCTGTTTTCTATTAGTATGGAGAAACTAATCAGGTGATTTTTCATTTTAGGACTTTTTTGTTTCGTTCTAGTACAAAAATAATGGTTTACAAACATACGTTTTCAGAACAGCTGCCTTTAACACAAATACAATTAAATACTGTTTTAATTAAATTAGGACATGAAACTTTCCTGCATTTAAGATAATTTAATTTAAAATGTAGCGTGTTTCTTTGTTTGAATAATGACGGTTTGTCATTATTTGTTCATTATTGTTCTCCGTGATGGAAATTATAGCTCATTACTCGTCTCGAATGGCTCATTATAGTTAAACTATAGTTCATTACTCGACCTACTTCAGGGCTCGATGGTTTTGCCGCACTAAAATTCCTCTAATAGTATAATTTATCTCGCCCCGAAATAAGTCATTTCGATACTAGTAATGTAATAGTTTTTTAGTGTTACACTATACCATATTTTTAATGTCTTATTTTGTATATTTCATCAACTATCCTCCTGTGTTATCAGGGGGAACTTACTGATTTGTTGCCGAGCTGTTTGATCTTGCACGGCAGGTAGGCGTGCGCCCCCAGCTGTGTTGTGATGTTGTTGCTAGTGGAAGAGTCGAAGTACGGTCCTGTGTATAGCCCGGAGAACCTCTTATTGTGTTTGTGTGACGAGTTTCTGCTGAGAGCTGAAACATTACATCGCATGACAATGTATGATCAAACTTATAGTATGAATATATCTGAATACAATAAATCTCTAAATATATCTGAATAATATATATGAATATATCGTTTCCTAAATATTTTGAAGGTACAGAGAAATCAGTCAATTATGATTTGGATTTGGTAAACTAACTTAAATTAGGCATCACAAAAACAATGACTTTTTATTATTTTATAATACGGTGTTGTAAATAAACTACTAAAAGTGTTTAAAATAATCCAACATAAAAAATTGTCACATTTTCATTCCTCCCTGAAAAGATACTTCATACATTTATTTATATAAAACGATATAAAGAAATTGTTCGAATATTATTGCTTATTTTCTTTTATTTGTTTTATTATCTAAATTGTTTGCGTCATTGACAGAAAAGTTAAAGATATGAACTTCTTGTTCAGTGAAGGATTTAATTTCCGATAAACGACAGTAAAAAATCAAATAAATTAACCGATATCCAATTAATTAAAAACCACTATAAGCATCGTTATTTTCATTTTTTAAACACATAAAACACAACGATAATATAAATTTATTACTTAGTTCTCATTCGGATCATTGAATTAAAAACGATCATAACATTTTTATAACAATTCAATTGTAAAATATATCAATAATATTTTGGGTTACATATAACTAACAAGCTATTTAGTATGATATTTTTTAAAATAATAGTAGTAATTTTATAAAAAAGGATAAAATATGTAAATAATTGATGGATTGAGTACTTAGTACCGTAATTATTTAATTGCTCATTAGTATAAAACTTATTTAACTACCTAAATTTTCACAAGACACGTTATTAAAAAAACACTTTAATACAAAGTAGTAAGAACAGTAAGCCGCATAATACTTCCACCCTATATTAAACACGAACGCTGTTAAAAGTCCCATATAGCAATAAAAGAGACCACATGCTGCTACAGTTAGCGAACCCGTTTAGCATTTAATTAAAGGAATATTAAATACAAAGAGTAACAAAGAGAAATAGGGATGCTTTAAGTCACTATCAATATTGTATGCATGGGTTAACAAAGCTCCAGCATTTTAAATGTTTCGGAATTTTTCATTGACTTTCCTTACTGTTAATACTTTTATTTTGTTGTTTATTACTTTGTATCTCTTATATGAGATTTTAAAGTTCATAATTATTCTTTTGTTCACTAAGCTTATGTTGAATTTTTTTATCATCTCCATGACAAAGAAAGTAGTTTAAATGAAATATAAAAAAACAGCAGTAATTGAAATAAATAGGCTGTGTTTAGTTTTAAAATTAATATAAAATATGGGTATAGTGTAAATAAATTTTTGTAATGACGACCAAATATTTGCATTATTTAAACCATAAAATTTAGATGAATAGAACTAGTTGTAATTGGAAATAAAAACTGATGCACCAGTGTTTATGGGTACAACAATTCACATTAATGGTTTATTACTTTCTTTTTGAAAGAATCGGTGGCTATACTACAAGAAATAAAGGGTCTCACTACGGGTTTTTTGTACTCAAAGAAAAATAATATTGATGTTTAAAGTGAAATATTTTACAATAGCAATATGCCTAAGGTGTTAAAACGGATGGGGAATGATAAAAGGATTTATTTTTTATATATCGTAAGGATCATTAAGACAGCCACCAATTTTTAAGAATAATAAAATAAATTCTGCGGTGCAGAGCACCTTAGTCAGTATACGTAAGAAACTAAACTGTAAAATAAAAATTGATATCCCTATGTTATGTTGGTGTTGTTGTTGTTGTTGTTGTTGTTGTTGTTGTTGAGTTGTGTTGTGGGTTTATCAACCAAGGAGGAGCGTGGACCAATCCCTTAAGACACAAAGGCCATGAGAAGTAATGTTAAGGTACAATCTGCTACCATAAGCAGATGGTAGGGTTCATCTCTTTATATTTGGTGACGTGCAAGAGCTTCGTTTGCCGTTCACCCATAGCCAGAGGAGTAGGACATGTGGCTATCCATGGAACCCTATAATGGAGCTTGTACCTTTGATTGTTGGTTAGGTACGGTGTGGAGGATATATTGCTATCTACTAATTTAAATTTATTCCTCAGAATTGATAAAATATATTACATATTTTTCTGTTTAATCAAATGTGTTCAATCTATAACCTAAATTTTTGGTAAAGGCAAAAAAAAAATGAAAATGTATTCAACCGGCTACCACGTAAAGAACCCATAGGCGCACAAAGTGTTTATTTTTATTTTTTATTACTCCATGCAATAAGCATTATCCCTTCAAAAAAGCAACATTCAGTTTTGTGTGTGCTGAAACATTTGCATGACACATACTGTCATAATAAGTATTTTACGCCCGCATAAGTTGCCACTTATAAAGGCTTTTGCTTGTAAAGGTTATTTTCCATTATATCAATTGTGATGTTTCACATTTTTAATTTTACATAAACAGTAGGTTTTTTTTATTTGGTTTTTGCATTTTACTATTACTTTGATTTAATCCTACTTTCAATTGCCTTTTAGGAGGTACTTATTTTTAAACATATTAGATGTCAAGTTAGTCAATAAGGGTGAAGTAATAAATTTCAATTAATACATGCAAGCTGTTAATAATAATAAAATTACATTGCTACATATCTTTTATCAGATGAATTAATTTGCAATACTGTGGTATTTTTATAACTTACGTTTAGGAGTGAGTTCCATTGAATGTACTGCAAAATAAAAAAAATAAATCTATTAGTATTTATTAAACATGTCTTACACTAATTAACTAAATACAATACTTTTTCCCCTGTATATTTTCAAGAAAACTATTGACAACTCTTTAAGTTTCATTGGGTGTGAATTACATTGAATTTAAGTTCTGCTCACTTATTGCATGGTATTACAGAGCCAATGTTTGGCAAGATCACATTACTCCACCTTATCATGGCCAGGAATTTCAATGGATGCTTGTATGAACTGTGGGTGTTTTAGGAATAATGTATAAGATTCGCTTAACTTTGCATACCCACATATGTTTTTATATGTTAAGAAAACATTCTTCAGTATATGCTGTTGGAAGAAGAATCCTAACTATTGACACATGTCGCTCTCAGAAAGATCTGATAACCTACTAGATGGTGGGTGGGACATTTTGGATTCCAGTTTATTTTCGGACGAGTATGGAAACTCATCGTAAATTGTAATGCAGGTCCTGTTAATGGCTAATTTGAGTAAAGTGGCCATAGAGTTCGATAATCCGGGTGACAGTTAAGTGCACACTAATGGTAATGACGCTGGATATGACCCATCTATTACTCTATGTACGACACAATACAGTGCTATTAGCCTTCTGTGTATACAACTGTTGCCCACTCTGTATTTACTGGCGAATCACCTGGTACTCCCTGTCCGGGCCTATTTATTAACTGAACAATTCGATATATCCTTCGGAAACATAATACTTAAGAGGCAAAGGATAGTATATGTGAGAAAGATTGGATAGACTTACCCAACACGTAATCTTAATCGTCTAATAGTATTAGCAAAAAGTGTTGTACTGAATAGTTTTTACGATGCATGACAGTTTTGTCACTTCTTTCAACCCAGTATACTTTGAGGTCGTAAAATGGAGACTGTAAAGTTACATTTTTATAAAGTACCCTTGCGCTATTAACATAATTGATTCTATGATACAAATAAAACTAAAAAGATATGTAACAACAGCTGTGAAATCCAATCTATTCTCCAAAATATTTTGCCATTTGGATTAACTGAAAGCCAAATATAATATAATGCATACATAGTTTTTTTTATTAGTCTTATTGTTTATTTCAAAATAAATTATTCAAGTACTATAATAATAGTTTACAGTCTGTGGATATTAAAAACTAATATGATGTATAAAAAAATTATGTATTTATAAAAAGGAAATATCTTAGTTGTAATTTTTCATCTCATTAGATCATAAGAAGAATGCAATAAAGTAGCCTTTGAAGAACCTTATACTCAAGTGAAGCTTCAAACTTGAGTATTTTAATTAATTTAAGCTTGTAATTGTAGTCTTTTTGCTCATTTCAATGCATTGAAATTGTTCATACACAATTTTATATACATTATTTTATAAAGAATAAATAGTATTTTGTTATCCATACATAATAATTTTACACATCACATAGAATGAAAAAATTATGAGAATATATATACCTATTTCATACGCTAAAGGTTTTTTGGTGGTGAGAACTCCTACAATTTTCAACCGATTTTCAAGTTTTTGGTGTCGTTGGATAGGGCTAGCTAGGTCTGTAGTTGTTTTCGCCAAAAACTGATGAGGATCGGACTGAAAATAAAGGCGCTATCCACCATTGAAATCTCACCATTTCCCATTTAAATAACATTGGGATTGAAAAAAGCATTTTAAACATCGGCTAATAATCAGCTGTAAATAGTGTAGTTTTGCGATTAACGAGATTTACAATATTGGATTGATCGGATGTCATTGATTTAGAGCTGAAAGTAACATTTGTATTGTATTAAAATAAATTGCTCGATTTCAAGCAACACGTAATCTAGGCTATAGTTTTTTTTAAACCTGATCCTTTTAGAGAAATTTGGGGTGAGGGCAAGATTTAAACTGTTAACAAAACATTTAAACTCGTGATAAAGATGTTCGAGTAGCAGATTTACTTCAATAACTTTTTATAACTTATAATACCTTTCAGTAACTCCTAGTTATTATTAAAAGTGGGCCTATTATAAAACAATTAATTGCAATAAATAATGAAAGATTAACGTTATTTTCATAATTAAACTGATTCATCGTTGTTGCTTAGTGATTTTAACTTCAAACCATCAATGAGATGGACATTTTGAAAGCAATGTTAAAGATCAGTGAAACCAGTGTGTGATGAATGGTACATCGATATGTTATATTAGTGCCAGGAACATATAAAACACGCTATGGCAATCAATGCAAAACTAATTTAAACTTTCAGAAAAATTATGGACAGAAAAAAATCACCAGCTCATAAAGAGTTGTCAAAGTTGAAAATCAAATTGATTATCTTTTTGCGAACAATGCAATGTTGAAGTTCTATCAAAAAGTTTATATATACATATATATATATTTTATAATATGAGTGTTAATTGACAACTGTATTAATTCAATTAAGCTTTTTTAAGTCAATAATAATATAAATTTACTATAAATTTACACTGCAACACAGTTTTTCAGTTTTTAAGAAAATTCTCCATAGAAAATAGCATTCTAAGAAAAAAAAAATATATTTTTTAAAACCTTTGGTGAGAGTAAAGGTAAATTAATAATAATACATTTATTGACATCGTGTGGTATAAAAATATCGAAAAACGTTGATTATAAACAATATATTTGTAATTTCATTTATTGGTAAGTATAGGCCAATCATTGAATGGAAATAGACATTCAAGACGGTTTAAATACTTTTTTTAGTTTTAAAGTAATAAACAGACCCTGATTGATTTTTTAAGAATTGTTTTGTGACTTGTTAAAATTATTAGTTTTTTACGCCATTTATAACATTCTGTAGAAATATTCGTGTCCGACAAAGCTTTGATCAAACTCCTAATGATTACTGGCATTATAATCTAACATTGCACAAATTAAATAAGACAAAAATTAATTAAAAATTACATATCTATATGGCTAAAAAAATACAATGTTCAAAAAATGTTCTTGGTAATCAGAACTCACTTCCCATAAAAAATGAGGGTTGAAACACGTCTTGATGATGTTGAAGTTTGTTATTTCTTTACAGCGTCGGCTAATTAAACTCTCATCTTCCATAAGTGTCCTTGAAAAGCTTCATATCCAGACAGTCTGAACGAAGAAAATATGAGCAATTTATTAAAAAAGGAAAACCCATTAAGGATGTATCATTAGTTAATTTGATTTTCTTATAATCTATTTGAATGAACTAAAAGTAAATAACCTTATGTGTTTTTTTGTGATTCAGTTTTTTTTTTTTTTAACATCCAGTATTTAGCATTCATGTTAGGTCTCGCAAAACTATGAACATTTGGTTACTCGTTATAAAAAAAAAAAAAACATTGTAAAAATGTGGATATTTTTATTGCATAAGGTATTTTATAAGCTATGCAATATTATTGATGATATTTTAGAGTAAGTAAATTTTAAACCGTCGTAATGTTGAGAAAATGACAAATTGCAACCTATATAATACAATGTAATGTATGAAAAAAATATGTATCATATAATCTCAAAACATACTTGGGTTTTAATACTAGAAGATAATTCTGATCAAGTAGAAGAAAAAATATGAAAAGTAATTAATAATCATACTAAGCAGTATGGAAACCACATTTTCCAGCTTTATCTGTCCTCACTTGTGCTTACTGTCGTTATGTGGTTGGCGAAGAAGTGTGTTTTCTATGTTATCCAAATGGTACTGAGAGTGTAAAACATAAATCCGTTGGGTAGAATATGCAGGCCCATTATTTTATTATAACTTTAATTTCTTGTTCGGGGAAGAAATTTAGAGTTTGAAAATACGATAGCGGTGCAGTTTGTCACCTAAATAATCAGCGGGACCCTCGCCCAGAACCAAAGTGGTCACCAATAATTGGCTTCATTGCCCGTTATTGCATCGGTCTGACTGATTTACCACTATTTTACATGGCTTTCTCACTAGAAATATGTGTTATCTAAGGGTGGTAAAAATAATAGATATACAATTTGGCATTACAGTTAAAGGTTTGAAACGTTAAAAAAATTGTTAAAGAATAATAAATTTTGTGAAATATTTGGAAATGGTTGAATATCGTTGTTTATACGTTTATAAATGCAGTCCATACCATCTCAAACCTATTGAAAACTAAATAATGTAATGGTTTTCATTTTATCACTGTTGGAAATAGTAAATGTTGTAACATTAAGTTACTCACTATATTATACTGCACCATTAGGTTGGAGGTATAATCGCTTCATTTGTCAACAATAAGAATAAGAGTAAGATAAAAGAAAATACCTGTGTTTGTTACCTTTTTTTAAGTAGGGTATTAAATTGGGATTTTGTTAGTCAAGAAGGCCAATCAGAAGTTTGATTTCGTTTTTAGTATTAATCTAGCTATAAGTGACTTGGCCTATTGTAACAACATAATTCTTCATAAAATAAATTTGAGTTTAAAATATTTAAGTCGCTTGAACGTATTAAACAAAATCCCTCTAATTGAATGGTGACTTAATAATATGATTCTTTTTAATATCGGTACATATTTTGGGCAATAGTATTAAAATAAACAGCAATTTAAACAGTTATAAACAAAAATATTTTGGTTACCATTATTGTGATAATAAGTAGTATGATTAACGCTTCTTCGAAATAGTTTTAAATTATAACATAACGCCATTATTTCCAATCATATACTTATGATTCTTAAGTTAATAGAAAGTATCATTTTGGACAACGTCCATGATGCCGGTGTAAACGCAACTGTAGACGCAACATGTAACGTTATGTTTGTGGCCCACTCGACCGACCGCGGACGGACGTGTAAATAGTAAATTAGACTTTACCTTGCGTTTGCGTCTGTTGATTCATACATTTGAATCCCTATATCAGCATAAATAAATATCTTAATAAATTAGAAATGAAGTGAGTCTGTAGCTTATATGTAAGACATACATATATACAAGTAAGGTATATAGGTATATTTTAACCCTAGTTCGTTTTAAACCACAGTGGAAGGTGTTGAAGGTTGGAGGTAGAGTTTTAAGCCCTTGAGATGAAAGTCAAGTAATCTATTAATAGCCAGTTTTATGTTTCACTAATTTTTAACTAAACATCAAATATATCAATTATGCTAATGGAGTATTAGTAATTTTCATCTTAAAATGTCATTTGACTCGTAATTTTTCGCTACTTTGTCATTTAGGCTACTTTAAAACTGCATTTTTTATATGGATAATTAAAATGAACACACATCTCACTTCATATGACTCTATACCAAAAATATGTGTAAATGTATATACCTGGTATATCTCATCTCCGTGTATGTATGAAACAGAGATTGTTATAAGCCAGCCAAGGCCTCGGCTGTGATATTGAATGCTTAAGCTCAGCGACATGTGGCAAGATCTAATGAAACCGTGTACGTAAATCATTTCTCTTGTTACCTAATCTAATTAAGGCGTCTTAAGGAAACTGTTCTAATTGTATCCTGGCAGGCACAATCATGATCAACCAAAATAATTACAATCTTATGGTGTGAATGTTAAATGAAACAAATTGTATCGATTTTCTAGATCACAAATAATTTATGATTTACAAATAAAATGGTAAAGTTATAGACATTTTATTTTAAAGTTATTATTGTCACGGATTCAGCTTACGATAAGGCTCGGTAAATTATTTTTGTTTCATCCTAACTAATTACATACTGAAAAAATCGCCAATCTACACTTTATTTAACAGTTAATTAACCACCCAATCATTATGTGTAAAAACAGTAGTTGTGTGCATTCCAATGTTAGTAATATCGAAATGGATCACTTATTCCACTGTTCACCTACAAAGCGAAGAATAATAACATTTAGCTCAAGCATTATAAAATATTAAGATATACATTACAAAATATGTTACCTACAACCGCGGTAATAAGCCCAAACAATTATGTTTAAAATCACATAGTAAAGAGTTGTATCGACAAATTAAAAGAAAATCCGTTGTAAAACGAGTTAATTGTGATACTCTAGGCACTTTATGATATAGGCTCTAAACTTATGGTAAATCGACATTTGACAAAAAATGTAATCATATAAACTCGACAAGCCGTTGAATGTTCCATTACGATTCACGGACTCGCGTCTTAAAGGCAATACAATCGTTGTAAGAACATTTCGTGACGATTTTGTCACTATTTTGTCACTAATACAAAACTAGTATTCAGTTAAAATTAAAAAATTTGAGCCAATAGACTGTAATCAATTGGTGGTTTTGCTGATCACTCTAAGAAGTATTCCAAATCCAATATTAGTTAGATTTAGAAAAATATTTATCTACAAGACAATATTATAAACTTCCTACCAGTGTAACTGACACAAAAAATCATACAACCATTTGGAAAAAATAGTGATTTAATATAGTTTGATTAGTTTCACTGTATTTATGAAATAAAATAATTCTTATGACATATTTGAATCTTCTTAAAATTATGTAATTATTAATTTATTATTTTATGGAAAATATACATCACTTCCATTTAAACATTGACATGGATTTTTATGAAACACGCACTCTAGTTACTACCTCTGTATGTGCTTAATCACTAATACGTACCAGATATTATTTAATGTGTTAGATGTTTAACGGTAGTTTATCTTTTATAATCTTCATTCCAGATATTAAAATAAAAAATTTAAATATAGTAACTTAAGTCTGTGTATACTGTGTAACCTCCTGGCCAAGGCTTGGTGTTAGAGTTTTCAGGTCTCAAAAGTGCCCCTAACGTGACCTAACGTCTACTTTTGTAAGCAGGATTAACGGCTAAGAGTATGTATGTAGTAACCGCCATCTTGGATTTTTATTCTCTTCAGACTAATGTTTAATTTCAACCATCTGCTAGCCTTTAATATTGGTCAAAAAAGATTCATATTAATTTTAATTTATAGTAAATTTTATTACTTAGTGTCCTAAGAAATCTAACGTGTTACATTATTGATTATTTTATTAATAAACAACAAAGCATTCTTTGCATGTTTAGTTAGGAAATTGATGCATTATTCGGTAGTATCATATAGTTTCGCTCTCTAATCATAATTGTTATTTCACAGTGTCCTAGAAAATTACAATTTCCTTTAAAATGATATAAAGATGATTGTTTTTACCAAAATCAAAGGCATAGCAGGTGTTTCAAACTTAACATTTGCCTTATGGGAATAAAAATCGAAGGTGGTGGGCACTGAAGACTCTTAATGTTCTTTGCAAATTTAGTAACCATCGAGGTACTGATATCCTTATATTTGTTTTCCAAAACAAGAATCTCTGGACATATTCTGATAATATTATACAAAAATTCTTTTGGTGGCATGTTTAAGTAATCATAAGTATACTAAATTTATTTTATATGTATTATTCACTTAGTTTCATATATTCAACTAAGCTCTGCTTTTTTCATGGAGTCTAATTTCTATTCAAGGACTTTAAAAAAGTATTAACATTATTAAAATTATTTTACACTGACACCAAATAACTAGGTCTATTTATTTTCTATTTCTATAGTAGAAAACAACAACAATCGTTCCTCGGTCCACAAAGTAATTGGATCAGTGTTGCCAATTAGGTAGAACAAACACAATTTATCCTTAGATAAATATTTAACTTTACTTTTGTCAAGGTCCAATCCCTTCATTAAAAAATTATTTTATCTTAATAGCCAGGACAGTTTGTTTTGAGCATATTTTTGAGTAGATGGCAACTGTAACTATTAATGTTTATAATGTTATGTTAAACTTAGAATTAAATTCATTTGATTTAAAAAATAATTACATTTCAATTAATTGTTTGGAAATATTAATGAAATAAATCAATCTGAAATATAACATGTTGACATTACAAATGAATTATTTTTATGACTGAACTTGTTTTCCAAATAATTAAGTTTATTGCATACTGTATTTGTTTTTATATGGACAGTTAGTATCCTACATCGATACAAATTATTAATGATTACTTAGCACCGTTAAGACATGCTAGAAACGTCATTATACCGTTGGTTACAAGAAACTTCATAATATCACAGACTTCAGCACTTACACACGTGACAAACATGATAGACTCATACTTATATGGTCTATAAATTTTAAATGGGGATGAAAACTTGATGAAGTAAATTTAGTACTTCAATATATTTTAAAGTCACACTACTTGTTTTTACTAGTACAAATCAAGATTGTAATTTAAAATATTTCCACTAATGAGAATATAGTCAATGCAAGTGAATGAAATCATTACACACAGTTTTCATCTTTGAATCCTAGGGATTAGATACAGAAGATGCTGGAAGCTTAGTGAAATTTTGCTTTTATATGCCATAAAGTTAATAAAATTTATCTTGTTTTTGTGATTTTTATTGCAAACTTTTTATTCTTATTTTTTGTTGACATTCTTCATAAAAATCTCGTTTTCTCCTCTTTTACCAAACTTTGGCATTTTTATAAAATATCTGAATGCACACCACACGGCTGTAAGAATAAATAGGGATTGTAACAATTAAGCTCTCATAAAGTCTTCTAAACCTTTTTATTGAAAACAAATGTTTGAAAAATTAAAAAAGTACACTATAACTTCCTGAAGATTTTTCTTTAATTCGTTAAACTAAAAACAGTTAAATATCATCAGAACTGCCCAAAATTCTCAGCGTTAAAATGATACATTAGATAAGACCTTTCCTATATAAGACCTTGCCTAAGGGACGGGAATCGGCGTTAAACATAATTATTGACCGGTTTTACATGAAATAATTATCATTGTTGGAATTTATTACACACTATACAGGATGAAAATTAACTAATAAACTCATTTAATTACTTAAAAAAAATTAATTAACGACTTCCAAAAACCATTTTTGATAATAGAAACCTATTTATCTGTACCACAATCTATAGGATGGCCCTTCTGGGGGCTGCTCACAAGAAGTCAGTCCAAAATATAGAAGAGTAGGTTGATATGTAACTCAAATTAAATGCCATTCTTGGTAGAGTCTAACGCCGCAAACTGCACTTCAAATGGTTGTTTAAGGCAGAAATGGCAGGCAATTACACTTTCCATAAAAATCAAATAACTCCAAATTTATTCAATCCATAAACTCTTTCTATATATTCGACCATTTGAAAAGGGTTTTTGACTTACTGCTCTGAACTTTACAACGTTTAATGTTATGTATGATGTGAGAAAAACCAATAAAGTTTACTTTAAAACTTCCTAAGGTACGACCCTTCAGAAAAGTTTGTAGGAAGCTATAATGTTCTATTGGTATGGGTATTTCATGAAAAAGTACCAGAAAATGTTGAACATCATTTCCCGCAGCTTAGACAAACAGAAAAAGTCTCGTCTTTAATATCACTTAGAAAATGTGGGAAATTTTGGTGAGATTTGATAGTTTGTAGTTTGATGCCAAAACATTCTTCAGCAAGTTATAGGACCATTCTTTATAATTTTTCAAAATTTTATTTCAGTAGATTTTATAAAGCTTTAAGGTTATATCTAACAAACTGCACTTATTCTAGTAAAAATTTTTGTGTACTTCCAAAAATGTCATAAAAGTGCCAATAAGTTTGGTAAACGAATAAACGATCGATAATCCACATTACATAATCCACATTACATAATCCACATTTTTTATGGAGTATGTAGAGAAATAAAAAATAAATTTAAAAGGGATTGTTACTGAAAGGTGGTGAGGGATATAAGTGCCTAAGTTGAGTATTTTTGTTGCATTATACATAAATAATAGCCCTATTTTTTGACGCTGATTACTAGACACCCTGTATATATTATTTATTTATTATGATTAGAAAGCCAATTACGAATAAAATATATTCGGTCAAAATCAAATTAAAACTAAAAAAGGCGATGAAAGGCAGTAGATGTCACAGTGTTTTCACTCTTAAGAGCGGTTTCTGATTAATTACAATCCATCAAACTTCAATGAGCGCTTCAAATGATTAATCTTTGGAAGTGTTACTAATGATGGATAATTGTAATCCTGAAACGGGTCTCTAGAAAAAATTGTTTTCATCGATTGCGATGGTTTTTAATTTGAAACATCGGTAGGAAGCCAAGGTGCAGAAAACGAAATAGTGAAACATATTATTATGAATTTTTAATCCCTAACACAAATTTCACTAAAGGTAACGAAACACTAATATCATTTACACTTAATATTTAAACAATTCCATTTACACATAATTTCATTAACTCTACTTTCATTTTTATAAATAATCCTTCTAAAAAAGTTGTTAAATCTTTTTAACGAATGTGACAAGACATTACATTTTGTTCTCATCATTAAATGGTAAAATTACAATATTTTACACTGTGTAGAATATTGTACAACTGAATGTTTGTTAACAAAGTTTTCTCTCATTTACGTAGTGTAAAACATTATAGAACACATTTAATAATACATTTCAAAGATCCTTATCACGACACAAAGATAAAATAATCATGGAGCAAGACTTAAACTTTATCCTTGGTTTACTTTGACTTTTCGTGTATTTCAGTTTGCTATAACATGCTACTACATGTGTTATTGTTTTCTGGAACGGAACGTCGAGTCACTTAGCTGGAATGGGGTAGCGACCAGGCGAGAGAGGTTCACGTCTCCAAACAGCCTCATGGTGATAAATTCAGCCCTCATCTCCACTGATTGTCTGCTACTGCCAAATGGCTTCTTTCTGGGAATCCCTTCCAGTTAGCAGCTATTTTACCAAGGATTATATAATTGGTATCTTACTTCTACGTACATGTATTTGATTTAGTTCTGTCCATTCAATTTAAAATACTTTGTTATTACTGTTTCTAGTGATAGTTAAACACATTTGGTAGTGTGATATTAAATATTTTATTTGTTATTTTCTCTAGTTACACCGATACATAGTATTATTACATATTATAATATTATATAATTTACAAATAACATAACCATGAATTACACCAATAAACGAAAATACAAATCTGTTACATGATGTGTTATAATGATAAAGGAATCACATTAGTATCAAGATTCTTACGAATAAGGTATTAGACCTAAGTCGTTCATCACATGATTGTACAGTTACGATTCATGTCTTATTTATACGAGTATATTGTTCCTAAGTTCAAATGTGTGATATTTAATGTGATGGGAACAACGATTAGGTCAAGTGACATCGAGTGAAGCTTCGATTGGGTTGTTGACTGCTTATCGTATAATTGGTCGCCATGTTTATTAGGCCTACAGTACTTTCTTTTGACAGTGTTTTACAAATTTAACTTATTCTTGTAAGCAACGATTTAAGCATAGTGTTAAGCCTTTAAGCTCTTGAAAGCCTTCCTAATAAAACATTTTATAACCTACTATTAAAGAAATTACAATGTAAAAAATACCAAAATGTGAGGGTTTTGTGAATCTTACTTTATTGGTATTGTATAATACTGATTTATTACATAAGTTATGATGCTGCAATAATCATTGGGTGTTACTTTAAAGCAATATAAACCAAAAAAGCTTATTTTTTTTTATTTGTAATTTTATTCTTTGATTGACAATTGCATTAAAAGTAAATAAATAAACGTGAACTACGGAATAATTTAGAAAGCAATCATAGAAAATCGTTAGGAAAAAAGAGAAGGAAGTACTTAATCGTCTTGAAAATCGTATTTAACGGAACCTTTCCACTTAGGCGTCAGAGTAATTGGATCAGTATTGCCAATCATGGGAGCAAACACGGTTTATCCCCGGGTAAATATTGTACTTCGGATTGGCGACGTCTCAATTCTTTCACTGCAACAAGCTTTGTTGTTCCTCCACGATCTATCAGAACCGAGCCCATGTGTTACCCGGCTAAAGTGAACTGTCGATAAGAAACTAGCTTTATTATTAATATACAGTTTTCACCATTTATTCCTGTAGGGGCTTAAAAGTAAAGTTAGGTGAAGTATAAGTTAGATGTAAAATATTTCATTCATACATCCATAATACATTGTTTATGTATTTGTGTAATAAGTTATACCGGCTTAATTGTTTAACATCTTAGCTATAAAATTGATTAATTAAGCAAAGTGGTATTTTATTGTAAAACTACAACTATTTTAAAATTTATCACAAGAATGTTTTAAGGCCAGTTTTTTTTTTATTTTATTTTTTATTTTTTATTTTTTATTTTTAATATCAACGGACGAAATTGTAACTAACAATTAACTAACCAAAAACAATAGCCCTTAGGCCTATTTATTAAAAATAGTTGTTTCACAATGCTATTACCTATGTACCATTATAATACTGTGAGTTTAAAGTAGAATATTGGAGCACAAAGGAAATACTTTTTTATGGAGAGATTAGGCATAGTAATTTAGAGAAAGATTGTACTTAGACTCCCACTGAGCTTAAACCCCACAGGGAAGATAACGGTTGGGGGTTAATGCGTCTTTGAATATTTTATGTGTTATTACGGTTGAGTCAACTTAGAGATGTTTACTCTGACTGTTGTTTCTCACAATATCATTCGTAGATAAATATACTTTATTTATAATGAAAACGTTTTATGAATAGTGTTAGTTTAATTAAAATTATTAAAAAACTTCTTAAACCGAGAACTTCGAAGTAACGTGTTTTATCATCAAGACCGATTGAAGCATCGTCTACATACCAAAAGACCTGTTAGAGTAATAGCAGTGCACCCCTTCCAGTTCATTACTAAATGAGCAGCAGCCACATCACATTGGCTGCAGTCGTATTATACGCAACCATCTCATGGATTGGCCACTCCTCTAATGAGAGGGTTAGTGCAGATCCTAACGAAAACTTGTGTAACAGGTTTTGTAAATGTGTGTTTTTTTTATATTTAATAATGTATGGACCTTTTTTAGTAAAGTCATCTTAAGATGAAAATCGCTTAAAATATGACAACCAATTGGTCAGTTACAAAAAGTAGTTTAAGTAAATTCACGTATAATTATCTATCTTATACTCTAAACAAGCTCCGTTTGTCCGGGCAAAGTTTTTTTTCGCTCCAAGGATTTTTGATTTTTTTGACTGAATATGGGGGTTTTGGCCACCAGAAATCGATTGGAGCTGGTCCCATAGCTGGAAAAAATCCGGTTTTCGCGCTAGAGCCCTTCAAAGATTCCATGTTATCCTTATGGAGATTTTTAAGTTGAACAAAAATCAGCTGATAACTGTAGATAAAATAAACCAATGTGTTATATCTTTAACCTGTGGTTTTAGGAAAATCCACTGCAGCAAACCTTACCATGTGTCCATTTTACCAATGCCAATGTAAACCTTCCGCCTGGCGAGTGAGCGGAGCGAACGAGCTTTGTGTGAGAAACGAAAGTAATAATTTTACCGAGCTTAAGCTCGGTCCCCCTGGTACTATATTTAAAACACAAAGTTAAAAAACCTTTGGACACTTCGTCTGTGACTTCTACTGGACCGATTTACATGCGGGTTGTACCAAAATGAACGTTTTCGGTTCTATATTAGCAGGTTTTATTTGTATTTCTAAAATATTTACGTTAAATCTGTCAAAAATGAAAAATAAACTTTTCTTATGGAGATTTAACATGGGGAAAAAAGCAAAATTTCCAATTTTTTGGACAGTTCGTCTGAGACTTCCACTGGACCAATCAGAGGCGGCCCTACATAAAGGCGAACAAGGCGGTGCCTGGGGCCCCACGTTTTTAGGGGCCCCGCACAGAAGCGAACCATGTGGAAAATGTAATAACGTCATATTAAAAATATGCAAAAAATCGGCAGAACTTCATTCCAACACAACCAATTTTCAGGTTTGTTCGAATGCGGTTGGCGAGGGCTTGCAAAAACTATTAACTTTTAAGGAAATTCTAACAGTAGTTTTGGTGTTGGCCACACTGGCGACTGCAGTGCTGGTCCACCGGTCGCGTTGTCTGTCTTAGTCTGCCTGCTGTTTGTTTCCCGCACGACTCACTCACATATCACATGATCTAACCGAAATTTCTTGAGTAAAATTGTGGACGTTATACTAATCACAGGAAGATGGAAGGGGTCTCAAATTAAAGGTGTCGGTCCCATGCACGAGGGAAAATTATTGGCATGTCCATAAAATTACCAGGAATAAGAAATAACGCAAAATATCCTCCATAAGAATAGCATGGAGATTAAAAAAAAAGTTTGCTTTGTGTACATTAGAACATGTGTTTTGGTTTGATTTTCAAATTAGAACCAGATGTTAACAATGAGTGAAGATGATCTATTAATATGCATCTTGAGTGGCAATATACTATAATAACACTATTTTTTACGTTGAATGAGTAAAAAAAAATTCAGTAGGTGCGTTACTAACCTTACTAACTACATATTACAAATTGGCTGCAGATTTTTACTTTGCCATTTAATTAGTAAAAAAATTAAATTTACTGGTTTGCCAAAAATTTTGCATATGTATGCAAATCATAAAAGCATTTAATCGTGATAGAGGTGCAAAGTGATTCGGAAACCGCCTACTTTGATAACATTGAAGCATGAGTTTTTCTTTTATTTAAAAACAAGATTCAAATGATCATATTGAGTGAAGGGGATATTAGGGTAATTAAAACTTTATGCGTGGCAGTCAACGGAAGTATTGATTCTGTAAGTGGAATTTCCCTATAAAAATTGAGCACTTTACAGATTGCAGAATAGGAGAGAGTTCAACGTTCAACTCAAAGATGTTTGGCAAACAGATGAAAATGAAATTAAATGAAATGTTGAAAACAGCAGCATAATCAAAATATTAACAAAAAAATCTGAAATAATGATAAAGATCCTCCATTAAAAGTATGGTGATTATAAAAAGGCTACTTTTTTTACATGTAAACACGTGTGTTGATTCTGATTAAGAGAGCCGAATATTGGCAGTGAGTGGTAATCTACTTTAAGGTGCTGGGTTAAAAATAACAAAATCTGACATGAGCGAAATATTTATATACCGAATTGATGAATTTTAATTTGAATATTCATTCATATTAAACTTATAGACAAACCCGACAATAAAATGGGTATGATTAACACTACTTATTTAAAATGTACTAACCATAATAAGAGTGCTGTCATCGGTCGCGGTTTTTTTCATATTACCGTTTAGCAATAAATACATAACTAAGTATTTATAATGTGTGTTTTAATAGTACATGAGTGTTTTGGAGTGTTCTATGAAAAAATATAAACAACAAAAATATTATTAGTAAAAATTAAATTCTCTGGAAACTTATACGTCGTACTGGTCGGTAAAATTTTTATTTAATGGTTAGGGGCTTTTGCCCCTAAAAGCCACTAGTAGGTTATAAATTAAGTTTGAGTGTTGGTTTGTGCTAAGTTATGTTTAGGGAGTGAGAACAGTATATTTTAAAATAAACTTAACTTTAACTAAAATATTAGAACCAGGACTTGGTACTGGTAGTAATAAACGGGAACGAGGTCTCTTCTTCGGCAATTTTATCCATTGAGAGAGATATTGCCTCTAACTTATAATTTTTATTTTTAACTTAATTATAATTTTTATTTTTACAAAAGTACAAGAACATTACTGGTCAATTTAGTATTGCAAAATCTAGAAAAGTAGTTTTGTAACAGTTAACTATAATGATATTAATTTCTATTAAAAACTTATTCCTTGTTCTTTGGATTAGCACCTTTTTTCTAACTGAATAGGCTAGTTTAGATTTATTTCAGGTATTTAAAGAGGCCCGCCGTTGAACTTCGCCTTGGGCCCCGCAAACTCTAGGGCCGCCACTGGGACCAATTCACACGCAGTTTGTACCAAATAAAACGTAAACCTTTGTATATTAGCAGATTTTATTTACTTTAACGTTATCTTACTTCCTTAAATTAAAAATATCGACATTTTCAAACCTTTACAATTTATTTATTTTACACGTTTTCAATCAGCTGATTGTAAACACACGAGGTATTTAGTCTAAATACAATGGATGAGCAAAAGCTCATGAAGGATTTGGTTTATTATGGCCAGTACCTAAAAACGTTTACAATTATTATGGTGTATTGTCATTTATGAAAAGAAAGTTGTTTAATCATATAATAACGTTATCTTACTCCCTTAAATTAAAAATGTCGACATTTTCAAACCTTA
Organism: Neoaliturus tenellus; assembly: GCA_030545055.2. Taxonomy (NCBI): domain Eukaryota; kingdom Metazoa; phylum Arthropoda; class Insecta; order Hemiptera; family Cicadellidae; genus Neoaliturus; species Neoaliturus tenellus. The sequence goes on from CM061537.1 coordinate 46,468,735, forward strand.
ACAATTTATTTATTTTACACGATTTCAATCAGCTGATTGTAAACACACGAGGTATTTTGTCTAAATACAGAGTGGATGAACAAAAGTTCATGAAAGATTTGGTTTATTATGGTCAGTACCTAAAAACGTTTACAATTATTATGATGTATTATCCTTTAAATGGAAAGAAAGTTGCTTAATTATGTAAAATATCTGATTGATTTAAAATTAAGACTAAATTGTAAAGGTTTAGTTTAAATAAATTGCTCACATTTGTATTAAAAGAAACTGATGTATCGGAAATTTTGTGCAATCAATTTGTCGTTTGCAACGTTGTAATGCTTTACATTTACTTCGCTTAACCACAGTATTTGTGGCGCAGTTGGTGGCGTGACTTACTCCAAATCAGACTTCCAAACCGATCTTCACAAATTTAATTTTTGTAATGTGTCCAATAACGGCGTCACTAATATAAAAGAAACTGATGTATCGGAAATTTTGTGCAATCAATTTGTCGTTTGCAACGTTGTAATGCTTTACATTTACTTCGCTTAACCACAGTATTTGTGGCGCAGTTGGTGGCGTGACTTACTCCAAATCAGACTTCCAAACCGATCTTCACAAATTTAATTTTTGTAATGTGTCCAATAACGGCGTCAATAATAAATGTTTTACTGATGGTACCGATATTTATTTTAAGCAAAATAGATACATTAAAATATTTATAGGCCTGTTCAAACTCTCAAAAAACTTATTTATTAAACTAACAAGTTTACAAATTGATAGTTTAGGCTTGCTTATTTTTTATGTTTTTAACTAATATAACGCTTTGATTAGGCTACTAAGGTTTAGGCCTAAATAAACATGGAATTTTTATGTTTATAAAATACTAAAGAGTGTCTGTGTTACATAGTAAGGGTGCAGCATTATTGTTTTTAAGGAATATGCCTATAGGCCTACTTTGACAGACACTCCCAACTAAAATTATGTAATTTTCTGTGAAATAAATTGGTATTCTTTAAATTTGGATAGTTATTGAAACTTGCACACTACAGCATAAATATTGCGATATGAAAGTGGTTATAAATGATTTCTCTACGTTCTATCCTACCCTAATACACCAATATTTGTTAAAGCCAACCATCATAAGTTACAACACTCTAGGCCTTTCCTAAGTCTTGACAAAAAAAAAAAAAAAAAAACCGTTAAGAACCATTTATCCAATAGGCCTACAAGTGGATATTGGTCTACTTATTTATGATGTTGTTGAACTTAATAGAACGGTTTCCTTAGGCTAATTAGGTTTGCGTCTACCTAAACAATCAAATTGACATGTTTATAAAATACTAAAGAGTAGGGCTTATAAGTACAAGGATGCAACATTATTGGTTTTACGGAATAGGCCTACTTTTCCGACGCTCTAACTAAAATCGTAGTATTTTCTGTAAAATATATTATTGTTCTTGGTATGGCAGTTCAAAGAAGTACATTTTATAGACTACCTTACATGTTAGTACTATTATAGCGTTTCATTTACCTCTACTTCACTTAATAGAGCTATATCCGTCGAATATCGACGGGCAACAACTAGTATAAATTAAGTTTATATTTAAATGCGTAATATTACCTGCAAAAGTTTTTAATTATGTTTGATTTCTAGAAAAAAATCAATTTGTTAATTAAAAGTTAACAAAGCAGTGTTAAATGGAGTTTTAATAGTTAAAATGTTTGGAATTCAGGCAAGTGTAAAAAATAAAATGTTTTTAGATTATTAAATGATGTTTGAGTATTTATAACAACAACAATTTTAACAATTTTACGTAATAACATTTGATGTTTTCTAATTTTTTCGTATTTTTTTGTTAAAAATTTAACAGGATTATACATTTAAAAAAATTTGAACAAATTATATATTTTTCATTAGATTCCTCATATTGATGGTCTAGTAAAATAATCTAAGAAACAGGATGACTTAAAAACGAAGTTGTCCTACTAATGCTCGTACTATGCTCCTACTAATCCTCAAATCAAACTGGTATGTCTCAGATCAAATGGTATGCAAAATTTTACTAAGAATAATATAGTAAAAAGTCTACCACTCTTGACGCTGTGTTGGCCTAGTATAGAAAATTAAAAAAACTTTTCTGTATCTTTTTCTTTTAATTTCTAAAGGCGTTATAGATAGCTTAAATATGTAAATTTGTTAAATTTATAGAACTATTTGTACACATTTTAATGTGTAATATCAATAGGTAGTTGTATATAAAAAAGTCACGTTTTTCATTAATGGAACTTTTAGTTAGGGGATTTTGGCCGAATTCAGCCAACTGGGAAAACCCTGTTTTCTAAAATGTTTTCTAAACCCCGAAACTAAAATGACTTGTAGCTTAAAGGTAACTGACAAGCAAAAACACCTATGCTATGTTCATTGTTAATCGTTTGTACTCCGATATTTCATAATGTGTAAAATATAATCTATACTTATTTAATACGCTAAGGGTTTTTTTTTTGTCTTGAGAACTCCTCCCACAATTTTCAACCGATTTTCAAGTTTTTGGTGTCGTTGGATAGGGCTTGGTCTGTAGTTGTTTCCGCCAAAAACTGATGAGAGTCGGACTGATAATAAAGGCGCTATCCACCATTGAAATATCACAATTTCCCATTTAAATAGCATTGTGATTGAATAAAGCATTTTGAACATCTGTTAATAATCAGCTGTAAATACGTGTAGTTTCGGTGATTAAAGAGATTCACAATATTGTATTGGTCGGACGTCATTGATTTAGAGATAAAAGTAACATTCGTGTTGTATTGAAATAAATTGCTCGATTCGAGCAACACGTATACTAGTTCCATTGAATTCACTTCCTTACATATGTAAGCTGCCTATAATGGGGTGAAAAATATGAATCAATAAATTAACAAGTACATCCGCTAAATGAAAGAAATCAAACTCAGCATGTCACGCAACTTCAGAGGGTGATAGACTTTTCAAAATTGTTCCTCTCAAGTAATTTTATATAGGAATCGACCAAAATGATTTATATTCTAATTACTTTCGGGTTGACTAAACAACTTAATGAATTCCTTTATGCGGCCTGCAAATCCGTCAAAATTGTTTATGAAAAATTAAAATATTTAAAACAAGGAATAACACCTACTAACTATATACGAGAATAAGAGCTGATTGTTTTTCCGATTATAAAATAAGCTGAGGTAAAACTGGTCATAGAGAGGAACAAACAAATTAGCGATCTGCTCGAAGCAAGGGGTTTAAAGAAGAAAGCATATATTTGTTGGAATTGTTCCAAATACTCGTCTAATTTGAATAAACTATCTTCTAGCTACCCTTTACAAGTTCCTTCTATCATAAGCATCTAAGGATAGTGGTATTCAATTTTTTATACTAATATAATGAAATAAAATATATTTATTTATTTCGAGATGGGAAGTAGTGAAATATGTTTACCTATTTACAGATTTAGAAAACCTCTCGTTTTGAATAGCCTTTTTAAAAAAGTAACAATAATAAGCTTATAATATACAGTTTTTAAAAGTAGTTTTATACTTTGAAGTATGGATTTGAGTTTCATTGAATGTGTAAATATTTCATTAAAAATAATAATATACATATGTTTAACTTATGGTAGTAAAGTAATCTATACATATTTAATACACGACACGTTTTTTTGTACAAAGAACTCCTCCTACAGTTTTTAACCGATTTTAATGATTTTGGTGTCATTGGATAGAGCTCGGCGAGAAGTCTTTTCTAAAGTAAACTGGTCAATTTCCATCCAAACGGAAAGGCCCTACAAGCCCTTAAAGTTTGTTATTTTCCCATTTGATTAACATTGCTTAGGAAATGAATTGATTTTATGGCTGAACAGCTGTAAAGCATAAACAAAGTACAGCTGATCGAGAGCATCTATCCATTCATAACAAAGACGTTGTGCTACTGGTTAACGCGATACTGTACCAGCTGATTAAAATAGAAAAATAAAAATATTGAGCTATCTAAAAATGTTTATTGATAAACATCAGTAATTGTGGATACTTTTTAAACTGTTTTAAAACAAGAGAACTTAATGATAATTTTGATTAATGCATAAAGTATATTTAAATAATTATGTTTAACTTATCAATGTAGACTTTTAATTTCTATTGTGCAATGAAGATACACATTGTTTTATTCAGATTTTATTGAACTTCCTGTCTAAGAATGAAGTGTTTTTAACCATGGAATTATGCGTAAAGCTTTAGACGTTTTTCTTAATGTTGTGCATAATGGTATAATACTGTATGGTTCTTAACACCGTGTATTTTCGATGTTTTACTTTTTCCATTGAAATATGCGTTAGTATTTTCTATTCTTTTATTTAGTGACTTATAGTTTACCTATCAGACATACCATGAAGTACCTTTCATATCATTAAAGTATGTTGCTTGCTACTTTGAATTCCTTTCACCATGCCTGCAATAAGAAGAAGACCTAATAATTACAGGAACCTAATATACAACCATGACCGTTTAAGAAATTGGCACGCAGATAATAATCATGAAATGAACACAGACTCATACAAACGGCCTTTTAGAATGCCAGCCGAAGTTATGCCCTTCACTACCAGAGGAATGGATGAGAGATGTAGGCCCTACTGCATGTGAAGCGCGGCATTTTAAATGTGAAATAACAATGAAATGGTTATACGATGAAATCGATAGTTACTTACACTGTCGTTATGTTGGGTCTATCGAGGCTGCATGGCGGATATTTGAATATTAAATGCATTTCCAATCGCATCATGTTGAACGTTTGAATCTACATCTACCCAATCAACAAATTGTGTATTTTAGAGAGGTTGATGAAGAACGTGTAATCGCTAATCCTAGACAAACAAAGTTGCAAGCTTTTTTATGCTTAACGAAACAGACCAAGAAGTACAAAACTATTTGTACACTGAAATCACCCAACATTATGTTTGGAATGACAGCGGAAAAAGGTGGAGCAAGAGACAAAGAGGAAGTAACAAAGTAATCAGCCGAATGTACACATTCAGTCCAAAAACATAGAACTATTTCATCTCAGGCTTCTTTTATTACACGTTCGATGAGTGACAAATTGCAATGATATAAAAACCTATTGTGGAGTGTTGTATGATGCATTTGAGGAGGCAGCCCATGCTCAGGGGATAGCTACTAATTCATCAAATGAGTGGCGTGATACACTGAATGAAGCAGCTACATTGCACTTTTCATTTCAAATGAGACAAACTTTTTCTGTCATCTGTGCTTTAAACTGTCCTACAAATGCAAACAATCTCTGGGAAGAGTTTAAAGTTCACCTCTGTGAGGACTATCTTGAAGGTTTGGACGAAAATTCTACATTCAATCGTGGACTCTTAGATATCGATGATATTTTACTAACACACACTTCATGTATGAAAATGGAATTACCGACACCAAAAAGAGGTTTACACAGCACAGTAACTTATGATGTTTTCGATGAATCGAACAAATTTAATGATATGTACCAAACACCCGACGAGGAACAACGCGTAGTATTAATTGATGAAATTATTGCTGCTGTGGTTTCACAGGGCATCAGAGAAAATGTATTTTGTCTTACAGCATTAGCAGGATGTGGAAAAACTTTCGTTCAGAAGGCAATTATGCATAAGCTGAGGTCCCTGGAATTAGACTGTATTGCATGTGCTTACAGTGGTATTCCGGCAAGTCTCCTTGATGGAGGTCGCACTTTACACAACACGTTCAGGTTGCCTATTTCAATAACTCATTAGTATCTGAGATCACGCCGAATAGTGAAGAAGCAAAATCGCCTGAGAAAATGTTCACTAATCATTATTGATGAGATATCTATGTGCCCAGTTTCAGCTCTTTACACTACCGACAAACTGCTGAGAGACATAAGACCTCCAGAGTTTTAAAGACATGATGTTTGGTGGTATCCCTATACTGATGTGTGGAGATTTTAGACAAACCTTACCTGTGGTACCACATTCT